>OU015500.1:157532936-157927936 GCA_907164885.2 Dolomedes plantarius
CAGGAGTTACTGTACCCCGACCATGATAAGCGATTGACTTTTGCTCTCACCTTTCTTGCCAGAATGGAGGTGGATGATGCTTGGCCGTGGAAAATCTTATGAGGAGACGAGGCCCACTTTTACCTGCATGGAACTGTGAATACCCAGAACTGCCGAATTTGGGATGATAAATCACCACATGCAGTCACAGAAATTCCCTTACATTCACCAAAGGTAACTGTTTGGTGTGGGTTCACAGCGGAATTTATCGTAGGTCCATTCTTCTATGAGAACATTACCCCGACAGGACCGGTAACCTGTTCTGTTACCGGAGAGAAATATCACCACATGTTGAACATCTTTGTCATTCCGGCACTTCAGCAAAGACAATGCCTGGGGGAAATCATTTTCATGCAAGATGGAGTCCCTTCACACGTTGCTGTACGGGTGCAACAGCTGCTACGACAGAAATTCACAACAGAAAGAGTCATTAGCCGCTACTTTCCAACTGCATGCCCACCTCGGTCGCCTGATCTTACCCCATGCGACTTCTGGCTATGGGGTTACCTTAAGTCCAAGGTCTATCAAGGAGTGGTCCAGGACCTGGCTACGTTGAAGGATAACATATCACGGGCTGTACGGGAGATTCCTGCAGACATGTTACTTTCTGCTGTTGTGCATACTGTGCACAGCATGCAATATGTGGTCCACAACAATGGCAGCCACATTGAACCTCATTTGAATGCAAAATAAAAGGTAATCTCCGTATTGATTTGCATTTGTTAACACTCTATTTTCTATTACACAGCGCCAAATATTCCCCTAGAGGTGACTTTTGGAACTAATTTTTTTTTCGCGGAATCCTTCGTCCTCCGTTTTGTTTAATCTTCCTACAAAATGTGGCGTCATTCTCGCAAATAGATCGCGATACAGAACACTGTGAGCACTGTCAGTTTAATTATGGCCACCCGGTAATACAATAATGATGTACTGAAAGAATGATAAAATCTATTGAAAATGATCATTAATTAATTAAACTGACTAAAATTGATTACCTTAAACTGAAGCAATACTATTTAAATTAACTAAAATTGAAGACAAATAAACTGATTTTATCTTTAATTTTTTATCACTGTTTTCATACAAAAATAATCAGTAACCTTCTGCTGATGCGTTGCCCATTTCAAAAACATTTTATGAATTTCTTTCTCCAACAATCTTTCTTCACTGTTTGTGTCGAGAAAAACAATTAATTACACACATCGCTGCTGTAGCATCTGAGATTGTGGAGATTTCGTCATTTATGTGCGCCTCTTCATCAGCATCAGAAGCAGAACCTTCGATTTCAGTTTTAATTTCTTCCACAATGTCTTCATGAGTTAAATTTTCACATGTAATGACTTCATCATCACATGTTTCGAACAATTGCACGCCACAATCTGAGAATGATGAAATTTTGTGCTTTTCTATCCACATCGCGATAGGTAAATCTTCATCATCTTCTTCAACATTCATTGCATCTTCAACATTCTTAAAAAGTTTAAAAATTTTTAAAATATCAGTTGTTGACTGAAAAAATTTTTCGTTATAGCCGATTCTTAAGATTTCGGAGGTTCGCTATAAAAGGATAAATTAGCATTAAATACAATAGAAAAACGGTGGGCCCAAAATTTTCGTTCGTTATATCCGGGAGTTCGTTATATACTGGGTTCGCTATAACGGGGTTTGGCTGTATTCTTGATACGCATTTCTATAAATATTAAAGTTTGTTACATGAATAATTGGAATCTTGTAGAAAATGCAAATAGGAAAACACTTCTTAAATTCCACAATGTACAAGATGCGGTCCTTAATTTCCAGGACTGATCTAGTAACTCTAGAAAATATTACATGAAATTCATACCCATTTGATATGTTTTGAAGTAACTCCCACATGCCGAAATGCACTTCTATGCTGGGCTGTATAAGTTTCGGAAACAACTTGTAAATCCTCTCTCGGAATGCTCTTTAATGTGGACGTCACCGTTTTCTTGATGGCTTCGACATCCTCAAATCTTGTTCCCTTCAGCAAATTGGCCCAGCATGAGGTCGCGGAGATGCAGCATCCTCCACACTCTCCAAACTTAGCACCGGCAGACTTTTTCTTGTTTCCAAAAATTAAGATTTGTAGAAGGAAACAAGATTTGAGGATGTCGAAACCATCAAGAAAACGGTGACGTCCACATTAAAGAGCATCCCGAGAGAGTACTTTGCAAGTTGTTTCCGAAACTTCTACAGCCGAGCACTGATGTGCATTACGGCAGGTGGGAGTTACTTCGAAACATATTAAATGGGTATGTATTTCATGTAATACTTTCTGGAGTTATTAGATGAGTCCTGGAAATTAATGGCCGCACCTTGTAGTAAAAACCACTTCCGACAAAATAGTTTCTACAGAATGTAGTTACCACTCATTTAACTATAGGTAGTGGTTTCTTGTTTTTCTCTTTTTTTAATGTTTATCGCTACGAACATCTTTCGCTACATGAGGGCTAAACAGACCGTAGTCTGTTAGGTTCAAAACCAACTGAATGGCTACAGATACACCTGAAAACATGCGTACTCTAAACCGCAGACTCTGACTTTGAAAATCACCTATCCAACCAATCAGCCATATGTCTGTGCTGGGAAATGTCACCACCACGCTTTGATTTAACTTCTTAATGCAAATCAGCTTATGTACAAATGTTACACAAACAATGTCTGTAAACTAAGTCTCTCCACATTCACATCATAACAGAAACATGTAAATAGTATCTGAGAGAGATGAGGAATAAGTTAGCAGTCTCCAGAAAATGCTCAGATGATTGCAGGCCAAGTTAAACAAAATTGTTGAATCCTTAGCCTTAAAAACCTTGTAAAACGAGGTAAATTGCACGTCTTACCCCGCGTGCCTTTTGCGGAAGTAAAGCAGACAATAATAGAAGTCATATAAGATTTGAAGCTGTCCTTGGAATTTAATCAGGTTTCTTGTTTTATAGTTACCATTATCAGCGATTTCAATAAGAAATGGCTTTAATTCAATTTAAAAAGTAAGAAACGATTTTCAATAAAGTTAATAACTGATCAGAAATGTGTCGCACATAAATAAGACGAGAAAAAATCGTTAAAATGTCAAAATAATTTTGCCCGTTCTCCACAAGTAAGAGTCATAATTTATATATATATATATATATATATATATATATATATATATATATATATATATATATATATATACATACATACATACATATATATATATACATACATACACATATATATATATATATATATATATATACACTCATGGACAAAAAAATTAGCGCACGAAGAAGGAGTCGTCAAAATGAAACGAAATTTTACATATGTAATGACTACTTTGATATAAGTAAATGATAAGAAAATCAAAGGAAAAGGATAATTTATTTCAGAGAAAAAGGCAAAAGAACGGAGGAGTTAATACTCCGTTGGACCCCCTCTAGCGCGAATGCACGATGCGATACGATCGGGCATTGAGTCATACAAGTTCTGTATGATGTCTTGAGACATTTCATTCCATATTTGCTGTAACCTTGCCTCTAGTTCGTTCAAACTCGTGGGATGCCCAACTCGTCGTCCCAAATTATCCCAGATATGCTCGATTGGAGACAAATCTGGGGATCGGGCAGGCCAAGGGAGGGTAGTAACAGTGCGGAGACAGTCTTGTGACACCCTTGCCCTATGAGGCCGAGCATTGTCTTGTTGAAAAATGGCTCCTGGGAGCCGTTGCATGAGTGGCAACACATGTGGTTGCAGGATTTCATGGACATACCGCTGGGCTGTCATGGTGCCACGGAACAATACTAGGGGTGACCGTGTATTGTAGGCAATGGCACCCCATACCATCACACCAGCTGTGGGAGCGATGTGTCGCTGTACAGCAATTCAGGATTGAAGCGTTCACTACGTGATCTCCACACAAGAACACGATTGTCATCACTGCGGAGATTGAATCTGGATTCGTCGCTAAAGACGACCTTTTTCCATTCCGCTGCAGTCCAGTTTCCTCGTGCGCGGCAAAACTCCAAATGGAGGCGTCGATGGGTGGGCTTCAAGGGCAGCACACGTAATGGGCGCCGCGATACCAACTGTCCTTCAGCCAGGCGCCTTCGTATGGTTCGAAAAGACACAGAGGCCCCTAGTGAAGGTGCTACCTGTGCCTGGATGGCGGCTGATGAAGCAGTTGGCTGTACGCGTGCATTTCTTACGATGTGGCGGTCTTCTCGACGACTGGTCTGTCAAGGGCGTCCTGAGCCTGGTCTTCGTGTACATTACATCTCTCGGGTCCACTGATCCCAACACCTCCTCACAACACAATCAGAGCGGCCTAATTGACGAGCTACTCGCCTAGCTGGCCACCCAGCTTCCATCATCCCGACGATTCTCCCCCTCTCAAACTGCGACAACTGCTTATATTGTCTTCGAACACGGCGTAATGGCATGTCTCTCTCTGCTCTTCCTTTGTAAATGAGTCAGCACACTCAAACACGCTTTGGTTACCTGTTTTATACTCCACAGAGTACGATGTTCAACGCCCTCTACCGGCTATACGTAATGCGCAATCACGCTGCATTTCTAATCATTTGCATATCTCCCCAACATGTACCTTCATTGAAAGTTTCGGTACCCGCAATTATTTCTTGGTGCGCTAATTTTTTTGTCCATGAGTGTATATATATGTCAGAAATTAATTGGGAAAGGAATAATTAAGTTAAATTTAAAGGGGGTTAGGGAATAATTCATTTTTGTGGCGCGAAAAAGCCACTAGAATTCTTATTTCCAGACATGCGGGTAGAAAAGTAGGTTATTTTCCCCGTTTTGAGATTGACCTTCGATTCGCAGAGGAAGGGAGTCTCGTAGAGAGAATTTATTTTTAGATCATTTACATGATTGAGAGCGAAAAGAAAGTTCGAGATAATTCTAATTTGGGCTCTGCGCATGTGCAGTGAGAGTGGACGCGAGGTTTTGACCTCGAAATCGGCAGAGCGCGTGATAAAAGTCAATGCCGACAGACGTGTGTTCGCCGCGTCCCAAAATGTAAAAATGGCGAGAATGTAATGAATGATCCTTGGATCAGTGGTCGTTTTTGAATGAATAAATAAATATGATTAACTATATATATATATATATATATATATATATATATATATATATATATAGTGATACTTCTCTAGTGGTTTCGAGAAAAAGTGGCCGTTTCCAGGGGTGGCAGTTGAGAAGAGGTTTCTCCCGTACCATTGGATCTGTGTCTCGAATCTAAAGTCTTGAATTGTTTCTGCACAAAATTTGGCTGTTTAGAAGAGTGACCGTCTAAAACGTGTGGTCGGTTAGAGATGCTTCATGGTGTGTACACACCACATAAGCACACTTTTTCAAAATTATATTTTGAAACCATTTAAATTTCTTTCTTTGTTGAATTTGCCTCATTAGAGCTCAGACACATTTTTTTAATTCTTCATAGATACATATAATCGTATCATCAACTTCCTCTGAAGTACAAACTACAGTAAGTATAATTGTTTAACAATTTTATAGTTACGAGTAAATTTCTTTGGAAAAATTTCTTTAGTTGACCGTCTTTGCAATGAATGCCAATGTAAACATAAAACTAATTGCACACACTTGAACTTAACTTATTTGTTTTCTTAACTATGTAAACAAGTCATTAAAATTCACGATATCGAAAAAAATATCTTTAAGATATTTTATAATTTATTTGTTTTGTAAACAATATAAAACAAGTTATTAAACTTTCAATATATTGAAAGAAAAACTTGTGATAAGATATTTTATGTAAACATAGTTTCTGTTTTAAAGAAAACATTTAAATTAGCTGATCATTATTTTTTACGATTCCCAGTTGTGCAGTGGCTAAATTGTTATGCAATTATGCCTCTAATTTAGATGCAAAATGGGAACGAAAGCTAAAATATCAAAGATTAGGGTTTAACACTTTCGACTAAGGGAGACATTTTACCATAGAATGACATTTTAAATGTATTCGGATACCATAAGACACTTAGCATAATTTAGCACGCACTATCAATTCCTGTTTTATTATTTAAATATTTTGAATTTAGAAAATGTTAAAACCTCAAACGGGGTGCTTTTTGATGAAAGCTTTTAAAACGAAAAACTGAATTTGAGAAGTGAGTGCTGGAAAAGTCTCAATGCTCGATCGAATGTAATTTGACTTTATAATATCCCATTTAGGAGAGCTTTAAAAAAATGAAGGTAATTTTATACTCATTGAAATGATGTGAAAAACGCTAAATTCGTTTTAAATGTAAAACAAAAATTCGAGAATTCATAATATTATTAAACAACTAGTGTTTTTCATACAATTATTCTACAAAGAAATTTGCAAACCAGAATTTTTAATTTTGCCTGTTATGTATAATATTTTATTAGAAAATAACATTCACCAAAAAAATAAATATTTCTTATTAGTGTAATTGTATAGGATTTCATAAGCTATCTGAATAACAGACAACATTTGCTACGCAATGTTTAAATAGACAATTTCCGTTTTTAGTAATTCAGAGAAAACTAATGGCATTATTTTATGGTATACTTACGATAACATATTTTTTACGATATCATTACAGTTTTCGAAAAATAAAAAATGGCCTTTACTTTTTAAATTATGCAATTATATACGCAAGAGTAGCATATGCAATCTTAATAAAAATGTTTGTTTAGATGATACCTTCTGTTTCGCGAGAATGGCTAATTTTATGCCACCACCTAAACAGATAATTTGGTTTATCAGTATATCATATAAAACAATTTTGAATCTTAAAATCAATTCATTTTGTTTGTTGAACTACTATATGTTTATAACATATTTACTAAATAACTATGGTTTAACAAAATGCATGCATTTGAAGGAGGTAAGAAAACAATAAAAATTTTCTTAAATAGAACTATATTCTTGATCTATATTCTCCTGTTTTATTTCTTACACAGGAGAACTGTTGATTGAAAGCACTACGGTCCACTTTTATCACACAACCTATAGTTTAACCTATAGACCGAGACCTATAGTTTAAAGTCGATTTCGATCGGCTACTAACATCATTGTCAACAGTGGCACTCGAACTCATCTGATCTGGATTGTACGACACAGATGGATTATTACACAGAACTGGAGAATTAAGCAAAACAGGAGAGATTAACGCACTAGCGAGTCTCGAATGAAGTACAGTAAAACCTCGTTTATCCGGACTAATTGGGACCATAGGCAATGCGGACAATCGAAAATCCGGATAATCCGGTAATATGGGTGATAAGCAAAACAAAATCCGTAACGAAGCAGACTTACCGATTATTACGATAAATAATTAGGTTTTGTAACAAAATTACATAGTATTGATTACAAGACATTAAAAAATATAAAACATAACTTTTCACATTATTTCTTAACAAAGAATTGATAAGTCTAGTAAAGCTTTCTTAAACTCAACAAAAAGCATTTTATTACCATAATTTATTGTACAATCTATGCTAGGAACTGACCACTGAATCAAGCTAAAAAGCGAATATTTGGCGTACCTGTAGTTACGCCAAGTTATAACCTGTAGTTAGTTTGGCGTACCTGTAGTTTCTTGCTACCATAGTTAAAAATTATTATCTAATCTGAACAAAAAATTCTTATGTAATGTGAATAAAAATAACGCCTACAAATCTAACCCGGATTATCCGGAGATCCGAATGAACGAGTGACAGAGAAACGAGGTTTTACTGTACTCGTTTCAGAGTTTAATCTCATTGACACCTCGGCCCCCCACCGCTTTCGCGTATAGGCCGATGAATCACCGAAGACCAGCCGGTACGTAGCAATACCTGAATACGCAGTCGATGGTTAATTTCCCAGGTTCGGTAATATTTTTCCTTTGCTGTGGGGCTCGAGGATGCCGGATATACAGTACAGATCTGCCATCCAACCAAGATACCCCAAGCCCCCCGTTTCAGAGTTTAAAATAACAAATGATTTCTGAACAAAACGGCTTACGTCTAGATCACTATGGATACTTTGCGCCCTTGTCGTATCGTCTGCAACTCTTTCAATTCCATCACCATTCAGACATCCTAACTCGCAAAGTAGCTTCAGGTCATACCTGGTCTGTGACCCAAGGTACTGGCCAGATTCACCCTCGTGTGGCCGAAGAGCTTTCCATACCACCCTGATGAAAACATCGTAATAATCTGCTAAGTTCCGGTTCCAAATCTTTAACTATAATCTAAATTGTTCAGTGGCATGAAGGCGATAAGTTCCAGAGGCCAAAGGAATCGAGACTGTCCATGACTGAAATGCACTTCAATATAGTTATAGAATCTAGATTACATCAATTATCACATTCTAATAAGTTAATAACTTATTATAATAATCGGAGCTGTACGCTCACACATCCAATCCAAAATAGTAGCCAAATCCAAGAGATCGCTTTTCTAGCAAAGGAATTCGCCGCGTCCCTCTCCACAGAGCAGACGGCGTTCACTTGTGGACTCAGATGTCTAAACAGAATTTCTTCACACCCACACTTATTTACTTCGCTGGAAGTATGTTTCAGAGCTAAAATATCTTGATTGCTGTCATGTTATCTTTGAACTAAAAGTTTTGTCGTAAAGATTGCACCGCGGTACTGCCGATTTACTCTGAATTTTTGAATGGTCCGTCGCAGTCCATGAATGTTTTTTTTTTGTTTGCACGGTTTCTAAGGACAAAATATCAGTGAGGAGAGGACCACTTTTGATCAGAAGGTAAGATGTCACAACTGCTGTGTGCTTAATCCTTCAGTGGAACAAGATTCTTTTCCCGCTTAGTAGGAACAGGAAGGCAGATATAGATGGAATATCTCTTTCCCAGGTATTCCTAACTATACATTCAGAGGGTATTTGTGGTTTATTACATTTCATTGTAGCCACAACCGTCCAACCATTCCTTCTTAATTCTTGACGAGTTTATATTTAACAGAACCAATTATCCCGGGTTATATTACGGTTCGTTTTGTAGAGGCCTATAGTTAGTCGCACGCATGATTGGGTTCAGATTTTTAATTTTTGCTCTGATTAATCTAATTTTTACCTGAGCCATAGAAGGCTGGCATCACGCACCACCCTTCCATGCTGAATACAGATGTTGACTGAAGCATGTGTAGACTCATAATACCCAAAGTCGGAGGGTGGGGGCTCCCAGCATTGCATAAAGAAACCATACCTGCCTGAGAGACAGATGCTCCCACCGAAGGGTTAACAATAGTAATGCAGGCAAATTCTACTGAAAATCAATCTGTATCTTATGCGGATGTATAGGAATCTAAGAGACCGTTTCATTTGATAATTACATTACGTATCTACTGTAAACGTCCATTAAAATAGTATATAATTATATGTCTAGACTTCAGATACGATCAATACCATTTTAGTATTCGTTTGTATCATTCAGCCACTCTACATGTTTGGATAATACAACCATAAAGAGCAGTTTTTCATATGATTTATATGTATATATTAATCTATATGATGTCTAAAGATTAAGAGACATTAAATACCAACAGTTTTATAGCTTAACATAACAAAAACTTTTCAGTTTTTTGACTAAATCGTTTTTTTATCCCTACACACTTCAAATAGCGGAGTTCGACAAATTTGTTACACACACATACTAAATCTAAGAGCAAGGAAAAAAACTAAATATTAAAACTACCATTTTTGGATTTTGATACTCGAATAACCTAAATAGGATAACCTAAATAGGATCCTAAGGATATCTCCACTTGGATTAGGAGTGCTTGATAAAAATCACATAGCAGTTAGGCAAATCGCGAATACCTTCGAGGATAAGATATCTTCGTAGCTAGAAATCAACCAAGCACTTACCAGTCACTCTAAGTTTTTTATACAGCTGAGTTTAAGGTCATTCTTCTAGAAAATATAAAGAATGGAAATACTTAACATAAAATGAGAGATTGGTAATTGCGAAAGGAAAAAAATGTAAATTATTTCTCGATGTTAATAGGTATAGCATGTATTAACACTCCTTTAACCTTTAGCTTACGGGGCCCATTTTTCTTATTCCCACTTCAGAACGGGAAATTTAATATCCCCTTTGTAAGAACGGCCATTAAGGGGGTTATATATATATATATATATATATATATATATATATATATATATATATATATATATATATATATATATATATATATATGTGTGTGTATAAATATATGTATAAATATATACATACATACATACACACACACACATACATATATATATATATATATATATATATATTCATTCTTGGGCCCGTATTCGTGGGATACATGCTATCCCACCCTGTAAGGAAGAGGTTAAGTTGAGCAGTTTAATGTTGATACGCATATTTCTTTAATTTACAATTCATTATGCATTAATGCCCATAATAAAAGCGTAATTTACATAACTAAACACCCATTGTGTACGGATATAGTGTACACAAATATTACATAAAAAACAGTAGATGCTGCAGTTTATATCTTTGTTGGATGATTTATATTTGTGAGGCTCTTTTCATAATGCAAAAAAAAATTAATTGATAAGTTCAAAGCATTATTACTTCAAACGAGAGAATCGAAGTTCAGAGCTGAATTTTTAAATATAATAAATTTTTAAACGAATACGAAAATTTATTAATCATTAAATATTTTATTAAACATTTTATTTCAATGCAATTAATTCGTTTCATTTCCTACAAAATTTATTTTAGCAAATAAAATAAATGAATGAAATTTTAACAACAAAACATTTAAAATGTCATATAATAGAAACCATTCCTGCATTACAAGTAAAGTGCTAAATAATATTTTTTAAGATCCTTTGTCAATGCTAGAAAAATATACATTTCTTTGTATGAAATACCGATATAGTACTGACATCCAATAAAATAGACTCTTTGAGAATATCAAAAGCAAAATTAAAACGATGGACTGCAAATTACCCACTTAATTGCCCCTAATTTTGAATGTCCGTAACGCGATCACTGGACGTTGTTAAAATGCAATTTCGGCTTATCATATTCAGAGTGCAATTATTTTTAATTATGATTAATAATTCCTTATATCAACAGGTAAATTTTCAGGGAAAACCTCAGTATGAATACATTTTTCACAAACGAGAGTTTCTAAAATGATTAATTACTCTTTTATTTTTCCATGACAGTTTATCTTATTGAACATTTATTTGTTATACCTATTCTATGCAACACTAGCTAGTGAAGAAACAATTTTCTCTTAAATCTACGCCAGCGTATTTTGATGTTTCACCCTGAGACTTACTTATGGTCATGGCGAAGCATACTTTGAGAAGAAATCGCAGTCTATTAAAGTCAAAGGGGAGGTCATCGGGTATTAGAGGAATGCATGGCTCGAACACTTTTTCTCCTTGAGCCCACCCGGTTAAGGGGACTCAGACTCTTAAGTCGAGGAAATAAGGAAAATTTTCATACATTTTGACTCTTTGTAACTATTTCAATTTACTCCCAATTTTTCAAAATTTTATATATATGATAAATTGATATATTTATTTTAATAAACAAATTTTCAACTCTCAAAAAAGTTTTAAATAACTTTTTTTAATGCTTTAGATATATCTTGTTTTTTTAAGTATTTTTATTATATACTGGCTTGCGTGCAGAACTATGAAATTAATTTTACGCTTAAATGTATATTTCCTGTTTCAAATTTAAAATAAATAATTCTAAATACAATTGAACAAAAAGCATTCAACTTTAAAATATTTTTCAATTTTTTTAAAACTGCTCAAAATATACTTAAAATTTCCTTACATTTTTGCATTAATTTACCCTTGAAAAAATAACAAAATGTGCAGTGATTGCAATAATTATAGTTCAGACGCATTAAAATAACATGATTATGCAGTGATAAAAATTTCATGGAATTATGTTTCATAATTTTTGAGATATCAGTTGCGGAATGATGAAAAATTACATTTTGAGGAAAATGAGTTTACAATTTTTCTTACCATAAACTTGATTAGTAATTAAATATTTAGAATATCAATATCTCCAGAACTAATCAGAATATTTTCATGCGGTTTGCTTTATTTTGTTCAGAAATGATCAGGCTTTAACATATATATTTTTTAAAAAATCGAATGTTTTAAGGATTTTAGAGTAGTGAGTCCCCTTAAAATAGTGGCTTCGATTAAATTTTTATGCAGAGCTTTGACTCGTAGTCTAGTGCCATTACACAATTTCGGTGGTTTTAAATTGCGAAGGAGCATTATGGATGTTCTCTTCCGCAAAAGAGCTCATGGTATGGAAGAGGTTTAAGAGAATTTAAAAACTCTACCGGATAGTTAAAGGCATCATCCGAATTACAGACAGTGTCTGTCGACTTGTAGATCATTTCTTCCCCGTCAAAGGACTTCAGCAGCATGTCATTAATGAACGCAGCTGGATCGTTTTTTGGAGTCAAAATGACCCTTTCGCAAAACTATTCCACAGGCTTATTCTGTATTTGATCAATGCCTGAATAAAGGTGATCTATCAGTTACTGGATGGTAGTCACTAATTTGAATAAAATTCTTAAAAAAACGTCCTTCTCAATTAGTCTAGTGGTTAAATTTTATCTTTTACTGTGTTTTAATATTTTTTGTCAGTTTATTTCGTTGTTAAGCATGTGGCGATAAATTAATTTAAAGTACCAAAAACTACGTGATCAGCATTTAATAAATAAAATTCTAAAAATGAATTTTTAAAAGTTCACCAAAAATCATAAAAGACTCGAAAAAGATTTCATTTAAAAAACAATTTTATGATCTTTCTCGTGACATAAATTTTATAACCCTCAGATTATTATTTCAAATGAACACTTTAATGAGCGTTACAAACACAGCTTAAAGATTTTATTTTAAAAATATCTTAGAAAATTTTTTCAAAAATCTTTCTTAGTGCACCCCTACACTATAAGAAGAATCCCCATGCAAATTTTCAACCCTTTAGATTGGTCTGTACGTTATATGTCAGACAGTCAGTCAGTTAGTTAGTCAGTCAGTTACCGAACTGTTATATATATATAAGTAGGATTGAAATGCTATAACACTTTGAGTCCAGTTTTATGCAGATTTTAAAGAGAAGAAAGTAAACGATATATTCTTTTATGAATATTAAACACTCGAGTTTTGAAGTAGTAAAGGAAATTTACATCTCAAATATGGAATGTCATGAAGGATTTAGTTAGATAGCATATGTAGAGAGTTTCATTTTTTTTAGTTTTATTTTAAAATTAATAAACGTTACTATTATTTATTTCAATTTATGTTTCTCTTGCAAATTTTTTCGAACACGGGATTATGAGATAGGAACAGGCTTTAATAAATTATCCCATTATGTAGGCAATACAAACAAAATAAACCTATTTTCGACATCTTTAAGAAAAACGTTTAATGATTGAAAAATATTTTAAATTTGAAAATATCATTAAATGCACAGGGTTTCATTTGTTCAGTTAGTAGAAAAATAAAGTTAATCACAGGTAACTGAATAATTAGAAACAGCAGAAAAAGCAATTTAAACTCTAAAACACAAATAAACCCGTAAAACAATTTCCAATCTGCAATTATTCTTTTTCTATGGGTACCAAATAGATTTTGATGATACTTGCATTAATTTTCCCTTTTTCTAAAATCTCTCATAATAATGCAAGCTATTGTCTGAAGAGAAAGAAAAGCAATTTAAAAGATATTTCATTTGTTATACGCTTTTTTAGATGATTTGTATGTTTTACTCAATACCTTTTGTCCTATTAGCATATCATTGAAAGAAATGATGCTTAAAGCACAAAAACTATTAAAATTAGGGTACATATTTCTCATTGTCAAGTACACAATAATAACAATTTTGCACAAAAACAATTATATGCTTTTACAAAGCGAATCTTGTAATATTAAGAAGATAAAATCATATCGACTGGGATTTTTTTTCTCGTTCGAAACAGATCTTGGAAAACAAAACAATGAAGAAAAAAATAGTTCGAAAAATACCACCGGAGGGTGAACATCCAAATATGGTTCTTCCTAAATATGGCCTAAGTTACAGAACTTTCAATCCAATATAGAAATACCAGTATCAAAAATTTATTTTATAAATTATTTCAAACCTGTGTTAAGTAATGAATGTTTAATAATGAATAAATAATGTTCAGTAATGAATTGTTTTAAATAACTGATTATTTTGGTTTTCCGTTGATTTGTCCGGCAGTCTATGCCCTCTTTATACGTTTTTATTTGTTTTTTTTTTCGTGTTGAATTATTTACATTATTTGGGCTAGCTCTTGAAATGGGGATCTAGGAGGCCTTGTGATGTCTTTTGGTTAGACCTACATCCGATTCAGAAAGTTCCCCTTTGAGGTAACTGATTCGGTTAGGCTTCCTGATGACGAGACCAATCGGTTACCTCGATATATGGTTTATGTCCTTTACTACTACAGAATCTTGCATTATGGTGCGTTGAGTCCTAAGGGCGTGATTTCTGTTTATTTTCGTCTGCATTCTTCCTGCCAATAATTATCTTGCTTTGTTGAATTATTTACTTATAGTTCTGTCTGATTATTTTATGTTATTTAAAATAGTATATACATGATGGTATCCCTTGTGACAGAATAACTAACTTATATTTAGCATTCTGTACAGCAGTTTTCACAGTATATATGTTCTGATGAACGTGCACTAAATCCCTCTATATTTTGATAGTTTTTAACTCTATCTGTATAGACAACACTTTTAAGGCATACCCTGGTGTAACATACATACGAATTCAGGTCAAGAGATCATGGTGACCACTTGATGCAGGTATGAAAGGGATGACAAGTAATTACACTATTACTCGCCACACAATTCTGTAAGGTGTTCTTTAATTTTCTGCCAAAGTCAGGCCTTGTTTCTCGTTGATATTAAAGATCTAGATATGGCGAGACATCCATCATTTTGATACTAGACCAAAAATTGAGTAGTGGTTGACTCTTTCAAGCGAAAATGTCATAAGACAGCATCACTACATCCACGTGTATACACATAAGTCAATCGTAACATTATGTAAATTATAATGGGGGACTTGGACACGAAATTCTCAAAAGAAATCTATATTTTAAGGTAATAAAATACTATATAGCTATCAAATGAGATAAATTAACACAAACAACGTATTTCAATGATGGTAACCATGCCAAGTACAACATTCTTTGCTGTAATGTACTCTGTACTTTAGTTTCAATTCCCTCAGAATAGAATTGCCCTCAAAAAAGAGAAATATTCAGTTTTAGCATCCCCAAAATCAGCCCTCCGCTAATCTAATATATATATATATATATATATATATATATATATATATATATATATATATATATATATATATATATATAATATAAATTATATATATATATATATATATATATATATATATATAATATAAATTATATATATATATATATATATATATATATATATATATATAATACAGTTCCGTGACTGACTGACTGACTGGAAGATAACGCACAGACCAAATCGCTAGACCTAAAGAGCTGAAATTTTGCATGGCGATTCTTCTTATGGTGTAGGGGTGCACTAAGAAAGATTTTTGAAAAATGCTTCATACATTTTTTAGATTAAATGTTTAAGCTGTTTTTGTAACTTTTTTCAAGTTTGCATTTAAAATAATAATCTGAGTGTTATAAAATTTACATCACGAGAGAGATCATAAAATTTTCTTTCAAATGAAATCTTTTTCGAATCTTTACCTCCATTTTCTGATGTTTGGTGGATTAAAAAAATATTAATTTTAGAATTTAATTAATTAAATGCTGATCACGCAATTTCTTTTCTTTTCGTGATACTTTAAATTAATTTTGCGTCACATGGATAACAACGAAATAAACTGACAAAAATATTAAAATACAGTAAAAGATAAAATTTTACCACTAGACTAAATAAGATGGAAGTTTTTTAAGAATTTAATTCAAATTAGCATGTTTTATGGATATTAAATTAAACCTATTTATAAAACTACAATTTCCCCTCAAAGTATACCTTGCCATGACGTTAAAAACTTTAGAATACGCTGACGTAGAATTAAGTGAAAACTGTTTCTCCCCCGGTCAGTTTTACATAGCTTGCTCACGCATATGTTCGCAGACGAGCCTGGTAATATTAGTTCCACCCAATCAAGAAATAAAAATATATTATTTATAAGGAAATACTCTTAAAAGCAATTTCATTATTTTTTTATTGTAATTATCCTAAAATGCACTCTGTAGCGAAGCACGGGTTTTCAGCTAGTTATCTATATTTACTGCTTTTTACCGACTGGACATAACGCTTTTCAATTTTAAGCATAGCAGAAGTAAAATCACGCCAAAGGTGATAATACCTTGCGTTCTGTGTGCATGAATCGTTAAAGTTTGGGAAGTCCTTTTTCAATATTGAAAAAATCATACTCGATTCAAAAGTAACCCCCAAACACTGAAGATATATATCTGACCTTATAGGACATGAAAGATTCTCTATAAGAAATAGTTTTTTTAGAGACCAGAATATTCCCCAAAGCAAACATTATATTTGGTCTCAGTTTGATCCCTTTTACTCTGAAGGATTTATTTACTTCAAAGTAAACATCCCAGAAAATTTTTTTTCTTTCCCTTCTTTGCTCAACCCGAACTATACCCGCGTCTTTTGTTCAAAAAATTATGTTTGAACTTTTTACCCGGATATTTTTTCCTCTCACGCCTGCGGCAGGTTTTGTTTTCCTGGTCTCAATCAAATCCGTGGGTGGAAGATGCGACGCAGACACGACTGGATTCGGGCGTTTCCTAATGATATACAATTAACAGGGCTTGGAAATCCTCAAATAGGAAAATAATGAGGACTGTAGATGTCTTTTTTTTCATTTCATTAACTATCTTTTTGCTTCTTATATACATTTTCGTCTGTGAATTAATTTAGCAGTTGATGGCAAAAATGAAAAATGAATAATATTCGCCCTGTATACATAAATGAATGGCCTCGAACGCATTCAAACGATTGAATTTTATAAATGAATTTTCTAGAAATTGTATTAACAACCGCTTTAACCGGGAAAACATTTATCTAGAAATACAGAAAGTAAAATACTCTCCGTTTTGAAATTGAACTACATTAATTCCTTCACAGTTTATACTAAATTAATATTTATATCTACTTATTACAGTGTATATTACTCTGCATTGTAATATCTTTAATAACTTAATCGTAACTATAATAACTAAATCGTAACTGTATCGTAATCTGCATTATAATATATTTAAATTAAGTTCGCAATTAATGTTAAAGGATAAAAAATAAATAATATCTGCCAGTTTACTTAAAACAATGAATATGAATGTATTTAAACGATTGAATTTTATAAAGGAATTCTGTAGGAATCATATTTGCTCCCGTTTTAGCAGGGAAAACGGTTTAAATTGAGAATACTGAGAGCAAAACAGTTTTTCTCTCGGAACTGAATTTTATTGATTCCTTCTCATTTTATACTAAACTAGCGGCCCGTCCCGACTTTGTCCGGGTTGAACAAAATATTATACCAATAAATTTCCAGTTGATAGCCAATAAATTGTAAATCTTTTTTTACCTTAATAATAACCTAAATAATACCTTAAATTAATTTTATGTTAGTTAATAATTAAAATAAATTTTTTAAAAGAAAAAGGCGTGCCGGAGAACGGCTAGGTTCGAACTGCTAGCGTCAGAACAGAAGCCCACCGCGATAGCACCACGATAAGGATCGTTGAAATCTTCGGAACAAAAAGCGGTAGAAGACAGTAGCGGAAACAATGGAGATTGTTAGGATTAAGTCCCTAACTTTATTTCTACTGATCAGATATACATAATATATAGCCTATGTCCATCTGGAATAATGTACCTTTCAAACAGTGAAAGAATTTTTCAAATAGGTACAGTGGTTCTGAAGATTACCCTCCACGTACAAAATCGCTCTCTCTTTATATATAAGTATAGATAGATAAATATTAATGTGTACTTGTCACAGTGAATCAAAATATTTCCCTGCATTAAAATTTCTTTAATAATTACAAGATTCATTATTCATGCCCATAAGAGTGAAAAGTTTGGCCTTCTATTTATCAATTATAAAAATTCTGTTAATGCACACACACACACACACACACACATTATATATATATATATATATATATATATATATATATATATATATATATATATATATATATATATATATATATATATATATATATATATAAAGAGAGAGAGAGAGAGAGAGAAAGGGAGAGAAATAAATTATTATTCATGTAAAGATTAGACCCACAAATGGCGGGAAAGCAGATATAACTATATTAATTCAGATACAGTCGATTCCGGTTAATTGGACTACCGGTTAATCGCACCAGCCGCTTATTCGGACCGAATCAGGTCTTGTAACATAGGGTATGTTCGTTTAAACGGACCAACCTGTTATTAAGTTTGTGATGTAGCAATAAAAGACATTAATTTTATAAATGTATCTTCTCACATCAGTACGGAAACTATAATTCTTGAAAAAAGTGAAATTAAGAACAGTTTAATATAGTAATTAGTAAAATGCCATTAAGGATTGTCAAAATCATGAGTAACGTTTACTCTATATCCCTCACATTAAAAAACATGCCACAAATTTATCTATTATAGTTATTTGACTATATGTAAATATTACCTTAACATATCAGAATAAACAGCAATATAAACAATTATATATAAACAGGGAAATTTTATTTCAACGTTTTTTTTCAATTAATCATACATTTCCAGTCATGCCTGAGAAAAGAACTAGTCAACATTTTGAAGAACAATTTTAAGAGCACAAAGTTTTTTTATATAATTCATCTTTCTGTCTGTCAAAACTTCACCAATTAGTTTAGATCAATTATGCGTTTCTTTAAAGGAGCACTCTGCACGAATGTTTCATTATTGAGAAAATATAATTGATTACCACTCAAATCTATCACATTACTTCCTTTTTTAGGAACGAAATGAAATTCTGATCATATTAAATATCTCTATCCTACACGCTAAAGTTTCAACCGACTTTTTACTCTCAGTCAAAGGAAATTATTTTATTACGATTATTAAAAATTTCGTCATCACTTTAAATATCTAAATAGATGTATGATCGCTCGAGTTCACGTAATCACAAAAGTTCTAATAATTATCGATGCTTTTTCAGTCGAAGAAACCACTTGAAAATTTATAGAGATACTCAGCTGCTTTCCCGAAGTTGCCCTGGTAACAATGGTAGTATATATATATATATATATATATATATATATATATATATATATATATATATATATATATATATATATATATATATATATATATATATATATATATAAGGGCTAACTTGCACTTAAACGGCGTCGGCAGTGTCATTATTCATCTCAGCGACCCCGAAAACTAAGGGTTCGACACTAATATCAGTCGTTTGCGATTATGTTAAATATCACCCCTTTCTGAGTCCGATCCCTAGGGGTTCTAGGGGTGTCTTACACCCACAGTATACTTTCCCTGATTGTAACTCATATGTGTACCATGAATGGTTGAAATTGCTCCAAGTGTTCCAGAGTATGATGGAACATACATATGTACATCAATTTTTATATACATAGATTAGCCCCAAAACCTGGGAGACAAAGTCAAGAAATAAATAATTTAATGAATTAAAAATATAAATAAATGAACTATAATTAATATTAAATCAATTTGTACTACAAAAGCGAAGTCAACTTCCTTCTTCGGGAACACAGCAAGAAAGTACCTACCCTGTAAGCTATTGTGAACAGATTTACCCCCTAAGATTTTCCCATCTTCTATAAAAGCTTTAAAAACGAGTTAATACTCTCCTAGAGGTTCCAGTTAAAAAAAAAAAAGATCATTTAAAGTAATTCAGTGAATACCCGTTCAGAAAATCGAAGTACCACAATATGCATAAAATTTTGTATCTATTGTTCAACGTGGATAATCATTTTAATACTATAAAATCAGCATCCTGAATCTGGAATTAAAATTCTTCTTGACTAGAATGCCTTGAGGAAATCTAACTCTGTAGAATTATTCCAGTAAAATGAAAACGGTTCTGATTTTTCAAGATATCTGTGCAACCGGGCGAAGGTACGAAGCTGGCGAGGAATCTTGTAAACATTGATCTATTATTTTTTTTATAAATATAACTTTGAAATTTCCAAATTTAAAATTATATATTCTAACACCTACATGACACAACTAACACATACTAACTGTATTAAGATACTCCACGACGTTTATGACTGTGCGATTATGATAAATTTTTTCCAACCCAATGAGTCATCCCCTGTGACTTTTTTTAAAATTGGAATTTGACATTTTAAAGGACTACCATAGGACCATAGGAACATGTGGTTAACTGTGTTGCCTAGGGCCTAGGCCAACGCCTTCTAACACAGATATTTCAGGAGATTGTCAACGGAGATCGGAAGTGTCACCGAAAGGAGAAAGGAATGTTCTTTATCATCTTCTTCTGTAATGAAAATTGCAAACATAAGTGAAGCAGTAAGTCTTTTGGTCAGAACATTGGAGGGTGAAATGAAGAGTTCTCATTGGATGTCTCCGGGATCTTCGTGTTGACTCACTGATAGGGGTGGAGTCAATGGCTGTCTGTAAGCTGGTCTTCAATTTCCAAGTTGAAAGAGGAAGATGAAAAGTGATTGGATAAAGAGATAAGGTTCAGAATTCGTGAGTTCTAATACTAGGAAAATGAGCAGATCCAAAAGGATTTACTCAGAACCAAAAAATAAGTGCTAGAAGGAAGTTTAAGGATAGTAAATAGATTTTTATTTTGTTTTATAAAATTTTTAAATGTTTTTTTGCCTTGGCAAAGCCAAATATTGTTTTTATATATTTTTTTATATTTTATTTAAATGACGAGGACAAACAAAAAATTAAGACGAAAGACTCAGGATGGCACGAGGCCTTTTCCTGTTAGTGGGGTCTGCGTGATCATAATCTGCAAGATTAATTAAGAGTTCACTGTTAATAGAATTGTGAAAGTTAATAGCTTGGTTTTTGAGATAATTTCGAATAGTAGTAAAGGACAACGTTTTCCCCTACTGTATTTATCCAATTTCCAAAAGTAATAATCAAGGTTTTTTTTATATAACTAGATCCCTGTAGTATATTTTGACTTAACAATCAAATACGGTAGGAGAAATCTCTCAAATAAATCCAAACTACGAATAGGATCAGTTGTCCGAATTAACTGAAATGACCAAATTTACAATACAAATTGGTCGTCTAAGAGTAAAAAAACTTATTTTTCTTACAAAATACGTAGCCGATATTTAAATGAGCGTTCTTTTCTATATATAGCAAATAGACCGTCTTATATATCTAAACTGTGTACTAACAGTTTGTTGAATAAAAAAATCTGATTCAAGTTTCGATATTATGACTGTCCTAGTTATTGACTGGATACGGATTCGTAAGTAACAGTTAAATAAACGTGTATGTTTAATTAGTTAACAAAAAAAAATTATGTTAACTAATATGTACTTGCATTATTGTTTTTATTTGTTCTTGTCTAATGTGTAGACACTTGTCTTTAGACATTTACCTTTTGTTAATAATCGATATTTTACTGGTTACCTTTATTATGGGAGCACCCTATAGGTAAGCCAGAATTGCTCCCTATGAAGGGGACGATACAGAAACAAGTACAAGCGTTATTCGGGATTTGAACCCAAGCCCTAAGCGGCCTTTGAAAATGGCAACAGCACGTGGTGTTCCCAGGTGTACTTACACTATGTAGATAGTTTTTTTTAAAATTTCAATAGTAATATCTGTAACTGATTTATTGGTCTCTGCTTTACAATGTCCTGGCACAACGAGTATAGGCAAATATTTTAGAAGCAAAAAGATAATAAATTACTAAAACGTCACAAACGGAATATTTTACGAGCCATAGACTAGACTGAGTACATTGTGCAAAGATTAAAGCAACAGCTTCTTTCGTTAGTTGGGAACCCAACCTTTATTTGATTGCTTTCATGTTATACAGTTTAGAACGGCGGTCCTTTTCTTTTTGAGTTTTTTTTTTTTGTGTTTCCCAGACGCAGTAAATTTTTAATAAACAGGGTTTTACACTATTACGGCTTCATTCAACATATGTTTGGATAACATATATAAACAAAAAGTAAAATAACAGAAAGCAAATGAATATATTTCAGTTAAGATTGGAACAGTGCCCCTCTACCTCTCTAACCGGTTTGAGGTATGAGTTTAAAATATTAATATACCAGCTGACTATCCGTGTTTCGCTACGGAGTACATTCTAATTAAATACAACACTCAATGTATGCAATTAATGCCATATATATATATATATATATATATATATATATATATATATATATATATATATATATATATATATATATATGACACGCGTAGGGCTACGCCCGTCATCTTACAAATTATGGCAGTCATGGTATATCCGGTGGTGTAGCAATAAGTAATCCAATCAATAATTGAGCAGGCATCAGTTCAATTTAATCCAGTTTTATTCTTTGTCAGGTAAACCACAGCTCCAACTCAGTGCGTTGATTTTGCGCCATTTCTTTTTTAGAGCCGCGGCGAAATACACATCTGATAGCATCGACTTCTATTCCGCGCTCTGCCCAAATTCGCGGGCATCTCCGCGCGCCAACTCTCCCTGCACATGTGCAGAGCCCGAACCAGACATCTTTCAAGGCTAAAATGTAAATGCTTCCTCCTCGACCGCAGAACCCGGAGGCGCGCCAAGATTATATAATGAAAAAGGAATTTC
This sequence comes from Dolomedes plantarius, assembly GCA_907164885.2. Lineage (NCBI taxonomy): Eukaryota > Metazoa > Arthropoda > Arachnida > Araneae > Dolomedidae > Dolomedes > Dolomedes plantarius. The sequence continues at coordinate 157,555,879 of OU015500.1, forward strand.
CCTTTCCCAATTCGCGTCTTAAAATACGAACAATTAGAGGCGAATTACGCCACGAATATAATTTAATTCCCAAGCCCCCTTTAAATTTAGAATAATCATTCTCTTCCCACTAAATCCTTTACATATATATATAATCGTAACGGATATTTTATAGACAAAATAATAATATAGAATAAAATATTCAAATTAAATACAACGGTCAATGTATGCAATTGATTTGTATGTTTTATATCCATAAAACATACGGATTTGAATTAAATTCTTACAAAAACTTCCATCTCAATGAGTCCAGTGGTTAAATTTTATCTTTTACCGTATTTTAATAATTTTTTTTGCCAATTAATTTCGTTGTCATGCACGTGACGCATTTAATAAATTAAATTCTAAAAATGAATCTTTAAAAATTCACCAACAATCAAAAAATAGAGGTAAAGATTCACAAAAGATTTCATTTTAAAGGAATTTTATGATCTTTCTAGTTATATAAATTTTATAACCCTTAGATTATTATTTTAAATGCAAACATTAAAGAATGCTACAAAAACAGCTGAAAAATTTAATTTAAAAAAATTTAAGAAGAATTTTTCAAAAATCTCTCTTAGTGCATCCCTACACTATAAGAAAAATCTCCATGCAAAATTTTAGCCCTTTAGGTCCAGCTGTTTATTATGTGTTTTATCTGTCAGTCAGTCAATCACGGATCCGTAATGTATATATAGATGAAACATTCTTAAATACACTAAAGCGCCACTGAATTAGGGATACCTACCTATTAACGAGTTGGGCCTCCTCTGGCCTTGATAACGGCTGCCACACGACGAGGCATAGATTCAACAAGTTTCTGGAAATGTTCCACGGGAATGGCTTGCCAAGTATTGGCTAAAACTGTCCATAATTCAGTAAGGTTCTTTGGCGCTGTGTGATGGCCTTTCACCCCTTGCTCCAAAACATCCCATAGATGCTCAATAGGATTTAAGTCTGGGCTTCTAGGTGGCCAATTCATGACAGAGAAGTCAGAGGAATGCTCATCCAACCAGCCAGTATCCAACCGGGACTTGTGAGAGGTACAGTTGTCTTGCTGGAAAACTCCATTACCGTGCGGATAACAGAACAGCATAAACGGATAGAGGTGATCACCCAGCAACTCTACGTACCGAATTGCATTGAGGGAGGTTGGTACACGCACCAAAGATCCCAAACTGTGCCACGAAAAAACACCCCAGGCCATGATTGAGCCACCATGCCCTTGTACAGTTCCAGCCAGTCATGCAGGATCCATGGTTTCATGAGCCTGGCGCCATATTCTCAGCCTCCCGTGGACGTTAAGTAGTCGGAATCGAGACTCATCACTCTATGCTACTCGTTTCCAGTCCTCTACACTCCAGTCTCTGTGCTCTCTTGCCCAGGCAAGACGTGCAGCCCGATGGCGAGTATAGAGCAATGTTTACTCTCGTAGGTCGACGGCTCCCGAAACCCATACGGTGGAGCGAGCGTTGCACAGTCCGTTTACTGACTGTACGACTGGCACCGTCATTAAACTGGGTGGTAGAAATATACGTTTGGCTAATGTTTGGCTTCGCTGGCTACGTACAATACGACTGAGCCGTCTCTCACCACGAACTGTCAAGGCAAATTGTCCTTTGCAGTTTGTCCGATCGCTAGTTTTTTTTCCACCATCCATGTATTCTTGGTATACTTTTGACACTGTCGACCTTGAAAATCCTAGGTGTCTGACGATTTCGGAAATTGAATGGCCCATGCGTCGCGTACCTACGATTTGTCCGCGATCGAAGGCGTCTAAATCAGGCAGTTTACCCATACTGGCAATTCCAACGACTAATTCAGAACAACCACAGTGCGCGCTATATATGCAGTTACCACAGCGCCCTCACTTGCCCATACATAATGCGCAGCGCTACACAATTTGCATAGGTTTTGCTATCCCTAATTCAGTAGCACTTCAGCGTACTTATATCAAATATATCAACGAATTTCATACAGACATGTAAACCATTTCCAAACAAGCTGTTTTATTTTCTATTCCCATTTCTATTCTATTTTAAGAACTGCAATTATATTTATTGATCTACTGCTTCTTAACATTCCCAGAAAACAATTTGATAAGCATTCTAAAATCGAAAGATGGGACAATAATACTGCACGAATGCATTATTCTAAGAACCATAAGCTGAATAAAATCCCTTGTGCAAAGCGCAAAACTTGTGCAAGATGCATTTTGAACATTCGATGAGACGTACTCAGCGAAAAATCATCCTCTAAACACTCAGTTTTATTTAAAACATATTTGTCCCTCCTAATGCGAACGAAATACAATTTTTTGTCCAACACTGGAAATGCTTCCTGAAGTAAACATTATTTTTACCTCGGCATGATCCCTTTTACTCCGGAGGATTTATTGACTTCAAAGTAAACATTTCTCAATTCTTAATTTTTCTTCCTTTTACCCGGGATCTTCAACCAGGACAATACACATGTCCTTTGTTCTAAAAATTATGTTTGAACTTTTTTTTATCGTGAGCATATTTTTTAAGGGTTGTTTGTTTTGTTACGCCAGAGGCCTCCTTTATTTTCTTCCCGTCTCAACTTGTAAGATTGAAAACGCAAGAAAGAAGAGATTGTGTTTAAGAGAATTTTCTAATGACGTATAAGCAATAGAGTTTAAAAATCCCCAAAGCTGAAAAAAAGTGAATACGTAAAATATTTTCTATAGTATAATGAGCCTTCATATTGTCCAACGTAGAAAAAAAAAGTTGCCTTTGAAACGAATAGTTTCAGAGAAAAAAATATCAACCAGCTTATTTCATCTGAGAACAAAAGTCTTCCCGATAATGAAGCCTTCTGTGTTTCCAGGAGAGTTTTTAAAATGATATTTACATCTATTATATCTGAGGGAAGGATTCTTTTTCACCAAACATTTTATACCACTATTTCTATTATCTTTAAAATTATTCTGTGTATCACATAGTACAGGATTTATGTGTATACATCTCATAGCACAATGAGATTTGTAATTATTAAGCACATGAAAAAATTGAATTCCAAACATACTTCATTCTTATAATTACTTCAAAACCTATCGACATTCCTGACAAAAGGTGGCATTCTAGAACTATGGTGAAATGATAAAATAAGGACAGAGGAAAATTTTTTATGACGTATTAATATTTTAATTTCAAAATGATAATAAATATGTTTTTTCATTTTACCAACAAAGGTAGTAACAACAAGGTTTCGAGCTTATATTATAGGTCTCTTAAATTACCAGTAATTATGCGATAAGTGCGTATATTTCCCATAAATGTTTCAGAAAATTTTTTCAAAATTATGACCTTTTTGAAAGACAATGAATGCATTCATATTTCCCAAAATCTAAAAGTACAGTAAAACATCGTTTTGCCGGGCTAACTGGAACCATAGGCAATCCGTATAACCGAAAATCCGGATAATCCGGGTAATATGGGAAATAAGCAAAACAAAATTGTTAAGTAAGAAGACTTACCGTTTATTACGAGTAAAAAGTATGTTTTGTAATAAAATAGCATAGTATTGTTTACAATAAATTAAAAAAATTCTTGTGTGTATCACATAGTGCAGAATTTATGTGTATACATCTGATAGCATAATGAGATTTGTAATTAGTAAGCACATGAAAAAGGAATTGCAAACATACTTCATTCTTATAATTACTTCCAAACTATCGACATTGCTGACAAAAGATGGCATTATAGAACTACGGTGAACTATTAAAATAAAGACAGAGGAAAGGTTTTATGACGTATTAATATTTTGATTTCAAAATGGTAATAAAAATGTTTTCAACATACCAACGAAGGTAGAAACAACTAGGTTTCGATATCATATAGGTCTTTTAAATGAGAAATTATTCAATAAGTACGTATATTCCCTATAAATCTTTCGGAAAATTCTTCAAATCTAGCCGCTGCGCGACCACCATGGTAGCTTTTAGATTTATATTTTCGTCTGCAAAGCAACTCAACTGAGAGTAACATATGTAAGAAATGTTACTACAATCTTTCATCATAAATATACGTTGATAAGAGGTACGGGGATTAATTTTTAGAATTTAATTTATTAAATGCTTATCACGTGATTTATTTTTCTGGTTCTTTAAATAAATTTATCGTCACGTCAATAACATTGAAATAGACAAAAAGTATTTTTTCCCTTGCTAATGCGGCAGAATATATTCTAAGAATAGCAGTATTTTTTACCTTTATTTTGATTAGCTGAATTAGCTTGATAAGTTGAATTATTGCTTTTTAAAAATAATGTTAGGTTAATAAGTTTACCAAAAAATTATTAGTCAATTCATTTCGGCTCTATATCTTATGTGCAATTTCTAATTCAAAAACAATCGTCTGTCATACAGACAGAGCTAAACGTTGAAATGTTACATAACCCGTGACGGTATATAAATTACAATGCTGAAAGATGGATACCATTAAAGGAATACCATTATATTTGTTTAAAATGTAAAAACCTCCATGATTCCAATAGGAAATACGAAAAAAATAGTTAAAACAATTTTAAAAACGTAAAAAAAATTGGTAAAGCAATTACTAATGTATTACAGTGAAACTTCTCTAGCCAGCCACCCCTCGAAACGGCCATAATTTGTTCAGAGCCAATCAATGACTTCCAGAGGCCATTGTTATGGAAGAAACCTCTTTTCGACGGCCACTACTCTAAACGGCCACTTTTTTTAGGGTCCATTACATGCCACTATAAAGAAGTTTCGGTGTTATTAAAAATGGATAACCAAACAAGTGGGAATTGCTATAATTAAACAGTCACGAATGTAGCAATTAATATAGGTAAAACAATTACAAAACAAAATAGGTAAAACTATTAGAAATACGAAAACAAAATAAGCAAGATAAAATTTTAAAAAGCAAGATAAACTGTGTATTCTTATGCTTTCAAAATCACCCAAAGATAAATATGTACTTTTCAGTTATATTGTATTCCGCATTATGAACTGATCGTTGGTTTGGCAGTCATTAATACGTTTGAAATAAGTTTGTCGAAGGGAAGCCCAAAGTGTTATAAGTTTGAAAAAGAGCCATCAGAACAATAAAGTTCCTTAATAGCGATTTTGTGTTACCTTAATATTTTTTTCTGTGCAGTTGTCACTCAAACTGAAGTTTCTAAGTGAAGGATTTAAACTTTTTTTTCAACCCTGAGGCAATAGATTTAAGCGATTTTTTTACAGGTATCACTTTTGCGTTCTTATTCAATTAATATGTCAATTAATTTTGTATTATTTTTTTCGTTACTGAACTTAACATTCTTAATATATATGAGATATTTTTTTTCTTACGATATATTGCCATTCTTTTCCATCTTTTAGTTTTTTTGCCGCATCCTTTAAACATTTTTCGCTAAGCATCTTACAGCTTCTACTCGAGCAAGTTAAATGTTAATAATTACAAGATAGAAAAACTTTTTATATACCATGATTTTAAATTTTCTGTTGAATCATATAAACTTGACAATTCTATGTATAAATAAATATTTAAAAAATTTTTTTTTGATGAATCATCCCATCAACTTGAAAGAAAATGATCAAATGCGTAATAAAGAGGCATCAATTGCGCAATCAGTCGTTTAGCTCAAAGAATTGGAAATTAACTTGAGTTTAACTTCTTATTCCTGTCCCGGCCGACAGATGGCTGCACCGTTCTACAAAACAAAATTAACTGAAACTGAATTCAATCTGCTTAAAGATGGCGAAAAGTATTAAAAGAATGGATTGTCATCATGTTCTGAGCTATTCTAAAAGTTTCAAATGATTACTTGTCGGGAAGTTAGTTAAAATTCGATTGCAATATTTGTACTGGACAAACACACACACACAAACAAACAAAAAAACAAATAAAAGAGAAAGCGAGTTAATAAAAACATGGTAAATAAAAATGGAAGAAATTGTGCAAAATAGCCCTTTGGACACGAATTTATTTCAGTTTTCTTTTCAAAATCTCCGTTTTATTTTAACGTAGGATTACGTTGCTCCATAACGAACCTGTGGAAAGGAAAATTTCAGACGCTAAAATTGTCCGACCACCCGTCCTCGCGAGTTTTAATTTTCGCAGCGGGCTAAACCCAGTCTATCGCTTGGACAGGTTAAACAGAAAAGTACCAATGTGCATCAAAATTTTGACATATATATATATATATATATATATACAAAAGAGGTAAGCGACTATAAGTAATTCTACGTTAATAAACCGCGGTAGTTTCGTTCTAAGAGACTACCTGAAATTTTTTTCATGTGTTATATTTATGTGTTTTAGTTTGCATTTTTTAAAAATTTAGCTGAAAAGAAGGATTTACTTTATTTTATTAAAGCTAGAGTAGAATAGAATAGATAGAGTAGAATAGAAAAATTTACTTGAAATATATATGGTTGATAAATTTTAAAATGTCGAGTGTGACTCGACATAGGAGTTGCTGTGAATAAAATTGTCGTCGAGTCACACTCGGGATAGGAGTGCAAAGGTATAAGAACAATTTACTTCATTTCTTAAAAGCTAGAGTAGAATTGCAATAGAAAATTCGTTTTCAAAAATCGGTATCGTCATCGGAACAATTGTGTTTTGTCGATTTTATAGCGTAAATTACCATAAAAAGTTTATTAAAATATATATGGTTGGAAATTTAAAAATGTCGAGTGTGACTCGACGACAATTTTATTCACAGCAACTCCTATGTCGAGTCACACTCGACATTTTTAAATTTCCAACCATATATATTTTAATAAACTTTTTATGGTAATTTACGTGATAAAATCGACAAAACACAATTGTTCCAAGCACGATACCGATTTTTGAAAACAAATTTTCTATTGCAATTCTACTCTAACTTTAAAGAAATAAAGTAAATTGTTCTTATACCTTTGCACTCCTATCCTGAGTGTGACTCGACGACAATTTTATTCACAGCAACTCTTATGTCGAGTCAAACTCGACATTTTTAAATTTCCAACCATATATATTTTAATAAACTTTTTATGGTAATTTACGTGATAAAATCGACAAAACACAATTGTTCCAAGCACGATACCGATTTTTGAAAACGAATTTTCTATTGCAATTCTACTCTAACTTTAAAGAAATGAAGTAAATTGTTCTTATACCTTTGCACTCCTATCCCGAGTGTGACTCGACGACAATTTTATTCACAGCAACTCCTATGTCGAGTCACACTCGACATTTTAAAATTTATCAACCATATATATTTCAAGTAAATTTTTCTATTCTACTCTATCTATTCTATTCTACTCTAGCTTTAATAAAATAAAGTAAATCCTTCTTTTCAGCTAAATTTTTAAAAAATGCAAACTAAAACACATAAATATAACACATGGAAAAACTCGTGCTTGGAACAATTGTGTTTTGTCGATTTTATCACGTAAATTACCATAATAAGTTTATTAAAATATATATGGTTGGAAATTTAAAAATGTCGAGTTTGACTCGACATAGGAGTTGCTGTGAATAAAATTGTCGTCGAGTCACACTCAGGATAGGAGTGCAAAGGTATAAGAACAATTTACTTTATTTCTTTAAAGTTAGAGTAGAATTGCAATAGAAAATTCGTTTTCAAAAATCGGTATCGTGCTTGGAACAATTGTGTTTTGTCGATTTTATCACGTAAATTACCATAAAAAGTTTATTAAAATATATATGGTTGGAAATTTAAAAATGTCGAGTTTGACTCGACATAGGAGTTGCTGTGAATAAAATTGTCGTCGAGTCACACTCAGGATAGGAGTGCAAAGGTATAAGAACAATTTACTTTATTTCTTTAAAGTTAGAGTAGAATTGCAATAGAAAATTCGTTTTCAAAAATCGGTATCGTGCTTGGAACAATTGTGTTTTGTCGATTTTATCACGTAAATTACCATAAAAAGTTTATTAAAATATATATGGTTGGAAATTTAAAAATGTCGAGTGTGACTCGACATAGGAGTTGCTGTGAATAAAATTGTCGTCGATTCACACTCAGGATAGGAGTGCAAAGGTATAAGAACAATTTACTTTATTTCTTTAAAGTTAGAGTAGAATTGCAATAGAAAATTCGTTTTCAAAAATCGGTATCGTGCTTGGAACAATTGTGTTTTGTCGATTTTATCACGTAAATTACCATAAAAAGTATATTAAAATATGTATGGTTGGAAACTTTAAAATGTCGAGTGGGACTCGATATAGTAGTTGCTGTGAATAAAATTGTTGTCGAATCACTCTTGGCAAAGGAATGCAAAGGGATAAGGATTGAATAGTTACTTTGAGCCGGCATTCAGTAATAGTAAGTTACCCCTTTCATGGAAAATCCATGATCCAGGTAAAACAAGATCTGCGGTTTAGGAATCTGTGTCTGGTACTTCCCAGATGTTGCCAATGATTAGCTGCGAAAGAGTCGGACCATCGTCAGGATGTCGTGATGCGTAGTCTAAAAGTGTCAATATTACTTGCTATTCCATTCGTAAACAATGATTTGTAGACTGAGTAAATTCCATAATGAAGACACTAACATTCGGTTCAATGCATTATTTATTAATTTTAAAATGAAATACATCATATCTATATATATAAAACAGTTCCATAACTGACTGACTCACTGACTGACATACAACGCACAGACCAAACCGCTGGACCTAAAGGGCTGAAATTTTGCATCACGATTCTTGTTATAGTGTAGGGGTGCACTAAGAAAGATTTTTGAAAAATTCTTCTTAGAATTTTTTAAATAAAATTTTTACGCTGTTTTTACAACTTTTTTTTTAGTTTGCATTTAAAATAATAAATTGAGAGTTATAAAATTTATATCACGAGTAAAATCATAAAAATTTCTTTAAAATGAAATCTTTTTCGAATCTTTACCTCCATTTTCTGATTTTTGGTGAATTTTAAAGATTAATTTTTAGAATTTAATTTATTAAATGCTGATCACGTGATTTCTTTTTCTGGTAATTTAAATAAATTTAGCGTCACGTGCATAACAATGAAATAGACAAAAAAATATTTTCCTCTTGCTAATGCGGCAGACGATTGGACATTATCCAAAAAATATTAAAATATAGTAAAAGATATGTCCCTCAAACTGTACTATATTAACTGTACTCTATTCTTTAGTATGTCCTATTAGATTTAATTTGAATATTTTCTTCTACATTATTTTGTTTATAAAAATATCTTTACGATTTTTTATAAATATATATTTTTTTACATTAATTGTATACATTGATAGTCGTATTTATTATACATACACACACACACACACACATATATATATTATCTTTTTGGCATTAATTGCATACATTGACCTTTGTATTTAATTTGAATGTACTCCGTAGCAAAGTGCGGGTTTTCATCTAGTAGTTGCACGAAATTAAACATTACATTGTCCTGAGAGTTAACGAAAGTATATCCATATTTTTAATATATGAATTTAAAATACTAATGGCTGCTTTTCCTTTAGCGGGTCGCCACATGGCGCCAAATATAAATGACTTCAAGTCATCGCGTTTCATAAATGTAATAATGGGAAGTAATATGACAGAATATCTTATCGAGGACACTTATTTTATGCATCCAAAATGTACTATAAATACAAATAAAAATCAGTAGGCATAAAGTTGCATATATCTTTCAGGATTGAAGAAAACATTCCAGTTTTTGAATACATACGACGCCACATGAATTATATCAAGTGCTATTGTAGATGGTGGTCTCGCATCTCGCAAAAATACATATACTAAAGGAAATAACAAGTCACAAAAATATATATATTAAAGGAAATAATGAGTTATCAGAACTGTGTTCTAAGCTTGCGCAAGAAAAAGCTTATTTTATATCCGGGTTGAGAGATGCGTCAATCAAAATTTGTATTAATCGTTCGTAAATTAATTCACTCACCATAACATAATTTCGTAAAATAATTCAACTCACCACAAATTCGTACTAACCGATATTTAAAAATTTAGCTCACCATGTGTTTTTATGATCCATGACAAAAAACCTTCGCATATCTATATATATAAAACGCGTAGGTATGCGGGGCAAAATTCGACCATATTTCGATACTCCAAAAGGCAACGGCTGTAACTACGAAATGTAAACATTAGCGCAATTTCAACCACGTGTCAACATGGATTTGCACTGAAATCAGTAATGCTCGAAAGCGAGCTGCACTATCAAGTGAAAATTGGGAACAGTCTCATGAAAGAAAGCGAAGAAGAAATAATTCATTGAGAGAGGCGTAAAAGAGAGAGCACAAATGATCGAGAGGTTAGGCTTAACTGTCGCCGGCATAGCAACCGAGAGCCAGTAATACTTCATTTTTTACACTTTTCAGTACTTGCTGCATTTTTACTCCATTTTATAAGCGAAGAAATTTTCCAAACAATTTATTATTTGATATGATTAAGTGTAGATGTCTGATCTGTGAACAATAATACATACAGAGAGTGATGAATCCACACTATATTTTAATACTTGCTTTTAATATTTTTACTCCATTTTTTTAAGTGAAAAAAATTTTTCCCAACAGTTTCTTATTTGACGTAATGATAAAATGTAGATATCTTAATTTTGAAAAATAGTACATACAGAGAGGGATGTAATTTTTAAAATCATTGGTGTTCGGTTTCTCAGTCGAATCTTTAACTCTGTTCTGAAGTAATGGAAATTCACATTTTTTGATCACGATGTTCTAGAATCAGCCTTATAGAGAATACCCCTTAACAACGTATATTTATGATGACAGGTAATGGTAACATTCCTTACATATGTTCCTTTCAGTTGAGTTGCTTTGCAAAAGAAAATATAAAACTAAAAGCGACCATGCCGGTTGCGCAGCGGCTAGTTTCTTTAGATTTCACTTCCAGCAAAGTTCTATACTTAAATGCAAATAATCATTCATTACAGAATATTTTAATCACTGACAAAATTTATATAAATATTTCTCCGTTTTCGAATACTTTATAATCGTTAGTGCAAAACGCAGGGGCTCATCCTGAAAGAAGTGTGTTACACACTTATATAACGCAAAAAAAAAAATTCTAAACATTATATAAATAAAGAATTAAGTTCTAAAAGCGCTATCAACTCTAATTTACAAAAGTAGAATAAAATTTGGACAGCGTCACTTAGTAAATACTTAGCAATTTATGTCTAGGGCTATGATGCCACGTTGAGTCTGGCAATAATGAGAAAATGCAGCTACTAGAAACTTGTAATCGATAGTAGCTGATAGTTGGTTTTAAACCACCTTGGGTCACGAAGTCAGCAAAATGTTTCGCCGCCCTGTACTGAATTGAGTTAAGGGAACGGTGGAAATTTACTTTTTTTACTTTTCATCATAGAGATACGAAATTTTGTACATATACATTCACTATAAATAAATAGAATACCTTAAAAGAAATTTCCAATCTCATTATAATTTTAAGATTTTTTTAAAAATTTGAAATTTATAAACAAAATTTTAAAATGCTCCTCGCTACTTAATTTTTGAGATATTTCCTCGATTTTGCATTTTAATCTCTTTAAACTGTATAACAAACAAATCTGGGTATCAATTATTTAATCCCTCGAATAGTTAATTTTTGAGAGATTTTTTTCTGAATTCCGTCTCGATTTTCATCAAAATTTTGCCTTTTGAAAAGTTATAAATCAAATTTAATTACCTTAATGAAGTCCAATTGTAAAATGCATACCCAGTTTTTTTGTAAACGGCATCAGGATTCTTCTTTATCAATTTCATGAATTTTGAACAAAAATTAAGTAGCATGGAGCATTTAAAAAATCTAAAAATCTTGAAAAATCTGGTTTGAGAAAAACAGATTTAAAATTTATTACTACACTTACCCATTATAAATTTCTTTGTAGAAGCTTCATAAATGATTTTTTACTTGAAAAAAATATTTTGGTACTAATAATCTACAGAAATATATATATATGTTTTACAATAACACAATCAGTATTACAATGACGAGATTTGTTCAAATAAAGGTCCACCGTTCCCGAATGCTTTATAAATTACGCTTCTATTTGGAAAATGTGTTGCGAAGAATCAAACATCAAGATACAAAAATAACCCCAGTAAAAAATATATAATTTCCTCATTTAACAGTTTAAACGATATTGGGAAAAAAGAAATTATATTAATAAAGAAAATCTCACGAACTAAAACAAGATTTCAATATAGGGTTTTACGAAAACAGTTATCTTTTAAACATTACGAAGCATAGAATGTATTTTATAAACAATTGACTAGTATAGTGAAGAGTATTTAAAAGCTTCAAAGGAGTAATAGTATTGCATTTACGTGGTTTTACTCGTGATATGAAGTAATATTTGAACAAAGCAACTAGAAATTATGTGCATTCCTTGGTTTTTAACATGTTACTTGCAAAATTGGGCGAATCTCGTGTATTTCGAAAGAATATAGTAAATAATATTTCTATCTCGTATTTCTAAAGAATATACTAACTACTTTTAAAGAATATAGTAAAATATAGTTTAAATTGTAATATAATATCTATGACATTTAAATTTGCATTCGTTCAGGTTTGTTCTAAAAGCAACTAAATTAATGTGACATATATATATATATATATATATATATATATATATATATATATATATATATATATAACACAAGTAGAAAGAAAGAAAGAGTAAGCATAGCATCCTTGGAATAAATATATTTAATAATTTGCAGGTTAATATTTAAGTCAATCGAATTCTGACATAAGATAAAACAATAATTCGACTACTTTTATATTTTTTAAGCTTTTTAATGCTCTATCACTGCTATTTTGATATTATTTAACATAAATTAAATGTTAACTTCATTTGAACAACAAAAAAAAAGAAATATTTCAGGTTGTCTCTTCTAACGAAACTACCGCGGGTTATTAACGTAGGATTACTTATCGTTGCTTACCTCTTTGCCGCCTCATCATTTTGGTACTTTTCTGTTTAAATGTTTGCTGCTTGCCCAAGCGATACAAACTGGGTTTGGTGCGCTTCCCAGAATTATAACTCGCGACAACGCTGAAATTTTGGTGTCCGGAGGACCGTTATTGAGGAACGTAATCCTGCGTTAAAAACCCCATTTCTCGTTATGTGATCAAAATACATAATGATTAGGATATAATGGGGAAAATAGTAATTTGAATAGAATATTCATATGTGTAGATATATTAGTAGTTTTAATATGGTGTTTAAACTTTAAAAGACAATCCAATATAGTAAATTTGCGGTTGTCTGTTCTTTAACTGCCTCGACCATTTCTAGTATACCGTGATTTTCAGCTAAAATAGTCTTTTTCAAATATGAAGTTTTAAATGACGTCATAATTTAAAACTCAATATTTATTGATGTTGTATCTTAATATAAAAGTTCTCCGGGATTTACTTTTGCCATAAGCCATTGCAGTCCGGTAGCGTAAACGTAAAAGGAAAAATGACGCTGAGACAGAAATAAACGAATCATAAGCCACAACAATATCGTGGATAATCGTTTGGAGGTTTGTCATTGGTTAAATATATTTCAATGCTTAATACGCTAACGATAACGGATTGTAATGTGAACAGAGCTTAAGGGTCCTGTTTACATAGGAGTCCGTTAGCGGAGCATGAATGGAAAGATGACGTTGAGACGAAAATAAACCAATCATAGGCGTTAAAAATTTCGTTGCTAATCGTTTGGACGTTTGTCATTGGTTAAATATATTTAACGCTCCGTTACCGGACTCCTATGTGAACAGCCCTTTAGAATGAAAGCGTGGAGACGCTTGCATGCTCTTCACACGCACACGTTTAAATAAAAACTGTGCCGCGTGAAGGAATAAATAATTAGGTGAAATGACATCATCACGTGATACATGCTCAGAAGAGAGCTACAGTAAAGTCGGCGACTTACCAACTGCAGCAAAATCTGCAGATGTGTAAGTTAGTTCAAACTGGTGCTCTATTTTTGCACGCTAAGTAGCATATTTCTTGTGATGTGTTGTTTTATTTAATGCCACGAATAATAGACATTTTTATTTCTATGCTGGCAAATTTTTCTTAACCCACACACCAACAATTTCTCTAAGGTAATCCTGCGTCTTGAAACCGTTTGTGAAGACACACAGTATTTTAAATGTTAAAAATACGTGTTCAGTCTTCATAAAAGACTTTCGATTTTAATTTTAATTTTTAAATAATTCATTATAATAATTGTTTCATTTTATTCATCCTAGTGTTTGTAATTTGTATTATAATTGTGTTTCTGGTCAATAGATTGCATCACTATGTAACTTTTTTTTTACTTAAAAAAATTTTTTGGAGCGAAGTTCTTTTACGCGGCTTACAGTAGAGTGAACTGACAGAAATCGTCACGTAAAGAAAAAGCGTTATGACCCTTCCAGGCGATCTTCCTTAGCTTGTTATTGTTGGCCTGTGGCGTTCGCTTTTGGCTCCCACCTTGTCACCGTGAGTTCGGTCCTCACTGGTGCGTTGCTTCACCTCCTGCACTCGCGGATGTTCAATTCTGGCTTTTCTGCTATTTAAAATCTCAACTTTGTCTTAACTTAATGTTTTCTCCTAGTTTATTAATTCTTAATATTTATTCATTTTTTTTATTTGGTGATAATATGAATACAGTTAGTTGTAATTTTAATTCTAAGCTTTAGCTTTGTGGCAAAGTTTCCACTCGTCATTTCAGTTTGAAAAGGCATTTGAAAGAAAATCGTAACCTATGTGTAATAAATGAGATTTTAAGGTATGTGCCTATCTTTTGGGCACTTTTTATGAAAAATGTGAAATTTTTATTAAACACGTTTTTAATTAAAACAGGGAACAAAACTATGGATTGTCAAACATTCTATTGCAAAATCTAACCAATATATTTCCCTTTTTTTCAAAAATATATTAGTAAATCACTTATCTGTGTTATGAAGCAAACGATTATCAATACTTCTTAAATTTACTAAAATATACCAAATTTTATATACACAACATGGTATTGTTTAAAAAAATTGATAAATTTTTCAATAAAAATAGCTCTTAAATTAATAGATACATAATTACAACCTATATTTTCCTTAATAACATACCATTGAATAAGCAGAACCTCGTGACATAATGTTATTTTGGATGTTTTTTTTTTTGTTAAATTCTCCTAACGAATCTCGTAACGATGATCAGAAAAGTAGAAAATGACAGAAGATTGTTATGGAAGTTAATTGTATTTGTTAATACGAGATGGCGTCTCTGTCTGTCATATTTGAACAAGAGATGGCGCCACGAAAAATATAGAGCAAACGAGGTGTCTTGATCCACTCCTCTCCAGGTGACCTTTCCCTCTCTTTCTCTTTGTCTCTTTCTTATATAACGTTGTATGTGCGTGTGTTCGTGCTAGTATCGAGATTCGAGCAGCAAGCATTGTGTGCGGTCAGCTGTATAATCTCAATTCTAAACACGTGGAAATATTATTTAAACTTTTTTTTTGTTTGTTATTGTTTTAATTCACACGGAATTTATATTGTGTCATTATTGCAATTTTATAATTGAAAGTCGAGAAACAGAAACTGCAGCAATTGTAAATAATGCAAACTTAGAAAAGTAAGTTAATAAATCATAAAATTGAATCTCAAATATATGCATTTTATTATAGTTACCATAAGCCAATAATTGCCATGATACAATATAATGATAAAATTTAAAAATATTTTTTTCTTATTTAGAATTTTTTTATATATAATTTATAATTCACTATTTTATATTTAATTTTTAATAAATGACTATTTTTCCTAAAATATTAAATGAAACTTATAGATTTAAATCCTTACTTTACATTTTTCTTTGAAAAAATTATAAAAATTACAAATAAAATATACAAATTAGAGAGAGAGAGTTGATTGGTTGAATAAAAGAGGGCTGCGCTTTTTGGCGTAACAAAAATACACCAATATAATCAATAATATATCATATTAAATCACGTTTAGATTTGAAAAAATAACGTAAGGAACTTCGTTCCTGACGGGGGTCCCCCGACCGCACAATTTTTTTTTACTTTGTTGTTGCTGCACATTCGAATCTGAGTAATGACAAAAAAATGGCTAAGAAATATTTAATCTTGTGGTGTATATTCTATTCTAAACAATGTCATGTAAGAATTCAAAAATCGCTATGTGAATGCGATTCCCTTTTTTCTTTTTTCGTTAAAGATTCTGCGCAGATTATATTATTGCTCAAACTGTTGACATTTAGCAGTCAATTATTCATTTTGTAAAACCTAATTCCGAAGGGTCATTCAGTGTGTCATGAATTCAACAGCTATGTGTTAAAATGAAGTCAATTATTAAATGAATTTTAAGGATACATGCATGGAACTAAATTTTTTAGTGTTGACTTATTATTCAAGTATTATCCAGATGATGTTAACGGTAAGCCATTCCAGTATTACCTTTATTAAAAAGAAGTAAGAAGATTTATTAGTTGCACTTACACAAGAATATTAAATATTTTTGTTAATGGATTCTTATACAGTCCACTGCGATATAAATTTATATTAATAAAATAACTCGTCCCACAATACGAATTATTTTTTAATTTATTATATTTCGAAAATAGATAAGTATTGAATACTAATATTAAACTTTTAAAATAATCAGTAATTTATTTCTTAGAAAAAAATATACAGTCGGACCTCTGTTTAACGAACCTCTATTTTGCGAATTTCTCTATTTTGCGAACTTTTCTTTGGAACCAAGAACATTTTGCGAATTTCTTCGTAAAATAACCTCCAAATAGCGAAGTTCATTCTCTATTTAACGAACTTTTTCTTGTGATCCAATATTTTTTTCCTCAATATTTCTCAAAATATTTCTGAACATTTCAAACTTATTCTTTCTTTTAACATGTTTAGCACATTAACTCTCTTTTAACACATTCCGACGCGAATTACAGTATGAACAAAATACGCCTGAAGAGCTTTTTAGTACATTGCAAAGATGCGAGACGTATTATGAGAGAAAACATTTTTTCATAATCCTTAACAAAACCTTAGACAGCAAAAACCTTAGAACAAAAACCTTAACAAAACCCTTAGACAAAAACCTTAGCCAAAATTAAGAGAATTTATCAGTAATTAAATTTAAGGACACATGAGGCAATGTATGCTTAAAATTACTTGTTATAATAAATGCGATAATGTCAATAAAATTCATTAATTTTAATATAACTTTTTTTAATCGAAAATACAGTGTATTCCCGGACAACGTTTTGTTTTATTCTTGTTTTCCATGCAGATTTCTTTTTGATGGGTAAGATATATAAAAAAATAGGTATTAATTTACAAAATAAAGGTGTGATTAATTACTTATTTTAATAATATTTAGTGTTTATGACTTTAAAATACATTTTGTGTAGTTTAAAGTATTTTAAAAGGTGAATCTCTATTTAACGAATTTTCCATATAACAAACTTTTTTTCGGGATTCAGCGACTTCGTTAAATAGAGGTCCGACTGTATTTCGTTTTCTCATCTATCACATTTTCTTACTGCTTACAAGATCTAACCATAAAGTAATATGACTCGTATCGCATTTCCAGTTGCACAGGCCTGCTCTCAGGGACAAAATGTTTCCCATGAGGGTCAAATTCTTTCTTTCACATTTAAATTTTCCAGTGTACAAAACGTGTTGAGGGTTCATTCTCAACTATAAGTTCAGCAGTAAGTCAGCGCGAGACGTCCGAATCATTAAGTTTCAATGGCAAAGTATAAAATTCGGAAAGTCTTTCCAAACTATACGTAATTCAATAAATCAACGTACGACTCGACCATTTTCCAATTACTCCCCCGATTAATGTATTTGAAGATGTAAAAGTAGGTGTCCAGCGCAAAGTTAATGAACCGGAACTCATTTCTGCTTGCATATTTGACGAACTTTAATTAAATTTTGTTATGGTTCTTAGAATTTACGATTCGGCTACTTTGCGCCATTAACGTAATTTCATTCGATTAACATACTGATTAAATATTGATTGGGCGTATTGATGACACTGCAAAGATTTGGGGGAATAAATGAAAAATCAAACTCTGATAGACATCACTGATAAAGAGGGTTAAATATCATCATTGTCATTAAACATATGACATATCCACATTATTTTCTGACATTAAAGTTGTCGTTACAATGAATTAGAATGTATTTTTTTACAAACTACGCTGATAACTGTTTTATTGATCTGTCCCGAATACAATATATTTCCTCTTGTCCCAGAAAATTATAGAAATTTATTCCTATTTAATATAACACAAATAATGTGTATAATTCAGCACGATATAATACCTATAAAGAAGGCATAGACAGCCGAACATACTAACAGAAAACCTACCCTAGCGTTGAAAAATTGTATCTTTTCAATAAAAGATTGCGCAGTTGCAACAAATCATCATACTGAAAACAGGCAAATATAACTAAAAAGTTATTAATTGAACAGGAAAAGATAATTACTAACAGGAAGAACGCAGACAAAATAAACCGACATCACGCACTTAGGGCTCAACAAACCATAAATGCAAGATTCTGTAGCAGTAAAAGAACTAAACCCTATAACGAGGCAATCGAATGGTCTCTTCATCAGGAGCCCTAAACAAATTAGTTACCTCAAGGGGGAACTTTCTGAATAGGATACAGGTCTAACCAAAAGACACCCCAAGGCCCCGAGATCACCATAGAAACATATATTTAATATGTAATAATTAAACGTATTAATAAATGGCATATAATAGTAATATGTTTGGGCTCGAAGTAGCCTAGTGTTAGCGCGTCGGCTTTCGGTGCTGATGTTCCTCGGATCGAATCCTGACAAGCCCCAGTAATACCCACATGTCTGGAATAGATATGGACACGTTCGATCCTTAGATAAAAAATTCCCTCTATGAGGTCAGAGATGTTGGAAGAAGGTAGATCCCCCCAGACGTGGTCCCTAATGTTGCTCGGTCAGAATTGCGGTGGCACTTGGCTTAATCGAACTCCCATCTTTGTGGTACCATTATAAACCGGAATAGCTCCAGTGGCCCCTCTAGCCTATATGGACTATTCCCACCAGGCGGATTTATAAACAACAACAAAAGCATTAATATGTTAACATATGAAATTTCTTTTGAATATAGAAGTATAACAACGTTAAAATTTTAACCTAATAGAATAAATCAATGATGTAGATGCCCCGTGCATCCCTTTATGAAGTTTTTTCCACCCAACAAAGCAGGTTCTTTGTTCTGGGAACACTGAATTACCCACACCGCGAATATCTTGACTACTTTATTTAGGGAACATCATACAGGTGAGCCAACAAAAAAGTCTAAGCACTTTATCCAGAATTCAAGCGCGGTTACAGTTTGTGGAAGCTCGAGAAGCTAATCACTGTACCATGGAGGCGGCTTCACTTGATAAACTAAACGAAACGAAACAAATCTCCCACATCTGTGTACAGATATTCTGCATTTCTTGGATTCCGACTTCAGTCGCTGACTTCACGTGCCTACTTTATAACGCTTTTGATTCTGTAGTAAATAGCTGTAAATGGTTGCAAATGGTTGCAAATGGTCTATGTTTTTGCTTAATTAATGTTTATTTTGTGTTGGATAACATTTATTTATTATCATTAAGCATTATATTTCAAATATGTGACACTTTGGCGATATTTTCGAGGATTTGGGCGAACTTTGCCAGAAGTTTGGCGTTCTCGATGACAAATTTAGTGATATTTTTCATTTTTGCCAGAACTCGTCATCGACCATTCCCAAATATCGACAAAATAGAAACACAACGCTAAGTCATTATTCTGGACCTAAAGTATCAAATTCAGCATTTTTTTTCAAAATTCTTGAATCGGTAACCTCTGCCAAAGATTCTTTTCAATACATAAGTTGATGTATCTCGACCGTTTTAAAAAGCATTAAAACTGTGCAAAAAGAAAAAATGAATTTAAATTTTAAAATGATACAGAACCATTCATCATTTATCTCTTTGAAACTAACTTTTCTGAGCATTTCCGTTCCTTGGAAAAATTCTCTTCCCGTTTAACAAACGCATTACGCGTCATTTTTTATTACTCGAACGCGAGAATATTTACACGGAGCGGATTAATCCATCATCTGCCTCTTTGAAACCCATTTCTCAAATCGGTCGATCGATTTTTTTCGGTCACCCTATCTGAAGTTTCTTCCCTACTCTACTCATCAAAATGTCGACACTACTTGCTGTATTACCCGAGTAAATACGAAGTCGACTGAATTCTCGTACTGCTTACAAACGGGCTTTTGTGTATACAATATATTGTTCATTATCTTCATGTAAATCCGATAAATCGAGATATAAATAATATAAAAGTCTCTTTATATTAAGGAATTATTATTTTTCTTATTTAAGGAATTGTTCTTTTTATTTAGGAATTATTCTATTTATCGTGGTTCGTAAAAAGATGTGTGTATCGCAAAAGATAATATATATATATATATATATATATATATATATATATATATATATATATATATATATATATATATATATATATATTTATTAATTATCATATATCATAAATTATTTAGTATTAATAATGAAAACGATTTATTATTAGTATTAATTTAGTATTTAGTATTAATTCCCCCGATAATTTCCATGTCCGCTCTATTTCCTCATAACTGGCTGAAAAACATCCGACTTTGCATATATATTACCTTATCGAAATAGCAGAGAGATATATCGCTCCCTCCTGCACACACGCTTTTCTCGTCATTAGTAAAATATATTGTGTAATGAATGTATTTATATATGCATATATATATATATATATATATATATATATATATGTATGTATATACATATATATATACACACACACACACACACACACATATATATATATATATATATATATATGTATATATATATACATATATATATACATGTATATATACATATATATATATACACACACACATATATATATATATATATATATATGTATATATACATATATATATATATACATACACACACACACACATATATATATATATATATATATATATATATATATATATATATATATATATATATATATATATGTATGTATGTATATATACATAAATATATATATATACGCACATATATATGTGTGTAAAATGATAATATAATAATATAAGCAATTAAAATAATTAATCGTTAGTACTAAAATTAATCGTTTTAAACTAAGCAAATTTTTCAAAACTTCATTCGTGAAAAGATCTGTCATAGCTTTCGGTATACAGTTCCAAAATGTTGAAAGCATGTACAATAAAATCTTGTTTATCTGGACTAACTATGACCTTAGGCAATTCGGACAATCGAAAATCCGGATAATCCGGGTAATAAGTAAAACAAAATCCTTCACTAAGCAGACTTACCGTTTATTACAATAAAAAACTATTTTTGTAACAAAATTTCATCGTATTGTTTACAAGGCATTAAAAATAATTACAAGATAAAAAGAACTTTTTATATACCATGTTTTTAAATTTTCTGTTGAATCATATAAACTTGACAATTCTATTTAATAAAAAATACTTTTTAAAATTTTTTTGATGAATTATCCCATCAACTTGAAAGAAAATGATGTTAATTGGACGTAAACTTGTGTTTAACTTTTCGTTTCAGTCCCGGCCGATAGATGGCTGCATCAGTCTACAAAACGAAATTAACTGAAAATGAATTCAGTGCTACTTAAAGATGGCTAAAAGTATTAAAATAATACATTGACATCGTGTTCTGTGCTATTCTAAAAGTTTCAAATGTCTTGCTAGTCGGGAAGTTAGTTAAAAATCGATTGCAAGATTTGTACTGGACAAACACACACACACACAAACAAGAAAGTGAGTTAGTAAAAAAATGGTAATAAAAAATTCGCATCGTTTCTTAAGAAAGAATTGGTGGTCTTTAAAACACGCGTGGCTTTTAAATGAAGCACGGTCACGCAAGCGCTTTATTATTAATAGTTCAGCTGGAGTGGTGTCGAGCTGACGCTTCAAGTACGCCATGATGTTTGTTCAGCTGGTGTGCAGCATCTGCATGTGTCGTCCGCTGTTGCGGTTTGATCGCTCCCGCCTTGTCCACGTCATCTTCTTCGTCACTGTCTGCTGTAGATGTGCATGCCGCTACAATTTCTTCTTCCGTCATAGTGCCGTAGCCACTGCCATTGTTGTCTTTCAGCCACTCACTGACTTCTTCCATATCAACATCTGAGCACCCACTTAATGTTCCTAGCATTTCCAGAAGGTCGTCTGCAGCTACTAGTACCAAATCACCGCTTACTATTTCGTTTGAATTCCAAACAGCCGGCCACAGTTTTTTCCATGGCTTTTTCAAAGACATTTTGTGATACAAACGTCAGCAATAATCTAATGTGATTAAATTATTATCTAAACCGAAAGTTATTATCTGATGTGAAGAAAAAATAAAAAATATGACTACAAATCTAATCCGGCAACCATATTATTAAATTATTATCTACTGTGATTAAATTATTATCTAAACCAAAAGTTATTATCTGATGTGAACAAAAAATAAAAAATATGTCTACAAATCTAATCCGGCAATCATATTATTAAATTATTATCTACTGTGATTAAATTATTATCTAAACCAAAAGTTATTATCTGATGTGAACAAAAAATAAAAAATATGACTACAAATCTAATCCGGCAACCATATTATTAAATTATTATCTACTGTGATTAAATTATTATCTAAACCAAAAGTTATTATCTGATGTGAACAAAAAATAAAAAATGTCTACAAATCTAATCCGGCAACCGTATTATTAAATTATTATCTAATGAAATTAAATTATTATTTAGTCCAAAAATTATTATCTGATGTGAACAAAAATAAAAAATGTCTACAAATCTAATCCGGCAACCGTATTATTAAATTATTATCTAATGTGATTAAATTATTATCTAATTCAAAAATTATCTGATGTGAACAAAAAATAAAAAATGCCTACAAATGTAATCCGGCAACAGTATTATTAAATTATTAACTAATGTGATTAAATTATTATCTAATCCAAAAATTATTATCTGATGTGAACAAAAAATAAAAAATATGTCTACAAATCTAATCCGGATTATTCTTAGATCCGGATCAACGAGGGCCGGATAAACGACGTTTTACTGTACCATGATTATGCAAGTTGTACAAAAATGAAGAATTTTGCAAATTTCAGTAATTTACATAAACAGTTCTATCTCCACACAAACGATTGATGCATATAACATTAATATAGGGTTTGAGGTAGCCAAGTGGTAGCGCTACGGCTTTCGATGCAGGGTGCTCCCGACACGCGCCATTCAATACCTCCGTGTCTAGGCCAGATATGGGCAGGTAAAATGAATACACAAGAAATTTCTCTATGAGGCTAGAGAGGGTGGGAGAGGGTACGAACCCCCAGGAAGTCGCCATTAGGGATGCTCGGTCAAAATGGAGAAGACACCTGGATAAATCGAACAGCTACCCTTGTGGCGCCATTTGAAACCGTAGCTATACCCCTCTGCCTGCTAGCCTATACGGACCTGTTCTGGAATTATTTCGGCCTCGGAACATTAGAAACAACAATATTAATATATTTTTAAATCTCATCGTTTGGCACTTGAGTGTAATGAAGTAAAATGTAATTACTATTTTGAAATCTAAAAAAAGAGTACAAGTGATTATCTGCAATTACATATAAAATTTTAGTCATACGATATTTTTTACAAATGCAGCTGTAAATCAACAAACAATAGACCTGGACCCAAATATGTCGTTAATTACATTGCGCGTATTATGTGAGACATGCCTGAAGAATTTCATAGACATATCATGATTATATTTCGAGTATTACAATAGTGGTATAGAATTTTTGATGAAAAATAAGTTCTTCAGAAAACAACAGGTTTTCACGAGAGTTGAAATTGACAGCTAATGCTCTTTATTAAATGGCTACGGTGTAATTTCATTTCTGATGACAGTACAGAAAGTATAATAGCAGGTTTAGAGACTGAAATTCTCATTCTCTAAGGAAAAGGAATAAAAACGTTAGGAATTTTCATCAAAATCGACGTTTTCAACATAGTCGGATACCTTAATTAAAATAATAAACTGTTAATTAAAATTAAAGTTTTGTAATATTACTACAGAAGAGCTAGTTAAACAGTTAATTAGCTTGCCTTTAATTATGAACCAAAGGAGAAAAAATCTTGCACCAAAAGTGTAACAGTATAGCATCTCTGAGGAATAATTTTCGTTTAAATCGGATCAACGTGAATTTAATTATGCATATTTTTATTGCTATAAATTGTGGTTTGATATCATGTGGCGAATCTTTAAGTTTGCTTAATTTTTTTTTTCAAATACGAGAGAGAAACTGTGACCGCGCCTGGTTACTCAGAACCGAAATGGGAGCCGACACCAGCGTGGGTATTGTGTGGTTCTGAAGAATTACAAACACCTACTATACCTACACTGTCAAAATGAAAAGCTGTTTCTGTATATAAGGATTCTGGGTAGCCAATTTCCGAGTTTTAGGTAACCCATATTTGTATCTTAAAGATGCTTTCGTACCCTTAAGGTTCTTCTTCCAATTTTGTAATGGAAGTATCAGCATACATGCGCTGATACTCCAGACAGTTTACTGACTTATATATATATATATATATATATATATATATATATATATATATATATATATATATATATATATATATATATATATGACAGGCGTGTGGTTTGCCTGTTCCAACATCTTTAAATTGCAGTCATGATTCATTCGTTGGTGGCGAGTGGGAAATGCTAGTTGAACAATACTTCAGTCCACACGTTAAATTACTTTATTGAATTCTTCCTTAAGAATACCACTCTCAAAGACTTTGTCCCTAGTTAGCCATTTTAACATTCGGCGACGATTGCTAGGGCGGTCGCAAGCAGCGAGTGTTCAGTCTGGTCCATAAAGGACAAACGATTTTAGGGCTGTAAGGGAAGCAAAAGACTGAAATGCTATACTTTATTTAGAGTTCAAAAATTGGTGTTTTAAACAATAGTGGATTTTAAAGCACCAAAGCCACAAATTTACCGTTTTTTATTTACGTACATTTTTTATCATTTTTCTATCAAAAGTGTCTTTATATAAAAATAAATGTTTATACAAAAAAAAAATTATATGTTTGTTTTGTATAAATATTGATTTTCAGGTAGTCTCCTCTAATGAAACTACCGCGGGTTATTAACGTAGGATTACTTATCGTTTGCTTACCTCGTTTTCCTTTTTTTGATGCATTTTGGTACTTTTCTGTTTATCCGTTTACTGCTACTGGGTTTGGCGCGCGGCCAAAATTATAAGTCGCGACGCAGGACAATTATTTCTCTCTCCGAAGGACCGTTATTAAGGAACGTAATCCTACGTTAAAAAGCAAAATTTAGTCTTGTAATTTTTTTTTATATTTATGATTTATCTTCTGAACCAACCGCTTTATAGATACGTTTTTCCTTTGGTACACTTTCCTTTGGTATAGGAAAATAATTTGTCCTATATTATTTCTAGTCATTTTACAGAGCAATAAATTGCATGCTTTTTTACAGAGAAATTTTTGCTTTTGGCTCTAAATTTATGACAATAATTTCGTCGGTGTTCTGCAAAAAGGTCGATTCCAACAATTCACTACTTTTCAGGAGAGCATATTTTGTAATTTACCTGGACTGGAAAATTCTCTTTGGGTGAAAAACCTATAATATGTTTATATTTTAGAGAACCTGGTACATATTCTAATTGTGTATCACGTAATTAAACTAATTAATATCAATGGGTATTCCAGTAAAAAATTATTTCCTTTCGTATGCAGCATATTCGCCCTTTTAATACACAAAAAGTAATTTTTATATATATATATATTCACCCTTAAAGTTTAATGTTACGAATTTTAGGAGTTTGTGGTAATCTTGCCAATTATGAGAGTAATCGACAAAATTAGCGATGGATTTGGTGACTTTTTTTGGTCGCCAAATGGTCGCCAGCCTTCTGGACCTTTCCAGGAGGTTCTGGAAATATCTAGCTGGTTGTCCGATAGAGGGGGATTTGGAAGTCTATAAATATACCTTACATTGGCATTGGAATTCAGTTGCACAATGGATGCGCGTGCGCCTTGTAATTTTTTCTCCCGCGTGCGATTCTTGGTGTTTGCTTTTATTTTACTATTACTTATTTTACTTGCATTATGTTTTTACTGATAAGGGCCTATTTATGATATTTAATTACCTGCTGAGCAAATATATTTCTAATGCATTATGTTACAATTGGAGATAAAGTCTTACAGACCTTGGAGCTCCGACAAGTTGAAATACCTGAACCTGAACCTGAACCTGGAATTCAGTTCTCTTTTCGGCTGAGAATTGAATGTATTGAAAGAGCGTTAGGCGTGTATTGTATTGAAGACTCTGTTATCCTCACTTATGTTTTTAGAGTTTTCTGCTGTATAGAAGTTGCTACGTGTTTTCTGTTTGAATTCGTGCATGCGCCTGAAGAATTTACAGAATAACAAATTTTATCTTGTGTTCACTTTCTGTAGAAATTTTATTCAATTCTAACGAACCCAGGAAAACGGAAAAATATGGTATTTTCGGCTTAGAATAATGAAGATAAACAAGGAGATTGTTGATGTTGTTTATTACTACTTATAGCAGCTACAATGTAATCAAATAACGATGTAAATGAAACAAAACTGGTTCAAACAAATGAGCGAAAAATAGGAGCCTAAACAGTAAAATAATTCAAATAAAGAATAACTTTTTATATACCATGTTTTTAAATTTTCTGTTGAATCATATAAACTTGACAATTCTATGTATTAATAAATACTTTTATAAAAAATTGTTTGTTGAATTATCCCATCAACTTGAAAGAAAATGAAGTTAATTGGAAGTTAACTTGCATTTGACTTGTTTGACTTGTTGCATTTGACTAGCTCCCTTTCCGGCCAATAGATGGCTGCACCAGTCTACAAAACAAAATTAACTGAAAATAACTTAAATAAATTTAACTCTGCTTAAAGATGGCTAAAAGTATTTAAAAATGCATTGGCATCGTGTTCTGAGCTGTTCTAAAAGTTTCAAATGTCTAGCTAGTCGGGAAGTTAGTTAAAAATCGATTGCAAGATTTGTACTAGACAAACACACAAAAAAACAAGTTAATAACAACATGGTAATAAGGTAAAAACTTGGTCTAACTAGAAATCATTGGTAAACAAAGTTTAGAGCATTTAAAAAGAAATTTTAATTAAAATGTTTTTCTACAATTTTATTTCTGCAGTGTTCTCTTAAAAATTCCAGTTTTTATTTTCCTTTGTTTGTTTGTGTTGTTTGGTATCATCTTTTGTGGTGTTGCCACAGAGATGATTCAAATTTTCAAATATGGCAAATTTTGAAAAAATTCTGTACGGAGTTAAACAGAAATTTAAGTTCAGAGGTAGAGCAAAATAGATGGCAAGATATAAAAATGTCATATCTGCCAATAAAACCATCGTAGAAATATGTGACTTCTATTATGCGATTCTAAAAGCTCTATTGTATATTTAAAGCCAAGAAAACAGAAATACCCTTTTATTTTCGGAATTTTCCGTCCCGGAAACAAATTTAGGTAACATTATCCCGAAAATACTTTGTCAGTTTTTATAAAGATATTTTTATTGGTAGTAAACTGATCTCGTGATTTCCAAATATTCAGATATTTATTCGCTTTACTAGCAATTGCGAACAATGGTCAGTTTTTTTGACGAATTTTAGCTCTGAACATAAAACGGGATTGTTTTGAAAAGAATGAGATGGTGCATATCCCATGGGGAACCTTCTTCTAGATTTATCAACTAATGAACATAAATTTAGAAATACCAATTCAAGCTAGTGTTTTTAATTTAATATGCATTTTATATGATATTTAATCCGTTAAATAATTTTACGTAACTATTTTATGCAGTCTTATATGTTTTTTATGATGCATTATGAGTCAGACGTAGCCCAGTGGTAACGCGTTGGCTTTCGGTACTGGGAGTGATCGGATCAAATCCCGACCAGCGCTATTAAATATATTCGTGTCTAATATAGTCCTGATCTGGGTTGTAGACCTGAAAGTCCTTCTATGACGTCAGTGGTAGGGGAAGATACGACATACACACGCACGCACTCATATATATATATATATATATATATATATATATATATATATATATATATATATATATATATATATATATATATATATATAAAATTCGGCGCCGCTATCCAAATTCAATTCAAATTCTTGTACTATTTTCCGAGACTAAATTTGTACACGGTCCCGGCTAGATGAGTTTAATCACGCCGAAACGTCAAAAATTATTCCAAATTAAACTTCAAATACCTTTCAGATACTTCCGTTTTCAGCAATAGCTGACGCATCAAAATTTTTAGTAAGATGGCCGAACCAAGATTACGAGTGATATGTGCTTTGGCGAGAAGTAGGAAGACGTATTCAGAGTGTCGAATAGAGCATATGTCGCGTTGCCGGGTCGTTCCGCTGATGATATTGACAATAAAGTGACGGCTTAATAATTGAATTGAGACAGTCCTAAGGTTCTATGGAGATTTATTGTGACACGGCTACAGACTGACTAAGTATTGATGGATTATTACCGAATTCCGTCAACTGCCCGGAATTTCATATATATATATACAGGTAACCCCCGTATAACACGGCACTTCTATAGCACGGATTCACTCTATCACCGTTCAAGAATTGGATAAAACCCTCCTACAACATGAAATGTAATAAAAACTACTGAAAGCGAACTTTATCTAATTTGAAATTACATAAGGAGATCGTTACAATGGTTTTGAACAAAATAGATGATGAATCTATGGACGTCAAGGAGGAGTGGAAACTCTTCACAATTTTGGACTGCATTAATCTTATAAACTCATCCATCAGAGAAATAAACCGTCGACATTAAATGGTTGTTGGAAAAAAGCATGGCTGGAGTGAATTGAAAAGGAAAATTTGATCGAGAAAGCAGAAAACAGAATGGATGCGGTAGTAGAAATTGCTAAGTCTCTAGGAGGGGAAGATTTTTGACCATATGACTGCACAAGGTATCCAAGAATCACTGGTGGAAGAAGAAATTGATGAAGCAAGTTGGGTAGAAATGATATCTGGAATTCATGATAACCCAGATGGTGATAGCATAAGTGAAGACAAAGAAGTTAAAACAAATAATAAAGAAAGGCTTAAGCTTAGCCGAACAGTTGGAGTCATATTTCTTAAATGAAGAGCCTTCAAATGAAAGGAGCACACACTTTAAAAGAGAACTTCATTAGAACATTAGCATCATATAAGGAAATTTATAAAGATCTTTTAACTAAATGCAAGCAATCTAAAATAACAGATTTTTCAAAAGGTAGAGCATAGATCTGAAGCTAATGCAGAAAAATGCTCAGAAGATAAGGATGTCTGGCCAAAAAGAAAACGTCCTCGGTTAATAGTGCTTAGAGATGACGAAGAGAACATTCTTTAATTCATATTGATATGTATTA
Organism: Dolomedes plantarius; assembly: GCA_907164885.2. Lineage (NCBI taxonomy): Eukaryota > Metazoa > Arthropoda > Arachnida > Araneae > Dolomedidae > Dolomedes > Dolomedes plantarius. The sequence continues at coordinate 157,585,557 of OU015500.1, forward strand.
CTTCTTAAGAAAATTATAATAAAGATATTTATCTTAATTATGAAAATGTAATAGCATGTTTTTTAATCTTTGAAACCTAACCCCCCATTTCGTACTGGTTCTTTGTTTCGTATTACACGATTTCGTATGAAACGGCAATGCTTTGGAACATAACTCCAGTGTTATTCATTGGTTACCTGTATATATATATATATATATATATATATATATATATATATATATATATATATATATATATATATAGAGAGAGAGAGAGAGAGAGAGAGAGATAGATAGATAGATAGATAGATAGATAGATAGATAGATAGATAGATAGATAGATAGATAGATAGATATGATGTCGTCCCTGGGGGTGCTCGGTCAAAATAGAGATGGCACCAGGGTGTGGATTTTATCCAACTGATCCCATTAAAATCAATCAACATCCAGGTGTATTACTATTTGCAAATGTCGTGATTCAGAAGTGCCCCGCACTGGCAAACATATCATACATTATTAAAATAAAAGTTGAAAGACAAACTAAATATTTAAAAAAATCTATACATTAACCAAAACTTAACCATAAAAGACACTTTATATTGTCCCTAACAAATATTTAAAAAAATTAATAAATCCTCATAAAATCTCCGATTCTTTACAAACATTTTTATGTTACTCCATCACACCTATTTAGTTTCTCTCTCGTTTCTTTTGTCTGCCCTCAAAAATTACATAACACAGTCCCTAATAAATGTCAGTGGATGTCATTTGAGGTTCCATTCTATCACTTTAATTACATATTCTTTAAACATTTGTCCCATCCCGTCGGAAAGCCCAGATACCGAGAAAGTCCGATATTTTCAGCGCGTCGTGTTATTGGAAATTCATTATTGTAATATTACTTTGTCGGGAAATTAAAATATTCGGTTCTCCTGTTGCTTTGTTTCGACAGGATCGGGAAATAAACAGGTTTTAAATTTAATTAGTCGAGATCTTAGATAAAGCACACTGCGTTTCCTCTCAAAGTTTGTTGTCCGTATATCTAACTTCGTTGCAGAATCAGGTTGGATATTCTAATAGGGGCAAATTCAGTAAAGTGATGAATCATTAAACTGTCTGGATATTTATTGAGGGTTACTTTTTATTCTTAGCTTAAAGGTAAAAATTTATACACAGTTTATTTATATATATATATATATATATATATATATATATATATAACGAATAACTGGGTACTTGAACGTACAAATACTTTAACTGTGTAGAGTACACGGTACACGAAAGTGTAGACGTAGCCACAGTGGTAATACTTCTAGTAGACCGGTACAGGAGATGGATTCACACATAAACACTTGAGGAAAGAACATGAACACGATGAACAGTTGAAATATTTTATTCCATGGAACCAAACTTCAAGACATCAGAGAAGATACACAGCTATTCATAGTTGAATGAATTGGTACAAGCTGACGACATCATCTTTGACAATAACGTCAACGGACAGCCCATAGCTGCCCAGGCTTGAATATCGAATATGATTACATACTAATATATTTTGGAGCAGTACGCGGACAGAGAGCAAGGAAGTAATGAAACCGCGCCTAAAAAAGTAGAGAGCACGAAAATGCTCCGTCTCACCTTTTTATGCTGAGTAACTTCTGATTTTGCTGCTAGGCATAGAATTCTTTTAATTGGTTGACAACGATCACGTGCCACTTCTTCGAAGGGGGAATCGAGATCACGGAAGTCTAAAAATAACTTTCCCGCGCATGCGTTAAAAAGAATATTAGGTTATTTCAATTTTCGATTTTGAAATAGGGCTAGGCTTTATTGAGGAAAAATTAAGTTACGCGTCAGATATAGGACACACACACACACACATATATATATATATATATATATATATATATGGTGCGCGGTATAAAGGGTTTAAGTCAAAAAAAGGGATTTAAATATAACAAGTTATTGGGTTTTATACCAATCGCAGAACAATATTTGGACTAGAGTCTTTTGTACAAATAAATGTATTTTTGTGTACAAAATTGATAGACTTCAGCCTTTTATACAAATCAAGATATTTTTGCTTTTTTATAAATACTAACAAGCATCTAAATATCACTTTTTTAACTTAACCTTATATATATATATATATATATATATATATATATATATATATATATATATATATATATATATATATATACAGTGCAATCTCGATCTATCGTTTTTCAAGGGACCGATTGAAATGAACGATAAATGCGGGAAAACGGTAGATGCGGAAACATAACAAAGCAATATGATCGTTGGCACTGGATAAAATGAACGACACATACGGAAAAAAGATTGGATCCGAAAACGATTGATCGAGATTCCACTGTATGTATGTGTGTGTATATATATATATATATATATATATATATATATATATATATATATATATATATATATATATATATACAACATTGCAATTATTTTTAATATTAGAAAACTTAAGACCACAACAAAATCCCTCAAATTGAAAAGTCCAAAATCTACCTAACAAATTATTTTTTATAATTTCCTAGATTTAACTCCGGCAAAAAAAATCCAAATGCATGAAATAATAATTGCGTAAAAGCCAGTTAAGGAGAATCAATTAAATTCTCACTATCTTTCAGCACAGCATTAAAAAAAAAAAAAAAGAAATTATGATGCATTTCCTTCGTTTTATGAACTTTAGGAATGCTGCGGGCGCATTCCTTCGTGAAAGCGCATTTTAAATGAATAAAAGTTACCGCTGGTGTTTCTGTGCATTTCAAAGAAGTCGCGGCGATGATAAAGAAACCGGCTTACAACGTCTTCCCACACTCTTAAAGGGCTATCCATTGTGCGGAAAATCTCATTATATACTTAGACCCGAGTCCCAAATAACGACGGGCTTTACTTTTCTTTGTAATTAGGGAAATTTAAATTACCTAGACTGCGCATTTGTGTCGTCATTTGAAAGCTTTTTAACCGCGATAATGAATTTAATCTCTTCTTCAAAGACGTTTTAATAAGCCGTACTCGGAGCTGGCCGAAAAAAAAAAGAAATGGGAAGTATATAAAATGTTTCCCAATTTACTGCAGGACTTTGTTGGGCCCAGTCTTTGTCGCGAGCATTACCGTTGTAGGCATTAAATTAGAGTGCCATTCTTTTCGATTGTTGCAAAAAAATGCAGGATCTAAGGCGAAGATGAATTTTAAATCTACATTAAGCTGTTTTGTACTAAACCCATTGGATTCACTCACCACAATCTATATATATAAAACAGTTCCGTAACTGACTGACTCACTGTCATACAACGCACATACCAAACTGGTGGACCTAAAGGCCTGAAATGTTTCATGGCGATTCTTCTTATGGTGTAGGGGTGCACTAAAAAAGATTTTTGAAAAATTCTTCTGAGATTTTGTAAAATTAAATTTTTAATTTGCTTTAGTAACATTTTTTAAGTTTGCATTTAAAATAATAATTTGAGGGTTATAAAATTTATATCACGAGAAAGATCATAAAAATGACTTTAAACTGAAATCCTTCTCGAATCTTTACCTCCATTTCCTGAATTTTGGTGGATTTTTAAAGATTCATTTTTAGAATTTAATTTATTAAATGCCGATCACGTGATTTCCTTTTCTGGTACTTTAAATAAATTTATCGTCACGTAATAACAACGAAATAGACAAAAAAAATAATTTTCTTTTCTTGCTAATGCGGTAGACGATTGGACATTATCTAAAAAAATATTAGAATACAGTAAAAATATCTTCCTCAAACTGTACTACATTAACTGCACTATATTCTTTAGTATGTCCTATTAATGTCCTATTAGAGTTAATTTGAATATTTTCTTCTACATTATTTAGTCTATAAAATTCCCCTCACGATTTTTTTGTAAATATTTTCTTACATCAATTGTATACATTGATCTTCGTATTTATTATATATATATATATATATATATATATATATATATATATATTGCCATTAATTGCATACATTGACCGTTGTATTTAATTTGAATGTACTCCGTAGCGAAGTGCTGGTTTTCAGCTAGTATAAACATATGGAGAAAATGTGTCTACTATTGGCAGCTCCATAAATGCCAATAATCCAATAAAAACGAAATTTCTTACTAATTCGATGATGCTGAACATCTTTGCAATATGTATTCTAGAAATAGAGGTGCCGGAACTGTAACTTTTTGGGGTGTGTGGGGGTATTCCAAATTATTGGTTTTAAAACAAGAAATCTTTGGTTAAACAAAATTTTGAACATTTTATTGAATTCCAAGCTTTATTTTGCAAAACAAGTACAAAAATGTGTTGTAGTAAAGTGATAAAAGTGATTAAATAAATGTTTTCCATTATCGTAACTTTTCTTCCTAAAGAGATGTACCGGAACGTCGCTCCGGCGCGTTCCGTCTGAAATCGAGCCAAATATATATATATATATATATATATATATATATATATATATATATTTGGCTTGTTGCAGGAGCTGCTTGATAGAACCGATACAGAGGTCGTTCTGATTTATACTTGGCATTAGAGGGTGTACATAGACAAGTGGGTGGAGGCGTTACGTCATACATTATTACGTAACAATACTTAACCCAAATTGATCGATGAGGTATCATTTGAAATACTAAGTTCTCTGCTTCTGACGAACTGTTAATTTTGAATGACGCACTGTATCATTGATTTAAAAATGGAAGTTAAAATTTGACTTTTGGTCCTAGCGTTATTTCCCTAGATGCGTCGATATGACACGGTCAAACAGTGTGTACAAAGAAGTTCCGTAATGTAAATATCCCATTTTCAACGAGTTTGTGTCCTACGTAACTTTTAATATTGTCAACAAATGTGTTTGGACGTGTATATTTCTCATGTTCCCCTCTTCTGTGTTATGCTTCACCTCCAATAGCGTATCCAAAGGTGTTTTGTAATCGATTTTGCTGTATTTTCCTTATGCACCATTTTTATTAAACAAATAAACAATGGTTACAAATGTACCGCTTCTTCCCCCAACAAACCACCAACCTCGCTATAAAATTAATCGTATTTTATTATCCGTACGCACCACTGTTATTAAACAAACAATGGCTACAAATGAACCGCTTCTTCCCACAACAAACCATCAACCTCGCTATAAAATTAATCGTATTTTATTTGCATGCGAAATTTTCGCACGGACTACCTAGCATATAAAATTGTGCTAGCATTAACACTATCATGTATATAACTTATCTATCTCAAGTAAGGAAACCCAAAATAGATTGCTTGATATTTAATACCTGATATAAGGCAATAAAATGACTAAAAGGAAAAATTACAAATAGAACTGAAAAATAAAGAAGGAATTCGAGGGATATCTTCCCATTAAAAAATGCCACGGGGGAGACTCAACAATGTCATATTTAATTAAAAAATTTATAGCAAAAGGTTGTCATCTCATCTACCTAAGGGGTTTTACTACTTAATTTACGCTTTTTAAAGCTTAAAATTTTCAAGAGACAGTTAAAAAAATAAACCATAGGAAGAGAGTTACACAAGCAAATATTAGAATTCTTTGAGGGAACGAAATTCAAGAAAAAATGTAGAAGGTTAAGTAAACTATCACTCTAGATCCTTTCATGTAGACAGACGTTGTGTTCTTGAAAAATTAAAATTTCAGTTGTGAAATACTTGTCAACGCAAACGCTTTTAAAACCTAGATTAGAGATAGATTAAAACCTCCATCTCAACAAAGATATTAAAAACGGAAATGTCTTTCATGAGGTTAATAAAGAGTTGAATTAAAAAGTTCCTTTTTTTTCTCATATTTAACTTGAATTTACATAGTAATTTCTAGGAATTAGAAAGCATATTTACATATGATGAACCATCATGTACAAATGAGCCATATGAACAGTTCCTAGGTAAACACATATTCATTTTCTTTTTTCAAGAAAAAATATCTTGAATGTTTCCCAGTACTTGTTTTGAGAATTATTTTCAGCATAATATGTATTCCATAGTACGATTAAAGAACGTAGAAACTAGTATTAATAATTTTTGGATAACAAATTGAAAAACACTTTCTATAGAGTTTAGACAAAATTATTACCTCCAAAAGTTTTAATATTTCAGTTTTCTGAAAATTTACATCCTTTTTAACTGCTTAGAAATAACCCATCATAATATAAAACAAACATTGCTATTGACCGGAAAATCTGCCAGTCAAATCGACTCCTTACTTCAACAATTGAAAATCAAAATTTAAAAAATGTGTGTCAGTTTGTAAAACTCATGAATCAAGAATTAAATTTCTAGCCTGTTCAGTATGTTTTCAAGTTACTTCTAATCTTATTAAAATACTAGCTGAAAACCCGTACTTCGCTACGGAGTACATTCAAATTAAATACAACGGTCAATGTATGCAATTAATATCAAATATATATATATATATATATATATATATATAATATAAACAATGATCAATGTATGCAATTGATGTAAAAAAATCGAAAAAACATATTTATAAAAAAAATCGTAACGGATATTTCCATAGACAAAATAATGAAGAAGGATATATTCAAGTTAAATCTGATAGAACATACTAAAGAATATATTACAGCTTGAGGAACATTTCTTTTACCGTAATTTAATATTTTTGTGGATACTGTCCAATCGTCTACCGCATTAGTAGAAAAAATATTCTTTTTGTCTATTTCATTGTTATACACGTGACGCAAAATTAATTTAAATTATCCCAAAAAGAAAAGAAACCACGTGATCAGCATTTAATAAATTAAATTCTAAAAATGAATCTTTAAAAATTCACCCAAAATCAGAAAATGGAGGTAAGGATTCGAAAAAGATTTCATTTTAAAGGAATTTTATGATCTTTCTCGTGATATAAATTTTATAACCCTCGGATAATTATTATAAATCCAAACTTTAAAGAATGTCACAAAAACAGCTTAAAAATTTAATTTTAAACAATCTAACAAGAATTTTTCAAAAATCTCTCTTAGTGCACCGCCACACTGTAAGAAGAATCGCCATGCAAGACGTCAGCCCTGTAGGTCCAGCGTTTTGGTCTGTGCGTTATATGTCAGTCAGTCAGTCAGTTACGGAACTGTTATATAAATATATATATATATAGAGAGAGAGAGATTAATAGGTATTTTTCACCACTTAAGCATTAATGCGTAAAATTTCTTAAAATATCATCAAGTTATTTTTTTGTTTGTTATCTCTAAAATTTGTAGTTTACTCATTTTATTATGCGTTAAAATAGCATACATTTCATTATGCTTCTATTTTTATAACATTTCTGATTTTTCTTCTGCTTTAGTTTATATTTGTTTTCCTGTATTCCCTACATCTCCACCTCTAACCGAGAGTGAGAGATTGACAGATGCTACAGACTGACTCAGACATAACAAACCTGTTCTTTTATAGAATCAAACATTTGCATAAGAAACACGGTCTACAGTTACATACGGCCAAACATAGGCCGCTAAAATATAAGTAGTTTCATATGGCAAATGCGTAAGCATTGGCAAATAAAACTATGACGTCATATTTGCAACAGCCGACAATCTGAATACCATCGCGTTCTTGCGATGTTTAAAAGGCTGACACTTCAACCGCATGTTAGGAAGTGACAAGATAAAAGTAAACAAGACGAATATCGCCACGTTAAGTACGAACCGCGCAATTTTCATATCAATTTTTGATATTATAATCATTACAGTGTTTTACATTTTACTTTATTTATTGCATGTTATTTACTACTTTTATTTTGACAGTTTAAAACTTCTTTTCCTTCCTAAAGCTATGGCCTGTAACGACTCTCTTACAATAGCAAATATTTTGAGCGTAGAAATTCCGGGAATACCGACCAACGTGCGGTTTGTGAACGTAATTGATTTAGTCGGCTGGAGACAGACAGTCTTGGCGACATAAAGACCGGAAGTGCTACTGACAGCTCGCGGAACAGTTCGTCAACTACAAAAGGGAAGTTGCCGACCGGAAGCACCTGGGAACAATAACTGAATAAAGAAAGGCAGTGTTTTCCAGACATTTCGAGAACGTTCAGCGAAGGTATATAAAGTCGCCAGATACGAGTTAAAAAAAAAGGTCAGTGATTCAGAGACTAAGTTTTCAGAGTGACGCTGGAGCCGGACACAAGGAGGTACTGTCGGGCCTGGATAGACTTGAATAAGTGAGTCTGGCCTTCCTCGTCGATGCCGTGAACCCCCGAATTCAATTTTATATATATATATATATATATATATATATATATATATATATATATATATATATATATATATTCAATTTTATATATATATATATATATTGTAAATAGCCTGTATTTAATCGAGAAATGCAATTATAGCATTAAATACAATAAGGCTGGCAGCCTTTTATTTAAGGCAAAGTCCTTACAGACAATAAGATGAATAGTAAATGTTAATTCCTCCTATCATTGGAAACTTAATCAAATTTGTGAAAAATTCTGATTTTTTTCCTTAGCACTAGAGATGCATGCTGATATCCGTGTGATCCTAATCAGCCATACCCCTGACTTGAATGATTATAATCCAGTTTGGCTCCTGTATAAAACGTGACGGATGAACACCGTAGATGTTAACGACGTTTGATTATCGCACATTATTAACTATTAACTAAGTAATGTTTTATATAACGATGTTTCTAAATATTTTTTTATATCTTTGATATTTTATTAAACAAACAATTTATGAAAATAATATCATCCAAAAAAGTTGTAAAACATAAGGAAAAAGAAATTTTTAAGGTAATAAAATAAATTTTTCTTTTAATAATCCCCTCCCTGATATTAAGAGTGTCCACAATACGTCCTCTCTCTCTACAACATATATATATATATATATATATATATATATATATATATATATATATATATATATAGAGAGAGAGAGAGAGAGAGAGAGAGAGAGAAAGAGATAGATAGATAAATAGACATATAGACAGATATATATTTATATATATACACACACACATATATATATATATATATATATAGAGAGAGAGAGAGACAGATAGATATAGTGCCGTAACTGGGCAGGTGCAACAGGCGCACTCACCCAGGGCTCGCTTGGAAGGGGAGCCAAAATTCTGTATTTGGTTTATTATTTTCAAAAACCTAATTAATGGATTGGCCCAAATGAAAATTCTTTCCCAAATGAAAATTTATATATATCTGTATAATCTTTCATATTTTATTTTAAATTACGTATACCAAAATATTCTGTTTAAAGTATATGCATCTTAATATGTATGTCCATATGTTTTATCACATCTTTATGCGTGTTTAGAATATACGTTATAATTACTTTAACCACGATTGATTACTACTGTTCAGAGACATTAAAATATTAAAAATATTATTGTTAAGTAGGGAGTACGGTTTTCATTAATTGTTCATGTCATTTAAAAGGGAAAAAATGTTGCTTTATCGAAGGATATACATTTTTTTATGTCATCCCAACAGTCTATAATTTTGATATTGCTGAGTTGTTTTCATTAATTTTGCAAAAAATAAAACGTTCATTAATATCCGATTTTACTTGCGTAATTGTACCCCACAACGCCGAAAAAATATTCACTGTGATCAATCAGGAAACGTTTCCAAACCCGGCGGAGTCACAAAGTTTTGCGCAACTAAATTTGGCAGAACCCCAAATGAAATTCTAAACGTTTTCTGGACATAGGGAAATAAAAATTAGAATGTGGTTAAGAAAAAGAGAAAAGAATTAGTTTGATCCAAGATATATCAGGCCAATATTTTTTACAGAGCTAAAAGAAGCTGAGGAAACGATGTAACTGAAAAAAAAATTAGATTAAAATCTAAAAATTAAGTGTTGGTCTAAAATATAAATCAATTTTGTTAACCTTTCTTCTAGTCTGACGTTTAAAACTGTTTAAGTTTCAATATATATGGATGTTTTACTATGATATTTTTAGAATTAATACTTTAAGATCTCCAAAGATATTTTTAGTAATGATATCTGTTCGCATATTGTATGAAATTGATAAAATATATTATTCTAGAAAGGCTTTTGTATTTTTAGACTGTTTATAAAATTGTAAGTTTGATGTTATCTATATAATACGAGGGCCATTCTAAAAGTAAAGAACGTTTGTATCTCTAGTCATTTTTATTCAAGATAATGAAAGAAAACTTATTTTGCAACACATTTTGATATCTTACATATTTTTCTACGTAGTCGCCGTTCAAATTGAACCATTTGTCAAAGGGCTGTACCGGCTTTCCTATGCCTTCTGCCTACTCACTTGCCGCCAAGTTTTTGAAGCAGTCACTAACTTCCTCTTTCAGTTCATCATCATTTCCATAGTGGTCCATAGTGGTTCCATAGGTTCCAAAAATCCTTCAATTTGGTAAAAAAGAAAGTAATCACTGGGGGCCAAGTCCGGCCTATAAGGCGGGATGTTCAAAAACTTCCCAGTTAAATCGATGAAGTAATTCCATCGTTAACGCAGCAGCATGCGGACGAGCGAAGAAGCACAATGCCGCTGGACAACAATCCACGCCGTTTTTTTTTTAATGGCACGGCGGAGTCAGTGAAGGGTCTGGCAGTAGGATGCGGCATTTAAACATAATGCACCATTTTCGACCCGAAGCTTCATTCATAACATTTCCATAAACTTCAGTTATCTGTCTGTAAAATTCAATAGGGTGAACGTGTTTTTGCATTCAGGAAGCGTATTACGCTACGAAACTCACACTTGGCGGGATCCTTAATTTTGTCGCACATTTTAAAATCGCAAAAATAAACAGTAAATGACAGCAGCTGCTCGCTGTTAGCGTCAAGAATTTGCGTCGAGCGGAAGATATTTTTTTGTTTTTCCTAAAACTTTGCATATCTGACCTACCCACCAGTACCCAACTTTTCCGCACTAGGGCAAAAACAAAATCGAAAACTTTTTTTTTTACGCTTCGCCCTATTGTTCAACCTCTGAACCAAAATGTTACAATTTCTCACCAAAATTGTAACGTTGGTAATTGTCAAAGAAATAAAACATCAAATATTTGCCAAAAATGTAGTGAGACAAAAAGTGCTTATTTGCGTAAAGTGCATAACAGATTAATATTGGTAATTATACTAATTTAGTAATTTTAACTTCAAATGGTTTAATTATCATTTGTGTATGTTTGAAAAATAAATATTTTTAATTAAAAATGCAATTTAATTAAGAATATTTATTAAATTGCAATTTCTGAATGATATTTTCGTAATTTGAACTAGGGATCAAAATGATCCCGATCAGGCATTGCAGTAAATTTAAAAGTCCCGGCGTTCTAGTGCTAAAACATTTTTCGCAAACAGACGTTTCGGTGACGTCCACACGCCCTACGTTGAGTACCAGTTTTTTTTATTTGGTAGAACACTCTTTGTAAGCATGAACAAGTACTCTCAAACACCTGGTCATAATAAGATGAATTTTCAGTGTACGTTGCAAATGTTTGTAATATGACTACCTTCATGTTATTACGTTCATTACTCTTTTATCTCCAAAACAATGAGTTTTAAATGGCAAACCCACTATAGGATATCTTTGAGTACGTTAAAGGCAGTTGTAATTTCGCATATAACTTGATTTTTTCCGATTTACACGTAGAAAAAATGCTCTTTGGACTTACTTCAACTACTTTCAAAACATTGAAAAGTGAAGTTATATAGACAAGAATTATAATCTAGATGAGCAAATTAACAAAATCTCAAATATGCAGGCACAATTATTAAACATAAAACAAAAACTGGATAAATCCCTGAATACTTGTGTTTTTGCTTTGTTAAGAAAATCCATCTTAAAATGAGTCATCAAAATATTTCATACTGAATCTAAGATCAAAAGCTTATAATCTACTTTTGAACAATACTCCTCATTAGAAAAGAATTTTAAGTTTGTTGATAGGATTTATTTTTACATTTGTTTGTTCGACGTTTAGCTTTTACATAAAGTGTTTTACAGAATTATATATATTCTTAAGCCTAATGGAATACATTTTGACCGAAGCTAACAGTCATCTCTACTATACTTTGAGGGAATTTTTAAAAACTGTTATTCATAAATATGACTTCCTCCACTTCCATTTAAGTGTAATAATTAGTTTAGTTTAAATCTCAAAATCCTAATATGTCTAGTCAAGTAATTCTGAAATTTAAACTTTCAACATTACATTTTCCAAGGCTTTAAAACTATTTAATAATCCTATTGCTCGTAATATTTCTTTTTTTGTTCCGTCAGATTGATTTTTCAGCTATTTTTGGCAACATTTATAAACAGAACTTGAGCTTATTATTTTGTTGTAAAAATTTATGAAAGACTTGGTTAGATGTAAAAATGAGATGTAAAAAATATTATACTTTTTCTTACATCATAAATTTTGCCTATAAACGACATATGATACGCAAAACCTGAAAAATGTTTCTTTTTTCCACATAGGCTCAGTTTCTTCGGAGAAATATTGTTTAAGAACATTATATTTTCCTCAGATTATTAATTTTCACGATACATGATATATATAATAACATTTTAAACATGCTAAGGCTTTCCTTCGATGAAATATTATTGGAAATGCGCTTGATCCTGTAATGTATAAACAGAAGTTTTTATACTCTGAAAATGTCAAACCATTTGCCTTAGTCTAAAATTATTTACGCACCGTTTATATCAAATATCTGAAGTTAGAAAAAAAATACGACTTTCCATTTTTCCTTTCGACCAAATAAATATTGGCATTTGCATTATCTTCCTACTTTTAAAATGTGTTATCTCTTTCTGCCTCGAATAATAATAGTTTCTTCCGACTTATGCGATCGTAAATACACGAGAAGGGTGAGTCGAAATAAATTTTCTTTTAAAGTAATCCACTCGTAAAGATGAGGCTTTTTAAAACAATAGGACTTCCCTAATTTATTTAGCCATGTCCACGACGCCTTACTCCACGTTATTTATATGGAAAGTTGGTTCTTTAAATCTCATTAACATTCACAAAATATAGCATTTATATAAACTTAAAAAAATTTACTGCCCAAGGAATTTGAATTTCAAATACCTCACGCTTAAAGTAAACGTTCTTCTGTGATTGTCTGAAAAATAAGTAACATTTCTTGATTTCAAGTTAACAAGTAAATGAAAATTATATATGAAATGTTCAGTAGGTGATGTACCATTGAATACTTGTAAAATAGACTACTGTTTATTTAACAATTCAGTACATAACTGAATAATACAGAACATATATTTTACAGACAGTGCAGTGTCCTTCTGTATGCAAAACTTTTAAGCAAACTGCACTACAGTGTAATTTTTTTCTTCCTTTTGTAGCCGCTAGGACTTTGATAACGGAAAATACTTTGTATAAAAGGCTTTGTGTTCCTGGTACGATTTAATATCTTATTGCTATTATAAGAACCTTCAAACTTCATAAATTACTAAAAAAAATGTTTGTTACAAAAGTAAGTTATTTTTCTTTCATTTCTGTTGTGTTTCATACTTTAAATGCATTTTTCTCAAAATCATGTTTTTGCAATTTTGCCTGACTTCGAAGTAATAAGGCTTTGAGAAATACGCACTTACAGTTATACTTTTTATATTTTTTTAATCTTTAATGAATGTTTAAGAAACGTAGGGAGAGTTTTTTTTTTTTGTATAAAGGCTTAAATTTTTTTTACAAATTAATAAACATGAAAAAACAGAATTTTTGTAAAAAATTACCATATAATGAGCAAAATAATTTTTTTTACAAAAATTTAGAAACATATTTAAAAAAACTCTCCCTAGGTTTGAAGCATATACTATGACAATATTATAAAAATTAAAATTATAAAAAAAATTGAAAATTGACAAAGGAGTATTCTCTTTAAAAAGTAGGTAAATTGTGTAAAAAAAAAGTATAAAAATCTCAATATAAAAAAAACTTCCATATAGAAAATTGATTTTTTTATTGATTCTTGCTTATAAATATATGCTTAAATATTATAAAAAGAAATCGTTGCTTTAAAGGCAATAATAAAAATTTTAGCTTTTTTCTTACGGGTTTCCCTTAAGACATAGCAAGCAATCAGTGAAGTTAAAATGTTTCTGCAAAGTGAAAGTTTATACTTAAACAAATTAATGTGACAAACAAAGGGAATACAGTTCAATTTTGTTAAAACTATATGCGGAACTAAATACAGGGTGTCCGGGATAAAAGTATCCAAAAGTTATGGCTTATCTTTACTGAACTACCCATTAGAATTAAAAATATATATATTTGAATAGAAAGAATGTCCCCAAGTTTTAATACCAATCATAGATTTCGATCATATTATCATAGATTTCGATGTGTGCACCTTTTGTTGCATGGCAAACGTCTAAATGGTCATCCAGTTCTCTCCAAGTGTTTCGTAGCATATCAGGAGTTATTACACGATTTGCTTGAATGATACGCTTCTTCAACTCATCTACAGTTTCAATTTTTTGTTTATACGCAACGGATTTAATGAATGTCCGAGAAAAAAAGTCTAATAACTCCAGATATGGTACAAAACACTTGAAGAGAACTGGATTAACATTCAGACGTTAGTCGAGCTACAAAAGGTGCACACATCAAAATCTATGATACTATGATTGAAATCCATGATTGATATTAAAACTTCGTGAGATGTTCTTTCTATTTAAGTAATCTTTTTAAAAATTCTAATGGGTAGAAATAAGTAAAAGCAAATCAAAATAAGTCATGATCTTTGGATATCTTTAGCCCGGACACCCTGTATGTATTTAACAATAGTGCATTCAACAATAACGATTCAATATTTCCCCTTCATATTAAGCTTTTTAGTGTCCATAACAATGGTAGGAAACAGACTTCTCTCAAAATATTCGATTTCCGTACTCAGAAAAAAAAATCAGACATCCCTACATGTCTGATATCTGATAGCGATAAATTTTGACAGATTCCTTGATATAAGATTCATTACTACACACAAAATAACAAAGCGTATTCTTTACAAAGTACGAAAAGTTAGTATAAAACAAATTACAAAACCCCAAACTAAATTAGAAGTGATTATTTCATGTCTAGAATCCATCAATGACAGATTTTTCAACAGATTACTCAGATCAAACTAGTTTTATCACGCAGAAAACCATGATTATGCAAATGGATTTTAGTTTATACGAACACCGCATATTTCCAGGCGAAGGAATGAAAGCAATAATGAAAAAATAATATATTCTAACTTTATCAATAATTTACATGCTTTAGATCATTATGGTAGAATAATGTAGAACACAGCTAATCAAAATTCTATTCAAAAATACTTTTTTCACAACTTATGAATTCTTATGAATTCAATAGATGAACAAATCTATATATATAAAACACTTCCGTAACTGACTGACTGACTGATTGACAGCTAACGCACAGACCAAACTGCTGGTCCTAACGGGCAGTAATTTTGCATGGCGATTCTTCTTATAGTGTCGGAGTGCACTAAGAAAGATATTTGAAAAATTCTTCATAGATTTTTTTAAATTAAATTTTTAAGCTGTTTTTGTAAAATTCTTTAAAGTTTGCATTTAAAATAATAATCTGAAGGGTTATAAAATTTATATCAAGAGAAAGATCATAAAAATTCCTTTAAAATGAAATCTTTTTCGAATCTTTACCTCCATTTTCAGATTTTTGGTGAATTTTTAAAGATTCATTTTTAGAATTTAATTTATTGATTGCTGATCACGTAGTTTCTTTTATTTTTATGATGGTTCAAATTAATTTTGCGTCACGTGCATAACAACGAAATAAATTGACAAAAAACATTAAAATATGGTAAAAGATAAATTTTAACCACTAGACTAATTGAGTTGGAAGTTTTTTAAGAATGCAATTCAAATTTGTAAGTTTTATGAATATTAAACATACAAATTAATTGCATATATTGACCGTTGTATTTAATTGGAATATTTGCTTCTACATTATTTGGTCTATAAAAATATCCGTTACGATTTTTTTTATAATTTTTTGTTTGGCATTGATTGCTACTCCGTATAATGATTACCCTTTTTAACCATTTTAACGCTACTCCGTAGCGAAAAAAGGGTGGGATGTTTTGGAGTTCGCTCTAAATAAAACTATTGTTTAGCACGTTCACGCGTCTACCATGGAGTAAATAATAAATCTTTCTCTTGGGTCTATTGTTGGAAAATGATTCGGTTGAGCAGCGTGGCAACACGGATTTTGTTTCCTAAGTGAATAAGACTCTGGAATAAAAAGATCAGTTAAAAAGTTGGTTTGATGCGATCGGTTGAGGTTTTTCAACACTTGGTATTCTTCTTGTGAAACGCATTTCTCTTCTCTGGTATAAGACGAGGTCCTTAAAGGAAAAGATTGTATTAAAGTTTCAATGTTTATGAAATTTCTATTATTCAATTGCGGTAATTGGCATATTTATTTCTCTATTTGAAATTCACTTTTTAAAATATCTCTCTCTCTCTCTCTCTCTCTCTCTCTCTCTATATATATATATATATATATATATATATATATTATATATATATATATATATATATATATATAATATATATATATATATATATATATATATATATATATATATATATATATATATATATATATATTATATATATATATATATATATATATATATATATATAATATATATATATATAATATATAATATATATATATATATATATATATATATATATATATATATATATAACAAATACCTTGGTAAACATATAAATAGATAGCCTGTGCGACGTAATGTTGGTTGATTTTTATCGGTACAAGAAACAGTAAGTGCGCTGTTAATATTTTCCTTTTCAATCAATTCTGCTGAAGTACCTCGAAAGCTGAGCGACAGCAGAACTGAAAGAAATACCGTGATTGATTTCCATCTTACTTGCTTCAACAAGAAAGACGGGAAAAGTAAACCAAGAAGGAGGGGAAAAATAAACTTTCGCGAAAGCTAATTAATCATTTCCTACAACTGCTCTAATCCTAATGATCTCCAGCTTATGTACAATTTGTACCGGCCATTTCAGGATAAAATGGCGTGCGGATCATTTCGGCCGCGGAAATAAAACCTAATAAATTCGTAGAAAATACTTAACTATCCGATATTTTTAATCACAATATTTGTGATGCATAAAATTAAATTTTTTTTCAAGATTTTACTTTATGCACTAACACAATATTATACTTTTCATACCATTTCTCTCTCTCTCTCTCTCTCTCTGTATTATATATATATATAGTGTGTGTGTGTGTGTGTGTGTAGATACGGTAAACATTCTTAAGGCAACACTATGATGGTTCTCATTGGTTAAAATGTATTAATTTTATAAAGTTAAAATCTAATATAAAATCTTAATATTGCCATTTTATTTATTTTTATAACATCGTTTTAAATGTGTGCACAATAACTTATTGCTTTGAATTTTCTTTTCAATGTTTTACAAATTGCAATTATATGCAATACGCGCGTTACCAACACGTTTATAATTCAATTCATTTTTTTCAAAATACAATTTTATTTTTGCTCTTTTAAAATTTAACATTTAATTGCAGTGATAACAAGTTCTAAAGTAAAAAATTTCAAAATCATGGGATATTTTAACATTTCCTTTTATAAGCGAAAAAGAATCAGAGTTCATACATGGGCATTTCCTAATCTGTGATTAGAAAAAAAAAACTGAGGAAAATTCGCCTTGGCTTAAAATGGCACAGAACATCTGCTGATACGTACACATTTAAAACGGCATTTTCGGTCAAAATATCAATTTTTGTTTAAATAACATTAAAGTCTCATCTTTTATCTCTCTAATTCTGTTTGAATTAATAACTCTGGGGAATTTTAAAACGAAAATAGTTATCTCTAAAGTAAGAAATGTGTTAAAAGTTATTTTTAGAGTTTTCTCAAAATTAATTATTTTATCGTTTTCTCTTAACGCAAAACTTCCTATAGCAAACTGTTAAGCTAAAAATGCCTAAAAATGTGGCATACTTTATCTATCAATGTTTATAAAGGGCAAACTTTATCGATAAAATTACATTACCTGAATAAAATGTGGCATACTTTATCTATAAATGTTTATAAAAGGAATAGGGGATACTCATGATTGCAGATAATTTTTCTTTCTTTATATAGGTATGAATTGCAAGAGACAATGAATTTGGAGAACGTCAGTACTTTTACGACTGTAGACTCTGAGATACACAGAGTATAATCCTGAGAATGGTCTATTCCCTATGGAAAGTTACTATCTTCATTATCCAATTTCTAAAATGGTCATATATTTTTTTGTTTTTGACTTATAATATTGTGCGGTAATGTCAAATTTTCGCCTTTTAATTTCAGTATTACCTCCCTCCCTGAATAAATTATTTTAGTGTAACAACTAAATTTTTAATACCTTTTTTTTCAAATTTTGACTTACATTTCATAACAAAAAAAAATCAGGTAGTGTCTTCTAACGAAACTACCGCGGGTTATGAACGTAGGATTACTTATCTTTGCTTACCTCTTTTGTATGTACAGTCGATTCCGGTTAATCGGACCACATCGGGACGTGATCATTTTGACCCTAATAACCGACTGAACCGATTAAACAAACCTTTGTTGCAAGACGGTATTCGATCCGAATAAGCGGCTGTACCGATTAGCTTGTGGTCCAATTAACCGGAATCGACTGTATATATGTATGTATGTGTCATGTATATAATGCAAAAATTTTGACTCATTTTGGCACTTTTCTGTTTAACTCTCTCCTCACCTCTAACAGACTGCTTGCCCAAATGATACAGACTGGGTTTGGCACATTGCCAAAATTATAACTCGCAACGACGGACGGTTTTAGCGCCCTAAATTTTGCTTTCCGGAGGACCGTTATGGGGGAACGTAATCCTACGATAAAATAGGAAAAAACGAAAAAAATTTTAAAAATTCAAAATTCACCTCCGAAGGTGTATGGATACCTAAATTCATAAATTAGAACACGAGCATCTGAACTCCGGAATGTTGAAAACCATTGTCGAGGACTCTGTAGGGTATTAATCATTTTATCGCATTAACACTCAATTGCCATGATGCTAGATAGTTATTGATTAAATTATGTATAGAAGGGGGTGGTATTCTGAACTTTCATTTATATGAATCAGAAATAATTAAACTATTCAAAATTCTTGCAATTATTTCGTGTCCAAACGTTTCATTTGTATTCCATGCATTTGAATCCAAAGGTAAAAATGTATTCAATTCCTTGATTGATAGTAGTTTTACGCATTATTCATACGAGACCCTTTGTTATGGCAATAAGGCCAAATTCCAGTTAGATTAAATAATACTTTGTCTGATACAAACAGAATATAATTACACTATTTAAAATTTTCGGGGAATTAATTGTTAAAATTTGAGTGATACACAATACATTTTAAGCTAGATATTTGATAAGTATTGCATACAAAATTTTATTACCGTAATAGTAAAACACGTAGAAAAAAAATCAGTAAATCTTTTGTGATTTAACTATATTCTTTTCGGTGATGCTTCGAAATTCGGAGACATTAATGCTATAACTATCAATAGTTTATGTCTCTGAGCTATTAACCCGTTCTTAAGTAGTAAAATAGCAATATTAGCAATATGGCCCAATGTTTCTGCCGTTGTATAATAGTGAACATCTTTTGTCGAGCATCTTTTGTTGTCAAAGATAAATGAAGCAGTTTTATGTAATGAGTAATATATGGAGCAATTTTATGTCTTTATAACTTATTACGCTTGTGTTGTCGGAAACACATCAGAAAAAAAGTACATCAAAAGGGATGAACTTTTAAGCATCACTTTTGCTGCTTAAATGTTCATCACTTTTGCTGCATCAATATCAACTATCCCCTCGTAATAAAATTTAAACTCGATTCTTTATCTATCTCCTCTAGTGGATTTTTGTTTTCATTTTACAAAGGCAGCGACTAATAGCTATTTTAACATCACTTCACAATGATTAAAAATTGAGTTAAAAGGGATTAAAAGTTCTTTTTTTACCCAATGACTGGGAACAGATGAAAATGCACATAGAGTAAAAAATAGAGAAATATTACTGATTATTTTCGTATAAGACACTAGATTCCTTATATCTCTTCCATTTCAGGAAAGCGGTAAAGATAGAAAATATTCACAGCCCTACGTCTCTTGTTCTCGGAGATTTCTGCACTGTCGATGGTGGTTTGGAGCTTCACTGTCTTTAACAACTCAAAAGCCAAACTAAAGATTAAGCGCATACTAAACGATTTCAAATACCCATGCCTACTACGGGATACGTATAAAAACGCCAGTTCTCTATGGATATGCCGGCGCCTCTGACGCATACTGAACTGTATACTCATACTGTCTCGCCTCTGACGCATACTAAACTGTAACTATGACGCATACTAAACATAACTGTCTTGTACGGTCTGCATTCGCCCCGTGCACCATTGGTACCAGGGTAATCACCCCGTTGGTTCTCTGTTCCTCCATTGCAGACAGAGAAAAACTGCAATCATCCGCTTTCATAGTGGCCACCTCAGAACATTGACTTATACCGACAAAGAAAAAGTGTTTCCAACTTGTACCAAATGTTCCAAAGGCCAAGCCACTCCGGATCATATCTTTGTGTGCTTGGGACACTTGAAAAGGAAGGTCTTCTGGAGCGGCCATTGTTGGTCATTGACTTCTTGAGCGTGGGCAGTATCATGGACCTAATCTAACTCTGCTGGGTGACCGGGAACAACAACAACAGCAGCAGCAATGTCAGTTCTATCAGCTACCCTCCCCCCCCCTTTCAACTATTCGTCCATCGACATTTTCTTGAATCCGGCAGTTGGTAAGGGACCACTAGAAAGCTATTTTTCAGCTCCATTCAACCAACCCCCTTATAGACCGAACAGTCGTAATGCTGTCGAAGTGACTACCCAGCGAGTCCTTGTGGACTTATGTGTTTCAGTTTTCAGTTCAATTCATTTACACACATATTGTTTGAAAATGTTTAGGGGAATACCGAAACTTCTCCATTGTATCAGATTTACATAAATATTATAGTATTTATCATAATAAATATAATAATTATTTATTTATTATAAATAAAATTATAAATAATATTAATATAATATAATAATTTTCATCATTATTGTTACATAATTATTTATTTATATTTTCCATTGTTATTTATTATTTGGGGCGAAAATACGCATAATTTCCAACAGGTTAAACTTTCAGCTTACGTTTCGTGTTTGTAATAAAAACTTCCACAACAGCTTGAGAAAAATTTTAAATGCCCGGTTTTGGGGGATTTTTTTTTTCAGATTTCCTAAATGATTTTTTTAAATGTCGTAAAAATTTATAATAATATGTAAAAGCAATATTTCATTCTAACAAAATATAAGGAATTATGTGGGTTCGATTTATTTATTTTTAAAATTCCGGTCATTTGGCCACTAGGCCAGTAGACCCCGAGCTCTCCAATACTTCAAAACAAGGGACTTAAACACAAAAGTGCAGGGTACACGTCAAGATGTAATATAGTCTCTGGTTGACCCGAATGGCACAATGCGCACTCCGGCGAATCATCCAGATCGATCTGGAAAAGATGCCCTCGGAGACAGTCGTGGTTGGTCGAAAGTCAAAAACCTGCGACCCCAGCAAAATTGTTTAGAGAACTTATACAGTGAAGTGCCACTGAATTAGGGATACCTACCTAGTAACGAGTTGGGCCTCCTCTGGCCTTGATAACGGCTGCCACACGACGAGGCATAGATTCAACAAGTTTCTGGAAACGTTCCACGGGAATGGCTTGCAAATATTGGCTAAAGCTGTCCATAATTCACTAAGGTTCTTTGGTGCTGTGTGATGGCCTTTCACGCCTTGTTCCAAAACATCCCAAAGATGCTCAATAGGATTTAAGTCTGGGCTTCTAGGTGGCCAATTCATGACAGAGAAGTCAGAGGAATGCTCATCCAACCAGCCAGTAGCCAACCGGGACTTGTGAGAGGTACAGTTGTCTTGCTGGAAAACTCCATTACCGTGCGGATAACAGAACAGCATAAACGGATAGAGGTGATCACCCAGCAACTCTACGTACCGAATTGCATTGAGGGAGGTTGGTACACGCACCGAATATCCCAAACTGTGCGACGAAAAAACACCCCCGACCATGATTGAGCCACCGTGCCCTTGTACAGTTCCAGCCAGGCATGCAGGATACATGGCTTCATGAGCCTGATGCCATATTCTCAGCCTCCCGTCGGCGTTAAGTAGTCGGAATCGAGACTCATCACTCCATGCTAGTCGTTTCCAGTCCTCTACACTCCAGTCTCTGTGCTCTCTTGCCCAGGCAAGACGTGCAGCCCGATGGCGAGTATAGAGCAATGGTACTCTCGTAGGTCGACGGCTCCCGAAACCCATACGGTGAAGCGAGCGTTGCATAGTCCGTTTACTGACTGTACGACTGGCACCGTCATTTGAGCTAATGTTTGGCTTCGTTGGCTACGTACAATACGCCTGAGCCGTCTCTCACCACGCACTGTCAAGGCTAATTGTTCTTTGCAGTTTGCCCGATCGCTAGTTTTTTTTCCACCATCCATGTATTCTTGGTATACTCTTGACACTGCAGACCTTGAAAATCCTAGCTGTCTGACGATTTCGGAAATTCAATGGCCCATGCGTCGCGCACCTGCGATTTGTCCGCGATCGAAGGCGTCTAAATCAGGCAGTTTACCCATACTGGCAATTCCAACAACTAATTCAGAACAACCACAGTACGCGCTATATATGCAGTTACCACAGCGCCATCACTTGCGCATGCATGATGCACAGCGCTACACTATTTGCATAGGCTTTGCTATCCCTAATTCAGTGGCACTTCAGTGTATTATCAATGAAGTTGTATTATTATAAACACACATATAAAAGTATTTTAAAATAGGATTTGATACAAACGAGAGAAATATTGATTTTTATGTCAGCAAGAAATCTGCAATGCTTGCTGACATAAAAATCAATATTTCCCTCGTTTGTTTCTAATCCTATTTTAAAATACACTTATAAGTGTGTTTATTATAATAAAACTTAATCGATAATATAAGTCCTCTCCCCGTTTTTATGCCAGCAAGAAATCTACTATACTTTAATTGGACGTTTCAGTATTTTGTTGTGCTGGGTGCCGGGTCATGTCGGCATATCGGGTAACGAGCTAGCAGATGTTGCGGCTAAAGGTGCCGTGTGTCGTCTGGTTCAGCCTGTTCCTGTCACTCATTTGAAGTCCGCAATCAAAAAGTTAGTTTCGCGTGAGTGGCAAAGCGAATGGAATTTTGAAGTCAACAACAAGTTAAAACAGATTAAGCCATTTGTTGGGACTTGGCCATCTGCTTCATTGCTCCGTGCAGACGTCATACTAACACGCTTAAGAATAATTGGACGTTCTCTGTTGACACATCGCTGCTTGTTGATGGGAGAGAATGCTCCCCTCTGTGAACGCTATCCTTCACCACTTACAGTGTCTCACATCTTGACGTCTTGCTCCAGTTTGCTTTCCCACTACACTACGTTTTTTGGTTGCAGATCGCCCAATCTGTGTGATCTGTTGGGGGAGCAACCCCTACCCCCAATCCTTCACTGTTTCCATTTTTATATTCTAATGGTTTTAAAAACAGTATTTGGTTTTGTGATTGATTTTACTGTTAAACTTTCAATTCTATATATCATTGTTCATATCATTAATCTTTATGTCAATTTTATTTATCATCCCTTTAAATACCTTGATATATAGTTGGTTTTACAATCATTATATATCATCGGTTTTATCACTTGTATATATCATCTCTTTTTAATGTTATTTTTACCATGTTTTTATTAACTTGCTTTCTTGCTTGTTTGTGTGTGTGTTTGTCCCTCACAAATCTTGGAATCGATTTTTAACTACCTTCCCGACTAGCTAGACATTTGAAACTTTTAGAATAGCTCAGAACACGACGACAATGCATTTTTTAATACTTTTAGCCATCTTTAAACAGAATTAAATTCATTTTCAGTTTATTTCAGTTAATTTTGTTTTGTAGACTGGTGCAGCCATCTTTCGACCGGGACGGGAACGAACAGTTAAACGCAAGTTAACTTCCAATTAACTTCATTTTCTTTCAAGTGGATGGGATAATTCATAAAAAAATTTTAAAAAAGTATTTATTAATATATAGAATTGTCAAGTTTATATGATTCAACAGAAAATTTTAAAACATGGTATATAAAAATTTTTTTTTATCTTGTAATCATTATCGTGTTCCCACATAATTTTATTACGTATTTATATGAATTTCTTGTGGTTTGCACGTTCTATTATTAACAAAAGTGTTGGTAATCAATCTGTTGTTCCGAGATTTTATATATACTCATTTTGGCTCCAATCTCGTGTTTGGCGCTTAACACTAGAACGGTGGTAGCGGTCATTTTGACAGCAAACGATTTTCAAACGCTCATATCTCCCGTTTTTATTCTCTGATTTTTTTTGTTTGTTCATTGACTTTTCCTAAATATTCATAAAGAATATTTCGGAAAAAATTATTTTCTGCGCATTATTATCGCCGGTATAAAGGGGTATACCTAGAAAGGCTGACTGTGGTCATTTTGACCGCTGAATCAACATAGCTGTCTATGTTGTGTTTTCCAATTCTATTTTTTTTCTATCCCTGTATTATTCGTCTTTAGTTTCACTGGAATTTAAATATGACTGTATGGGAATAGATATAAATGAGTGAGGGTATTAGAAACACCTTCTAGTCACGTTGAATTTGCCGGAGATTTGAATTGACTGGAATGGATAAATGACCAAAATGAGCGAAATGAAGAAGTAGCAAAAGGTGGAACAATGTGGACTACAGTTCTTTCTGATACTCTTTCTTTAGGAAGACGGTAGCATCACAATGTGTTGTGAGAAGTGCCAGGACCCAGCACATTTGCCATTAGGCATGTAACTCTTAGGAGTTTTACTAGAGCATGGAGACTGCATCTCAAACAACAGTGCACGGAAGCAGAAGCTTGCAGGATCTGCCTTGGAGTGTATCTTTAGATGATTTAGGCGCTTTTATTTCTTTACTGTATACCCGTAGAGCTTTAATTTCTAAAGGTATTTCAATCGACAATTTGTGGTCCACGACTTGGAGCCTAAGCGTTTTTCATGAAACAATGGCTCATGATAGATTCAAAGAAATCCAGAGATATTTGCGCTTTGATCTGAAGTCAACAAGATCCGTAAGACTTCTAACAGATCAATTTGCTATAGTATGAGAGATTTGGAACACATTTATTGAAAATTGCTTACTGTATTACAAAGTAGGTGCAAATATAACGGTAGATGAGCAAATATTCCCAAGTAAGGCATGCTGTCCATTTTCACAGTATGTGCCACAAAAACCGGATAAATTCGAGATAAAATTTTGGCTAGCAGTTGACGTTCGTTCAAAGTACTTGTTGAATAGCTCTCCAGGAGAAAATTTAGGAGAAAATGAAAGTAGATCCAATGAAGATACCTTTGCAGAACATGCGGTATGCCGTTTGGCAGAACCATTTCAAAACACTGGAAGGAACATTACACCTGACAATTTTTTACATCATTAAAATTAGCCAAAACTTTAAGAAGTAAAGGACTTAGCCTCCTAGGCACTGTGAAACATACAAAGAAATTAGTACCCGAATCATTCAAGCTCAAAAAGGAAGAACTGTATTCAAGAAAAATTCTCAATCACGATAACATCACTCTGACGGCATATCAAGGAAAGGAAAAGAAAAATGTCCTACTGTTAAGCACTCAATATCCTACGCTCGAAATGGAAGGCAATGAAATGAAGAACTCTGAGGTTGTTAAATTTTACAACTCTACTAAATACGGTGTATATGGGCAAGATTTTTTTTCAAAGGGTTATAATTATGACTAATTATGACTATTTATAATTATGACTAATTATGACTATTTATAATTACGACTAATTTTTTTTTTTGGTCAGATGGCAAGAAAATATTCAACTAAATCCGCTTTACGACGGTGGTCAGTACAAGTTTTTTCAATATTCCCGACTTAGCGGCGATGAATGCTTGGATCATTTACAAGGAAACTACTGGTATAAACGTGATGCGTCGTGATTATATTTTGCAAGTAGATGATGAGCTCCGTAAAAGTTATGTTTCCTATTAGACTCTCCGCTTTCCAATTTTATTCCAAGTACAGATGTAGCATCCACTATCTCAAAAAGGAAACGCAAACAATCTTAAATCAATCGATTCCGCAATAAAACTATGAACATTTGATCTGATTGCAAAAAATCAGTTTGCGGCTCGTGTACAAGCAACGTCATAAAATAGAGTGTTTGGAGAGACTATAAAAAATAATGTAAGGGTAATTTCATAATATTTATACTTTTAAATGCATAAATTTGTTTTAAGTAATTATCAAATGGGATAACTATATAAGCATTTTATGCGATACAAAGTAATTCCCTTTGTATAGTGTGCTTTATTTTGTACCTATTGTATTTTATTACTAATCGATTTTATAAAAACGTATAGTTTTCGCGTGGAGAAAAATAAACATTATAAAATAAAGCATGAGCCGAGAGGAAAATTTATGCGATGAAAACGTAAAATTTAAAAGCTAACTATATTTAAAAACTTGTTTCAGAAGACAAACCATGAAAAAAGTGTATTTTTTAATCATTTCAAGGGAGCGGTCAAAATGACCGATCCTCGCCGTTTTAGGTATACAGAAAACGCCGCCGTTCTAGTGTTAATGTGTTATTTTGGTCCTTGCGCTATTAAAAACCAACCAACAATATTTAACTGGACACGAGATAATTGGACAGATTCTAGTACTGAAGAAGTTTATTTATTTCATTTGAAAAATTCTTCAAGTGTAATTTAATACACTCAAGTGTAATTTAATACTGAAATAGCTTTATTACAAAATAAATTTTAAAAGAAACTGATTGAAAACTTAAATCTATTCAGTATCTATCTACAATATGTAATCTGCGATGAAAAAAAATTCGCATAAAAACATATTTAATGATATATATATTACCAAGTTAAAAAATTGTCTTTCCGCATATTAAACTGGACAACATACGTGTTTAAAAAAAGAGATTAATGTATAAACACATTACAATGTTTACGTTTCAAAAATCTAAAATGATACAAATTTTAAAAATAGTGAATAGTACTTTGGAAAATATACATAAAAATGATCTGTTTAGAAATTAAATTAAATGATTAAATATGTATCGGCAAAGTTAAAATTTGCTTTTAAAAGCCAAAAAAAAAAGGTTATTTCTGAAACAGATGGAAAATTTTTCAATCTGTTGTTGCGAAATCAATTATTTTTTTAGTAACATTCGCAGAATTTTTTGACAGTCATACATTTAAAAAAAATTATTAACAATGTAATGAAAATAACAGAATGAATTCCGATAAACTATGCAAAAATAGAGTTCATAATCATACTAATACAACAAAAGAAAATGGGATTCGAAAATTTTAGAGATAACAACATTTTTATAATAAGGAATACGTGGAAAAAATTCTAGAAACAATTCTCTCGAAAATTTTACAGCATATTGTTGCGCTAACTCTGCAATGAAATTCGATTTGTTGCTAATGGAGATAATGAAATACAAATCTTCCATCCGGAAAATTCAATTATGACTCGCCTGAACATCATAACGTGATTAGCATCGCGCAGAAAAATTTGACTCTTACTAAAACGCGTGAGATAACGAAATGAAACAATAAAAATTAGCTGCATCGAAATATGAACTAATTAACTCCAGAGAGTACGTTTTCCTCGTCGCATCTCTCTTAATAATTAAAAACACTATAAACACAAGGGGCGTATCTCTTCACGCACGCGAAACGAATTAATTTCAGTCATCTGATTTCAAAGACAGTAAGTGGGCAGACATTAATGCCGGAAAAAACGGGAAAGGAATGTTTGAACATATTTTTCAATGCAATAGACAAATATGTGCAGTGCCGTAACTAGGCAGGTGCAAAAGGGGCACCAGCCCAGGGCCCACATGGAAGGGGGCCCACAATGCTGTATTTGTTTTATTATTTTCCCAGACCTAATTAATTAAGGGCTGAAATGCAAATTCTTGCCTAGAGCACAGGAATGGCTAGTTATGGCAATACATATGTGTATAAGATGTCGCATATTTAAACCCTACATTTTTTTTGTCTTTAACCTAAAAACAAGCAGGCTGACTCGGAAATCGTACATGGATTATCGGCCTTTCAGACAGGTACATCACTTAGTTAAGCCATGCCTTAATATTCCTAGACACGCATTATCGTTTTTTTCAATCGAGCCTCTTATTCAAGTATATTATCAACATTATTTACGTAATAATGTTATAACATTATTTGCCTCCTAATAATTTTTTACATCTTAAAAATATTTGGAGGATACACGAAACTTCTCTCTGGGATCAGACTTTACAATGACCCTTGGATGCATGCATACATACATACATACATACATACATACATACATACATACATACATGCATGCATGCATGCATGCATGCATGCATACATACATATGAGCACATTTTAAGTAGATCTTGATCTACAACTTAATGATATTTATATAAATTTTTACAAACTTATTCTCGTTTCCTGTTTTAACCGTATGAGAAATTGAGCAATTGTCCATTGTCAAAAAGATTAATTATTTATATTTATTTATATTAAAAATGCATTTATTATAATAAATATTACTGTAAATTATATAGTATTTATTTTAATAGATTATATATATATATATATATATATATATATATATATATAATCCGGGTAAGACCAAAAACAAAACACTGAGCATAAAATAAAGTCTTACTTAGGAACATACCTTTTATTTGTTCATTTTCAATAGTTTAGACATCAGTTTTCTAAATTATGCTTTAAATAAATCGGTTATTTCACTTGAGTCCTGTTTATAGCACAAATCGAATTCTCAACAGGAGTTTTGTAAGCTTTTTTCTTTGTCTTCACTATTTAAAAGGAACGCTTCCACTGTTTTCAAAGCTTGAATGGCTTCTGTCGCAGAAGGATTTCCATGTTCCCTCTCTTCATCATTATCCGTACTATCCAATTCTGAGTCTATTAAATCACTTAGAATCGGCATCTCTGATGTCACGATAGTTGAATCGCAGTGTAGATAATTCTCGAGATCTATATATGAGCAAGAGGAGAAATCGCCCATTTCATCAGAGTCTTCAATTCCTTTCTCCTCGTACTCATATTCATCAGTACTGTCCTCAGGAAAACCAGCTTTGGCAGAAGGACGTGAGATACATTTTCCCATGCTGAAGAGATCATATGAAGAGAATCTAGAACGTTTCTCGATTTTTCCTGCCTCAAAATTCTGTATTAAGAAGTTTCTATAACTTTACATTGAACGATCGTGTGATCCCCAAATCACAAGTTTGAACTTTGCTTGTACAATTGGTAGAGGAAAATTCCATTCCCACATTTTTTAATTTCAAATGTACAACATGGGTTGTACATTGATCAACAAACAAAGCAATCTTACGTTCCCGCAAGTGCATTTGTCTGTCCAATTTGCGAAGTATATTCTCCAGCAGACTCTCTGGCAATAGACTTCTAAGATAAACTTTGCATTTTTATTAAAGCTATGTATCCAACAATTTGAAGCTGTGAATTCTTAAATACCCATCTTAGAATCATTCTATTTTAAAACCGGGGTCCACTTATGGGAATGCTTGATGCACGAACTTTGTTGAACTTTGTTGAACCATTGAAACAGGAATTCCTCAAACGGCGACAATTTCCCCGTTTTTTTCTTTTTTATTAGCCAGTTTTCCCATTTTTCCCCCTATTTTGCTTCATTAAATCTGCTTGCTTAAAAATGTTCATGACAATTTTTGACTAGCTTGGAAAAATTTCATTGAGTTTTTCCCTCTGAAAAAAATGTTAAATGCGAGAAATATTTTTAAATGGTTAAATCCCGGATATTTTAACATTTCAAGTATAGGAAATCAATTGGGACTAAAGAAAAATGACGTTTATGCGGGAAATCGTTAAATACGGGTTACGTTAAATCGGGGTTTCGCTGTATATATATATATATATATATATATATATATATATATATATATATATATATATATATATATATATATATACATACATGTGTGTTAGTTATATTATAAAAATATATAATATAGTATTTGTTAAAATCCTAGTGGTAAACGCGTCGGAATTCGGCAATGAAGATGCTCTGGTCGAATGGCAACAAGCACGACTGTATGCTCTCGCGTCTAAGCCGGGGTGTTATCACGTTAAATATGTGCGCCGGAAAGTTACACCGTATGATTTGTAGGTGTGAGATGAGGGTACTATCTCACCATATGTCGTCCCCAGTGGTGCTTGATCAAAATTATGGCTGCACCAGTCAAAATGGCAGACCCTTTTGGTGTTCGATAGCTTTTAGATAAAGCAGGATCTACATCTCTTCGCCTTGCAGCCTTCAGTAGTCTTGGATTTATCCGGGTATCCATAAGTATTCATAAGTAACCATAAGGTATCCGTAAGTAACAACAACTACCCATTATTTACATGAAACTTGTTAAATATGGTTATTAGGGACATGCAGCTTCTGTCGTTTCTAATCCTCTGGCATCCGAATTAATTCAGTTGAGATCCACGAGGTTGTTGACTCAGGCGAAATCAATGACGAGAAGAGGATTTGTGATGGGTTCATCTCCGGTAAGGCCCGGACACTCAAAAATGTGCTGCCGGACATGGCTTTTAGTGCAGATGGAAGAGAACTTTCTTCTACCGTGAAACGAAAGGTTCTTGAGGTGCCCTCTACCTCGCCTCAAAGGGAAGCTGCTTACTACACTTCGCCAAGGCCCTAGTATTTCAGAACCTATGTCCTTTGGACTTGTTGTAGGCTTTCTTTCCTACACCAAGGGGATAGGAAACAACAACAAATTCGGAGATCATTCAACTATTTCATATAGAGAGAAGGGAAACTAGAGAATTATCCTCAAATACTTCGTGGGTGTCAGCGGAAGAAGTTAACACATGACAGAGGGGAAATATGTTGGAAAAGGTTAAAAAATATACTACAATTTCTACTACACGAAATTCAGGAAAATAAATAGTTAAAATAGATAATAAACATTTTTAATACTAATAAATAATTGAGAAGTTTGAACAAATTGCTACTCTTTTATTCTAACTCTAACATGAAAGACTGGAAAATAAAATGAAAGAAATGATAAAAATTTTGAATAATGACAGCGGACAAAAAAAAAAGATCATTTGAAATAAAAATGGAAAGCCAGCATGAAAGAGAAAACTTAGCCGGAAAGTTAATCCTTGATAGATTCCGATGCAAACGGAGTACTGGCAATGAAACTACTTCTTTTGATCAGAATATTGCGCATCGAATTAAGATTGAACAAAGGATTTAGAAGGACAAAAGATTCGGCCTTTAAAATTTTTAAACAATGGAAATCCCTCAAAAGAGATGGAAAAATAGGAAATTTTTATATTGGTAAAACGGCTCATATTCTAAAATAAATGCAGATTCTTAAAATACACAGTAACAATCAAGGATGGCATCTAATTTCTAAATAATCAATATTGTTCTTTAGTAGGCTAGGAAGCATTGTCCACCAACAATATTTCTTTTTACCATGTTTTTATTAACTTGCTTTCTTGTTTGTTTGTGTGTTTGTCCCTTACAAATCTTGCAATCGATTTTTAACTAACTTCCCGACTAGCTAGACATTTGAAACTTTTAGAATAGCTCAGAACACGATGACAATGCGATGATACTTTTAGTCATCTTTAAGCAGAATTAAATTAATTTTCAGTTATTTTCAGTTAATTATGTTTTGTAGACTGGTGCAGCCCTCTATCGGCCGGGATGGGAACAAAAAGCTAAACGCAAGTTAACTTCCAATTAGCTTCATTTTCTTTCAAGTTGATGGGATAATTCATCAAAAAAATTTTAAAAAATACTTATTAATACATAGAATTGTCAAGTTTATATGATTCAATAGAAAATCTAAAAACATGGTATATAAAAAGTTATTTTTATCTTGTAATTATTATTTCTATGAGCATAACTGAGTTATTATACTGACTTTAGCTAAACCTAAATCATTATCCTTTCGAAAACTGCTCAAACTTTACGCATCATTCATGAACGTTCATATCACATATTTGTAATATTTTTCCTAAATAATCAGTTTCATTTAATCTGAAAAATTGCATTTATGTAATATCGCGTCAAATGTAAACGCGATTTGAAACCTTTTCAGAAATAAAAAGTTTTATATGAATAGAGTTTCAATGAAAGGGAAATTAAATAGAAATCGCTGACTGAGTCAAAATCTATCCTGTAGCATTTCGTAAAAGATTAACTTTATAACTGAAAGTCATATGTTATGCTGTTAAAGACAATCGAAATAATGGAGAATTATTTACATTAAAATTCTCTGTTGTGTAATTAATATACGATTTATTACATCCAGCGCTAATAACTTCCTAACAAAAGGAATTTTCTGAAATAAATATCTATCTCATTATGTTCGTAGTTAAGTTTGATAGTTTTTATCTTCCTTTTGTTGTGGTACATGAACATAATAATTTGCCGAGTACAATGATTGTACATTGCGTAAAGTTATTGTTTGGATATTTGTAGAATAATGTATCTCGGTAAAGACAGAGTTATTTAACCTTTTAACTGTCAAGTTATTTTGATGATTTTGGTACGGAAAATGTCAATTTTTTTTATTGCAAAAATCAAATATTTTGTACAAAATAGCGTACATAAACTGCCATCTACTGAATAACGCAAAAAATTCACCTCCCAATATATGGTAGAATACTAGTGCTGCCATCTATTGAATAAAGCCCGAATCAGCTTGTCCCGAGATAGATTCGGGTTTGACAATGAGATGCAAGAAAGAAAAATTTACCCCTAGACTATCTCGGGCACAATTAAAAGGTAAACGATCTGATTCTTGTTGCTTAGAAACTATGCTAGCCAATGCGGGGTACTTGACATTTCAGACATGCGTACATAATCCGCGAGAATCGTGGGTTTCTTGCAATGGGGTGAGCCAACGTATTGGTGAGCCAACACCATCCTCTAATGCCACCTCCGTTTTGACCGAGCACCCCAGAGACATCTAGGGGATCGTATTTTCACCAACCCTCTCTGACCTCATAGGCGGACATTCCAGTCTACGGATTGAACGGACCCCTAGACATGAAGGTAATGAATGACTTTCGTCAGGATTCGAAACGAGCAACCCCAGTTCTGTTAGAAGACGTAATCTCATGCCAGATTGAGAGCCTGTTCACACAGGAGTACGGTAGCGGAAGCGTAAAAGGAGCTGAGACGGAAATAAACCAATCACAGGCGTTAAAAATTTCGTTGCTAAACGTTTGGAGGTTTGCCATTGGTTAAATATATTTCAATACTTTATGCGTGCTTCTACTACCGGATTCCTATGTGCAAAGGACCTTAGTACTTCTTAGAGGTTTATTGTTTAGTGAGATCCTTTTTACGCAATGAAACGTGTATATTCCCTTTTTTTGCCGTAATGTTTCTTTCTAAACCATTGCGTAGTATTGTGACGTTGTTGTTGTCGTGTCTAGGAATAGTGCAGAAAAAAAGAAGAAAGTATAAAAAATAATTATAACTATCCATAGAAGAGGGGTGCTATTGCCTCGAATGAGGTTGGACTTCTACCTGTTGGTACGTGGAAGGTATTTTATTTCCCTTCTGCCACTCAAAGGAAATTCCAGTGAAGACATTCCCCGATCCATCACCTGTAGATGTACCCTCTAGGGCAGTGGTAATCAAACAGTGGGTCGCTAAAAAAGAAGGGAGGGGTCGCGAATAGTCTGAGGTAAATTTGTATTGAATTATTGAATTAAAAAATATGCTTTAAATTTTCTATCCATTACATAATATTAATGTTTTTATTTACATTTTTTATATGTTAAAATACAGAAGGTCGTTCGCACGTTATGGAAATTATTTTGTAATTTCTTTTTGTCGTTTTAATTTTGAGATAAAAATCTGGCAGCTTCAGAATAATCGTCTGCTGCTGTTTTTTCTTTTCATTGGAATGAAAAATAAAAGATTTATTTTGAAAATGGCTCCTATAATTGATAAATGGCTTGAAGGTTACGTAACTGCGCTTTCCGAGGAGAAATATTCATATCAACAAAATATAAAGCGGTGTAAAAATATCAGAGACCCGGATCGAGACCCGGGCAGAAGACTGTCTTAGCTTCATGTGCCTGCTGATATTAGTTGGGCAAAACGGAATGGCCTTCACGCCTAGAGTGACCCTACGAGGAGATCTCCCGACGTACTTCGTCCATTCCACCCAGGGGCGCATCCCCCCGCCACGTTCAGGCTAACAGCAGGACATGGGAGGGGGGAGATACTTTGACTTATACTTTGAATTCACGGGATACTTTGAAATTAACTCAAGAAGAAACCTTATAAACCAGCATTCATGAAAGACCCCCTTCGACACACCACTGGTACGACCGAAAATCTCCTGGTGGTGTCCTTACTGTCAAGGACGACAGAAGGATGCTTACCACCATTAGCAGATTTGCTAGTGGACACCTAAAGTGTCTTGATTGCAATCAGGGGCAAAAATCTTACCCTTTTTTCTCCAAATGCAATACTGCTGAAGCCTCTCCTGACCATATTCTAAACTGCCTGGGTATTGCCTAGGAGGATATTTATAGAGACTCTTTGCTTGTTTCCGATTTCATTGTAACATTTGGCCTCTTGGACCTGGTCTAGCCTATGGCTAGAGCGGGTGGAATAAGTCACATACACACACACTCACAAACACATATATATATACACACATACGTACATATATATAGATACATATATACATAACACATACATTCATACAAAAGAGGTAAGCAACGATAAGTAATCCTACGTTAATAACCAGTAGTAGTTTCATTAGAAGAGACTACCTGATTTTTTTTTGTTAACATTTTCCTAATTTTTTTAATTTTGCTTTAATCAAAAAATTTTCGAGATATTTTTTTATTTAAAGAAAGTGGGTCGCGTTCGAAAAAAGTTTGCGCACCACTGCTCTATAGGTTAAGATGTAATCCGTGAAATCCTTATCTATCTGTGGCATACGGATTACAACTTTCATCAAGATGGAACACCCTCACACTGGGGTATGGAGGTTCGCACAGTTTTAAACCAACATCTTCCAAAGCGTTGGCTCGGTCGAACCGGAGATGCCGACGATGTGGTCTGCACTTGGCCACCTAAATCTCCGGTTCTAACACCCTGCGACTTCTTTCTAAGGGGTTACGTGAAAGACCTTGTATATGTGCCTCCTTTGCCGAAACCAATTCCAAGACTCAAAATACGCATTTCTAATGCGCTTGCGTTGGTGGCTCCACATATTCTTCAGAATGAATTGCGTGAAATGGACTACCGCTTAGATGTTGTCCGTGTGACCCTGGGTAGACGCCTAGAACATTTGTAAAGTATGTAAATAAAATTTTGAACTTCCTTTTACAATCTGTGTGATTCTTATCGATAAATTCTTTTACATTAAATAGTTATAGCCGTTTGTAATCGCTATATTCATTTTGAATCCCCCGTTAATTTGCCGAGTACGATGATTTTCATGGACGTTAACTGAATACATTTTGCGAGATAAATTGTAAGGAGAAACTATAGAAGCATTCCCCTTACTCGAACACGAGGTTGTCTGCTTCTGTTGCGAAATATGTGTACACAATTTTTGGGACGTAATATTGAAGAGTATTTTGATAAGTCTTCTGCTGGGATTTTTTTCAAACGGCTTAAAAGCTGAATTCCTCGGGCTGGTGTCTCTTCGTTTGTGTACTGCCTTGAAATTGTATATTTATTAGGAAGGGAGCGGGATGATTGTGTACAGAATTTTCTACCTTTATTTTTTCCCAAGACAATTAAATACCTGAATAAGTATCATAGGAAATACTATTTTATCTATAGTCGCATCTCAAGATAAAATTATCAAACGAAAATGAAGCCCCTAGTAGCTAGAATATAACACTTTCCCCAACAGTTTGTTTCTATTTATTCTTCGTACTTTCGCGAGCTCCGAGTAGAATTTTGGTGGAACGCTCGCTGGAGACTCGAACAAATGCTGCTGAAAACTCGATAATTCTCTAGGGAACCGTGAGTAAACACCAAGCAGACTTTTCAAAAATTTTCGTTTATTCGAGCTGTTATTACAGAAAAGCGAAGCTACTCGATGCATAAGCTTGTTTAAAATATTCCATGGTATTTAGAGAAAACGTTACCGAATTTACATATTTTTCCTTAATGGATAAAATAATTTTTGCACAAATGGCTCGTCCTTTACACATCCGGGGTAATTTTCACTATCGAAACTTTTACTTTCGGTTGAAAGCATTGCTTGTGGATTCTTTTCGGGTTCGAAAATTTTAATATTGCTCAGTTATATCTTGCAATTATTTCAGAATAAATGCAAATACGACAAAATTCAATTATTTAGAACCCAGAAAACTACAAGAATAATAGCATTTATTAGAATAACAGTGCTTATTATCGTTTTAATTTACTTCTTTGCCCTACAGAAGTATTTGCGGGGAGATAATAGGTTGTAATCATTCCTCTGAAAAACTGCTTAGGGGGTTCCAGCGGGTTACACATTTTTATTGGATGATTTTATTTTTTTTTCAAATGTGTGTTTAACAAATAAAGATCATTATACAAACAAAAAATACTCGGCCAGTTTGAAATTTGTTCATTTTTTATTCTGTTATTTGCTAATCCGTTTGTTTTTTGTACTTCTATTTCACTTTAATACAGAGGAAAGGTTTTGGAAATTCTTCCAGTTTTTTATATCCTTTTCAATGTTCTTCGGATGTTTATGATAAAGGCTTTAAAATAGCACCGTAAAATTCTTCGTATAATACCCTCTTTTTTTCACATTTTAGTCCGCAAAAATGCGGGTGCGTAGTATACTCGTGTATTAAAAATGCAGTTTTAAACATTGATTAAACGACAAACAATAGATGAGCTGTATTCTAGTGAAAGTGATTAAGACTGATACTATAACAGTATTGTTTGATTTGAATTAAACATTTAATTTTTTCTTTGATACCGAATTTGACGCTTATTACCATGTTTTTATTAACTTTCTTGTTTGTGTGTGTGTGTTTGTGTGTTTGTCCTGTGCAAATATTCCAATCCATTTTTAAATAACTTCCCGACTAGCTAGACATTTGAAACTTTTAGAATACCTCAGAACACGATAACAATACATTTTTAAATACTTTTAGTCATCTTTAAGCAGATTTTTACCATGTTTTTATTATTTTCAGTTAATTTTGTTTTGTAGACTGGTGCAGCCATCTGTCGGTAGGAACGGGATCGAAAAGTTAAACGCAAGTTAACTTCCAATTAACTTAATTTTTTTTCAAGTTGATAGTATAATTCATCAAAAAAATTTTAAAAACGTATTTATTAATACATAGAATTATCAAGTTTATATGTTTCAACAGAAAATTTAAAAACATGGAAAATAAAAATTATTTTTATCTTGTAATTATTTTTATTACAAAGTTTATGTTAACTTGCTGAATACCCGTGCTTCGGAACGGAGTACATTCAAATTAAATACAATGGTTAATATATGCAATTAATACCAAATATATATATATTTATAAAAAATCGTAACGGATATTTTTATAGACAAAGTAATATAAAAGAAAATATTGAAATTAAATCTAATAGAATATACTAAAAAATATAGAACATATTTGAGGAAATTTTATCTTTTACTGTATTTTAATATTAATTTATTTCGTTGTTATGCACGTGATGCAAAATTAATTTAAAGTATCACAAAAAGAAAAGAAACCACGTGATCAGCATTTAATAATAATTTAAATTCTAAAAATTAATCTTCAAATATTCACCAAAAATCAGAAAATGAGATAAATATTCGAAAAAGATTTCATTTTAAAGGAATTTTTATGATCTTTCTCGTGATATAAATTTTATAACCCGCATATTATTATTTTAAATACAAACTTTAAAGAATGTTACAAAAACAGCTTAAAAATTTAATTTTAAAAAATCTAAGAATTTTTTTTTTAATCTCTCATAGTGCACCCCTACACTATAAGAAGAATCGCCATGCAAAATTTCAGCCCTTTATGTTCAGAGGTTTCGTCTGTGCGTTATATGTCAGTTAGTCATTTAGTTACGGAACTGTTATATATATAGAGATAAGTATTTGTGCGAATTTTAAATAAAATATTGAAAAGTTATGGGTGCGGATTATAGTAGAATTTTAGTTTTTTTCCGAAAATTTCGTGCAAAATCAAGAAAGCGTATTATACACGTGTGCGTATTATACGCTTTCGTCAAGATTTTACGGTAAACGCCAGTAGTTTCTCCCATAGGAAAACAGTTTTAAATTTTTTTGTCCCGCAATTGATGTTTCCAAACATAGTTTTATGAAAACAGAACAAAGGGAGGATGCGAAAAAAAAAGTTATAGAGGCACCTGGAAAGGAATTTTAGAGATTCCTGTTCATTATGGCAAATCATGAACAATTCTTATGTATAAATAATCCATTCAAAATATCATTGTCGATGTATGCATTGACTATATGGTAAATGTTTTAATTATCAGTAAAATCCCCGTAGAAACATACGGTTGGTGAAACATAAATTTTACATGAAGCTTTATGGTAAGTTTTAAACCAAGAAACATACTATAAAGCGTATTTTTTTTTATCTATATAGTATATGAAACAGTGCCGAACTGACTGACTGACTGACTGATTGACTGTCAGACAACGCACAGACCAAACCGCTGGACCAAAATGGTTGAAATTTTGCATGGCGATTCTTCTTATAGTGTAGGGGTGCACAAAGAAAGGTTTTTAAAAATTCTCCTTGAATTTTTTTAAATTAATATTTTAAGCTGTTTTTGTAACTTTTTTTGAAGTTTGCATTTAAAATAATAATCTGAGGTTTATAAAATTTATATCACGAGAAAGATCATAAAAATTCATTTAAAATGGAATTTTTTTCGAATCTTTTTCTCCATTTTCAGAATTTTGGTGAATTTTTAAAGATTAATTTTTAGAATTGAATTTATCAAATTCTGATCACGTGGTTTTTTTCTTTTTGTGATACATTAAATTAATTTTGCGTCCGTTCACAACAACGAAATAATTTGTCAAAAGAAATATTAAAATACGGTAAAAGATAAAATTTAGTCACTTGACTAATTGAGATGGACGATTTTTTAAGAATTTAATTCAAATTAGTATGTTTTATGGATATTAAACATACAAATTAATTGCATACATTAGCCGTTGTATTTAATTTGAATATTTTCTTCTACATTATTTTGTCTATAATTTTGTCTTTTTTTTATTTTCGCATTAATTGCATACATTGACCACTCTTATATAGATATATATATATATTGGCATACATTGACCGTTGTATTTAATTTGAATGTACTCCGTAGCGAAGCTCGGGTATTCAGATAGTATTTTTTTAGAATTTCGTGTCTCTCAACCCTTTCAATAATTGAATATTTTGAAATAAAAATGGCTAAATCAGACAACTTCCACTGTAGAGTATATAAAGCAGCTAATACACTGTAAAAAACTTTGGTATTAGTAAATATGGGGTTGATTTCGTTAATATAGCGATGATGGTCCAGGTGAATTATAATCTGAAAATTATTAATTAAGTTTATGATTCCAATCTATTAATTTAAAGTTTATGGAACATAATTAATTACGTTCCATGATTAGAAAATATTTCGTTTTTAGCGGATGTAAAACTGGACAGTTTTACGCTCCATTATGTACAAACAACTCTTTGAAACAAGTCTTCGTGTACTGAAATTTGGTGAAGATTCATAGTTGCTAATGTCGAAAATCCCGTACGATTTTTTTCAGTCTCGTGTCATGAAAAGCATACAGTTCCGGATAAACATGATTTTTCAAAATATTAAATTAGTATGCTGATCGTTATAAGCGCCAGTATTTCTTAATTTTGCTCTTTTTACCATGTTTTTATTAATTCGTTTTCTTGTTTGTGTGTGTGTTTGCCCAGTAAAAATCTTTCAATCGATTTTCAACTAACTTCCCGATTAGCTAGACATTTGAAAATTTTAGAATAGCTCAGAACACGATAACAATGCATTATTTTAATACTTTTAGCCATCTTTAAGCAGAATTGAAATCATTTTTAGTTAATTTTGTTTTGCACACTGGTAAATTTTGTTTTGCACACTGGGACGGGAACGAAAAATTAAACGCTCAGTTAACTTGCAATTAACTTCATTTTCTTTTAAGTTGATGGGATTATTCATCAAGAAAATTTTTAAAAAGTATTTATTAATACATAAAATTGTCAAGTTTATGTGATTCAACAGAAAATTTAAAAACATGGTATATAAAAAGTTCTTTTTATCTTGTAATTATTTTCCATAATGTTACAAACTTTTTCAGTCGCCAACTAATGAGATTCCTTGCCAAATCGAGATTCTGGCTGTGACAGGGAAAACAACTTTTTTGACAACGTAGTAAATCTACTCTCAACGTACCGTATTTTCCGACGTATAAGACGCACCTATAATTTTAAACTACATTTAAAAAATTTTTTAGGTGTATTCTCCTTATAACGCACCCCCTTTTCTTTACGAAGAATTCTGAAATGCACATGTGCGACGCTCTTATCTTTTGAAGCCATTCATTCGAAGGATTTTCCCAGGCTTTAGAACAATGGTACGCGAAAATGACAAGCAACAAGGGGAACAATATGTCTGTGGGGAAAATACTTGAGGAAGTCAATAATTCCTGGTGCTTTAAAGAATCCAGAAAGTCTTTTAGTTTGAGACATGTTCAGATCCTATCTAACGGATAATATGAAGAAGTTGATGAAAGAGTGTAACGCAGACATGGCAATTACTCGATTTACCCCATTAGTGCAGCCTCTAGATGTGTGTATCAATAAACCATTCAAATGAAATTCAAAACGACAGTGGAACACGGGGGTGTTCGAAGGGGGGAAAACATTTACAACAGGATGCAAAATGCGTCATGCCAGTCTAGAAATAGTGTGCGAGTGGATAATAAAAGCATGGAATGAAATTAAACCCGACATGATTCAAAAGTCATTTAAAAATGTAGTATATCTAACAATCTAGAAGTAATTGAAGATGATTATTTATTTATG
Source organism: Dolomedes plantarius (assembly GCA_907164885.2). Lineage (NCBI taxonomy): Eukaryota > Metazoa > Arthropoda > Arachnida > Araneae > Dolomedidae > Dolomedes > Dolomedes plantarius. Next base: position 157,626,965 of record OU015500.1, read on the forward strand.
GATCAGAGTAACATTGATGGTGAAGAGGAAACAGAATTCGTCGATGTGTCTCAAGATATAACGGAAAACGAATACGACGAACTATTCATGTTATCCGAAAATTAAAATTTTTAAGGGGACAGTGGACCTTCAAACCTAACTTTTTTTGTTTTGAATGGATTTCCTTGAAATTTGAATATGTGATTAGTACCATAGATGTGTAAAATTGGTTAAAATTTAAAGATGAAATAATAATTTAGGAATTATGAATTATTAATTATATCAATAATTGGCCTCATTAAAAATGTTCCATGCGCATTTCTTTTGCATATAATACGGTAATTTTTTTTAAAAGGATACCTTATAGAACTAACAATGAAACTTATTGCTTATTTTAAGCACTCATTAAAAATATAAAGAGAAAAAAAATAATAGTGAAATCACCCTTTTTATGACCCAAAATCATCTTTTCAAGTAAATCATCTTTTCGAGTACAAAATTTAGAAATTCTGAGCTACGAAGCATAATTATTTTCAATAAGATTTATTTGATATACAGTTAAGTATATAAAACTTAAATTTCAAAGCAATACGATAATTAGAAATGCGCCTGGAGCTGTTTGAATATTCATATGACATGAAAATTTTTATTTTTTGAAAAGCACATTTAAAATTATTTCTATCAGTAACCACATAATATCTAAATTAAATACAAATGCGTGTAACTAGGAAAGTAATCACAGAAATTAAAATACTTTTTGCAACATATTCCTACTCGTCCGTAGTTTCACAATTCAATAAAATAAAAAACTGGAATTTTTGGACAAATTTCACAATTTTGAAAGTCCACTGTCCCCTTAAGTGCCTAGCGTATGTCATTTCTTTTAAATAAACAGCATTTAGGTGCGTGTAGAAATCTAATCTTATTATGTTCATCTTTTCCTTATTTTAGCAGAGACAGAGAGAAACCAGAGCCAAAGGCTGCCGGGTGATCTTTCGGAGAGACGTTACGGGCTGCGAGCATTTTGCTCCGGAGTTTTGGCTATGCATTTTTAACCATGAAACTATCCTTCACTACTCGTATTTGTAATGCGCATATATCCTAATCTTTTGTTGTAAATTTGTACATACTATCATTTATATAGTCTAATGGTCCAATAAAGGACTTTAATTTAATTTAGAGTCTCTGATCTTTTATTTTCCATGATGAGTATCTCATTTGTTTTGGTTGCTGTGGGCCACGCTTCCACAACGTGCTTAAAGGTTAAGTTAGGCTTTTAAGTTAGTCTGTTTGTAGCTTGCGTTTAATGAAATGGGTTGTACTTTGTTAGAAAATTGCATAGATGAATAGATAGGTAGAAGTGTACAAGTATAAAAATCTAGATAGAATTTTGCCACGTGGAATGGACCTGATTTTTCAATCACTGAATAAAAATTTTGAGGCATTTGAGCATTTGAGGTTCATTGTTACATGAAAAAACAAAAGAAAAAAATATTAACATTAAGATAACTTTTTTTTGTGAAACACATAACTTGTCAATTTCACAAAGCCCATTTATCGAAAATGGAAGAAAAAAAATATATATATACGCATGATCCGTCCCAGAACGATTTAAACCCTGAAAGCTTTGTTGAAAAGATTCAAAATATTTCATCAGACGTCATTAATATCGGTGGGAGTGATTTTACTTTCGAAAACAGCGTTTCCTCGACATCCAAAACAGAGGCTATAAAGTCATGCACACCTGTAACAATGCGTTTTGTTATTTCTGGGGGAGACGTAAAAAATGTGGGTCACGTATTAGTTTTGGTAATTGAAAAATGATGACTCGAGTTCTATTGCTTTTATCTTTCACGATCGGTATCTTCGGGGGAAAATGGATGGTTTCTATGACATATGAAAGTAATTTATTTCATATATATATATATATATATATATATATATAATATATATATGTAATGATTACGGTGGCGATGCACTTCAGGCCGTTGAACTCGTGATATTTTCGGGTGTTAGTCGTGACGGAGCACAAGGCAATAGAAGTGGTCGTCGAGTGTAGGCAGGCCACATCCAGAACGGCGAGGAGTCAGCCACATTTTCAATATGATTTTATTTGGAAACTTCACGGTGTCGAAAAACACTATATACAACTGGGATGAAGACATTTGGATGAGTTTGAAGCTTTCACAATAGAATGAGGCCATATTAAGTCCAGAACTTGTTGGATCATCCCAAGACAAAGGGGACACAGCGCGTTAAAATTTACATCTTGACAGTACCGTGGCAGAACACAAAAAAGCACGGGGCACTCTTAGGAGACGCCAGAGTTTTTAGGCGGCCTGAACTTCTATTGGTTAAAAGGCTGACACGTGATTAAGTCGCGTCAGATGAGGTGATGGCTCGCGATGCCCGTTATATAATGCTTATATAATGCTTTCGCACGTGCAGCCGCTTTAGGGGAAAAGATAAATTTATGTTGGTCGATTATAGGTCGCAATCCAAAGTTAAGGGAACGGTATTCTGTTGCACAAAGATAAAGGAATTTGGAAAAAGCATGTTAGGTGTGTTTAAAAGGTTTAAAATTTGTTTCAATTTCCCCCCCTCCGGAAAAGACTTGCGTGAGGGGCCGACTCCCTCAGCAAGACCCTCCATCAGGCGAGAACCGCGTATCAAAAGCGTAATTGGGACTAAAATTTTGAGGAGTATTTTGGAATAAAATTTTGACTCAGGGGTTGAAAAATTTAAATTTTGGTTACTATCACCTTTGTGTGTCTGCCCAGATCATGAAATGCACAAAATAGCATGAACTAGTATTAAACAAAAATAAATAATATTAATACACTTAAATTACAGTTTGAAAGGAGTATGGCAATATTCAACTATTCAAAAAACTTAAATATACACTTAAAATGGAATGATAAAAATATAATTATTAAAACACAATAAATCACAACATTTGTTTTAAAAAAAGTACTTAAAACTTTAAAAGGCAAAAATAATTCAAAATGGTCATTGTCGGGTTACATTCATGAGATCCAGATGTTCACACATAATACGATTTTTCTAAGAGAAAGTTTAAATGATAGATTTTTTTCTTTATTTGGACGACACGCAAAGTTTAACCATCTAAATGGAGTCAAAAGGTGTTAGGCACCCAAAAAAATTTAAAATCAAAAAGGAAAAGGATCTCTGGTTCATGAGGTTGGTCGCTGTTCGGGTTCAGGCTTCATGGTGGTTATTCAAGTCAATTTGTTAAATTCTTGGTAAATATCTTGAAAGGTTTTTCTAATATAATTTTTTCAAATGCACCATGGAAACAGATTAATAAGAATTTTTTAATACAATTCAACACAGTAAACAGATTAAATAAAGTTAATTTGGCAATGATCATTTCAAATAATTAGGAATATGGTTCAATTAGGAAAAACAGGGTTTTAAAAATAATACTTTCAAAAATTGTCTTAATTTGATTTCATCCAATAACACTCAACATAAATTTTTTTTAAGTTAGGGAGAAATGGATTTACACCACTGGAGCAATGAACTTAGCCTAGGTCTCCAAATGTGACAATCTACGGTGTGATATTCCGCAGAGGCCCGGTGAAAACGCACTAAATTCAGGCCCACTGAGCTACCATTGGTTGGGTTGTTCCAGGATTATTTTGCGTTCGGGGTCGAACCGAATCACAAAGATTTATTATTATTAAATTAAATTATGGTCGGGGTCGAACCGACTCAATTGGGATTTGTATTATATCATATTTGTGGTCGGGGTCGAACCGACTCACAAGGAATTAAATTTCAATTAAGTTGAGGTTAGGTTACCGGAAGAAAAATTTGTTTGACTTAATTCGGTGCAAATTGTTTTCAATCATTAATTTTCTTCAATATTCAAATCAAGTTAGAAGCGTGCACGTTTATGTCTTGTTAGGGTAAAAAGTCATAGAGAAAACAGGATCACTTTAACACAAATCAGGAATTCACGTTTACTGTCATGTTATTTGGATAGTATCCGGATACAAATATTATTAATCTCTGAATATTCAAGACTCATCAGAAATTTTAAAATATCAAAATATTCATTATAAAATAAGAACATCAAAAACACTTATATACAACTGGGATGAAGACATTTGGATGAGTTTGAAGCTTTCACAATAGAATGAGGCCATATTAAGTCCAGAACTTGTTGGATCATCCCAAGACAAAGGGGACACAGCGCGTTAAAATTTACATCTTGACAGTACCGTGGCAGAACACAAAAAAGCACGGGGCACTCTTAGGAGACGCCAGAGTTTTTAGGCGGCCTGAACTTCTATTGGTTAAAAGGCTGACACGTGATTAAGTCGCGTCAGATGAGGTGATGGCTCGCGATGCCCGTTATATAATGCTTATATAATGCTTTCGCACGTGCAGCCGCTTTAGGGGAAAAGATAAATTTATGTTGGTCGATTATAGGTCGCAATCCAAAGTTAAGGGAACGGTATTCTGTTGCACAAAGATAAAGGAATTTGGAAAAATCATGTTAGGGGTGTTTAAAAGGATTAAAATTTGTTTCATATATATAATATATATATATATATATATATATAATATATAAATATACAGTGGACGCTCGTTAATTCGAACTCGGTTAATTCGAACTTTCGGTTAATTCGAACTAATCCAAAGGCCCCAAAAAACTTGTATTGGAGTTAATGTTAAAAATATCTCATTAATTCGAACTAAATTTTTATCACTTCGGTTAATTCGAACTAAAAATTTGACAAAAAAAAATTATTTTTCCCGTTTAATGGAGAAAATACACACTGTATTTATTATTTTGTGTGTCAAAATTTCTTTTCTGTGTAAAGAGGCACATGCCTGCATTCCTAGACTATTGCATGTCCGCTAAACGTTAGTAGCTATTGTCCTTCTTATTAGTGCTAAACGGAAAAAGCAATTTTCTTTATTTGGATCGATTTTCTTAGAATTTCAGAAAAACTAGTCTTTACTACAGATTCTAGGGAGCTGCGTCAGTTATAACTGCAGTGCAGACAAGTTAATGTGGTCTAGTTTTTCTTCCTCACTGTGTGGTGTGAACGTGTAAAAATTCAGGATGTCTACACGTGAAAATTACAAAACCCTAACTTTGGAGACAAAGGTAGAAATTTTAAAGAAAGTAGAGGATGGCGAATGTAAAACAGAGCAGCTGACTATGGAATTAAAAAAAATGCCTTGTCAACTAATTTGAAAAACAAGGAGTCAATTTTAGATTCATGGGAAAAATCAAAATTTGCTAGAGGAAGGAAACGCATGGGAAATGCGTCCCAAGAAGTTCTAGAAAAAGCTCTACTGCTATGGTTCCAGGACGTTAGATCTCGTAATTTTCCGATAAATGGACTCCTAGTGCTGACGAAAGCTGATGAATTGGCAGGTCGAATGGGTATTGAAGATTTTAAATGCAGTGATGGATGGCTTTCTCAATTTAAGTCAAGACAAAATATTTCTTATCAAACTGTATGTGGCCAAAGCTCTGATGTAAACGAAGACGTATGCACTAATTTCGGTAGGAAACTGCCAGGGCTTTTCTCTACTTACCTGCCGAAAGATATTTTTAATGCGGCCATAATGGACAAAGCCAGGATGGACTCTATTAAAACTCTGAAAGCATTTATTCAGATGGAACCTTCCTCTGAAAATGAATTGAAATTTTTACTTCAAATCGAGAAGCTGACTGAACAATGTAGGCATCACAAACGGAACCAAACATCCATTTTACAGTTTTTCCCCAAAGTGTAATTCATATTTTTAATAAAAGTTTACTTTATACTGCATATCTTCTGCTTCATTTTATGACTAAGGTAGGTCTGTATTGCTTTTTAATATGTTTAACTTTAGATAACATAGTATAAAATATTTTCTGGGGTTATACATACTAGGAGAGTTTCTTTTTCAGTGATACACATTTAAAGTTATATATTTTCTCTTAACATCGGATAATTCGAACTTTTTTCTGAGAACCTTCGAGTTCGAATTAACGAGCGTCTACTGTATATATATATATATATATATATATATATATATATATATATATATATATATATATATATATATATATATATATATATATATATATAGGTATCTCATCAATACAGCATATACTCTGCATAGAAAGATTTCCCGCTTTGAATACATAAAAAATAATCAATGAACTATACCTCTACGACCCATAATTTTCGAGACATTCAGAAACAAAATTATAATGTCATATCCGGTGCACGGAAAAAAGGGCATTCTTCACACTTGATAAGGTCTTCAACGTCACAACAGCTTTATGTGGTCAGAGTCCAATCCTCATGCAATACGCCCGCATAAACATCAGGTCCACCGGTATGTAAATGTGTGATCTGGTATACTGGACAGTGGTATGATTGGACATAACCTTATGTGGTGTCTGAACGGCTCACGGGGCATTCATACATGGTATATCTCCGTGATGTACTAACTGATTTCCTAGATGATATACCCTATTGACAATATATGACCTATGGTTCCGCGGCATATTTCTGCCCTTCTGTTCATGATTGGCTAGATATGGAGTACCCAGGCCGCTGAATTGGATGTTGGGGATCCAGTTTTATGGCTGCCACGCTGTCCAGATCTGATACTTTCTTCATTTGTAGCCATCTGACGGAGCTGGTCTATCGAGCCCCAGTTACTGCAGAAAGTGACTTTGATGCCCGTGTCCTTGCTGAGTGTACTTTTCTGGACACCACGGTGCTGGATCTGTGTAGTCAGCCATTCCATTGAGCATGGAATGGCTGAATACATATCATGGATAAGATGAATGCATGAAAAAAAAATTATTCAAAAAATAATGATAAAGATATAAATGATTAATGATCATTTATATATATATATATATATATATATATATATACGACAGTCCTGCATGCTTCGATATACGTGGTGGACATTTTGAACATATTCCTATGTAAACATTCAAATTCTGATTTTCATGTTTCCAATAAAGCCTTTTTTCCGTTTACCGGATGTGGCATCATACTTTTCTTTCATATTTTTCTAGAAAACTATGGGTCGTAGAGGTATATTTCTTTAGTCCTTTTTTATGTACTTCAAGCAAAGAATCTTGCTGTGCAGAGTAGTTTATGCGATTTTGATAGGACACCCTGTAAACAAACACAAACAAACAAACATACACACTCACACTCATATATACTTATATACATATGATTAAAAGAGATAATATTTCATTTTTTCATGAACAATACTATGAGTGTTTTACAACGCTTTTTAGTCTTTGCTCAGAAAAGGATAAAATTTCAGGCCAACAATAATATCCCTATTAAGATTAAATTTAAAAACATTATGTTAAATGCATTCATTCTGTTTTAAATATGAATATAGAGTCCTTAATTTATTCTTCTTTAAATAGAAGTAAGATTATTTTAATAACCGAGTTGAGATAATTTGTATTTCATTATTTGCCTAAGAAGATTGCTTTAAATGACAAATATTAAGAAATGAAAATACATTCGTTCATTTGGGCAAATGGTAAATAATCAGCAAACGAAAAAAAGACTAAACTGAAAATCTACAACGAAATGTTGATATCATCTCAACATCTACATTTGTTTTCTTTTAGTCCTGTTCTCCAAATATCAGAATTACAATACTCGAAATAAATAAAAACTCATGCAATGTGTTTTTAAAAAAATCCGGTCATTTAATTAAGTATAAGAGTATGTAAATAAGAACTTCATGACCCATACAGTAAAATGTTATTTCAGATTCGCCTTCATTTCAAAGCGTTCATTTTTTTTTTTGTTTATCGCGTAAATGACTTAAATCTGAAGTTGTGATACGCAAAGCTTTCCTTAGCATCAATTATTATAATAGACTAACTTAGAGGGAAAAACCCGAAAGAGGATTTCAAACTGAAAATCGAAACGGTTCTCGAAAATGAAATCTCTTTAGCGGAGTGGCAACAAAGAATTCTCAATTCCGTGTTACCGAGATCTTCGGCTATAGAAGCGCGCTATGGCTGAAATCTCATTAAATGTGATCACATTTTCGCGTCTGTATAACACATTTGCAGTATTGATCAGTAAAAATCTGAAAATTCACCTTCTCTGTTTGAGACTGTAAGATAACCATTGTTATTTCGTGAGCGCGGGAGGATATCACAGGATATTTCATTAGTTAAAAGCTCTGTAAAATGCGATGTTCCGATCATGAATTAATAAATAATTTATTTTAAGAAAGTAATGTAACTACTATGTCTTCAAAATGTTATTTGATGCATATTCACTTAATATGTACGTTAATCTGAAAGAATATATATGTTCTTTTTGTCTAAAAAATTCTCTTAGATATTTATAGAAGCATCAATATATTTCAACGTATTGTTAAGGTATATTAACGAAATTCTTCGTTATTAAAAATAATTTTATCGATTAGTTATTTAACAAGGAATGCTTAAACTTAAACTCACGGCACAACAGTCCGATGTGGACCAGGGCCGGCGGTACCCATTTCCGCTTTCGTAACCATGGGCTTGGGGTGCCATACAGTGTATGTCTCAGTCAGGTGGTCAACCTGACGTGGGACCCCCAGAGTTTAGTTCCCAAGTATGCTTGGTCCTCATTTTATCGACCCACTTAAGGGATGAAAGGCTGAGTCGACCTTCTCCAGTCAGAGGGTTCAATCCTGGACCTGTGGGATGGCAGCTTGACGCTTTTAACCACTACGCCACTGGGCTTCAACATGGAATGCTATATGACATAAATGTGCAAACGAAAATATTTTTTAATATTTTAAAAACATGAAAATATCAAGAAATTGTCGCCATTGTACAAGTTGCGGCCATTAATTTCCAGTACTGATCTAATAACTCCAGAAAATATTACATGAAACACATACCCATTTGATAGGTTTTGAAGTAACTTCCATCTGCCATAATGCACTTCTGTGCTCAGATGTTAAGTTTCGGAAACAACTTTTAAAGTCTCTTTCGGAATGCTCTTTTATGTAGACGTCGGCGTTTTCTTGATGGCTTCGACATCCTCAAATCTTGTTCCCTTCAGCAAATCTTTCAGTTTCGGAAACACGAAAATGTCTGCCGGTGTTAAGTTTGGAGAGTGTGGAGGATGCTGCATCTCCGCGACCTCATGCTGGGCCAATTTTCTGAAGGGAACAAGATTTGAGGATATTGAAGCCATCAAGAAAACGGTGACGTCCACATTAAAGTGCATTCCGAAAGAGGACTTTAAAAGTTGTTTCCGAAACTTATACAGCCGAGCACAGAAGTGCATTACGGCAGGTGGGAGTTACTTCGAAACATATTAAATGAGTATGTATTTCATGTAATATTTTCTGGAGTTATTAGATCAGACCTGGAAGTTAATGGCCGCACCTTGTATGTAGCTGGTGACAACAAGAATGGACGAAAATGCAGACATTTAACAGTGCTGACGATTATCGGGTGGTCAAAGTATCTAAGACATACAAACATGGTGTACAAGGAGTTTCTTTTCTATATACAAATAGCGTATAAAATACTATACTATAAACAATGTTTGCAGCTACTATCAAACTGTCACAATCATTTTAAACGAATTCCATACTTTGCACACGTTTAAGAGTGCTGACGACTGTCAGGAGGTCAAATTATGTAACACTAACAAACATGGTGTACAAGGAGTTTATATATATATATATATATATATATATATATATATATATATACAAATGGCGTGAACAGTGATTGCCACAACTATCAAACTACCACAATGATTTTAAACGAATTCCATAATTTGCAGACGTTAAACAGTGTGGACGATTGTCATGAGGTCAAAATATGCCAGACTTACAAACATGGTGTGCGAGGAGTTATTTTCATAGAAATGGCGTAAACAGTGTTTGTTCCAAGTATCAAATCATCAAAATAACTGTTACAACGTACAGTAAAATAAATTCCGAAAAGGGTACTTACATTGTAATGTTGAATGACTCCCAATAGATTAACATCTATACGCATCATCAGAGAATGGCGGCTCTCGTTTCGTATTAATATTAATAAATGAAGGAGCATTCATGTTCACACGAAACATTTATTTTACAAAATTTACACGCACGAACGAATACACACACGCATTAAACAGAACAGAAACTGAATTCTACCAAACTCTACTGTTGCCAGTTCCTGAAATAAAAAATAGTACTTTAAATTGCGACCACGCCCCCTCTCAAACGCCCAGAGTCGTAACAATGACTTTTAACAAATTCCATAACTTACAGACGTAAAACTGTGCTAACGATTGTCAGGGAAAAGTATGTAAGACTTACAGACATGGTGTACGAGGTGTTGTTTGGATAGAAATAGCTTAAACAATGTTTGTCCTAGGTATCAAACTATCACAATAATTTTAAACGAATTCCGTAATTTTCAAATGATATAATCCAAATAATATTCATAAGAATTTCCAATGTTCATCCTCTGTGATATAAACAAATACGCCTCTACTACTTTATATAATCGCAGATCAATATTTTATCTATTTTGAGCTGATCATAACATTGTTTACACTGTATACCCAAAATAAACTCTTTTACGGGAATTTGGAAGACAAAAAAAAATTCATGCGTACAGTTTGTAATTTTTTTTTCTGTTTCATCGCATTTTTATGTAAGTATCACTCTGTAGTTAAAAAATACTTGAAAGAATTTCGGATTTTGGTTTTAAAAAATAAATTTATAATTTGAGATATTTTTAGTTTCGTGTATATCTGCCGAAACAAAAGGTCCATTTGCATATGATTTTTTTTCCCTTCTAGGAATAAAAAAATACTCAGAATAATTTACCAGCATTTAAAAAATTTAATTAATTTTTTATAACACTTTGATGGACAAAACAATTTTCGCCCAAGGGGAAATATTCTCAGAATTTTCTTACTAAATGAATATTTTCTTAAGCTAGTAATTCGACGAAAATAGAGCAAAGTAATAATACTGTGCAAAAGTTCATCGTGATAACTTTCGAAGAATTCAATAAGATATCCTCAAATGCTGAAGGTCATAGGTAGAAATATAGATACACAAAATGAGGAAAATTAGTCAGTTTCTGTTTATCTGCTTTGGAAGGAAAATTTCCAAGGGGGAGCTAAGTAATTTTTTTCGGAAAAGGGGGGGGGGGTAAGACGAGATAAGTATGAGATACTCTGTAGTATAGTATCTTTATGGTACGATTTTAAGCGTAGACACCATGAAAATGTACATTGTGTCTCCATTCAGGAATAGATGGACTAATCTTTATACATTCAAAGTATATTTAAATAATTGAAAAATTAAAGCTTTAGTCATACATGTGATATGAAACTGGCACAAAGATTTATATTTGTAATATTTTACTTAACATTATATACGTTTAATATTACATTAATATGAAGTATTTCAGCAAAAAATGTTATACATTTCGTATGCACAGCATTAAATATTTAAACAATCCGACATAGCAGAAATGTTTCATTTGAACTCTGTTCGTTAATAAATTTAACAGCAACGATAATAAATTTAATTGTTAGTTTGTTACAAAAACCTTCTGATATCATTTTACAGGAGTATTCTGGATTAAAAAATATACCAATGGTAACATCCACAGTACTATGTCTTATTGGAACTCTGTAGAAGGAATACAATTTTTATGCTTACGAATTTTTATTTTATGTGAGGAAAAAAGAACATTTTCTCCAGTGAACAAGCACCAAGTTAAATCTAATCAAAACTAAAAAGTAGTTTTCTTTTTTTCCATGAAAGAATAAACGGAATGACAGATTGCCGTTCAAGACATGAAGATTAAAATTTATAATATGCTTCCGATAAGACTCCTTTGCTCTGGGGCTTTAAACACATTCCGGAGATGTACAGCTCATATTTATCTCAAAGTTATTACAAACTGTCATTTAAACATGATGAGAGCATGTCACGGCGCAGAAAACCGCTTTTACGAAATCTAGCATTATATGAAAGCTTTTTACCGAAAAAAATTACTTGTAGTGAAGCCAATTACCGTAAATCTTCTTATTAATATTATTTACTGTGTTGAGAAAATTGAAAATACTTTAGATAAGCCACTGTGTAAAAAATATTCACGTTAGTGTGTTTTAATCAATCTATAAATTTATAATCCTAACTTTTATCGTACATCATAGACAATTTTAGGATGCAAGTGTTAAAAATAGCCTTTAAGCATTAATTTAATAACAACACTGTTGAAAGAGTAGATTTAACAGCATTGTAAAACGAAAGATATTTATCATACCTAGCCATAATTTCTCTTTACAAATAGAAAAAAATAACCCTTAAAAGGGAGCATAAATATTATACGGTTAAGGTAACTGGTTTCCTTTTAAATTATTTTCAACGTTTTTCTTAAATATATAGTTATGTTACGAGTAATAATATTTTATAACCATGGTCGAAATTTGAAGTTAATATTTTCTTTTGGTTACTAAAACTTTCTGTTACAAAACAAAATATTATTTTAAAATGTTCCACTAAAATTTGTTTTCGATGTAATTCGGAGTTTTTATATAAGGGTGGGTCAAATGAAAGGGAAACATTTGGATTTTTCTGTAATGGTTTATTAACTGGAATGTATGAACATATGGGAAGTAATAGTCATACATGATGCTATATATTCGCTACAATTAGTCGTTTTATCTGGAATGTATGCACATATGGGAAGTAATAGTCATACATGATGCTATATATTCGCTACAATTAGTCGTTTTATCTGGAACGTATGAACATATGGGAAGTAATAGTCATACATGATGCTATATATCCGCTACAATTAGTTGTTTTATCTGGTCAAGCAACTGTCGCACTCTCACAAGATTTTGAATACCATGAGTGAAGAACTCCGTGTCTGGGGAACCGGACTTTCCGGATCTCTGCATTAGCACACCAGTAACCCTTGTGTCGTCACTTTGTGGATAAGTAGCTTGTTTATGGATTCCATGGATACATAAACTACTCTTTCCTTACATATATACATATATCTTGTTTATTCATATACTAGCTGCATAACCGTGCTTCGCTGCGGAGTACATTTAAATTAAATACAACGGTCAAGGTATACAATTAACGGCAAAAAATATTTATAATCAATACAGCGGTCAATGTATGCAATTAATGCAAAAGATTATATATATATATATATATAAAATGACCCAAATTGGGTCATCTCATGAAGTAACACAATCGAGGCCGAAATAATACAATTCAAAAATCATAAAGAAGAATTGAAGTTTATTCCATGAGAACAGCGATATGACTTCTTATTCGCATCGAGCCAGTCCAGCGTGTCCTCGTAGAAGCGCCAAAATATAATTAGCTCAGGGAGGTTGCCAGAATTGTCGGAGGGAGTTAGTGTGTGGAAAGGCGAGACATTTACGCCAAAGACAAGAAAGAGGGGTTACCAGGACAGAGATAAAGTTCAAAATGGGTGATTTTAGGTAGTTAGTAATAATATCCCATACACACACACACATATATATATATACATATATTATTTATATATATATACATATATATATATATATATATTTATAAACAAGTGGTAACGGATATTTTTATTGACAAAATAATGTAGAAGACAATATTCAAATTAAATACAATGGTCAATGTATTCAATTAATTTGTATGTTTATTATCCATAAAACATACTAATATGAATTAAATTCTTAAAAAAAACTTCCATCTCAATGAGTCTAGTGGTTAAATTTTATTTTTTACCGTATTTTAATATTTCTTTTGTCAATTTATTTCGTTGTTATGCACAGGACGCAAAATTAATTTAAAGTTTCACAAAAAGAAAAGAAACCCCGTGATCAGCATTTCATAAATTAAATTCTAAAAATCAATCTTTAAAAATTAATCAAAAATCAGAAAATGGAGGTAAAGATTCAAAAAGGTTTTCATTTTAAAGAAATTTTTATGATGTTTCTAGCGATATACATTTTATAACCCTCAGATTATTATTTTAAATGCAAACTTTAAAGAATGTTACAAAAACAGCTTTAAAATTTAATTTAAAGAATATTAAAGAATATTAACATTAATATTTAATATTAATATTTAATATTAATATTTAATATTAACATTAATATTTAATTAAATATTAATATTAAATATTAATTAATTTTGTTTCACCTTCTTCCGTCAAAAACGGAATAACCGCTCGCTTAGCCTTTTTGGAGGAATCCGTGTCACGACTGTTCGTAGGCACCTTGCTTAAAAATATTCAAACAGCATACTGACACTTTCCGACGACAGCAGCTTTATTTCGTAACATACAGTGCCATCTAATGACGAAAACGCAAAGCTTTTTCACACTGCCACTATAACAAAAGTCTCGGTTTTATTTGGACCAGAAAATACCCTTATAAATACCATTCTATTCCCGAACACATATATATGGTTCCCGGTTTAAACGGCTTAAGTCAAAAACAGCGATTAAAATATACCAAATTATTAGCTTTAATACTAGTCGCAGAAATATAATTTCGACTTGAGTATTTTGTACAAAGAAATGTACTTATTTATTCAAAATTGATAGACTTAAGCCTTTTATACGAGTCAAAAGATTTTTTTTTTTTTATCAATACTAAAACATATCTAAAAATCATTTTTTTTACTTAAGCTCTTTATAACGGACACCATATACACTGGTTATCAAAAATTAAGGAAAAGTCACAAAAATAGCGATTACTCAAAAAGTTACGCACAGAATTTAATGAAACTTATACTCATAGGTAGGTATAAAATAGCATAAAGAGAAATCGCCAGACAATTATGGTGTTATAGAAACTAGCATATGTATACAATGAACAAATCGGATGTGTCAGTTTGGCATAGGAAAAGTACCTATAATACGGCGTATGATCCCCCGAGAAGCAATACAGCACATACAGCGATGTATGATGCTGTCAATTAGGCGGTCTATGACTTCGGTATGAAGTGAGAGCCACTGCTCTTGCAAAGCAGTTGAAAGCGTGGCTAGGGTCCTAGGAGGAGGATTGAGAGCAGCTATACGTCGTCCTAAAGCGTCCCAAACATGCTCCATAGGATTCAGGTCCGGTGATCGAGCTGGCCACTCCATGCGCTGAATTGTTTCCTGCTCAAGATAAGCATCCACGATCTGAGCCCTGTGCGGTCTCGAGTTATCGTCCTGTAGCACGAAAGCATCACCTATTGCCCCGACATAAAAGCGCACATAAGCATCAAGGATGTCATCTCTGTAGATGTGAACATTCACACTTCCACGGGGAAAGACATGGAGGTCTGTGCATCCTTTCCAAAGAGATACCACCCCAAACAAAGGCACTGCCTGATAGGTATGCATCTCTTTCACGGTTGTGTGATGGATGAAAACGAGTTCCAGGTTCTCTCCAAATCAAAATACGCCTACTATCGCTTTGGAGGCTAAACCTGGACTCATCCGCAGAACAGCCCTCCATTGATCACGCGTCCAGTGGACATGTTGACGTGACCATTGAAAACGTTCCCGCCTATGCCGTGACGCAAATGGCTGGTCACCTTGCAAAAAGACCACCTTCGTGAAGCCTTCTACGCACGGTTGACGTTCATACCAACCTTCCAGAGTTTGCAGCGAGGGAGGATCTGCAGACGGAGCTTGCAGATTGAGTTGCGGTTCTTATCCTTCGTGCGCATGATGACAAATATCGGTCATCAGCACTCGTCGTAGCGTATGGCCGTCCTTGGCTGAACCTCCTGGATGTCGAATCCGTGGTTAGAAATTGTTGCCAAAGTCTATGAACCACAGAAGGAGTCACATTTAGCCATCTGACCACTTATGTCTGACTTTGCCCTGCCTCTAGTCTCCCAATAGCTCGCCATCGCAGTTCTTCTGTCAAATGATGCCTGGAGGTCATTGTTACAATTTGGCTATGTCAGATGTCTAATCTCAGCCTCGCAGCGACATTTGCCGCCTTGACCTTTTATGACATGCACTTTATGGCATGCAGACATGCACTTTTATGCTCCTCTCAAATGACGTATTCTGACTACAGCGCCACTATTTTGCATAATGTAGTATTGTTCAGCACCTATTTGTTAACAACATATTCAAATTTTAAACAGATTGGCCTAGTTTTGAACGTGTTATCCCTCTTTTTGTGATTTTTCCTTAATTTTTGATAACTAGTTTATATAATACAATTAAACTCAACATTTAATGTAAATACGCCTTTCGTTTATAAAGAAAATAATTTGGTTTCAACAGCCTTTTTTCAATTATGTGAAAAACAAATGTTCACCCTTATTTTTCACGTAGGATTACGTTCCTCAATAACGGTCCTGCAGAGAGAAAAAAATTGTCCGGCGTCGCGAGTTATAATTTTGGCAGCGCGTCAAACCCAGTAGTAGTAAACAGTTAAACAGAAAAGTACCAAAATGTGTCAAATAAAATGTAAATCGGTAAGCAACGATAAGTAATGCTACGTTGATAACCCGCGGTAGTTTCGTTAGAAGAGACTACCTTAAATATATTTTTATTAATTTTTAATATTTTATACCACAAGTGCTGTATACCACAAGTATACCACAAGTGCATAATTAATATTCTGTTTTATTACATTGAAGTCCATTAGAATTCAAAAATAAGTATTTTGTGGAAGAATAAGACCTTCTTATCAAACAAATCCTTTAAAAATGCTAGAAGTTTACAAAGGGCTCCATGTTCAATCATTGTCTTCCGATTTTCTCCAAATTTCTAAGAATTGTTAATTGATGCGTTTGTCACAAAATGCAGTAATTCATTGAAATCGCTGTATTTTATGGTCTATTTTTTTCAGATTTATCGACCATAAAATACAGTAAAAACATGCAAAAACATAAAAAAATAACAGGTAAAATAGAAAATTAATCCCTCTAGACTTATACCAAGAAAAATAATATTAACTGTGCAATTATATTTATACACATACGACAAATTTATAATAAAAAATTAAATTACAATAAAAAATAACAAAAGCCCTCCAACTGCAGGTGAAACATTTATTGAAATAACATCTATATCACATTTATATTTCCAGACATTCATTAAATATTGCACACGTGCGTTGTAAATATTTATATAAATATGGTTTATACATTCCATAAAGGTTACATACATAATACTCAGAGAATCAATTTAAATTTTATGCTATCATTAGAAATGCATAAAGAATAAATTAAACCTTTCAAGCATGTAAAAAGAAGGAAATTTCCTAGACTCAGAAAGTGAATATGATTTATTAGAAATGCATATAGTGTGAATCAAACATGTGCAAAGCCGGAAATTTTAAATTCTGAGAAAATGAATACGAGGTTTACTGTGATACGAATGATAATCTAATGCTATGAATATACACGGAAAATTTCAAGCATATAAATAACCGAAAATTTACGAAATTTGAAAAAATGTAATTTTAAGGAGCAAATCCAGTTTTGTAGTTTGTAAGTAAATAAAAAATGCCACACAAAAACTGCGCATGACGAATACGTGGAAAAAAAATTAATTAACTATGCAATGAGTATTATACATAAATATATTTATACTACACACATATGGGGGGGGGGTGATCGCGCGACCTTAAAACGGGATATTAGCTAGCAAAATATAGGATTAACAATTTAAAAGTCTGGGAGTTCAAATAAGCGGCATAAGGCATTGCAGTAAAAATAGGATTAATGGGTTCGACTTGATTCAATCTCCGAAGAACCGAGGAGAATTTTAGGTAGACGTATAGCCTTGCAGTTTGGCGCTAAGAAAGTGCTTAGTTTAGCAAAAGAACATGTACGATATGACATCACGCATAAGTAATGAGCGTCACTAAGCGTTGGTTTAAAGATGAAACAAAGAAAATCTTCAGAGTCATGGATAACTAGGGAATGAAAAGGACGTGTGCAGTAGGCGCATAGATTTCAATTGGGTGGGATATTGGGAATTAGTTTGATGGATCTGAGTAATTAATTGGAAATTAATAAATATGTTTGGGAACATCAATTGGACTATTTTATGGGTTGGTATCAACATAACACGGTTTCATGGACATATTTAGAGGATAAGCGTCACCACCGGTTCACCGACTGCATCATGATACAAAAGAGGTTCGGATTTATATTAAATAGTATGGGAGTAGAAGTCAAGTCCGACATTATATATATATATATATATATATATATATATATATATATATATATATATATATATATATATATATATATATATATGTCAAGGATTTAGTGAGAAAAGATTGATTACTCTAAATTTAAAGGGGGCTTAGTAATTAATTTATTGTCGTGGCGTAATTCGCCACTATTCTCATATCTTGGTTCGAAATGCATCGAGAGAAATCGGGGAAAATCCCTTTGGTTTTGATTGACATCCGTGCTCACGCCCATGGTTGATCTCTGGTGTATGCGTCACAGAGATCATGTGGGCATGCGCGGTGGCTTTGGATGGCAGAAAAACAATAGCGTTTAATCAGACGGCGGGAAATTCTTGATTGAGACAGTCACACGTCACGTGGGAGCTTGATGACTCTTGGATTTAATTTATCAGATTGAATCAGGTAGCTTAAGATTTTGGAAATAAACGATGTTAGATATATTAATTGTAGTTCTTTGCCACCGGCCTTTTAATTCATTGACTGCATAATATTGAATCTACACAGGAGCAAACACGCTGCCTGTCATATATATATATATATATATATATATATATATATATGAGTGCATATGATACTCATAAATACTCGTTGTCTGTTGTCGTGTCTGTGGATAGAAGCACTATCCGCAGATGAGGGGCTGCCGTTGCCTCAAGAGAGGTTGTATTTCTATACGTCACCCCCAGTCCGGCGTACATAGGAATACAAGGAAATAGAAACATAAATCACACAATCACAGAAGAATTTTTATTAACAAACGATGACACCAGTGATGGACGATGGGTTGTAGCTCCCCTTTCTAGACGGGGCTCAATTTGCAAGCATATGACTGACGAGTTTCCCGGAGTACAAGAAAGTCTTCCCAGGCTGATGCCTTAACTATTTAGCCACTGGGCGACATAAATACTCATATGAGTATATATTTAAAATTTAAATTTATTCTCTTTATACATGTAAATCTGATTAATGTATAAAATGTTAACTATTTACTCTTTATATATGTATGATGTATTTATTCATATATACTCATATTTGAGTATATATAAATATAAATAAATATCTATATTAATAAAGTAAGGTTGAATTCTGTCTGTCGGTCACACCTCCGGGTATCCATGTTATATGTGTGCTGCGTCGAGACGAATCTATAAAACTATTAAATTTGGCACACGGGTATTGAAGATTCTGAACATGTGCACCTCGAAGCCCGAATTTTAAATTTTATTACCGTTAATTTTTAATTAATAAAAAACCAACAATTTTGAAGGGTGACAACAGTAAATAGAAGCTGTTACATTTCCTAAAATCACCCCTATCGATATGGCGCGATTTTGACGGCCATTTTGGTCGAAAATCGGTGTATTTTTTTTCTCATGAAAGTACATAAATCTTACATATTTGGAAAGAGCTTTGAAAACTGATAATTTTTTCTGCTTTCAGTTATTCTGTTACTTTAATAGTTTAACAGATATTTTAATTCTAAAAGCAGACTCCACCGCTATCCGATATCTATCCGTAAATAAAGCGTGAATCACAGACATTTCGAAGAATTAATCGCATTTGATATTTTTTCTTAAAGTAAATTGTTGCATTTATTATGTTGTCGTTCATTTGTATGAGCATCTCGAAGCCCGAATTTTAAATTTTATTCTAGAAAAAATTTTATTTAATTTTTTATGCAATATTTTGTTCTATTTGCGCTAAGGTCCGCTAGATGGCACCACGAGAGTGATACAGTATGAGCTATATCGAGTTGGACACGTACATAGCGCAATTTATGTTGTACCACAAAATTTAAATACCTTTATTCGTTGTTTTTTAGTGTTTCCATTCTCTGACAATGATTGCTGAAGGGAGCGGGTCCCTAAACCGACCGGCTGGACGGGCGAAGCCCGGCTAGTATATAATATATGTACACTCATATATGATAAATACAATGGAGTCCCCATAATCCGAAATGATTGAGACCAGACCCTTTTCCGAGTTAAAGAATTTTTCGGAGTAAGCGAATTAATTCATAAAATAAACTTAAAACACATAACGTGTGATTACATAAATATTACATATTACGTGAGATTACACAGTTTATTTTATAAGGTCTGTCTAAACATAACCAAATCTCGGGACGAAATGGGTGATAAGAGAGTAGAACGCTGCCTAATACAGTACAGTAGGGTGTAAGTTGTTCTAACAATACGTCACAGTGCTCGACATTTGTACGAGTATTTTACATGATCAGCAGATTGTTGAAACGGTTTTGATAGAACCTGCCAACGTCTCAGACGAGAGTGAAGGTGAAGGAGACGGTGACAGCGAGCAGAGGGCATCCCACTTGGACGCCGCGGCTGCATTGGATGTAGAGCTACGCTACATAGAGCAACTGTCCGCCGCGACCCCAGCGGGCACCATTTTTCTGACGCGTTGGCGTAATATGGCTTCATGGGAGCGGTATACTTCTCTTCGACACACGCACAGACACACAAAAAAAAGTTTTATTTAAACCATTGTTGATCAGTAATAATACGTTCAGTACATTGTCTAACATTGAATTTTCTTGTGATTTTCAGAAATATGCTTTATATTACTTAGTATTACTGTGGTTTAATTTGAAACCATATTTCTTTTTGACTTCTCGTTTGGGATTAAGCGGACATTCAGATTACCGAAGTTCGGATTATCGGGACTTCACTGTATATACTAAATAAGTGACTCATATATATACATATTTATATATAATTAATTATAATTTATATATATATATATAAATTCCTTTAAAATCAAATCTTTTTCGAATCTTTACCTCCCTTTTCTGATTTTTGGTGAATTTTTAAAGATTAATTTTTACAATTTAATTTATTAAATGCTGATCACGTGATTTCTTTTCTGGTACTTTAAATAAAATTATCGTTTACATGCATAACAGCGAAATAGATAAAAAAATTGTTTTTCTTACTAATGCAGCAAACGATTGGACATTATCCAAAAACATTAAAATACAGTAAAATACCTCAAACTGTACTATATTCTTTAGTATGTCCTATTAAATTTAATTTGAATATTTTCTTCTACATTATTTTGTCTATAAAAATATCTATTATGATTTTTTTATAAATACATATTTTTTTTACATCAATTGCATACATGGATCGTTGTATTATATATATATATATATATATATATGAGTACATCATTTATTGTAGTACTTCATACTATACTCATGAGTTATAAATATTCAATGTCCCCTAATAATTGCAAAATTTCCTGTAGTATGCAAATACAATAGCATAAGAGTATGTGCACTCATAATTCCGGAAAGATAAAACAATATACACGCAAACATGGATCACTGTAAGAAATTTACATTTTCTTCAATCAAAATTCAAATGGTAACCTTGTGAACGGAACTTCTGTTTTGGGGGAACTCTTCAATGGCTATAGCTTTGGAACCGCTTCCACAAACAGTTCACTGCACTACAAATTTTTAACAAAATTTGGAACAAAACTTCTGACACAAAAATAATCATCATTTCTCAGCCAATCATTAATTTTATCCTAACAATTTAACGATATATCGCCAACCTCATCCTAATTTATCCAGCTGTATAATTAGTTTATCGGTAAAGTAATTAACGAGTATTCTTAATTGTTATCCATGAATAAATTGCATATATTGATCAAACCCGAAATAATGGAAAAAGATACCACGCTCCTTTAAATCGAACAAAACATCCTTTTATTTGTCTTGTCCCTAAACAACAAAATGGATTTTCCGTTTTCTATTAGCAGTAGTAAAATGGACAATAATTTAAACTAATCCCTTCCCATTGATTCTCTTTCAATGAAATATCGATTTCCCTTTGTAAATATCAAAATGTGATACGTCACTCAGGGAGAATTACGACTGAGTTCGCCTCGTCAAACAAGCGGTACATTCAGTGGAAATATGAAAAAAGCTCAATGGAGTATCGTCGAGTTATTACTTTTAATAGGAAATACGTTGAATTCGTTTCGAAATATATTATACGGTTTTCTAAAACATAAATTATTTGTTTTAACTCCAGTTCTTGAGTGTTTTAGGATAATAATTAGAAGAATGATTACGTATTTCTTATTTCTTTAAAGATTTAAGAGTTTGCATATGAGAACTGCATTATTGTAACATGAATTCTAAGAACGAAGTATATTTTGTTGTAAATGATGGTGGGGGGAAATGAAAACAAAAGCATGATTTTTAAATAATTAATTATATAAAGATTTGCAGACGGGGATCTAAAGTAACAAGCACCTTTCAGTTTAGATAATAGGGGATTCCAAAGTCAGTAAATATTTTTTAAATCTATATTTCGGTGAATAATGAACGTATGACAACGCAATAATTTGTTGTTGTTGCTAATGCCCCCTGGTTGGAGGTTCCATTCACCGGGTTCTAATAGACTGTTGGGCTGAAAGGGGCGGCTCCTGTTTTGAATTAGAACCACAAGGGTCGGAGTCCGAATTGGCTAAATGACGGGTCCCGGAATTTTGAACCTAGTCAAGGGACGAGACCGGAACGCTTGACCCCGCACTTTCAGAAGTAAATTTGATAACTTTGAGGACATTGCAGCCACGACCTATTTTAAGTGCCCCGGCCACCATTAGTGAACACGGTGATGGATTTGAAGCATCGAATCAGGACGTTCAGATCACTGGCCCGCTGCTCTTGCCAACTCGGCCACCGCACCCGTAGAAAGATCTGTTCCAGCCACTGGCATCCTTTAACATATAAACTTATCGTATGTTAGCATATGTGTTTAGTTAGGTTCCTTTCTAAGGTATTTAAGCGGAAAAAAATTATAAATGCTTAAAGAAACGCTAATACATTATTCTCCTTAGAGGGGGAGTTCCTAAACTTTAGTTGATTAAACACCACAATTGAAAAATATAATTTTTTTTTCAAAGCCTAGGAAAACTTAATAATTACAAGATAAAAAGAACTTTTTATATACCATGTTTTTAAACTTTCTGTTCAATTATATAAACTTGATAATTCTATGTATTAATAAATACTTTTAAAAATTATTTTGATGAATTATCCCATCACCTTGAAAGAAACTGAAATTAATTGGAAGTTAACTCGCGTTTAACTTTTCGTTCCCGTCCCGGCCGATAGATGTCCTCACCATTCTACAAGGAAAAATTAACTGAAAATGAATTCAATCCTGCTTACAGATGGCTAAAAGTATTAAAATAATGCATTGTCATCGTGTTCTGAGCTATTCTAAAAGTTTCAAATGTCTAGCTAGTCGGGAAGTTAGTTAAAAATCGGTTGCAAGATTTGTACCGGACAAACACACAAACACACAAACAAACAAGAAAGCGAGTTAATAAAAACATGGTAAAAAAAAAAGTGAATGACATTTTTGACCTTGCATTTGTTTTGCTAGGTGAAAATGGCTGTGTCGCTACGACTCCACATTACAGAAAGTAATTAGGGATTTTAAGGCAAATCAGGGATATTTTCGTACTCGAAACGCACGAAACGGAAGAGGTACAGGACTCTTCGGAATTTGGACAAGAATTTCGGAACACTTTTTTTTTAAATTTCCGATGTTATAAAATTGATACGTTCCCGGTCGTTTTGTAACGTCAGTACCAATTTTTTTTTTAATCCTTACTAACTTCACTTACCACTTCTCGGATTTTCCTGGAACACCTTAGAGCCATTTAAAAAAATACGATGTCTTTTTTTTTCCTCGTCGCAATAGAATGCATTAAATCTAAGCAAGTTTATAAAAGATACACCCTAAAGAATGTCGATATCGTTTTTCTTATTGATCCAGTATAAAAAGTTTTTTTTCTGTCATATTTGTCAAGGACTCTAATAAATTTCCTCTAATGGCGCGATAATTCATGAAACGGATCCAGCATCCCTTAAAAACAAATTCTGACTTTTTTCGATGTTATCATAAATACAGGGTGTTCGGGTTAAAAGTGTCCAAAAGTTATGGCTTATTTTTACGGAACTACCCAATAGAAATTAAAAGATATATATTTTATTACAAAGAACATCTCGCCCAGTTTTAATATTATTAGATTTTGATGTGTGCACCTTTTATAGCACGACAAACGTCTAAACGGTTATGACGAATTATTCTCCAAATTATTAGACTCTCCAAATTATTAGACGAATTACTTGGATGATACGCTTCTTCAACTCATCCACAGTTCCAACTTTTTGTTTACACACTAATAACTCCTGATCTGCTACTGTAACAACTCCCGTACAATAGCGAATATTTTCTGCGTGGAAATTTCGGGAAGACCAACCAACGCGCGGTTTGTGAACGTAATTAATTTAAACGCCTGGAGACAGACAGTCTGGGCGCCATAAAGACCGGAAGTGTTACCGACAGCTCGCGGAGCAGTTCGTAAGCTACAAAAAAGGGAAGTTGCCGACCGGAGGCGCCTAGTCGTCTGAGAATTATAACTGAATAAAAAAGACGGCGTTTTCCAGACCTTTTGAGAACGTTCGGCGAAGGTATATAAAGTCCCCGGACGCGAGTTAAAACAAAGTCAGGGATTCAAAGACTAAGTTTTTCAGAGTGACGCTGGAGATGGAGACAAGGAGATACTATCGGGCCGAGATAGACACACACACACACACACACATATATATATATATATATATATATATATATATTGTAAATAGCCTGTATTTAGTCGAGAAATGCAATTAAAGCATTAAATACAAAAAGGCTGGCAGTCTTTTATTTAAGGCAAAGTCCTTACAATACGAAACACTTGGAGAGAACTGGGTTACAGTTTAGATGTTTGTTGTGCTACAAAAGGTGCACACGTCGAAATCTATTTATGTTAAAACTTGGTGAGTTGTTGTTTCTATTTAAATATATATTTTTTAGATATAATGGGTAATTCCATAAAAAAAAAAAGCCATAACTTTTGAATACTTTTATTCCGGACACCTTGTACTGAACTTGCTTCCTTTCTAGGATACTTAGGACTTTTAACCCGAGAGCACTCGCGCCCAATTTGGAACACAAGTACTCGCGCCGGGTATCTCATACCCTAGTTCATTTCTGCTATTTAAATATCAATTAATATTGCTTATATACAAACCTTACCTAACTAAAGTACATAAGATAATAAATTAAAGATTTTTAGTGAATTTTAATAATACTTACATTTTTATAGACAATTTTTACAAACTACATACTGATGTTTAACACAGGCATTTTTCCCATTTTTGGCACATAAACTTTGTTTTTCAGTCCTTATTACTTGGGCAAATTTAACATCGTTTATATTTTGTCTTGAGTTTTTTTTGCTGGCAGTTCATTATTAGTGATTTCCAGTTCCATTGAAGGGCTTGAATAAGTTGTTTTTGTTTGAAGCACCATCATATTTAGCATGTTGCTATTGAAGAGAACATTCCATACATCTACGGGAAAAGCGACATCTCTTGAATAACTTGTATTACCTGGAAGCTTAATAATTACGTTCCTTGAAGGCTTTCTTACATTTCGCCGTTATTTTTTCTTCAGCCATTTTGTAATTTTATCTTTACCAATATAAAAATCGGCTGTTGACAGTGAACCTTTATCTTCGGTTTCTGTCTCAATTTCAGTAGAAGAATCGTGATTGCTACAGTATTCTCCATCCTCAGAGGCATCATTATCTTGGGATGAAGCTTCAGTATCACTAGAAACAGTCTCTAAAAGGTGTCGCAATTATTTTATTTCCTTGTCGTAATTCCAAAATCACGCCATGATGCACTAAACTGACAGAAAAAAATCGAAAGATCTGACCGACGCGAGGACTCGCACGGGTATGACATACCCGTCGAAATATTTTTCTCAAAATCTATTTATTGAGCAGACTTAGTTTTTACCCCGCTGAAAGAATGTGACCTTGAATACAGCTACACGAAATTTCGGCCTAATCCGATAAGAAGAAGATAACAAAAACATTGAATGAAAATGGATTGGGTATGTCATACCCGGTGCGAGTTCTCGCGGGTTAAATATAATTCAGGTTTAAAGAGAACCAAATGTGTTATTCTGCTTACAGTGAATTAAAATGTCTGATCTCGTTTTATCTCAGTCGCTATAAAATGCATTAAAAATTAAGCAAGTTTCTGAAAGGATCGTTCAAAAGATTGAGTGAAGATTTTTATGACTCCTGCTACATAAAATGTCTTTCTTGCTCATAGATATCGAAGACAATCATAAATTTAAATCTAATGGCGCGATAATTCTCGAAACGGATCCAACATCCTTTACTAATAGATAGCTTTTTTACCTTCTTTGCATATGCAAATGATGCCATTCCTCGAAATGGTAGTTCCCATCTGCTCAATATCCCCGGTGTTAACTTGCAAATTTAAGGCACTCATTCTTTACGTACAGTTCAGCGTGATAATGGCAACCGGGTATGACCGGCGAACGTTTCGGAGAAGTGTTATTTCCCGAAAGTCATATTCAGAAGTGAAAAATTATGGAAATAAAGAAATTCGCACATTTTGGTTGGATTTTTTTTTTCTTCTTCGTACCCTGTTTCAAGTTTCAAACGCGGAAAGGGTGGAATAGGCACATCTCGTATTATGTAAAATGGAAAGGTGTTAAGCAATGATTGTAGAGTATTTGATGTTTTTCTCGTTTTAAAATGCAAGGCAATAAAATTTATTCTGATAATTTTTTTCCGCACCCCTTAGTTACTTTTGAAAGTCTTTGTAAAACAAGATGTTAGTCACGAATATTTATTTAAATGTGAGCTTTTCGTAATCTGAATATCAGAGAATATCGTGTCTGCAATTCATAGCATAATGATTGCTTCTTAAATTAAAACAACTGTTAGTTTTAAATTTCGTGTATTTATAAAAAAATGATCATAAATTATTTTCATATTATGAAAGTGAAGTTTACATATTTTTCTTTGAATGCATTACTTTGAATAAATATACTTGAGTTAAAAGTAGTGTCATAAAATTTGTTGCTACGTAAATTTTTCTACTATGCATGAATTTTCATTTTTAGATTTATTTTTATTTACATTTTTCTTTCTTAGAAATAAATTTAATCATGACAAAAATGTGGTTTACTGAGGGAAATAAATGGTCACAAAATAAATAGAATATGACTTTTTATGAGCAAAGGTTCAAATGAAAACTTATGTTACGACATATGTTAAACTAATGTAACTTATGTCGCTACAAACTGTTAAAACGACTTGTACTATGAGAAAATATCTTATTAGTGTCTCTATTAATTATTACTAAAATAAATATAACCAAGTTTAGAAGTGTAATAGAATGTTTCTCTTATTTTATTCGGTATGTTTTAATGGTCTGTAAATTTTCCTTTTTTAATATTTTTGTGCTTTCATTTTTATTTTATATGGGGTGCATTCAAGAGGATTTAGTTTCTTTAAAGCAAAGTTAGTCAACGAAACGCTTCGTTAATTTCAAAGAAATCCTGGTGTAGTTGTTGTTTATCGCTCTAATGACCCGAGCCCGGAATGTATTCCAGCCCAGGTACAGATAGGCTTGCATGCAGAAGGGTGCGACTCCGGTTTACGTTGGCACCACAAGTGTCGGCAGCCGATTGAGCGAGGTGTCATCTCAATTTTGACTGAGCAACCCTAGGGGTGACAGCTGGGGGGATCGTACGATCTCCCACCCTCTCTGACCTCATAGGACTTCCCGGTCTACGGATTTAACGTGCCCCTTTCCCGTCTAGACATGGAGGTATTTAACGGCGCTTATCGGAATTCGGTCTGTGCAACCTCTACACCGATAGCCGACGCGCTACCCCTAGGCTACCTTGGGTCCCACAAAGAAATCCTAATCAGCCAAAGTGGAATAACTTTTCGATGCAATGTCTGAAATAAACACTGTAATGATGATTATTAACTATATCAATACCTCTGGTACAGTATATTACAAAAAAATCGTACTTTGGAACATAAAGGGCCAATGTCCAAAACTTTAAAATTTGAGTGACCTGCACGAGTGAATTCACGGTAGGATATACATGAATTGTCCAAAGGGCTAATGTACTCTCAAAGGTCCAATGTCAAAGGACCAATCAAAAGGCCCAATATCCTAAGATTTGTAAAAATCCATAAACTGACATTGATGAACTGACATTTGATTAAAATGAACTTTGACCCTTTTAACGTAGGAATACGTTCCTCCTTAACGGTCCTCCAAAAAGCAAAATTTCAGATGTCCTGCGTCGCAAGTTATAATTTTGGCAGCGCGCCACCCCCAGTCTGTATCGCTTGGGCAAGCAGTAAACAGTTAAACAGAAAAGTACCAAAATGCGCCAAGATTTTGACATACATATATGTATATATATATATACATACGTATGTATATATAGATACATATATACATAACACATACATACATATATACATACTAAAGAGGTAAGCAACGGTAAATACTCCTACGTTAATAACCCGTGGTAGTTTCGTTAGAAGAGACTACCTGAAATTTTTGTTCAAAAGTACAGAAATATACTTGAGTTATCTGCTCTCTTGGTGACAAAATATCCAGAAAAAAATCTATCCACTCCAGAATGAACCCTATGCAAAATTGAACTTCAAGTGCCGCATTTAAAATTGTTTCACGGGGCAAGTTTCTTCTAATTTGTCAGGATAAATCACCTGAGAAAATCATGTAATAAATGCGTCACGAAATGCTCACGTGATAAACCTGCCACGAAATTTGCAGTACCAACAACATTAGCGCCATATCGCCGTAGCTTGGCGACCGTATGATGAAAGTATCATGTCTTTCATATTAACCATAAAATGATAACTATCAATTTATGATTGCCCATATTTAAAACTTATATAAAACTAAAAATAAAACTAATTTTGCTTTCGTAACATACTTTGATTTCACCTGAATACCCGTTTAAATATCACAAAGATATGTACCGCATTTTGTACTAAGAGCCAACAAACTGTTATCACTATCTTCCATTATCCTCTGAGGGAATGAAATTCCTCCATACAGCATCTTTTTTAGACAAAGATATTTTGAAATTTCATATTCGACGAAAACTTTGATTACTATAAAGAATGAAAAAATATCGAAACAATAACATTTCTTAAGCTTATTTACTCTGCAAAGTAGCCTAATTCCCAAATCATACATTTCCGTACATTTTAAATTAGATTTTATGGCAGCATTGTATGGGGAAATCTAAACAGCAGTTGAACGCTTTGAGTTTTTGTTTTCTAAGAAGCAAATCAAATTTTCTAGAATCCTAATTTTCACATACTCATTTCTGCAGATTTTTTTCTGGTATAATTTATTAATTCTAAATTTCATGCCTTATGCGTTTTCTGTCATTTATAATAGTTACCCTGCAATTCACAAAACTTTAAACTTTTTTTAACTAATACAAAACTTGTAACTATAACTTTAATTTTAACACCATATCTATACGTATTATTTATTGTTACATACCAAAATTCTAATTATGATTTTATTTTTCTTTAACACCCCCGGGAATTTTTTTCAGATTCTTTTAATAGTTACATTGGGGAGGAAGATATCATTTTAGACGGAGTTCTCATTTTAGAATATTTTAAATTATTCAAGTATAGAGTTTTTCTATTTGTAAAATGAGTTATAGTTGTCTACAAGATTTTACAGTGGCGATATCAGGGTATATTTATTTTCATGAAGTATCATTAAATTATTTTTAAATGACATATTTCCTAACTCAAACGAATGTATAGTGGCATTATTCTGTTAAACAGGAGAAGAAAAGAGTTCACCAGTCCACCTTGAAGATTTTTAATTCCCATATTATGATAAAGGAAATTTTCGTCTCGATTTTTAACGTAGGATTACATTCCTCAATAACTGTCCTCCAGAGAGCAAATTCTCCAGAGAGGAAATTTTCATCTCGATTTTTTACGTAGTATTACGTTCCTAAATAACGGTCCTCCAGTGAGCAAAATCTCCAGAGATCTAAGTTTTCGTCTCGATTTTCAACGTAGGATTGCGTTCGTCAATAAGGGTCCTCCACAGAGCAAAATCTCCAGAGAGGAAATTTTCGTCTCGATTTTTAACGTAGGATTGCGTTCGTCAATAACTGTCCTCCAGAGAGCAAAATCTCCAGAGAGGAAATTTTCATCTCGATTTTTAACGTAGTATTACGTTCCTAAATAACGGTCCTCCAGAGAGTAAAATCTCCAGAAAGGAAATTTTCCTCTCGATTTTCAACGTAGGATTTCGTTCGTCAATAACGGGCCTCCAGAGAGCAAAATCTCCAGAGAGGAAATTTTCGTATCGATTTTTAACGTAGGATTACGTTCCTAAATAGCGGTCCTCCAGAGAGCAAAATCTCCAGAGAGGAAATTTTCGTCTCGATTTTTTACGTAGTATTACGTTCCTAAATAACGGTCCTCCAGAGAGCAAAATCTCCAGAGAGGAAATTTTCGTCTCGATTTTTAACGTAGGATTGCGTTCGTCAATAAGGGTCCTCCACAGAGCAAAATCTCCAGAGAGGAAATTTTCGTCTCGATTTTTAACGTAGGATTGCGTTCGTCAATAACTGTCCTCCAGAGAGCAAAATCTCCAGAGAGGAAATTTTCATCTCGATTTTTAACGTAGTATTACGTTCCTAAATAACGGTCCTCCAGAGAGCAAAATCTCCAGAAAGGAAATTTTCCTCTCGATTTTCAACGTAGGATTTCGATCGTCAATAACGGGCCTCCAGAGAGCAAAATCTCCAGAGAGGAAATTTTCGTCTCGATTTTTAACGTAGGATTGCGTTCGTCAATAAGGGTCCTCCACAGAGCAAAATCTCCAGAGAGGAAATTTTCGTCTCGATTTTTAACGTAGGATTGCGTTCGTCAATAACTGTCCTCCAGAGAGCAAAATCTCCAGAGAGGAAATTTTCATCTCGATTTTTAACGAAGTATTACGTTCCTAAATAACGGTCCTCCAGAGAGCAAAATCTCCAGAAAGGAAATTTTCCTCTCGATTTTCAACGTAGGATTTCGTTCGTCAATAACGGGCCTCCAGAGAGCAAAATCTCCAGAGAGGAAATTTTCGTCTCGATTTTTAACGTAGGATTACGTTCCTAAATAGCGGTCCTCCAGAGAGCAAAATCTCCAGAGAGGAAATTTTCGTCTCGATTTTTTACGTAGTATTACGTTCCTAAATAACGGTCCTCCAGAGAGCAAAATCTCCAGAGAGGAAATTTTCGTCTCGATTTTTAACGTAGGATTGCGTTCGTCAATAAGGGTCCTCCACAGAGCAAAATCTCCAGAGAGGAAATTTTCGTCTCGATTTTTAACGTAGGATTGCGTTCGTCAATAACTGTCCTCCAGAGAGCAAAATCTCCAGAGAGGAAATTTTCATCTCGATTTTTAACGTAGTATTACGTTCCTAAATAACGGTCCTCCAGAGAGCAAAATCTCCAGAAAGGAAATTTTCCTCTCGATTTTCAACGTAGGATTTCGTTCGTCAATAACGGGCCTCCAGAGAGCAAAATCTCCAGAGAGGAAATTTTCGTCTCGATTTTTAACGTAGGATTACGTTCCTAAATAGCGGTCCTCCAGAGAGCAAAATCTCCAGAGAGGAAATTTTCGTCTCGATTTTTAACGTAGGATTACGTTCCTAAATAGCGGTCCTCCAGAGAGCGATTTTTAACGTAGGATTACATTCCTCAATAACGGTCCTCCAGAGAGCAAATTCTCCAGACAGGAAATTTTCGTCTCGATTTTTAATGTAGTATTACGTTCCTAAATAACGGTCCTCCAGAGAGCAAAATCTCCAGAGAGGAAATTTTCGTCTCGATTTTTAACGTAGTATTACGTTCCTAAATAGCGGTCCTCCAGAGAGCAAAATCTCCAGAGAGGAAATTTTCGTCTCGATTTTTAACGTAGTATTACGTTACTAAATAACGGTCCTCCAGAGAGCAAAATCTCCAGAGAGGAAATTTTCGTCTCGATTTTTAACGTAGTATTACGTTCCTAAATAACGGTCCTCCAGAGAGCAAAATCTCCAGAGAGGAAATTTTCGTCTCCATTTTTAACGTAGTATTACGTTTCTAAATAACGGTCCTCCAGAGAGCAAAATCTCCAGAGAGGAAATTTTCGTCTAGATTTTTAACGTAGTATTACGTTCCTAAATAATGGTCCTCCAGAGAGCAAAATCTCCAGAGAGGAAATTTTCGTCTCGATTTTTAACGTAGTATTACGTTCCTAAATAACGGTCCTCCAGAGAGCAAAATCTCCAGAGAGGAAATTTTCGTCTCGATTTTTAACGTAGTATTACGTTCCTAAATAACGGTCCTCCAGAGAGCAAAATCTCCAGAGAGGAAATTTTCGTCTAGATTTTTAACGTAGTATTACGTTCATAAATAACGGTCTTCCAGAGAGCAAAATCTCCAGAGAGGAAATTTTCGTCTCGATTTTTAACGTAGTATTACGTTCCTAAATAACGGTCCTCCAGAGAGCAAAATCTCCAGAGAGGAAATTTTCGTCTCGATTTTTAACGTAGTATTACGTTCCTAAATAACGGTCTTCCAGAGAGCAAAATCTCCAGAGAGGAAATTTTCGTCTCGATTTTTAACGTAGTATTACGTTCCTAAATAACGGTCCTCCAGAGAGCAAAATCTCCAGGGAGGAAATTTTCGTCTCGATTTTTAACGTAGTATTACGTTCCTAAATAACGGTTCTCCAGAGAGCAAAATCTCCAGAGAGGAAATTTTCGTCTCGATTTTCAACGTAGGATTGCGTTCGTCAATAACGGTCCTCCAGAGAGCAAAATCTCCAGAGAGGAAATTTTCATCTCGATTTTTAACGTAGGATTGCGTTCGTCAATAACGGTCCTCCAGAGAGCAAAATCTCCAGAGAGGAAATTTTCGTCTCGATTTTTAACGTAGGATTGCGTTCGTCAATAATGGTCCTCCAGAGAGAAAAATCTCCAGAGAGGAAATTTTCGTCTCGATTTTTAACGTAGTATTACGTTCCTAAATAACGGTCCTCCAGAGAGCAAAATCTCCAGAGAGGAAATTTTCGTCTCGATTTTTAACGTAGTATTACGTTCCTAAATAACGGTCCTCCAGAGAGCAAAATCTCCAGAGAGGAAATTTTCGTCTAGATTTTTAACGTAGTATTACGTTCATAAATAACGGTCTTCCAGAGAGCAAAATCTCCAGAGAGGAAATTTTCGTCTCGATTTTTAACGTAGTATTACGTTCCTAAATAACGGTCCTCCAGAGAGCAAAATCTCCAGAGAGGAAATTTTCGTCTCGATTTTTAACGTAGTATTACGTTCCTAAATAACGGTCTTCCAGAGAGCAAAATCTCCAGAGAGGAAATTTTCGTCTCGATTTTTAACGTAGTATTACGTTCCTAAATAACGGTCCTCCAGAGAGCAAAATCTCCAGGGAGGAAATTTTCGTCTCGATTTTTAACGTAGTATTACGTTCCTAAATAACGGTTCTCCAGAGAGCAAAATCTCCAGAGAGGAAATTTTCGTCTCGATTTTCAACGTAGGATTGCGTTCGTCAATAACGGTCCTCCAGAGAGCAAAATCTCCAGAGAGGAAATTTTCATCTCGATTTTTAACGTAGGATTGCGTTCGTCAATAACGGTCCTCCAGAGAGCAAAATCTCCAGAGAGGAAATTTTCGTCTCGATTTTTAACGTAGGATTGCGTTCGTCAATAATGGTCCTCCAGAGAGAAAAATCTCCAGAGAGGAAATTTTCGTCTCGATTTTCAACGTAGGATTGCATTCCTGAATAACGGTCCTCCACAGAGCAAAATCTCCAGAGAGGAAATTTTCGTCTCAATTTTTAACGTAGGATTGCCTTCCTCAATAACGGTCCTCCAGAGAGCAAAATTTCAGAGTCCATCACGAGTTAGAATTTTTTCACCATGCCAAACCCAGTAGCAGAAAACAGAAAAGTACCAAAATGAATCCAATAAAAAAAGATATAAATAACGATAAGTAATTCTACGTTAATATCCCGCGGTAGTTTAGTTAGAAGAGAATACCTAATTTTTTTTCGCCATTAATAGATACATTATCGGAACTAATAAAATGAAATATCCATAAATGGATGAATATCATCGGCACTGATAAAAATTTTCATAAATAAATATGATATTGGAATTGAGACTATTCTTACATTAATGGACATCAGAAATATATATATAGAAACCTACATAACTTCCATTATAATGGTATGTTTCTTTTTGTTCTTACACTCTCAGAGGCTTAATATTTTATAGTCTCTCTATTCGTGAAAAAAGTAACTCCCGCCACTGCTGTCAAAAGCTTGTCACGCTATCTTCTCCGAAACCGCTGGGGGTATGGGGTCGAGAGCGATACCAATGGATGCAAAAACGTTGTGGGACCAAAGTAAGACATGGCTCATCTTCGTCGGACTTTTTTATTTATGTTTTGTGGGAAAATATTGCTTTTTCATCTTCAGATTACGATAACTCGCCAAAAAATGACCGTATAATTTTGTTCTTTTTACAGTGTAAGACTACGGACATTTCTCTTTCAAACTAGACCTCATTTGTTTAAAAATACGCCGTGCAAGAGGGCCGTGGTGGCCTTGTGGTACAGCGCGCTGGATTTCGGTGCTGAGGGTGTTCGGATCGAATCCTGGCGAAGCGCCACTAAAATGCCTCCGTTTGTGTCGTTCCTTCATAGGGGGCAATGTTGGTCCGCCTATATGGCGCCCCCATAATAAAGTCGCCAGTAAAATTGCGGTGAATCATAGGCGAATGTCTTCGCGACAAGTACCTCCGCATTTAAAAAAAAGTTTAAAAATATTTTAAAACAGACTAATATTTTCATCAAAAAATGAAACAATTTTTCAAGAAATATCATCCCCTATGTGGATGTAATATCGATGCTCCTCGATTGTTTATCTTACAAAGGAAATATTCACATAATCTGGAAACTGAAAGATTTTTTAATTCTTATAAACCTCATTTCATGTCTAGAGGAACCCGGGGTAGAACGAAGTTCGGGTCGGAATGAAGTTCAAGGTTTTTAAGGTGTCAAGGAGGTGCTGTCAGCCACCGGCAATAAGTACAACTAGACCAACGTATTGCTGCTCAACTTCGACAGCCATTTTAGTATAGTTTTCTCGAGCGTTGGTGTGTGCAATTTTCGTTGTGTGGTTTTTTGCTCCTCTATTGTAACTTTTGATGATTTTGTAACCAAGGTAAGGTATACATACTTGTTTACATCACAACTATAGTTAGTACATGCTTGAATTACGTTTAATTGTCTATAGTTTCCTGTAGTTAAACATTTGTTTACGTAACTTTCTCGAGTTACCTGAGTCCCTAACCTAAATCGTTTCCCTGGGGCGGAACGGGTGGGGCAGAATGGGGTAGTACCTCATTCTGCCCCGCAATGGTTTTAACTAAGAGATCGCTTTTGGTACGCCCCCAAATTTTTTTTCTTTCGATTTCAGATGGTTCGAGACTATAAGAAAAAGGCAAATAAGCAATAATTACATTGAACCTTGCACAGCGTCTCAGTAGACTATTTGTTTAGTTTTACTTAAAACTTTATGGCATATCGCTATTCGACACTCCGCTGCATTCTGAAAACCTAACGTCATTTTCAAACACATGTCTGCTTCACGTGCGATCCGTGTGCTACAAAGGCTCAATTCCAGCTGACCTCTGCCGGACAGAACCCACCACACCTAACGCCCGCAAGCTCCGCCCTTTTGGACTTCTCTTTGGAAGGAAAAATCCAGTCTCAATACTTTCTAGACAGACCCTGTATATTTCAGATAGTATATAACAGTTCCGTAACTGACTGACATACAAAGCAGAGTCTAAACCGCTGGACCTAAAGGACTGAAATTTTGCATTGCGATTCTTCTTATATTGTAGGGGTGCACTAAGAACAATTAAGCTGTTGTAACTTTTTCAAAGTTTGCATTTAAAAAAATAATTTGAGGGTTATAAAATTTATATCAGGAGAAAGATCATAAAAATTTCTTTAAAATGAAATCTTTTTTGAATCTTTACCTCCATTTTCTGATTTTTGGTGAATTTCTAAAGATTCATTTTTAGAATTTAATTTATTAAATGCTGATCGCGTGATTTCTTTTTCTGGTACTGTAAATTAATTTATCGTCACGTTGATAGCAACGAAATAGACAAGAAAAATATGTTTCTTCTTACTAATGCGGCAGACGATTGGACATTATCCAAAAAAATATTAAAATACAGTAAAAGATATGTTCCTCAAACTGTACTATATTAACTGTAAAATATTCTTTAGTATGTTTTATTAGATTTAATTTGAATATTTTCTTCTACATTATTTTGTTTATAAAAATATCCGTTACGATTTTTTTATAAATATATTTTTTCGTTTTTTTTAACATCAATTGCATATATTTATCGATGTATATATTATAGATATATTTAAGCATATTTTTGGCATTAAATGCATACAATGACCGTTGTATTTAATTTGAATGTACTCCGTAGCGAAGTACGGGTTTTCAGCTAGTATATATATATATATATATATATATATATATATATATATATATATATATATATATATATATATATTAAATTAGTTTTCTTATTATGCCAAATATTTTTAATACCAAAAGAAAATTTTCTAGAGTGGTTTGAAAGTGATAGATGCGAACCAGGGCTTTAAGACTGCTGTGTACTGACACTATTGGATTCGCTCACGTAAATATAAAACTATGGAGAAAAAGTCCAAAGATTGCCGACTTGGATTTAAAGATTTTTTATTATACTCCGTAATAGAAATTTTACACCTTAGGAATTTCGTTTTTTAAAAGAAATGCAAAGAATATTTTTAGATTCAAGTTATTTGGGGAAACAAATCTGGTATAGTATATTTTAAAAGCTCCTAAAGTCCTTTTGGGGACACCTGTTGCAAGGTTGGTAGATAAGTTCAGTCTATTTGAAAATGCCATTTTTATTGGTTGATCGGCATTTATGTAGCTATAAACAGTAGACACATTTTCTCTATAGGTTAACATTAAGATGAGCGAATCTAATAGGGTTAGAACACAGCAGCGTTAATATATGAGTGACACTGATATTATAAATGGTGCTACGGTTCAACCGTGGGAAGAAGTTAAATATGAAGAGAGGGAAGAAGAGCCTGTTGATCAGTTCTAGCACATCACAGAGCTACCGTACGTCTAGACTTCTCAAGATTATATGAATCGGTGTAATTATGAATACGCTGAAATTATAGCTGTTTGGAAAACTTGTAGCGATATCAAAAAAAGATCTCGCGATGTACGGACGGGCGATTTTAGCGTCTGCAATTTTACTTTCCGGAGGACCGTTATGGAGGAACATAATCCTACGTTAACACTCTATCGGGCACGTTGATCTGACAGATACAGGCGTATCAATATCTCTGCTTTTATCGCCTAAAACATGTTCTTACGACCTTGACCTTATCAGTATCAGTCCAACTGGCCACCTGCTCCTTTGGAATGCAGCAAGGATCAGTTCCGTGTAGGAGTATTTCCGGTTTTGAAGCTTGTTTGAAGTTTTATATCTGTTAGATACGCGCCCGATAACGTTTGTCTATTGAAGCTTTACGGAAGTATCGAGATTCCCAGTACATTTTGGTATTATTTTTTTCCCATGATGAGTGCTAAACGCTTTATAGATTTGAATAATCAAAAGGACCTTGAGGTAGTTCATAGCATTCTATTTAGTGATGGAAATGAGGAATTAAATGCTGAAAACTTTGATGAAAGTGGTGATTACGAAGACGATATTTTAGAAACATGTGAAGTTGATTCTGATAGCAGTGATTATGATGACTCAGAACTTGATGATGATGCTAATAATGATTATTTTTGTGTAGGAAAAGACAATAGTACTAAATGGGCAAAATGGATCGGAAGAAAAAATGTCAAAGGTCGATCGCAGAATATTATCACAAAATTACCTGGAGTAATCGGAAGTGCGAAAGGTATGAAATCTATATATGGTTCTTGGAACTCTTTTTCTGACGAAATATTGGAAATAATTGTGAAATGCACTAACAAATGCATTTCTACAGTTTCCAATCTATTTAGTAGAGAAAGAGATGCAAGGCTAACAGATAATATTGAAATAAAAACATTTACCGGTTTACTTCTATTAACTGGTGTTTTGCGCAAAATAAAATTTAAAATTAAATGAAAAAACCAAAAAAGGTCCGACTGTAAAACCCAGACCTAAAAAGAATAAAAATAGAAGATTTAAAGTAATACAAATTACAGAAAACACATAAAAAAGAGATGTATCTCACAGATACACCACGCTCAATGCCGGAAGTTTCGAGATGGGCCCGACGGAGTGCTAAAACAAATAGCAGATTCGGTAAATCAGAAAAAAATACTGATTACGTACACAAATTAAATTAATAAAGTAGAAACTCAAGAGTAGTGTTACATTTTGAAATTACAATAAAGTTTAATAGAAATTAGAGGATTCGTGTTTTTCGATTATTTGTACTGTTCCCTCCATGAACTCATATAATCAGGAGCACACCGTGATTTAGAAATATTTGAAAGGCAAGACAGCTGATGATCGTCTTGCCTTTTATTCCGATGCTAGCGAATCAGCAGCTAGTGGGATTGAACAGTAACTTTATTTATGAGTACGTAAAATATTTTTCTCGGTTTAATATGAAAATAAAAATTTCAGAAATGTGTAAAGCCCCATTTCATAAATGGAGCTCAACATTTCTAGGGTAATTGCTGAATACAACCTAACAATTGGTTAACCCTTTCACCGGCTCAATTCGAAACTCTAATTCACCTATCCTGGCTTCTGAAACTTGTACAGCTCTACCCTTCAAGCGGCCCGATTCCCTGGAAAAAAGTTTGTTTTCACTGCAAAAATACTTCTTTCCCCCTTTTCGGAAGTATCTTTTGCCTGTCACCGCAACCCTCTACAGTAATAAAATTTAGCACCCCGCTAGTGTCTCCCCCAAATTTGGTCCCCAACAAGAAAGCGGAATTTTTCTAGGAAACCGTACGTGTGTGTGTGTGTGGCTTATTCCACCCGCTCTAGCCGTAGGCTAGACCAGAGGAAAAGGGGGAACAGCTTTTGAGGGTCGTGTATAAGAGATTTCCGTTCCTCTGAAACACTCCTCCGTAGCGGTTGATGATAACGTTAAAATGCTATGAAAATTTGGCAAAAATATTATATTCAATTTCTTCCAAACTTCAGATATTTTCAAAACAAAGCATTCGAAAATATAAATTAAATATTAAATATTTCAGATTTTAAACCATCTCTTATAGTTTTAAGTTAATAAAAAATTCTAGAGAATTCCATTAAATATTTCATCTCACTAGCATAATATTTTTCACACGTTTTCCCATATAAATTTTATTTCTTCATTGATTTCAGGAACCAAAAATTTAAACTTCTATAATTACCATTTTGTTACACAGAAGATACATTTTAACAGCCGTAAAAATATTTACACATTCTGAAACACTGCAAGTGGTTAAAAAATGTTATAAGTGCAAATTTTGTATAATTAAAACATAATAATACACAAATTATTTAAATGTGTCATGTTACAATCACATTGTTTTATCCTATGAATTTTATATTTCATTGTTAAACGAATTACACTCACACAAAACGATAAAAGAATATTGCAGTTCACACACAGAATTACTTATTGTTTCGTATATGTAATGAAATTTCGGAAAAAAGAATTATTTTAACAAACCAAAATTAGATAATATTAAATTTTAGAATTAAGGTTATAACATAATATTCCATTTTTGGCATGATCTCAAGGTTAGTATAAAAAGTGACACACAGTACCAAAATGACTGCTCAAAGGTTATGCTTGAATATATATGGTTTATTTACACTACTATATATTTTATATACAATAACACTTCAAAATTCATTAAACTTTCTTCAAATTATTTAATCTTATTCTAAATTTCTTTCAAGTTAATCATTCAATGCAATTTTTCTAGATATTCACAAATGTTAACCGCAATAATTATCACAATTAATTTCAACAATAAATATTTGCTAATAGATACACACATCATTGATAATCAGTTCCATCAGTAATAAAATCCCTCATCATAACTTTGTTACTACCAATTACATTCATCAATAATTTTTACTAATAGTTATACACCTCAATAATAATGTTTTGTCAGTAATTAAATTCCTCACAATAACTTTGTTACTACCAATTAAAATCACCAGTAACATTTACTTATAGTTACACACATCATATTCAAAATCACCAATCATCAATCATATTCAAATTCATCAGTAATTAAATTTCTCAACATAACTTTGTAATTAATGTTTTAATTGTTTTCAATCTTTCTCTCAAAATCTTAAAATTTTAGGAATGCCGAAATTAGAGTTCCAAATGACACTTCCCTATCATTAATATAAAATACTCTGAAACAAACCTTGGCTGACATCGATGACACCACATGTATACGCATGAGTTTCAGTCCTCGGACTCATTAACACTCACAGGTATAAGGATAATAATCCGTTGCGTCATAATTGGCAGTCCACGTAGAATATCAGTAAACACAGTCTGGAAGTTACCACTCAGTTCCTGATCTTTGTGCAAGGGTGCAGAGTCTCACGGCTGGCATGGGGTTGATCGTTGTCGTCAAGGAAACAGGCTCAAACTCTTAGCGTCAGTTCCAGATCATTGGGCAAGGGTGCAGAATCTCTCAGCTGGCATGGGGTTGATCCTTGTGGCTGAGGGAATAGGCTCAAATCCGTGTAATCTGGTAATCAACTATTTTATCATGCAAGGGTCAACAGCAACATGGTTTCACCCTTGCTTTTAGTTTCGACTCATTTATTCTATATGTTTTCACGACAGTATATTTTATTTTATATTACAAATAAATAATTATATCGCTAAAAATTTGTTAGTTCTTTCTGATGTTACAATTATAGATGCAATGATCTTGTTATAACCTTAATACATAATACCATATTTTCAAGTGCTACAATTTTTTACAACAGAAGATCGATAATAGATCGCTATATCATACACAATTGCTTATTTCTTATTATGTGAAAATGTGATGTAAACAAAGACGTATAGTTAATTTAAATATAGAAATATATGTTAAACATTCTATTCTTTTGTATGGTATTTTTCAAAACAGGAAGCGGGGCACAAAGCTTCATCACAAATTTTGCATGAATGGATAGAGATATTTTCTTATTCAGAAGAAATGTTTTCTTCCATTATTCTCTCTATTAATTTCAAACGGAAGTTCAGATTATTAAGATTCCCTCCATTTTTGTTTTGTAAAGAAGGAATGAATTCCAAACTTAAATATCTAAAAGGTGCCTCACAATTTTTTTATAATATTTTTTCTGTTATCATCGTTTTTCTTATATCCCATAATTTTCTGTTATCGTTTTTCTTATTTTGCCATAATTTTAAATAGATCCATCCATTCTGTCCACACCACCCATTGTATGGTTGCAATCCAGAACTGGTACGGGTTTTTTATAAGTTTTCCCATGTTTTGTTATATTTTGCATTTCTGTGGAATGGATCGTGCTTAAAATGGCGACAGATCTTTTATCATGCCACTTCATTATCAAAGTTTTTCCCCGTTGATAAGCAATCAGCTCACCCTTTTTCATTTTTTTATTTTTGATTGATTTGCAGTGCAATAGCGAATTAATAACAATTTTGGAACAACATCCAAAATTAATTTTTATAATATTTATATTGCAGCCGAAAAATTTTGTTGATGAATGAATATTCATGCTTAACTTATGACTTGCCAATTTTCATGGTTTTCATGCAGAAAACCAAATTTTTTGAAATATCAGAATTAAAAATTTAGTATTTTCTCGCAACACACATATTGGATTTGAGTTCAATTGAATGCACTATTTAGACGCTATTGCACATACGTACATACACAAGTTTATAGTTAAATACACAATTTTACAAATCAGTTTTGTTTTAATCATATTCTTTTTGTGTCTATGAAAATACATCTTTTTTTTAACTGCAATTTTAAGATTGTATCGGTCATATCAATGTCCTAGTTAAATGCTGTAATAAAGAAATTCCGATAATTTGGTTGTTTAGAGAGCTTAGGTCAATTTTTGGTACTCGAAGACTAACCGGGACTTACTGCTTAATGTCGATACAGATGAATACAAACATTCATATAGAAAAGGGACTCGAACCTGCGAACTCCAGCACCGTAAGGTTCACCCGGAAAATTATGCTTTCATTAATTTGCTTCCGACCACTATCAAAAATCAATGAAATTTTAAGGAAACAGCTACGGGGTCCAAAAATCCTCTCGCTGGGAAGTCGGCTACGCAAGAGAGGGGTACGAAATCAGGAGAAAATTCCTATCTCATGAGGATGATCAAAATTGTGGAGATAACCTCGAATGTGACGCTCTAAACGCCTTACACCTGATAATTTGGGTAGGTAGTTCAGCGTGAGTTAAAAAAAAGAAAAGAAACACCTAAGAATTTCTCACCAATCCCTCCAACCCATTAATTTACAGATTAAAACAAGATGTTAGAAGACCGAGATGAAGAACTAAACAATATTTTGTTACACGAGGGTTAATTAGATAGACTGGAACCTAATTTTAAAGCCGATTACGAAAGGCGGGAATCATCCATGCCAGAAGTAGGATTCGGGACCGAAAGACAGAGCCCTCCCATTCAGCCATTTCCCAGTATGAAGCACTGTACAACATCAAATAACTTTTCAAACTTGTATGGAAAGTAATAAAATAATAAGTGAAAAGTTTGAAATGTAGCCAAATTGATAAAATAAAATAAAATATGTTTAGACATTATTTTAGTTATTAAAATCGTTATTTTAGTTATAAAAATTATTAAAAGACGATTAATTAAATTTAAATATACATAATTTAAATATACAGTACATGAATTAAATCCTGATTTAAATTAGGTTTTAAATCACTTGATTTTTTTAAAAAAATCATTGATTTAAATCAAAATTACTTATGTATATAGTTTTACATTATGTTTCATTCAAATGTAATTTTATTAGCTATAATGGCTTTATCTAGATTGTAAAGTAAAAGATAAAGTAGGAGGGAACTTCTATCATTGCAATATCATATTTTATCTATCACTGTGATTAGTAAGAGTTTTGTTGACATAGGATAAAAAAAATCATGGTTTCATGTATTTAATATATAATTTATCATATGTAAATACTAATAGTGCAATGAAAACTTTATCATTAATCGTAATAATAATTTAATCATAATTTAAATTATTGCCTTTGAAATTTTTAACTTGTTAATGTTTAAAAACATAAAAATTCGCGAATCTCCCAGATTATGATCCTAGGGAAATTCATAAGCGCCCTGTTCCTGTGGCCTTACAACAGCCAGCTAGATATTCCACACCCTCCATTCTTGACCTTCCTTCTTGGAAACTGATGCAATTACCGAACATCTGACTTTTCAGGAAAGTCGATCTGCAACCCCCCCCCCCCGCCCCTCCAACTTACCAACGTCGCTCTATTCAGACCCCCATCCCGTGAATGCGTCAGAATCGGAGATGTACATGTAGGGGTCTTCATTCCCCAATTTCGGACAATTCGAGGTTGTAAATCAAGCACCTTTTATCGTTCCGAAAACGGGGGAAAAACTCCGTGCAGTGCTGGAAAAATAACCTGCGCCTGTTCAGGGGTACGTCACTGCCCGAATGAGACGGCTAAGGTCGGACGTAATATTTCGTCACTGCCCGGATGAGACAGTCAGGGCTCGACGTAATATTTCGTCACTGCCGTTGAAAGGGTTAAAGCCTGTGGATAATATCGTACCTGTGTATAAATAACGCCCCAACCCCTATGACATGTATACAAGTAGATACAACACAACCATTATTTATATGAGGACAGAAGCTGCTTGAAATACTTGATAACTGAAATTCACATTACATTTTATATCAATGCTAAACAATGCACATAATACATTTTTCTATTTTTTATTATTTTATCTCACGGGCTAAAACCTTAATTCTATAGTCTACAAATTTGGATTTGGTAGAGAAAATAAAGGATTTTGAACTCAAGGTGTGTCAACTGAACAAAACATAAAAACATTTAAAAATTTCAACCGAATTAAGTTGAAAATCTAAAAGAAGAACTGACAGTTTTCATTACAATATACCGCTTACACTTTTTTTTTAAATTGCAACTCACTTTCAAAGTTTTCAGTGAAGGAAGTATTTAGAATTCTTTCTTAAGCCAGTCCTTAAATATAAACCTCAGTTTAGATTTTAAGACAATATTTATTTTGATAGTAAAGGGATATTTTTTGTCTGATATCCCGATAAATGTCACTCTAGATTAACTCATCTGCTGCTGCCTTTCAAGTAAGAATTTTATAACATATATAAATAAAAATATTTGCCTTTAAAATTTTGTACTTATTCAAAAAATAACGGAGCTGTTAGGGAGAAAAGCGCAAGAACGATATACAGTGTACTCCCGATTATCCAGGTTAATGCAGG
Source organism: Dolomedes plantarius (assembly GCA_907164885.2). Taxonomy (NCBI): domain Eukaryota; kingdom Metazoa; phylum Arthropoda; class Arachnida; order Araneae; family Dolomedidae; genus Dolomedes; species Dolomedes plantarius. The sequence continues at coordinate 157,671,748 of OU015500.1, forward strand.
GGAGGAGTAGCAGGAATCATCGAAACACACGGATCATCCAATTTATATTGAATTTTCCTGAATGTTTAAAATATAATGCTACATTTTTATGCTTTATTAATTTTATTTATGAATGTTATTCGTAATTTTTTTACAGAAACTTGATACATTTTTTGATATCACCACGAATTTTCACTCTATTTTAGTAATTTAATGTATGAATGTAATAGGAAATTTTTTTACCGAATCTTTGAGTCGTTTTCTGATATCACTGGGAATGAACACTATCTTTTTTATTAATTTCATTTTTGAATGTAATAGGTAATTTTTTTACCGGATCTTTGATACGTTTTTTGATATCACCACGAATTTTTACCGGGGTTTCTATTTCATTAGTTTAATTTAATTTATGAATGCAATCCATAATTTTTTTACTGAATCTTCGATACGTTTTTGATATCACCACAAAATTTCAATTGTTTTCTATTTTATTACTTTAATTTAATTTATAAATGTAATCGTAATTGTTTTTACCGAATCTTTGATACGTTTATTGCTATCACCACGAATTTTAACTTACTTTTCAATTTCATTAATTTAATTTATGAATGTAATCCGAAATTTTTTCACCGAATCTTTGATATGTTTTTTGATATCACCGCCAAATTTCACTCGCTTTTCAATTTCAATAATTTAATTTAATTTATGAATGCAATCCGAAATTTTTTCACCGAATCTTTGATATGTTTTTTGATATCACCATGAAATTTCGCTCTCTTTTCCATTTTATTACTTTTATTTTATTAATTTAATTTATGAATGTAATCCGTAAATTTTTTTACCGAATCTTTTATGTGATTTTTTGATATCTCTACGAATTTTCCCTAATTGGATATGATATCGCTTTATTAATATCTCCGGGAAATGAAAGAAGTGTTATATTAGTACATTACCAAATTACTTATCCAATAAAATCTTCTCATTAAATAGCGAACTGTTGTTTCAAAAATCTGGCTTATATATGGATGTCGGAAGAAATCGGCATGCCGCTTTTAGAAATAAGTAGGTATTATTTTGAATAAATAATTCAGATTTTTTTTCTGCACAGATAAACTTCAAACCGGATGATCCACACCCACATAATCAAGAGTACACTGTATATTGTTTACTGGAGACAGGAATTATATAGTTAAATGCTAAATGTTGTTCCATTTGAATAATATCGTGAATAAGTTTCCGATAAATATTCCTCACATTACAGGACATTTTACTGTTAACGATTTACAATATCTTCAGACAACTTAGTAGAAGAAACTAAAGATTCCAGTTACAGAATGCTTGCATCGAAAGATCCATTGCACAATTTAAATGCACAGTTATTTCTTTTTCCCATGCGTCCATGTGTTTCGACTATTAAGATGGAGTGCAGAAAATTGTTGAATATGCTCAGGGTCTGTTACAAATGGCCCATTCTGTACAGGTGTTTCAAATGGACTAAGAATTTTTTTAATGCATACTCCCGTTGGTTTAACAGATTGCTCTCATATGCGAAACTGCAATTTTTGGGATAAGTTTGTCTATGAGAAAATGTAGTCTAGACACAAATCTTTTACAGCCTATCAATTTAAATTTGACAAGTATTTCAGCTTAATAATATTAAATTAGTAAAGGTATCTAGTAATCTAATTTGCATAAAATATACAATTTTCTTTGAAATGGTAACTCGGCTTCGAAAATACTTATATTGAATGTTTTTAACATAAATCGTTTCTATAAAATATTATGCTTTAACTACTATGACAATGAAGGCAAAATCCTTTTATGGTATTGCTTATTTTAAACATAAAAATACGTATATTGCACATTATGGGACATTTTTACTGTATAATTTTTATTCTATTATATGCAGATCTGAGGCTCGAATCTCAAATATTTCCAGAATCGGGTACCCGGGTATTACAAGAAACCGTGTTTGAATAATACAAGAACCATAAATCGTTTGCCCTAAATATTTATATACAAGGGACGTGGCGGCCTTGTGGTACAGCGCGCTGGTTTTCGGTGCTGAGGGTGCTCAGATCGAATCTTATCGAAGCGCCACTAAAATGCCTCCGTTTGTGTCCTCCCTTCATAGGGGGCAATGTTGGTCCGCCTATATGGCGTCCCCATAATAAAATGGCCAGCAAAACTGTGGTGAATTATAGGCGAATGTCTTCGCGACAAGTGCCTCCGCATTGAAATATATATATATATATATATATATATATATATATATATATATATATATATATATATATATATATATCCAAAAAATGGAACTTAGATCATCCTGATGGCTCGAAGTATTACTGGCATATTTTGAGAAAAGAAAAAGAAATTTTCCCAAACCGTCCATTAGGTGGCGGATCCATTATGACACGGGGCTGCTTTTCGATTAATTACGTGGGGTCACATGCATTTCTTTCAGAAAAAGTTAATTCAAAGGCATATCTAAAAACTCTTTCTGACCATCTTTTACCTGTTGCAACACTTCTGGCAGGAGAAAATGGATTTATCAGCAAAATAATGCGCCTATCCACACAAGCCGTGAGACAAAACTCTGGTTCCAGAAGAAAAATATTGAAGTTTTGCAATAGAGCCCCAGATGTTCTGATCTAAACCCTTCGAGAACTTAGGAGAGATCAAGAAAGACTAGTTTACAAAAATGGAAGGCATTTTCCCCCAGCTTCAGAACTCAGATCTACGATTGAAGATGAATGGTACAAAACCAGTCCCGAACTGTGCCAAAAATTTATATGTCCATGAAAGATAAAATATTTGCGGTCATTTAAAGCAATGGTCAGTGCACAACTATTTAAATATTTTTTTCTCTATTACAGTATTGTTTTTATTTTCCTCTCCTTAAAGATTTTACAAAGGCGGAAATAGTGTTTTTTTCTATAATTATTTTATTTTCGCAATAAAATACTTACAGATAAATTTGTTGACTTATTATAAGCTTTTAATATTGACATTTTATAAGTGCTCAGTCTTCATAAAAGACATATTTTTATTTTTAAATAATTCATTATAATAATTGTTTCCTTTTTATTCAAATTGTTTGTAATTTGTATTCTAATTGCGTTTCGGGTCAATAGATGGCATCACTGTGTAATTTTTTTCCCCTTCAAGCTAAAATGTTTTATATTCTGCTGTTGTTGCACATTCGATTCTTAGTACAGTGGAACCCCGATTTTACGTTTTTCATGGGACCAGCGGTAAAAAAAGTACGAAACGGGAAAACGTAAAATCGGGGTTTAAAAAATCTAAGCATATTGCTCAAAAATTGACACTTACAGGATGAACTATCGGAAAAAATGTGTAATCTTTACTTGTTTTTTTGCTTTTTGATGCAATTTCAACTACAGAACGTTCAATACTAACAATTTTTCGCAAATTTGCTTCTTGGTTTACATTCGAAACTAAAAATTGTTTCAGAGTTTTTATGCTTTGAATTGCTTGATCAGCTGTGGGTACAACAACCTCCGTTATTTCTTCTTCATCTTCATCACCACTATCATCTTAAGCAGGCATTAAATTAGATATCGAAGGAATTTGCGAAGTGATGAGATGTGCGTTGCAGTCGATATACGAGTCACCGACTTCCGGAAGATTTTCACCTTCAGCCAAGCAATCTTCTTCCGTTTCATTGTAATCTGAAGGTGAAGAGCTAATTTCATCGTTGGATTCCGAGAAACCTGCTTTACATTGGTAACGCATTTTTTGTCGACACTGTCCCAACCAGCAGAAATCAAATTCAGAGCTTCCAGAACATTTATCTTTGCTGTAGAAGCATCATAGAGGTCACCGGAACCAATAAAAAGAAGTGATTTCGTAACCAGTTTTGTTCCTGTAATGTGATATAAATGATAGGATAATTCCTAGATCCAAAAGGTAGAAATTGGCTGTTGCAGTTTGCTGAAAAAATTCTACTCACACATATTTCAATTTAAGATCCAAATTAAGAGGGGCAGTTATCAATAAAAATAATTATTTTTCGCTCCTGTAGTCGGAATTTTTTTATCCAGTTTTCGTAGAAAATCTTCAAACAGCGATTGAGTCATCCACGCCATTTTATTCGAAGAGCAATCCGTGGGTAAACTTTTCACATTTTTGAAACACCGTGGTTTCTTTGCTCTACCGATCACAAGAGGCGTTAATTTCTCACTTCCGTCGGCATTCGTTCATAATAAAACAGTTAAGCGCATTTTTGAAAGTTTTCCCTCGTGGCAATTTTCGCCTTTGACCGTCAATGTTTTTTCGAGTAACAAGTTGAAAAATAGTCCCGTCTCGTCGGCGTAGAATAAGTCTCTTGGATTGTACTTCTTTAATAAATTTGGCAAAGTGTTCTCTTTCCCCTGCGGCACAGTTGCAATATCCATACCATCGGATTCTCCACAGATAGATTTATAACATAAATTGTTCCTTTTTTTATATCTGTCGATCCCGCCATTCGATGCAGAGAAGCATTGGGGTTTAAGCCTTTCAGCAATTTCAAGTGCATTTTCTTTAACGATGGATCCGTTTATTGGAATTTCTGATGCCCGGGCTTCCTTGAACCATTCCATTAAATTTTTTTCCAAATCATCATACGGAGATGTCTTAAGAGTTTTTCGTTTCTTTGCAGATTTTCCGAATTTTTCAGCTCTTAACTCTACTGCAGCTACTTGCATTAAAATCGTTTGCAAAATTGAATATGCAATACCCAAAGATTTAGCAAGATCAATTTTAGTGCCATGAAATTCTTTAGCTTTTTCGACGATTTCGGCCTTTTTGGCTAGAGAGAAACATTTTCGTTTAGACATCCTTCCTTCAGATTAAGAACGCTCGACAATGAGAAAAATGGTTACGGTGCTCAAACGAACTTTTACAAACCAGCTGAAACCAGTTCTACCTTTAGTGGGTCTCATGGTCTGGTCATAGTCCCCCCCACCCATGTGAAGTGTGGACATTGGACAATCGAAACAAAAGAGATCCATCACCTCTTTCTCTTTTGTTGACATAGAGTGATCGAAGAATCGAAAGGCATTGCCGTGATTTTCCACCACTTGCGGGTGTCCCCTGCTTTTCTTCTTCCTCCACCCTTCTGATTTTGACGCTGGGTGGAAACCCCTCCTGCCTACCACACACAGACAAAAGGACAGTAAGATGGAACAGAAAGAATGCCAGAACACTTCAAACTGGTAAGAAAGAAGTTTTTCTTGAAAGAAAGAACTCGAAAAAGTTTGTGTGAACCTTATAGAGGAAAAATGATTTTGATCTCGTCTTCAGAAAAAAAAAAACGTATAAAGCGGGATTTTCTGGAAAGGGGTAACGTAAAATCCGGGATATTTTAACATTATCGGTATAGGCAATTTTCACGGACCAGCACAAAATGACGTAGGAACCGGGAAAACGTACGAAACGGACAACGTAAAATCGGGGTTCTACTGTAATTGCAAGAAAATGGCTAAGAAATGTTTAATCTGTTGTGGTGTGTATTCTAAGCAATGTCATGTAAGAAATAAAAAATCGTTATACTGAATGCGATTCCTTTTTTTGTAAGATTCTGTGCAGATTATAGTTCAAAATTTTTCCATTTTGCAGTCAATTATTCCTTTTCTAAAACCTAATTCCGAAGGGTTATTCAGCATGTCATGAATTCAACAGCTATGTATTAAAATGAAGTCAATTATTAAATGTATTTTAAGGCTACATGCATGGAACTAAATTTTTTAGTGTTGACATATTATTCAAGTATTATTTTGATAATGTTAACGGTAAGCCATTCCAGTATTATATTTATTAAAAAAAGTAAGAAGAGTGATTATTTGCACTTATACAAGAACATTAATTATTTTTGTTAATGGATTCTTATACAGTTCACTGAGATATAAAATTATATTAATAAAGTAACTGACCCCACAATTAGCTTACATTATAATAAACTTTTTTTTTCATCTCAATGGAAATTTATCAAAACAAACCAAATTTTTTGCTGTTCTTAACGGGACAGTGGACCTTCAAACCTAACTTTTTTTGTTTTGAATGGATTTGCTTGAAATTTGAATATGTGATTAGTACCATAGATATGTAAAAGTGGTTAAAATTGCATGATGAAATATTAATAATTTATGAATTATGAATTATTAATTATATCAAAAATTGGCCTAATTAAAGATATTATATGCAAAAGAAACGTGCATGGAACATGGTAATATTTATTTACAGGATACCTTACAGAAATAACAATGAAACTTATTGCTTATTTTAAGCCTTCATTAAAAATATAAAGGAAAAAAATTAATAATTTTGAAAACACCCTTTTTATGACTCAAAATACCTATAAATCGTCTTTTTAAGTACAAAATTTAGAAATTCTAAGCTACGAAGCATAATTATTTTCAATAAGATTTATTTGATATACAGTTAAGTATATTAAAATTAAATTTCAAAGCAATACGATAGTTAGATATGCGCCTGGAGCAGTTTGAATATTCGTTTGACACGAAAATTTTTATTTTGAGAAAACACATTTAAAGTTACTGCTATTAGTAACCACATAATATCTAAATTAAATACAAATACCTATAACTAGGAAAGTAATCACAGAAATTAAAAATTCTTTTTGCAACGCATTCCTAAGCGTCCGTAGTTTCACAATTCAATAAAATTTTAAAAAATGGAATTTTTGGACAAATTTCACAATTTTGAAAGTCCACTGTCCCCTTAAAGTTTTTACACGCACTGTATATATAAAATCTCCCGCCGCTAACCATTACTCTATGTGTCCGACTTAAAAAAATGTGTGCTATTCATAGAGATTTGACAAAAGTATTGTATAAATTCGTAAAATAAAATCACCGCAGCAGATGAGTTTATACAGTGTGAAAGCAAAGTCTGTAAAATAGCAAATATGTCTTGAAGTGCATGCGGAGGATTTGCATATTTGAAAAGAATGTAAGAAAGAGCACGCTTAAGCAGGATACTTCTTTAGACGACAAACAGAATATTAAAGCTACGATCAGCCTATTACGCAGAGATGACGGAAGTAATTTTAATCTTAACGAGATTACTCATGCAATGCATAATAGTATTAAAAAAACACCCCCGAGATTAAATTTCATTTGTCATTTATTATTCTTAACAAGCTTATCCGTCCTTACTAGTTAAAAAGTTTTGCGTTAGTCTACAAATAAACTGCGAACAGTGCAAATCTTCAAAGAGTATATCACTGCAGAAATGCCAGTGATGGGAATGTAATTTATTCTCTCTGAATGTAAAGCATTTTACTAATGAAAGGGGAAAACAATTTGACTGTTACTTCACACAAAATGAACATCGTATAAACCATTTGGTGTCTACGTTTATTTGATTTTATGTTCGTCCTCCCCTCCCTATCACCTTATGGTAGTTATAAGCATTTCTTTATACCATAAATAAGATCTTTAATTGTTAGTGGTATATAATTTTTTATTAAAGCAATAGTAACACTTAGACATACATCTCTACACTATGGCAACCGTTATTATTATTATTATTATTATAATATATATATATATATATATATATATAAATATATAATATAATATAAAGATAATTTTACACCCTTAAATTTGATAGGCGTAAACGAATTTCTGGAAAGGGTAGTAAAAAAATTTCTTCCATAACAGTGTTTATTGAAATTTTAAAAAAATAATTAGTCTTAAACTTTTAAGTGTAGGAAAAACAGTAAAAAACAATAGGTTATACAGGTAAAAACAGTATAAAATAAGCTTTACATTAAAAATATCCATCTAATAGTTATTCAGATAGCTAGACTTTTAAATTCATAAAAATGTATTATCTAGTCAAATCATTCGTGCTTCTACAGCAATAGACTCCCGATTGGGGGGAGGGATATTTTGTATAATTCGAAAATATTTGTGAGTTTAACATTAATTCCGTAAATTATCCTTACTTTATATTTCAAATTTATAAAAATACTTATAAATTGCAGGTATTGTAAGGATTATAATTGAATTATCTAGTGGCTCAAATTTTATAAAACTATAGACATGCTACTCAAACAAAAAATATTTCATCATTGGAGTTAGAAGACATAAAACATCCGCACGTGGTGTACGGCAGAAAACAAGGCAGACAAAAAATACCAACACATATTATAATCTACTTTAAGCTCAAATAAGAAATCTAGTGTCCTGTGCAATTTGTCAGAGTATTTGGAAGTCTTGGACAAGTAATGCTTCATCATAAGTTTGTAAAAATCTTATAGCATCTAAATGTTTGAATGGTTCCCTGGAATTATCCCATGTTATCATTCTAAGGTTCAGATGGATAGTTTGACACATAAATTTTACTACGTGTACCTTTAGTTTGTGCTCGTAGAATTATTGACTGTCGGAAAGTCTAATGGATGGAATATGTGTCAAGACTTGGAACATCTGACATTCAAACTTTGCGTTAAAGGCTATTAAATAAAGCGCTGTTTCCCCAAAATTAGAAAACCTCTATCATCCTAATAAATCCTAAAAGTTATAACAATAGCTATCTGTATCACTTTACAAATATTCCTTCCTAAAGTATATATCTTTTGTATTGTTCGCTTGAAGAAAAAAACGAAGATCCGGTAGCTGAGCCGTTGATTCTGTAAGTGGGGCAAATCTATTTTGTGGAAAGAAACCAGTTAAAGCTAAATTGTATTACAAATTAACATAATATTTATATTTTTAATCAATTAACAATAAATATCTTTAAATATCAGCATAAATTTGTTACTAGTAATTTTTGGGGTCAACGATATTTCAAATGCGTTGATTTTGACAGTGAGGCAAGTCCACTTCGAATAGAATTATATTTTTATGTGCATAATATGAACAAGCATAATCAGAATTTCGCAGTTCTATTACAACTGTGGTGAATTGGAAAGATTGGTAAAACATTGTTTTATCGTAATTCGGGTATTCACCATTTGACTTAATTGCGCACTTATACAAGTTCTAAAATAATTTCAGATTATTTTTCTATGTGTATTTTCAAAAGCAAAGTGAAGAATTGTCGAGAATTTTATAAAAAATAAATTAGGTACATTAATTAGTGGTGTATTTTATAAAACATAAAGTAGTATAGATCTTAATGACAATATAAATTTGTAGTATTATCATCTTTATATGAGAAAACTAGACCTATTACTTAAGAAAAATATAAGGTTACTAGATGAATACCCGCGCTTCGCTACGGATTACATTCAAATTAAATACAACGGTCAATGTATGCAATTAATGCAAAATATATATATATATTTATAATAAATACAACGGTCAATGTATGCAATTAATGCCAAAAAAAAAATATATTTATAAAATATCGTAACGGATATTTTTATAGACAAAATAATGTAGAAGAAAATACAGAAATTAAATCTAATAGAACACGCTAAAGAACATAGTACAGTTTCAGGAACATTTCTTTTACTGTATATTACTTTGTATTTTTTTGGAGAATGTCCAATCGTCTGCCGCATTAGAAAGAAAAAATATTGTAAATTTATTTCGTTGTTATGCACGTGACGCAAAATTAATTCAAAGTATCACAAAAACAAAACAAACAAAACAAACAAAGCATTTAATAAATTAAATTCTAAAAATAAATTTTTAAAAATTCACCAAAAATCAGAAAAGGGAGATAAAGATTCGGAAAAGATTTCATTTTAAAGGAATTTTTAGGACATTTCTCGTGGTATAAATTTTATAACCCTCATATTATTATTTTAAATGCAAAATTTAAAGATTTAAACAGCTTAAAAATTTGATTTAAGAAAATCTAAGAAGAATTTTTCAAAACTCTTAGTGCACCCTAACACTATAAGAAGAATTTAGCATTTCAGCCCTTTAAGTGCAGCGGTTTGGTCTGTGCGTTATCTGTCAATCTGTCAGTTACGGAACTGTTTTTTATAAATAGATGATGGATTTATTACTCCATGTACCGCCTGATTCCTCATGTATACTTTAAAAATCTTCAATATCTAAGCTAAGAAATTTAATTATATGTATACAACTTATTACTGAATATTTTTTCTTACTTTTTCCACATTTTCCTGTAAAATTAAATTTATTTTTTGTTTTATTGTAACTTTTCTAAAGAATGTAATATTGAAATGAAATAAATAAACAAATAAAATTAATTATTCAATTTTTTGTTACTACAGTTATATTCCATTCAAAAGAAGATTTTGTTTTCAACAAATCCTTAATTTTGAAAGTGAAGCAAGTCCATTGGCATACCAAAACCATGATTTTTTTTCAGCTAACACGGATAACCATTATTGCATATTGAATTTACATAAAATAAAGCCACAAAAATTAAAAAAATATGTCTATTACTTCTTACGAATATTTTTAAACCCATTCAAAATCTAGCAATAACGTAAAATGGACTACCCCACTTTCCAAATCAACAGCTCAGCTGTGCTTTATACCATCAACGTATTAATTATCCAAAATTTAGTTTCAATATAAACTAATTTCCAAACACAATTCAAGCAATGAAAAATATTTTACACTGATGACATTTTGTAAATAAAAAAAATTGGTTTTTGTCTGATGGACAACATTATAAAACACTAGCTCGGCTTACCAGACTAGAATTTCGAGTGGGTAAATTTTTGCAAGCCATTTTACGTAGAAGCAATAATTATTGATAAGATAATTTAACACGTTAATTATTTTTTCATGAAAGCAATTTCAGTTTTTTTTTCTCTTATCAAAATCACAGTATTTTTTAAGACAAGAAATCTTTCTTCTAACATCCTCGTCAATGGCGTAGTTACGATTATAGCGCGAGTGCAAAGAACATATTTCTTCTTTTACTGTCTAATTATGAGCGAAAATACTTCATGCAAATAATTAGAAACGATTAACTTCCATAATGACCGAATCGCATGTAGGTGCTAACGCCTGTATGTTTAGTTATGCACATGTTATGTTCTCATTCTCTTTTTTCCAAGGAAAATGAATTCAAATCTCTAGACTTTTGAGCTTGTATAAATATAAATTCAAAAATAATATAATTCAGACGTAACATCAGGCCTTAAGAACATGTATTATGAATATAATAATAATACACATTTACCTTTCAACTCTCGAAGTTAGGAACTAAGTAAATTAAAAAATCGCATGTAAAGCGGTTGGCCTCTTATCGCAACATCTCCGAAAAGTTGCATAGTAACCAGATCCCAGGGAAAACCTTTTCGTAGTATTTCCATTCGGTTCTTACATTGTCCAGAGCATCATTTTGAGATATCTTTTATGAAAAACTTGCAGTGTTAGGTCAGCTCCAATTTAATATTCTCAGTGCATAGGAATTGAACTTTTTAGAGCAACTAAACGGGAGATTTATTTCAGAGGAGCTTTAAGAATATTGAAAATTTGCAATTATATCGATGTTTAAAACACCAATTCCTATCAATGTGAATCATATATTATTTAAACAATGAACTATACTAGGACACAACTTGTTCCATTAATCTACAACATTACAATTAGCAAAATAGCCTACAGTACACTACTAGATTGATTATTGTAGTCATTCCTAAACACTCGTCAACAGACTGGAGAGGCGCATTACTGTAGAATTACATTATTTTATGTAATATACCCGCAGTATTTAGGTAGTAGTGAAATTATCTTGAAATTTTAAACAGCATGCTTTAATGAAGTAACGCAAGACAATTGAGAAAATTCTGGGCAACTGTATTTAGAATAGTTGGCCAACAGTTGAATTTGGCTGTTACAGTTATGTTGAAACAACGGTTAACATTGCAGCTCAACCAAAGGCTGGCTGCTAGTTGGCCCAAACGTTGGAGAGTAATTCAACTATCATTTCCAATTGGTACTACAACATTTTATAATTGTTGACCCAAAACCACTTATTTGCAGTTGGCCATATTTGTTTCTGGAAGTTTTGACAACGGTAACCAACGATGTAACGAAATATATTTTTGGGGGGACCAACGATGTGTGTTACTTCGGAAGGCACTGTAAGCCTTAAAAAATGACTGCCAGCCTTTTGTATCTTCATGCTTTAATTGCATATCTTGAATAAATACAGGCTATTTACGAACTTCATGCCACTACAGTCTTGTGTCGTCTCCGCTGTCGTCACAGATTCTCTAGGCCCCGGCAGCAGCTCGGCATCTCCTTTCATGTCAGCTTCAACTCCCTCCTTTTCCTATGTTCGACGGCTTATAAATACCTCCACCGAACGTTCTCGAAAAATCCAGAAACGCATCTTAGTCCAACTACATTCCCGATTCATTAGGCGCTTCTGGGCTCGAAGCTCCACTTAGTTCTGACTTTCCGTTAAGGCGAACTGCCGTGTTTCCTGTCTTTAATGTCGCTAAGTGCGGCTGTTTAAGGGAACGGTGGACATTAAAATTTACTTTTTTTTGCTTTTTATGATAGAGATACGAAATTTTGTACATATACACTTTTAACTATAAATAAATAGAATACCTTAAAAGAAATTTCCAATCTCATTATAATTTTAAGATTTTTTTAAAAATTTTAAACTTATAAACAAAATTTTAAAATGCTCCTTGCTACTTAATTTGAGATATTTCCTTGATTTTGCATTTTAATTTCTTTAAACTGTATAACAAACAAATCTGTTATCAATTATTTAATCCCTTGAATAGTTAATTTTTGAGAGATTTTTTTCTGAATTCCGTCCCGATTTTCAAAATTTTGCCTTTTAAAAAGTTTTAAATCAAATTTAATTACCTTAATGAAGTCGAATAGTAAAATGTATATCCAGTTTTTTTGTAAAATGCATCAGGATTCTTCCTTATCAATTTCATGAATTTTGAAGAAAAATTAAGTAGTATGGAGCATTTAAAAAATCTAAAAACCTTAAAAAATCTGTTTTGAGAAAAACAGATTTAAAATTTATTACTACACTTACCCATTATAAATTACTTTGTAGAATCTCCATAAATGATTTTTTACTTGAAAAAAATTATTTTGGTACTAATAATTTACAGAAATAATATATATATATATATTACAATAACACATTCAGTATTACAATGACGAGATTTTCTCAAATAAAGGTCCACCGTTCCCTTAAGTAAAGGAAATTTAAATTAAGTTCCCCGGGCATCGGTGCAAGATGGTCACCTGGAATTCCACGTGTGGAGGTAAAAAATTTACTTTACTGTACGGGAGTCATTACAGCACTGTTATACTACAAAGCAAATTCAATGCATTATGGTGCTTTAAAACTTACATAACATTAATCTTCAGCAGAAAGGTGATAATCCGGCCATTCATATTCTGGAGCATCGAATGTCCGTACTGTTTAACCAGAACGATAAAAGAAAAAATGTGTACGAAATAATTCGACACACTCATACGCTCTCCATTCACCTTCCTTCTCTCCAAAGACCTTTTAAAGGGATCAGGGTAAAATCGGCAAAAGCGTTGTACACATTTATGAGAACAAGAGTTGTGAGTTGTGCATTTTGTTGGTTGCTGTTCTACCAGATTTTGAATGATGAGACGGTTGTCTGTACCGATTAATATCAACCTTTTATGGATCAGGGACTATTTGACGAAATCAAAATTCGTCGGGATGCCTATCCCAACCAGCCCTTTATTTAAGGGACAAAATTGTTTCAATTTTCTGAAGAAACACACTATTTGTGGTAAACATTTTTAATAAAAAGTTACAAACAAACTGAATAACATATTTTATGTAAAAGTAAACTTTATACAAGCATAGAAGCCTGGGAAAATTTAAAAATTATATGATTTTTGGAGCTTGCATTTGCTTGAGTAGTGGTTAAATACTTGGCTTAATATTGCTTAAAACTGTAGAATCAAAACCTTGGGAGCCAAAAAGAAATTTAACCACCAATCTTATAAAATTGTTAAATTTGCAGTCGTTTTGAAACGAAACCAATTACTTTTATGACAGCGGACTTCGTGAAAAACTTCTTGGATTCTCCCAGACCGTAGATTAGAAGTACTACATCGCAAACCGATATAGAGACTCTTAGAGATAATGATTACACTTCAGACGTTGACAACGAAGAATTCGCCGGACTGACCCGTTTAATGATTTGTAGCCTGCAGTGAGCGGAACTTGCCTGTCCAGGAAAAATTAGAGGTATGGCTACCAAGAAGTCCGAATGTTGTTCAAAAAACAATCAAAGTTTTATTCGTAAATAATGTTACAAGTTCCCAGTTTGGGTTCGGCAACTGAATGGATATTGAATAAGACAGAATGAAAATAAAGATTTATTTACATGAAGTCGAAATACTACAGCTTATAGATCGTCACAAACTGACTACAGTGCTTCTAGCACAATCACTAGATCAAAAAAGTACGGAAAATCTCAGCGCAAAAGACGCGGCACAAAGTTGCACTTATCGCAGCATAAATCTCAGCAATCCTGGGAAGAAAACCTCACAGTTAACAACGGTGCTTTTAATAAGCTCGAAGCACACTTAAAACTGAAATCTGAACTCTGAATCGAGGCTGTATTTATAGCTTCACGAGAGTCTGGAGATTTCTACAATATTCCAGAAAATACCAGACTAGGAAAATTCGCCGACGTCAGGTCGCTAAATTTGTCAATATCTCGCCAAATGTGACACAGAAAACGTCGCCAACACTCCAATATCTCACTAATTTGGCGAGATACCATAGAAACCTTATATTAAACGCATGGTACAGCAGAAATTTAGCTAATACGACTATTTACATGGAACAAACGATAATAATGCATTATTTTACAAGCAGAATAAAACTTTTAACGGTAATTTAAACTAAAGACACACATTAATTTACAAAATTCGTAAGAATAATGACAGTACTGTACTGGCATGCCATCTAGATACTGCGATGAAGAATACAACATACATCGTGATACATACAGCGTAATATAGCATAATACATCGCAACAACTTTCCATTTCTTTTGAAATTTTTCTTAATTTTTAATCCTTTCATTTAAAATACAGTACTGTAGCCATATATATATAGTTTTTTCTAGAGAAGTTATTTGTTGTTGTTGTTTTTCAGTTTTTCAATAAAATACTAGTGAACTGTAATCATCATATTTGGCACGACAGCACAGGGTGGAAATTCCTCCAGGGCCTTCAGTTGGAGATTCGTCCAGGACAGCCTATTTCTAGACCTGGTGTGCCAGTTCCTCACTCCAATCACCCTAAAATCTGATTCAACAGAGTCGAGCCATCTTAGTTTTGGCCTTCCTCTTTTCCAACTAGTAAAGGGCCTTGCAACAAAAATCTTCTTTTCTGGATTTTTCCCTCCATTCTAGCAATATGAGAGGCCCAGTTCATTCTTTTGATTTTAAAAATTGTAATAATATCGGGCTCTTTAAAAATCTATAGATTTCTGAATTAAACCGTCTCCGCCACAGGATATTTTCTTTGACATCAGCAAGGATGCTTCTGAGAACCCTAGAGAACTGTAAACTTTAGTGAAATTTTTATATTGAATTTACTGAATTGTAAAAATATGTATCGGCTATGGGATTTGAAAATCTGTATAAGTCGTTCATCCAGCAATCCGGATTATCGCCGCTGTGTTGAAATAAATGGTTCGCAAACTCAACAGTATAAAAAGTCTCCTTTTAATTATTGTTGCCGAACTCATGATTATCATACCCATAGAAGTTAAACCCACATCAAGTCGCGTAAAGTGTTCTAGTATCCACATTGCACCAGTGATCTGCTCTAATGTACTAGTGTTCCGCAAAACTCAATAAAATTAAAAGTTCAATTTTAGTTACTGTTGGCAAATTCACGAAATGTCATACCCGCAAATGTCAAACCCACATCCAGTCGCGTTAAATGTTCTAGTATCCACACTGCACCAGCGATCTGCTCTAATCTACTAGTAATCCGCAAAACTCAATTAAAAGTTCCCTTTTAGTTACTGTTGGCAAATTCACGAATTATCATATTCACGAAAGTTCTTATTGTTGCCAAACTCACGAATTATCATACCCACGAAAGTTAAACCCACATCCAGTCGCGTTAAGTGTTCTAGTATTCCCACTACACCAGTGATTAGGTTTAATGTACTAGTAATCCGCAAAACTCAATAGTATTAAAAGTTCCCTTTTAGTTACTGTTGGCAAATTCACAAAAGTTCTTATTGTTGCCAAACTCACAAATTATCATACCCGCGAAAGTTAAACCCATATTCAGTCGCATTAAGTGTTCTAGTATCCACACTGCACCAGCGATCTGCTTTAATGTACTAGTAATCCACAAAACTCAATAACATTAAAAGTTCCTTTTTATTTACTGTTGGCAAATTCACGAATTATCATACCTACAAATGTCAAACCCACATCCAGTCGCGTTAAATGTTCTAGTATCCATACTACACCAGCGATCTGCTCTAATCTACTAGTGATCCGCAAAACTCAATTAAAAGTTCCCTTTTAGTTACTGTTGGCAAATTCACGAATTATCATATTCACGAAAGTTCTTATTGTCGCCAAACTCACGAATTATCATACCCAAAAAAGTTAAACCCACATCCAGTCGCGTTAAATGTTCTAGTATCCCCACTACACCAGTGATTAGCTTTAATGTACTAGTAATCCGCAAAACTCAATAGCATTAAAAGTTCCCTTTTAGTTACTGTTGGCATATTCACAAAAGTTTTTATCGTTTCCAAACTCACAAATTATCATACTCGCAAAAGTTAAACCCATATCCAGTCGCGTTAATTGTTCTAGTATCCCCACTGCACCAGCGATCTGCTTTAATGTACTAGTAATCCGCAAAACTCACTACCATTAAAAGTTCCCTTTTATTTACTGTTGGCAAATTCACGAATTATCATAGCCACAAAAGTCAAACCCACATCCAGTCGCGTTAAATGTTCTAGTATCCACACTGCACCAGCGATCTTCTCTAATCTACTAGTAATCCGCAAAACTCAATTAAAAGTTCCCTTTTAGTTACTGTTGGCGAATTCACGAAATTTAAAAGAATGCTAAACCCTCAAAAGTCGAGGTTCGACTTCATGTTGGGGCAAAAGTATTAATTTTGTCAAATAATAAAACCCGAGACTTGTCTCCAAATGGGTCTCGATATTTTTCCTACCGGGATCAGCATGTAACAATTTACTGAGTGTCAAAGTAAAAACGTATTTTTTTTCCTTTCAGAAAGGCAGTAGTTTTAAACTCTTTATATATATACGAGTTTTTCTTAATTCTCCATTTATTTTCTATCCATTCCGACGTGAAACCCTGCGCTTTATCGGGACTGTTTGTGCAACTGTCTCTGAAGCTCGGGAGGATTTTTTTTCTTTTCCAGCTCTTCAACTTCGAAGATGCTCCTTCATAATAAACTCTGCAAGAGAGACTTGAAGAAATATTTTTCCACAATTCAATAGGATTAAATGTGAAAAAAACGAAGAATTTGAAAGGCTAGCAAAAACAGTCTCAACGAAATATTTCTCGTCTTTTCAATTTTGAAATTGATATAAGCACCTCTATTCTGGGTTTCAATAGAAAATGTTTCGATCGCACCTGCGTCCGCCTGATGAAAAACATGCTGCCCATTTCCCGTAGATAGGCTTCCGAAAATCGCTGCGTGTAATCATTATTTTATACATATAAACAGATTATGCCTCGATCTGTTTTTCTTCCAAGTATAAAAATACTTATATCTTGAACAAATTGAGTTTTCTCTTTTTATAAAATGGAAGAAAATGCAAAAAGTGTTCATAAGAACGGAATAAACAAATGTAGATATTTAAAGACATTATCTAGGGGATAATTTCCTTCCGATATAAATAGACCAAAAGCAAATGTACTGGAGATGCATTTTCGTGCTTAGCCCATCGAAATTCGGCACTGAGTGCTCGGTTCGAAATCCGATAAACGCCATGGAATGCTCTCGTGTCTAAGCCGGGCACGGGCATGTAAAATCTTTGGCCAGAAAATCCTTCCGTGGGGTTTGTAGGGATGGGAGAAGGATACGAGCCCACCAGATGTCACCCCTGGGTTTGCTGAGTTAAAACTGCTGTGGTACCGCAAAAGGTCGGTTTATTACTCTTGTGCCCAACAGTCGTGAGCTAAGCACGTTCCGCATCACTCCACTCTGCAGCTTTCAGTGGACATGATTAGGATTTCTTCGGCTAGGCACCGTTAGTAACAAAAACAGGAGTGTACTTATAAAAGAGCGAAATACCAAATTGCCGTATTTAAATACGCAATCATCGTGGAAACATGTGGTTTGGGTTTTTTTACTCTAAACACTCGACAGTATGCGTTACAAATTTACTTAGACTCCCGTTAGATATTTTTGAAAACCCAATTCTATAACACTTGGTCAGACCTCATTTAGGGATGGGAGAGGCATTACGGGAATTTAGTATTGTCGAAAGGACGGAACTTTTGTAAAACTGTAAGTTCACTCGTAGAACTATTGTGATGACTTTTCTCTGCGCCAGAAAAGGGGTGTACCTTTCCAGTTCCTCTTCCCCCCTCTCTTCCGCTTTCGTGATTTGGTTTGTCTCGGTGTATGGTGACTGATCGCCACTGGTATGGAACATCTGCTACCGTCTTGGGGGTCCCGGCCATCATTAATTTTCAAGGCGTCCCCCATTGGTGGGTAGAGGAATTGGCTACTACCTTGGCTGGGTCAACACTTCTGATCATTATGTCCCAGTCACTAAGGGTATAGAAAAGGTGTTGGCCACCTTTTCTTGGCAAGCTTTGTTTTGTTGGCAGTTTTCCGGAGGCACACATTTTCTGGCAACTCCTAGTTGAGAAGGGGTTAAGACAGCCACAAGATTGGCGTTCAGTGGTGAGTTGTGAGTTGGACATGTGTACCATTTGACTGGCGTTTGAAGTCAGTTCGCTGTAAGGGTATGCTATAATAAAGTCTTGAAAACGACTTCCATGTGACGATGGTCGAATGGCTAAGGCGCTGGCATTCGGTACCGAAGTCCGTGGGTTCTAGCCCCGCTGTCGGCATGGATGTTTGTATCCTTTCGGAATCGGCTTTAAACAGTAGGTCCTGGTCAAATTATACCACGTGTAGCAGAAGTTGACCGTAGCGCTCCAAACCAAGCGAAACTTCCAATGTGGAATTTTTGTACTTCCGGTGTCCTTTTTGTACTGCAGCGAGGAATTTCTCTTCGTGCCAAACAAAACGCAAGATAAAACGCTGGAGAGGAGAGATGTCCTCGTAACTGATGCTCACTAGCACTCCGGCTCGGAAAAACTGCGCAAATAAAAAATGAATCTAGGAGTTCCTAGCTAACTGTATTTAGCTTAGATGTAAAATTCAGTAACTACGTTAATCGAGTAGCACGAGTTGCAGTTGAGGGGTAGTACATTTGGAATGAGAGATCTCTCATTCCCCAATAGAAAATAATAACTTGTACTGTTGTTCTCGGAAGACCTATAAGATCAGAAAGGGCGGAAGAAAGTATGACCACCCAGGGACACTCGGAACAAATGGAGGTGGCACCAGAGGGTGGAGCAACAGACGATTCTCGCAACAGACGATTCTCGCAGGTAAAGTGTGCATGTCTTCAAGGACAAGTGCCCCGCATTGCAAAATAGTTCTGGTTGGTGAATTCTTGTGAATAGGATTTGTGTGTCATTCTGTTATTAGTTGGTACTTTGGTAAAAATAACCTTTAGAATTCCGCTAAGATTTAATGTTAATTACTTCAGATTTCCTAGTATTACAGCAGTAGTACCTTTTCAAAGGGACCTCGTGCCGCCAAGGCACTCTTTCTAGTAATAAGTAAGCACTAGTTCATACTTGTCAAAACATGACGGCTGGATAGTAAATAAATGTACTAATACACAAATTATACTCAACTGTTGTATATCGTTAACCGATGACGTCATTCCACCATCGGTTATTATAATTTGAAATTTCTTTCATTGGTTTTGCTAAAGTGGCAACGTTTATTTTTTCCCAATCCGTCGACCAATTAGAATTATGTCATGTATAAATACTGAATTATATTATTTGTTTTTCCCGCCTCTCCACTTTTTGTTGCTGTATTTCATCAAAATGTTTTTACCTGTGTGCTTACCGAATAAAAGGTAATGTTTTTCTATTTTACCTGCTGTTTGTCTTAGAAGTCTTTATATTCATAATAAGGCAGTTTTGCCATTAAATAAATGTAATAATACACAAATTATACTCAACACATCATTGCCAAATGTTGAAAATCATAATATTAAGAAGATAGAAATACACTTTAAAAAATGACTGTTGAACCCAATAAAAAGAAATAAGGTTACTCAGTGACAAACTAAAATCTTGGTATGTGTACTCAGTAACTCTGTAGCCTTGGAGTAAACAAATTAACGTGTTTAGGTGGTCTCGTGCTCAGTAAGTATCTAAAGAAAGATTTAAACACGTCACTGAGCATGTGCACAAACAATTTAACGTGTTTAGGTGGCCTTGTACTTAGTGAGTATCTAAAGCCATATTCAAGCATGTCACTGAGCATGCGCAGAGAGCAATTTTTAATTGTAAATTATCGCTAATGAATAGAAATTGCTGTCATAATATCCAAATTTGACACATTTATAGATTACAATCTTTCGATTAAGACCAAAATGAATTAAATGGATGCAGCAGTTTTCTCTCCCGAATTTCCCCAAAATTGGCTTAGCAACTTAAATATATAGAATTTTTTTGGTGGGGGGAGACATTTAATGAGGAGGTTTAGGCTTTGCTTATTTTTGCTGGGAAGGATGAATTAGAGTAATGCTTACGTAAGGCAGTAAACAGGCACGCAAGAGAGTACGGTACGATGTGCTCCTGATTTCGTCAAGTCCCCAGCCTTCTGTGTTTATAGTTACCAACTTTTGTATTATACTATTTACTTTCAAAGAAGCAATAAAACCTTTGGAACGTTAATATAATTCTGAATGTTTTCATTTATTTTTTAATTTATTTACTGTTTGTGATTTAATAACCACACACTTTTTCTTAGAAACGTACAATAAATTGAATGACTGAAAAAATCGTTTGGTCTACGAAATAACGATAAGAAATTTACCTAATCTTACGTCAACAAAAGTGGGGGGAAGTCAGACATTTTCTTA
This sequence comes from Dolomedes plantarius, assembly GCA_907164885.2. Lineage (NCBI taxonomy): Eukaryota > Metazoa > Arthropoda > Arachnida > Araneae > Dolomedidae > Dolomedes > Dolomedes plantarius. Next base: position 157,692,873 of record OU015500.1, read on the forward strand.
TTTTTACTTGCAATGGGAGGAGTTTAAAATGACTAAAAATGTTCTTACGTAATACTTAAAAGGCACCTTAGGTCTAAACTTAAAAATCTATAAAAGTAAAAAAGAACAGCTTTGAAAAGACAGTAAGAAGCAAGAAACTTTTTTTAAAAATGTAAATAATATTTTAAAAGGGTTTTAAAAACTTTAAATTTAGTTAACTATTACTTTTTACGCACAAAACAGTATTTAAATATATTTATTTTGCAATTTTCCAAAGATTAAAATTAAAACTACCTTATCTTCAACATATCATTGAATAAAGTCTCGCCTGACGATCCAGTTAAAATAAAAGTATAATTTCTTTTATTTAACAACTTTAATTTTAGGGAAATTAACTGATTTTCTAATAGTTGATCATATTTAATAATTTTTCATAATGTTTTGTTAAAATTATTACCGTAACACGGGGTGTTACTTTGTGACTGCAAGGGTAATTTTGTGACACATAGTAGTTTTTTCGTATTTCGGATCTTGCGCCGCGCCCGTGATACCAGGTAGGCAAAGAACAGCGTCAACAGCTTGTCCAACATTCGGAGACACCTAGTGGCCAGTGTCCGAAGCTTCTGCGCACCATTTGTCTTCGCTGGCCACTGTATAGATCAAACCTGTTGTCAAGCAATTGACTCACACTTCGGAAACTTTGTGTGCTGAAGGCTAACATCTTTTACAACCAACTACCACGAGTAATTAGTTTTATTGTCAATATGTTGGTTAGATTGTGGAGCAATAAAACTTGTGTGTTGATATTTCCGCGTGATATGAGAATATAACGTAAATATCGAAAGGTGACGGGGTTACTTTGTGACACATTGACACTGTCATAAAATAACCCACAAAGTCGACCCACCTACTCAAGCCGCTCTGTTGCCTTTTTCCGCCCTCCAAAATACCACTGGGGAGAAAGAAGTATTGACTATCTGGAAAAAAATTACCCCAAATAGCAGAATGTGCCGAAAGACGAATTTCCCCATCTTCTGAAAGAACTGATGGCTGCCCTGGGCACCCGAGGTCTCTTTGATGTTAAAGATATAAAGCTATCCAATATTTGTAATATCCATATAAAATTGTGCATCAAGCTTTTTGTAACCGTTTTACTGTCTAATTTTGTGTCAAGTAATTTTTCCTCTTGGATTTCAAGGCGAAAACAAAGATGTCACTCGGCGGGGCAAATTTGTGACACAATTTAACTTTAATCTCTCAATAACAATTAAAGATCCGGGTTAGCTCGATACATTGCTACTACGTAAGGAAAGGATGTGCCGATGTTTTGCAATTGATCGTTTTGGGCTGCTTTTAAAACTGATAGCCTGGCACAGGGAAAAACATAAAATACGTCACAAGGTAACCCCATCTTACGGTAATTGAAATGTTAAAACAGATTCAGAAGTATCACCCCTTATTACAATTTTAATTTTCTCCTATACAGGGAATTTGAGATTCTTGAAATTGTCAGATTTGGATTACACATCCAACTCAATGTACTCATATAGTTGGAATTAAATGAGGTGTACAAACTATACATAATCTAATAATTCTCACACCTAATTAACACTAAATAATACTTCTTCATATAAATAATTAACACTAAATAATAACTAAATAACACTTTTATCGTAAAGAAAATGGAAAAATACTATATGTATGTACTCTATATTAAAATTCTCTATATTGGGTCTCTATATTTGTTTAACAACACGTGTTTAATAAAAAGAAAGCTTTCGAATCGTCCATTGATAAATTCGCTTTAAATCTACGTCCAGACAGATTTTATTAAAAGGTATCCGCCAGAGTTTAAAGCCCCATTCCTGATCGAAACATAATTCTTTTTTTACATCTAAAATAAAGCCCAGGCTTTTAACAATTTCATCGTTTTTCAGTTTGCTTTTTATATTCTTTAAAAGCACATCTAGAAAGCGACAGAAGTACTCTGTTTAAATGTTTTCAGCTATTAACCATAATGAATTTTTTTCTTACCTTCTATTCCACGCATTACATTCTATAACAAATATATTTATCTTAAACCTTTCAGAACTTTATACCATTGGATTTTATTTATAATCTGTGCCATGTGTGTATTACAACCCATCATGGGAACATTGTCTTTCCAAGTTTGTTTACAAATTACTAAGTTTTTTTTCAGATGGCGGAACTATTACTTTGAAAATAAGGTATACGATTTCGATGTGGTTATCATATATAATCTTTTTGATTAAAAATATATTAATACACTGAAGTGCCACTGAATTAGGGATACCTACCTAGTAACGAGTTGTAGCCTTGATAACGGCTGCCACACGACTAGGCATAGATTCAACAAGTTTCTGGAAACGTTCCACGGGAATCGCTTGCCAAATATTGGCTAAATCTGTCCATAATTCAGTAAGGTTCTTTGGTGCTGTGTGATGGCCTTTCACGCCTTGTTCCAAAACATCCCAAAGATGCTCAATAGGATTTAAGTCTGGGCTTCTAGGTGGCCAATTCATGACAGAGAAGTCAGAGGAATGCTCATCCAACCAGCCAGTAGCCAACCGGGACTTGTGAGAGGTACAGTTGTGTTGCTGGAAAACTCCATTACCGTGCGGATAACAGAACAGCATAAACGGATGGAGGTGATCACCCAGCAACTCTACGTACCGAATTGCATTGAGGGAGGTTGGTACACGCACCAAGGATCCCAAACATGAGCCTGACGCCATATTCTCAGCCTCCCGTCGGCTTTAAGTAGTCGGAATCGAGACTCATCACTCCATGCTACTCGTTTCCAGTCCTCTACACTCCAGTCTCTGTGCTCTCTTGCCCAGGCAAGACGTGCAGCCCCATGGCGAGTATAGAGCAATGGAACTGTCGTAGGTCGACGGCTCCCGAAACCCATACGATGAAGCGAGCGTTGCACAGTCCGTTTACTGCCTGTACGACTGGCACCGTCATTAAACTGGGTGGTAATTTGAGCTAATGTTTGGCTTCTCTGGCTACGTACAATACGCCTGAGCCGTCTCTCACCACGCACTGTCAAGGCTAATTGTCCTTTGCAGTTTGCCCGATCGCTAGATTTTTTTTCACCATCCATGTATTCTTGGTATACTCTTGACACTGTCGACCTTGAAAATCCTAGCTGTCTGACGATTTCGGAAATTGAATGGCCCATGCGTCGCGCACCTACGATTTGTCCGCGATCTAAGGCGTCTAAATCAGGCAGTTTACCCATACTGGCAATTCCAACAACTAATTCAGAACAACCACAGTACGCGCTATATATGCAGTTAACGCAGCGCCCTCAATTGCGCATACATGATGCGCAGCGCTACACAATTTGCATAGACTTTGCTATCCCTAATTCAGTGGCACTCAGTGTAGATAAGAGCATTATGACCATTGCTGGGCGTGGTCACCCGGTTGGTAAAGGGAGTGAGCTAGTGATCTGAACGTCTCTAGTTCGATGTCGGTCGCTGACAAATCCGCCGACGTGTAATATAATGGTGGCTGGTGCACAAAAAACTGTCGTGGCTGCAATGTCCTCCAAGTTCTCAAATTTACCTCTGGAGGTGCGGGGTGAAGTGTTCCAGTCCCGTCACTTGACTCGGTTCAAAATTACTGGACCGGTCCTTTAGCCAAGTCGGACTCCGACCCTTGTGGTCCTATGAAAAAACGGAACCGCACCACTTCGACCAGTAGCCATTATGGGCTTGATCTGACTATACTTTCGGTCACCAGGCATCAGTCACAACAACACACAACACATTATGATTATGATTTTAAGGAAGTCCGTGGCATAAAACTTTCTTAAAAATAATTTACTTTCTTGGTTTAAAATATATTATAGAAGTTTCAAAATGAAATACGAAAAATCACAGGTTACTATAGTAATTGCATTCCCACGTACGTTATCTATAAAATATATTTCCCTTGAAATGACACTTTTCGCAATTTACTCTATATTAGAGATACTATCTAAAATTTCTCAAAAGTCTCCGTTGTGAAAATTTAGAGTGCTTTCTTTTGTGCTGGTTTCACTGTCTTAGGAATTCATGGTTCACAGCTAAAGCAAACAAAATATTTAAGGGCGCAGTGACTCAGTTGGCAAGAGCAACGGGCTAGTGATGTGAAAGTTACTTCTATGATCGTTTCTAACAAATCCACTGCCGTGTACACTAATGGCGGCTGGTGCACGTAAATTTTGTCGTGGCTGCAATGTCCTACAAGTTCTCAAAATTCCCTCTGGAGATGCGGGGTCAAGTTTTCTGGACTCGTCACTTGACTCGGTTCAAAGTGACGGGACTGGTCCTTTGGCGAAGTCGGACTCTGACCCTTGTGGTGGCAGTCAAAACAGGAGACCCCCCTTCATCGCCCATAGCCTTCGGGACTTGATCTGATGTTGCTGTCGGTCAAGTGGAATAAGGAGTAAAAACAAATATTTTCCCACAGTAAAAACTTTTTCTGAAAACTGATTACTTTCCAATACACTGGCTACTCATAAAATTTTGATATTTAATAGTAATTAAATAAGTAATATTCATAATACTCATAAAATAAGTGATATGTATTTTTATCTCGATCTTCGGATTGTGATTGTATTTTAAAACCTCAATATTTTGAATCCTCTTGCGAGAGAGTTGTCGTGTGTTTGGGCAACGTCTTCCGAAACATTCTTCGATGTTGTAACATCCTCAGCTCTCTTTGGAACGCCACAAGGAGACCCACACAAGCAGACAGAGGGAGATGGAGAGAGCATTCATACGCATACACACATTTTTATTATGTATATATATATATATATATACAGTGATTTCCGCTTATAAGAATCACGTTAGTTATTACTGTTTTTGATTCTTATAAGCGGTTAATTCTTATAGCCGAAATTTTGGACAGGCACATACACACCTATATATATATATATTAGATAATTTACCATAAAATACTCTTTAATTTACGTTAATTATCTTTTATTAATATTTTTTATAAATTTAAAAATACAACTTAATTTCTAGACCTATAAGTAGATACACATGGTTATAGTAAGAGAGGAAAAAATCCAATATTTGTTACAACATATCTGTTTAACAGTTTTAACATTTCAACTACAGGAAGGGAGCAAGAAAAAGTTTTCTGTGGTAGTTTGACGTAATGAAGTTTTCAGGAGGCTGTTTATACCTCTCTCAATATAAATAGTCTCAGACGAAGATTCACCTTCTAGCTTACGTTTCGCGGTTTGATAACGTGCTGAATCTACTAACGTGCTGAATGTTATGTTTGCCTAAGTGATAGTGGACACTTCGCCGAAGATTTATGTTTTTCAGGGTCCAGGAAGCCGCAACCGGAAAGTGGGAGGTGGGAAAAACGTCCCTTTTGTCAGTGGAGAAAAGTGAAATCGGACCCAGACGGTTGAAGATGCCCCTGGGTCAAGCTAATAGGACAGTGTTGTTCTAAAACGTTTAAGGGAAAATTATTATGTTATGTCTAACAAAGAATGGGATGAATTTTACGACTATATTCCATCCACATCTTATCAATCTTTCTTTAAAAAAAAGAAAGAACTTCGTGCCTCTTGAGGGTTTAAGTGGCTTTTTTGGAAAAATGAAAGGAAAGCGAAGACTGTAAACTGATTCTTAAAACCGGTGGATTGATTCTTTAAAGCGAAAATTTTAACACGGAAATGATACATTCGTTTTTGTTTTCGCGATATTGATTCTTATAAACGGTTGATTCTTATAACCACTGATCACTATAAGCGGTGGTTACTGTATATATATTTACAATTGATTCCGGTTAATCTTATACAACAAACTTCCATGAGTAATTACTTTTTATTGCCAATATGTTGGTTAGATTGTAGAGCAATAAAACTTTTTTGTAGTGATATTTCCGCGAGATATGAGAATATAACGTAAATATCGAAATGTGACGGGGTTACTTTGTGACACATTGACACTGTCACAAAATAACCCACAAAATCGACCCACCTCCTCCAGCCGCTCGATGTTGCATTTTTCCGTCCTCTAAAATACCACTGGAGAGAAAGAAGTATTGACTATCTGGAAAAAAATTACCCAAAATAGCAGAATGTGCCGAAAGACGAATTTCCTCATCCTCTGAAAGAACTGAGGTCTCTTTGATGTCAAAGGTATAAAGTTATCCAATATTTGTAATAGGTCTATAAAATTGTGCATCAAGATTTTGGTAAGCGTTTTACTGTCTAATTTTGTGTCAAGTAATTTTTCCTCTTGGATTTCAAGGCTAAAACACGGATGTCACATGATTCGGACCGAATACCGTCTTTTAACATAAGGTATGTTTGTTTAATCGGACCATCCGGTTCTTAGGATCAAAATGATCACGTCCAGATGTGGTCCGATTAACCGGAATCGACAGTATATACAGGGTTCCAACCTATATCCGTTATATCCCCCTGAACTTCTGAAAGGTGACAACTTAGGCCATAAAGTTGGTGTCTAGGTATAGTAAAAAGGCTATGCGCTACTCGATGAGGCAACTTACAACGCCATCTATCGGAAAATTTTGGAATGAGAGATTTTATCTCAAAAACGGTGTGAGATACGGGAACAAATGTCAATTACAAAGTTGTTAAGCATCATCCATTTCGTAAGAAAAGACACCTTGCGCACATTAACACTTAAAACAGAATGTAGAAAATGAACATTTCTTTGGTGAAGATTTCGAAAACTGTAATGTCAAAGACTGGATGTTGCACAATGTGCAGTGAGAAATCCAGTATAGAGTGCAAGTGTGTATAGTGGTTAATAGAGAGCATTTTCAGCAAGATAAATAAATGATCCTGAAGATAGGGAAGTGTTACAAAGAGTGGAAAAAAGAAACTGAGACAAGTTGAGAGTATTCATGATTTCATTTTTTCTATATGATTCACACATCATGAATCTCATACCGATAACTTGGTTCAACCATGAAACACAAAGAAATATTTTTGTTTTGATTTTCTACATTGGTCTCAAATAAAAATAATAATTACTCTGTGATCATATAATGTTTAAATAAAGGAAATATGAGAAATTTCAAATGTTAAACCCTGTTATATATTGTAGTATAAAAAATTGAGTTCGGGAGACGGAATTTACCATACCGTTTGTATATGGCATATTAAATTTTAAAACAATAATACTTCACGTGGAACTATTTGTACTTGGTTATTGAAAAATTCTTTTGAAACAATGCAATATATTATGAAATTCAAATGGAATTATTAGATAAGAGAATGAAATTAAAGTATTATAACACTTCTTTCAAGACGTATTCCCGTAAAACACTAAAATTTCAGTTCTCCTTCAAATATTTTTGATTGCAATTCGGAAAAAAATCAGTATTCTGAAGGACTGCTGAAAAGGCTTTAGTTAAATTTCCTCTTTAGCATTCAAATCATATTCAATTTTTTTCAACACGCTTCCTATTTTAAAACTATGCGAGGAAATACAAAAATAAATTAGGCATGTTTAGACTTGACAGTTTTTATTCCAGGAAGAAAATGAATTACTGTTCTTCAACATTTCTAACTGAATTATACTTTGACAGATTCATTTAAGGATTTCAAATGAAGTGAAATTAATTTTTAATACAGTTACATTCCTCTTTCATGCTTTTTATGAGAGAAATTAAAGTGCTTTACCTCTAAAAAATGCATATATATTTATAATATATATATATATATATATATATATATATATATATATATATATATATATATATATATATATATATATACACAATGTCCCAGAGCGCAAACTATATATAACTATATTGATTAGGGTTAAAACTAGGCAAATCAGCGTTAAATAGTAATTTGCTATTAGGAAATTTTCTAGTTATTAACGAAATAGACAACAGATGGCGAGACATGTCCATAATCTCGGTTTAAGAGAGTCCTTGAGCTCAACATTCAGGACGTTTTCTTGTTTTTTAAAGATCTCACTCTTTGTTTTTCAAAGATTCTCTATCTCACACACAAGCACTATATATATTCCGTCTTCCTGGGTTGGTTAGGGTTGAATAAATTTCCTGAGAAACTGCACACAAAATAAAATTTATTATTCTGTAAATTCTTCAGGCGCTTACCCAAATTCAAGCAGAAAACGCGTAACAACTGTTTTCTATACAGCAGAAAACTCTAAAAACGCAAGTCAGGATACAAGAATCTTAATACAATACGCCTAATGCACATTAAACACATTCAATTCTCAGTAGTAAAGAACACTGAGTTTCAGTGCCAATGTCAGGTATATTAATAGACTTCCAAAGTGCCCTCTATCGGTCAGCCAGCTAGATATCGCTAGAAGCTTCTAGAAAGTTCTAGGTTGCAAGTTGGCGACCATTTGGTACCATATCGCCAAATGTGGCGAAATAGCGCCAAATTTGGTCCAAAATAAGTTACCAAAGTCATCGATAACTCTCATATTTGGCTAAATTACCATAGACTCGTAAAATTCGTAACAATATATATATATATATATATATATATATATATATATATACACCATATGTGTATATATTTTATTTTCATACATAATTTATAACATGGGTTAATTTTCGCTGTGTGAAATAATATCACATATTATAAATTTTTGACAGTTCATTTTCAATAAAGTATCAGAAAAATCCTTAATTCATTTAAACGTTTTTTCAAATCCCGATTTTTGATAGAAAATAAAAGTTTCACGTTGCCAGGCATTATCCATGAATGAGATTTTCGATTCTTTTGCTTTGATGTCTCGTTCGTTTCTCCTCTGAATTCGCCCCAGGATACGATTGCCAGATGTTCACTGGAACGTGAAAATAATTTTGCTAGTTCTGACGTTTACAGATATCTATCTCTCCGGCGGTTAAATTATAATTTGATATTTTTTGATATATATATATATTTCATATTATAATGTAAAAGTCATTGAGCTATGAAAGAAAGTTCCGTTTCAAATACGTTTTCTCTTATCATAAATTTAAAAAACAAATTTTATATGAAAGATCTTCTGCTACTTCTCGCTCTACAAGACAGGGAAGGGATGTAATTTCCTTTATATTGATAAATCCATATGTAGGTATACAAAAATGAAATATCAAATCTTTGAAGCTTCGTTTTGTTGCTACACTAACCTAATTTTTGCCTTGAAAAACAACGTTAATGGATTAAAATTCATATAAAAGCTACTGCCTTCATTTGTTTATATGTCTTTTACCAAAGTCCAAAGTTGGCCCATTCGCGAAATGGCTGGTCACTTCCAGCATTGACCAACTTACTTGGCTAAAGCCCGAAATAATCGAGTATTTACGACTACTTTAGGCTTTGGTCGGCCAATGCACTGTGCGCTCGACAATTAATGGACACTTTACGAATTGTCCTAGGGGACAGTGGGGCCAAAAGCTGGTAGTATGTACTACTTGACACGGCTCCTAAGTCCTTAATTATTATCACGAAAATGAAAAGTTCCAGACTCTCGGCAGCGTATTCAGGATTAGTACGTAGCGACTGGTCTAAAGGTTAAAAGGCTCATCGTCCGGGTTGGTTTATACAGAACGTTTCAAAAAATCAAAACTATTCATCGTTTAATCCGTTTTGATCGAATAATGTATAGGCAGATAGAGGCAGGTATAGGCAGATAGAGTTCCACACAGTTGCCGACAAGTAGCGCTAACGCTCTTCCTTCGCCCGCCACTTCAGTGTTTGCAAAGATGGCGACTGCCCAACAGAGATCATTTTGAGTTCTACGCTTCGTGAAGTGAGAGTCTGTAACACCTGTTCAGCGTAATTTTCTTCAACAAAACCCTGTTAGTTCAGATCACTCCAAAGCCTGAAGTGCTCGTCAATTCTCGATTATTTCGGACTTTTGCCAAATATTGGCCAACCAACACACACACACACACACACACACACACACACACACACACACACACACACACACACACACACACACACAGACAGACAGACAGACAGACAGACAGATAGACAGATAGATAGATAGATATACACTGGTCAAAACAATTAGGGGAGCACATGGTTTTAACGAAATTACGCAAATACTTACACCGATAAGTAACACAAAATAAATCATCCTTAATTTAATGCCTAGCAGGAAACAGAAGAAGAAAACTTCATATGCAAATCAAAGTTCATGACGTCAAAAACCAGAAAAAGAACATAAGGGCGGAAATCGGGATGTTGCAGAAACCTATGTTTCACTGCCTTAACAGTGAAATTCCATTGCTCACTAATTCTTTTTGAGAAAAGGTGACTTGAAAATGTCTCAACAACGTGATTTACCGGAATCCATGGCATGGCGTATTATAGGCAGACTTGAATCCAGGCAAACACAACGTAGTGTCGCGGACGCTGTTAGAGTCGCCAGAAGTGTCGTTGCAAGGCTGTGGAATCGATTCCAAGAAACAGGGAATGTTAGAAGTTGACCAGGGAAAGGTCGGCCACTCGCCACTACAGCAACTGATGACCGGTATATACTGTTAACAGCTCGTCGAAACAGAACAGACAATGCTACTCAGCTGCAAAGACAGTTGCTCTTGGCAACAGGACGAAGGGTGTCCAGCCAAACAGTACGTAATAGGCTTCATCACGGAGGTCTCTATGCACGTAGGTCAATGGTCTGCGTTCCGTTGATCTCACGCCACCGTGCGTCCCGAAGAAGATGGGCTGCTGAACATCGAGATTGTGAGCAACATCATTGGAGCCAAGTGCTGTTTACAGACGAGTCCCGATTCAGTCTGGAGTGTGACACCCGATGTGTTTTGGTATGGAGGGAAAGGGGCACTCGAAATAACCCCACATTCGTTCATGAAAGGTAACAATACAGACGAGCTGGTTTTATGGTATGGGATGGAATCAGCATAGGTGGACGTACGGACCTGCACATCATTCGGAATGGTACTTTGACAGCCCGAAGGTATGCAGACGAGATACTGAGACCTCATGTCATACCTTACGCTTCAGCCATTGGAGATTCCTTTGTTTTCCAGCATGATAATGCCAGACCGCATACAGCTCGTCTTGTGGAGAACATGCTTGAAGCTGAAACAATGCAGCGTATGGAATGGCCAGCGTGCTCTCCTGACCTGAATCCAATCGAGCATGTTTGAGACATGGTCGGACGACGCATTGCTGCGAGACCAAGGCCTCCTTTTACTCTCCGAGACTTGGAGATTGCACTTCATGAGGAGTGGAACAGTATTCCCCAAAGTTTTATCGATAACATCATCGCATCCATGGAAAACAGGTGTGCAGCAGTCTTAGCTGTTCGAGGAGACCACACGCCATATTAAAAATCTTGCATCATTTCTAAACAATACTTTTTTTTATCGTTTACATGTAACCAAATTGTTACCCAAAATCATCTTTTCGTGTTTTTTCCATATTTTCAAAGAATTAAAGCTTAATTACAAAATTTTTTACGTCTTTTTTCTGTATTACGCATTGATACGCGTGTACTATCCATTTTATGCCAATACGTGGCTGTCTCGCACGGTTTTTCTGGAGAGAAACTGAGACTTCAATAAAGGGAGAAGTCAAAAGAAGGTTTTGTTATCTTCTTCACGTAAAGTAATTATTTTTCACCTCTTTCTACGGGGTCTGTCAACACTTATTACTTTGCTCGTCATCCCAAAAAAGGTTACACAGCTTACTCAAAGATATTAAATAATAAAGAAATTACACAGTAAAAAAAGCAAGAAAACTGCGAAACACTTAGGGATAGTCAAACAACTAAATATGTTTTGCTATTAATTCTTACAGAACAAGACGCGGATTTGCACATGCTAACACATTATTGGACCCATTGTACTGCATCGCAACGCCTCCCAGAGCAATCATCACTCATTTTGGTCAGTTTTGAGTATAAGAAATCCCATTCCTGTACATATGACAGTTGTGTTTTCTTCATACATTTATTTATCAATATATTTTTATGTAATAAGATAATACTCTCTATCAAATGCATTAGAGAAATAATGAAGTTATACAGAATTAAACCTTACAAACACACATCTTCTAAAAGGTTTCCGCAATTATGGCCACTATTGTATATATATATATATATCGCACATGAATTGGTAACTAGCTTTATACGTGTAACAAGGGAATGAACCTTTCAGTTGTTTGCAAAACTGTTTGTAAAAATTTAAATAAATTTCACTATGATGTCATAGCATAAACCGTGGAAGGTTTGTTGGTGAAACACATCTTGAATCTCCCTGAAAACGAGTCATTTTCACATCTCCTTTGTCTTTAGGTAAAAGATAATTTTACCGTGATAGTTACCATACACTATTGGATGGCACTTACACTGCTGAATATCTACCACGGTCATTTTAGAGAAGCAGTGCTGAAATGGGCTCACGTCACATTATGCTGAAACCACAGTCGGTTACGAATGGCAATCGGATCATTTTGAAGAAGTTCTTGAAAGACCTCTTCCAGATACGATAACAAATACCATCGAGTCGCGTTGTAGCCAATCAAGATGTCGTTCACAATACCCGCCCCTCACAGAGAATCGTTCTTAATACGCATGTTGACGTGTGGCATGGTGATTATCTGATGTACAACATATGCCAATTGTGAGCATTGAATACACCCTCCAGTGTAAACATCGCCTCATCTGTGAACAGTACATGAGCTCACAAGTCCGACTGCAATGCACTCTACTGCAAATCCCATTGGCAGAATTCCACGCGCAGAGGATAGTCTGGGGGTTTCAAAGCTTGTACTCTCTGAAAATGGAAGGGGTGTAATAGTTCTTCATTTAACACTCTCCGAAAAGTGTGTACTAGACTCACACCTACGTGATGTGCAACAGCTCTTGTACTTGAGTCGAGTCTATCATCCTTAAGGTTCAAGATGCTTTTTTTCAGGTCTGGACTACGTACACCTCTCGGTCTACCCGTTTCGTGCCTGGTGACGTGGAATGAACCTCTATCACAAAGTTGGCGGTGAAACCACTCAAAATTCTGTGGTCCGGCATTCGTCTACGAAGAAAGCCCTCATGATACATTCGTTGCGCAGCTCTGCTGTTACCATTTGCCTGGCCGTACATGAGATGCATGTCTGTACGTAAAGTCTCCCATCACAGACGACATCACAATTGAGAATGACATGTTCAGATGCATAATGTTTAAGCTCACGTGAACGAAACCAACCAAAAACTCCATTTTTCATGTCTCTTTCCTGTATTCGGGCTTAAACGCGTCACTTGCGCCCATACATTCCTATACAATAGATGATTGTTACAATGTGCTGTACCAACCCTTAAAGTTTGTACCATGGACTTGCTATATATATATATATATATCGGTGCGGAGGCACTTTTCGTGAGACATTCACCTTTTGTTATTCACCGGGATGTCTTGTAGGCTGCTTTATTGCGGGAGCACCAACTAGGTAAGCTTGCATTGCTTTCTATGATGCGACAACACGGTAACGACAAGCCTTATTCGAGATTTGAACGAACGAACGAACACACACACACACACATATATATGTGTGTGTGTGTGTGTGTGTGCGTGCGTGTGTGTGCGTGCGTCGTGTGTGTGTGTGCGTGCGTGTGCGTGTGCGTGTGTGCGTGTGCGTGTGTGCGTGCGTGTGAGTGTGTGTGCGTGTGTGTGTGTGCGTGCATGTGTGTGTGTGCGTGCGTGCGTGTGTGTGCGTGCGTGTGAGTGCGTGTGTGCGTGTGCGTGAAATGCATGAATTGGTAACTAGTTTTATGCTTGTAATGATAAAATGACCTGTCACAACATGAAACGGACATGTGATGGCCGAATGCCTAGGGGGCTGGCACTCGGTCCAGATCCTGTGGGTTCGAGTCCTACTGTTGGCATGGATGTTTGTATCCTTTCGGAATCGGCTTTTAACTGTAGGTCCCGGTTGAATTAGCCCTCGTGTAGCAAAAAGTTGACCATAGCTCTCCAAACGAAACCAAACCATATTATGAAACGTGGCATAAAACGTTGTGAAGCTGCTGATGAAACACTTTTTAAATTTCCCCCGAAAATAAGTCAGTCGTCTGCTGTAAATGACTCATTTATCGTGATAGTTAAATGTAACTATACTCTATCGGATGTCACTCTGTGCCACTACTGAATATCCACCACGGTCATTTTAGAAAATAATAGGCCTATAAAGAAGACAAATCTCCATTTCTAATAAAAAAAATAAAACACAACAAAAAAAAACTGAGCTATAAAGTTTATATTTTCCGACCACAAGAAAAGGAACCCATTATTCTCCCGCGAGTTGCATAAAACTTCTTTTGTGCCTTGGCTGCTGCAACGTTTGCAGAAAAACGACTGTCCGGCCACAAAGCATTATTATTCATGAATTTTTCCCGTGTTTTTGGGAATTCATATATGCGAGCGAGGGGGGGGGAGGATAAAGCAATAAAATATAGCCGAGAAGAAAAGTAAGTGGAAGAAAAAACGACGGCGGGAGATTAAAGATCCATTTGTAAATTGAAGAATGGAGAGAAGCCAAATGGCCAGAAGTGCTTTTGAGGCATTCCGGGGATCGGGCTATAACTCCTAACGATAGATCGCGGAAAAAAAAAGAATTGATGATGAATAAAAAAAAAACTTGCAAATAAAAGTTATGCGGGTTATTTTATGAAATAAGAGCGTGCTTCCGCCAGAAATACACAAAGAAAACAAAACGGTTTCCTCCCGAATAAAAGCTGCATAAATCAACCATTAAACTATTTTCTCGTGGTAATAGAATGAGCGCTGATATCTCTCGTGAAATTTAATTTTGTTTTTAACCAGTAGGGTTGCAAACATAATATGCGTTTCATAACATTGAGGAAAAAAAATTGCTCTTTAATCAATTATGTTGTATATTTATGGAAAGGGTATTTTTTTTCTTTTAAAATAAAACGAACAAATTGCATGTTTTAAAAGTAAGTCTGGGAAATACATTTTGATTTTTTTTTTATGTATAGAGGTCAAACAATATTTTTCTGACTAAAAATTATTTTCTTTAAGCGAAAAGATTACAAAACAGAGCTTCTTGAAATTCGATTCGAAAGTTGCAACTGGCTTGCGTCTAATTCACGGATAAAGTATCAATTTGTGATTTTCTTTACAGAAAAAATAAAATCGGACGTTCTGCGCTGAGAGGGAAAAGTATATGACACGAATATCACAGAAACACGTTAGCCGAAAAGTAATTATTGTTGTAATGTTATATGGAGGTCCAAAGATCCCTTATTTTAAAGCAAAATTACTCAAAAAAATTTAAAGTGGTCCAGGACAAATTTTTAAAAAAATTTTATTTATCGAGTTAAAATTTTGAATTTTTTTATGGTTAACCATATAATTTATAAACAAAATTACATCATGAAACTTCTCATAAAGTTTTTAATTTTTTTTAATTTAAAATTTTAAAAAATTGGGTAGTTTAAAATCCTTATAACTCGAAATATTATTTGTCGAATTTCAAAATTTTTTCATTTAATTAAACAAAAATATATAAGTTTTAATTTTGATTCAGCGTTTTTTTAAATATTAATTTTTTTTAAATAAAAAATATTTAGTGTATTTTTTTTAAATGACGTAACTTATATTTAAAAAATCATATTTTCGAAAGTAAATATTTTTTTCAAATTTGCTGAGTGAAAATTAAAGTAAAATAATTGGAAAAGACATGTTTCAAATTTGAATCATGTATCTTTAATGCTTCTTGACTTATAACAATTTAAAAACGGGAAATGGTGGGAAAAAAAACCATCACGTAGAAAAACGCATTTACAGGTTTTAACAAAGAAGTTTAAACAAAACAAATATACCGTTCTAATTTAGATAGAAACATGATTTAAACGACGTTTTAAGCGAAAAAAATACAGAATTTTTTTATGTAATAATTTTTTTCGAAAATTTTGTGTCCTGGATGCCTTAACATCCAATTTCCCTAATATTATTCACTACTGCTACCTTCAACAAATTCGTCAGTTTTTCATAATATGTATATTTATTAACATTAGTATGCTTTGTAAGTATTGGACAGCAAAATTTTAAATTCTTCCCCTTACCATTTAACTAGAAGATTATTTTACATGTGATGCTGCGTTTGCATTCATGTACTCTTCTCTGCTCTGCCTTGGGGAAGCCAGTGATTTATGTTCACTGCGTACTCTGTATATGCGTGGATCGCCTCCTCTTTCGGTCCTGCTACAGAGCATCAAAGATCCCGGGGTCCCGGGGGTCAAATGGTGTCAATGGGGGCGGGGGACATGGCGTGTAGGGTTACCGTGACTAATGTGATGACAGGATTGGGAGGGTCTCCATGCAGAGAACTCTGCATGAATGCATATGCACCATTAAGTTCATTTCTACGCATAATTTGTTAAGTCTCTTGACCTTTACAAATCCAGACTAAGTCCATTGATGCAGTGGTCAGGGAAATACGACTACGGTTTACAATGGCACCACAAGGGTTGGAGTCCGACTTGGTCAGGTGGCACCACAATTTTGACCGAGGAACCCGCAGGGGCAACATCAAGAGGGCTCGTATCTTTTCCTTTCCTTACTAACCTCATAGAATGACTTTCCGGTGTATGCAATGAACCCTCCTCCATTTCGGCCGAGGCAGAAATTTATTGAATGGCTTGCGTGGGGATTCGGAGAGAGCACCCCAGCTCCCAACGCGCTTCCACTAGGCTGCCTCGGCCCCCCATAGCATTATTAGAATTGCCAGGGGATTTTACACTAAAATCCATTTGAAAATTTGATTTATGTTAAAAAATGCCAAATTTGCTTGGAAGTCCTCTCAAAGTGTCAAGCAGCCATCTAATCAATTAGCTCTGTTGAAATCCCATTGACACCTGAGATTCCCCAGTGCCAAGAACTTTTAAGAACCCTAACCCTAAAGTGAAAACGTATCGTTCTTCTATGGGTGGTTGGCCATTGTGGTCTTTGGGGTAATCACCAAGCCGACTTCCTTGTAAAAAGAGGTGACAACTTACTACACCATCCAAATACAGCTACTTCCTATTGGAAGATAAAACTGTTTCTGAAAAAAATGTTTACATCTAATTTCTTGCGGGATCTTCAGACTCGTACAGTTTTAAAAAGTTGGAGAAGGTTAAGCGCTTCTTTTGTGACTAGCTGAAAACCCGCGCTTCGCTACGGAGTACATTCAAATTAAATACAACGGTCAATGTATTCAATTAATGCCAAAAAAGTAAATATATATATTTAAAATAAATGCGACGATCAATGTATACAATTCATGTAATATATATATATATATATGTATTTATAAAGAAATCGCAAGGGATATTTATTTTTTTTTTTTTGGATAATATCCAATCGCCTGCCGCATTACAAAGAAAAAAATATTTTTTTGTGTATTTAGTTGCTATACACGTGACGAAAAATTTATTTAAAGTACCAGAAAAAGAAATCACGTGATCGGCATTTAATAAATTAAATTCTAAAAATTAATCTTTAAAAATTCACCAAAAATCAGAAAATCATGGTAAAGGTTCGAAAAAGATTTTAATTTTAAAGGAATTTTTATGATCTTTCTCATGATATGAATTTTATAACCCTCAAATTAGTATTTTAAATGCAAACTTAAAAAAAGTTACAAAAACAGCTTAAAAATTTAATTTTAAAAAATCTCAGAAGAATTTTTCAAAAATCTTTCTTAGTGCACCCCTACACCATAAGAAGAATCGCCATGCAAAATTTCGGCCCATTAGGTCTAGCGGTTTGGTCTGTGCGTTGTATGTCAGTCAGTCAGTGAGTGAGTGAGTTACGGAATTGTTTTATATATATAGATAAACCAAGACGTGAGGCAGTAGCTGTCTACGGCGCACGATTGTCTTGCCGCCCATCTGCAAGGCATAGGAATCTCAACCGAGCCTTTTTGGCCAGTATGCGATTCTGGAGAAGTAATGCAAAAGAACCACCCTGCTCCGATGTGCGGCTCTACAGAAGTGTCGTGATATTGGGAAGCAAGAACGCTCCTAGGGCAATGACTTCGGACTTCAGTTTTTATTTCATCGTTCCTTTGTAATTTCTTTTGCCTTGCCATTGGAAATAAAATTTTTAAAATGCGTTTCATACAATACCACAATGTCATCGATTTCAGGTTTGGGTGTTTTTGTTTTTTTAAATTTAACGCGGAGGCACTTGTCGTCTGTATGTACACTTCGACACTACTGGCCAGTCATTTAAGGGGGCACCGTATAGGTGGCCAGAACTACCCCCTACAAACTAGTCCCGTATGTTCTAGTTACTCAAATTTCGATATCTAAAATAGTTCGTGGGAGAGCTTCGAATGATGAGTCCTTAGTAATCCTTTTAATACATTTTATTACACACGTAGACGGACGCACATGAATCACAAACAAACATGTATATGTACTCAAATCAGAAGGTGGGGCGATCGTAAATCTCAAACCGTCTGCACGTTGTGGCTCTCGGCGCTCAACTGTGTTTTTCTCGAAGCCAAAAATCGGCGTTGCCACTCCACTCAACTAAACTACAGATCGTGTGCCGGCGACCACCGTAATTGAGAACAGAGTCAAGTGACGAGACCGGAACACATCTTCAGAGGTAAATTTCGGTAAATATTAAAACTGATGATATTCATATTTTAGATTAAAAGAACACGCTGACAGTCTCTCTATTCTAAAAAAAAGGTAACTCCCGCTGCCGCTGTCAAAAGATTGTCACGCTATCTCCTCCGAAACCGCTTGGGGTATTGGGTCGAGAGATATACCAATGGATGCAGAATAATGGGGAGACCAAAGTAAGATATGTCTCCTCATGTTTTGTGGGAAAATATTGACTTTTTCATCTTCAGATTACAATGACTCGCCAAAAAATGACCGTAGAATTTTTATCTTTTTACAATCTAAGACTCCACACATTTCTTCTTTCAAACTAGACCTTATTTGTTTAAAAATATTTTAAAACAGACTAATATTTTCTTCTAAAAAGGAAACACAGTTTTTCAAGAAATATCGCCCCCTATGTGGATGTAATATCGATGCTTCTCGAGTTTTTATCTTACAAAGAAAATATTTACATCATCTGGAAGCTGAAAGATTTCTTATTCATATAAACCTCATTTCAAGTCTCTATCTTAAATTTTCGATTTTTAATTGAATTTTAAAGCTGATAATTCAGCAGTGATGAAAGGCCCTTCGCATTAAGGGTGACAACAGTAAATGGATGGAAGCTATTACATTGCCCGAGAATCACCCCTATGTATCTCGCTATTAGCCATAACAGAGGAGCGAGCGTAGCGAGCTTAGGGGCGAAGCCCTAGTTCATTAAAAAAGAAAAAGAAAATTTTGCACATAGGAAATTTTTCCTAAGGAAGACTATATAAAATTAAACAAAAAAAAAACAAACACACACACACACACACACACACACACACATATATATATATATATATATATATATATTTATTTATTTATTTATTTATACCCCTTAGACATTACATCTTGGCCACCATTGAATAATTATATGTTTTAATATCAAATTGATCCCTTTCGGAATATATTTATCACAATTAAATATATATCCGCTAAGGACTTAAAGTCCCATTTCCGGTATAAAAGCGAAGTAAAATAAATCACAATAATCAAACAAATGAATTACAATAAAATCGTAATAAATTATAATAAAGCCATCCTGACGCCTTTCGACCAAATTATGACCTCAGGTGTTGTAAACAACTTCTTAAAAAAGTTGTAAAAAAAAGTATTGAAAGAGATTCGCTAACTCAAAACTTGCGGATTTCTCGCATAAAGAACACATTTATCTGTTTCCGATAAAAAAGGGGGCTATTCAAACGTGTCATTTATCCCCTTAGAGGGGGATCAGACGAAAGCCTTTACCTAAGTACGAATATTAAAAATATTAATCTTAGCAGCGAAAGTGACAGGGAATAATGTACCGGATTATATCTCGAAGCTGAACATCTGTGAACAAAAAGGGTTTTAAAGAATCAAGGCAGGACTTATTTTCGCGTGCAGTTAAATAATGATCCTGGCAATCGAGATTTATTATTGAAAACATCCGATGTCATCTGTTACGTGCTACATTCTACGTGTGTACATGAAAATTGTGCATGTTCAGTGCGTTGTATTCGTGCATATGTTTATGTCAATGTTTTGCATCTGTTATGGTGTTGAGGATGTACATAATCAGATACGCTAATGAACAATTTGGAGCAATTGAACTTGAACCTTTGTCTTCCTTGTTAAAATTGTTGGATCACATGCAAGAATTCTGTGTAGTCAGACGTTATCTTCAATATGAAGAGAGATTGTTTGTATATATATATATATATATATATATATATATAGCATTTTCGATTCCATTGTAACGTCCCCGTTATTGAAACAAACAGACGGCAGGCAGAATTCCTTTAAAACACACAGCTTGTATTAAAATCCTTATATCCACATATATACAAGCAGAGAGACTATTCTCGTATGCATAGAGATATTCACAGGAACAAAATAAATCTTTCACGGAGAGTCTTACAATAGATGAATCACAGTTTTTAACTGAGAGGTATCTATCAAAGAGTCACTAAGACTCGTTCAGCTTATGAGCCGAGAAAACAAACGCTTGGTTAGCAACTAGGACCGTCCCGTACCAATACTTTCGCTGAACACGTCAACAGAGGCTCTCGGCACTCTTACAGTCTCTAATCGAGGGATCTCTGCTCACAACAATCAAAGAGGTTCGCGGGCCCCTTGACTTTCACTTCCTCTACGCGAAGCACACTATCGGCACTGCTCTCTTGCGGGACTTTGCGAGCCTCAACACCATCTCCTGGGCTTAACACTATCTGTGGTTCGCAGGCCCGTGAACTCCGCACTTTCTACGCTACGGCTGCCATCGGCGTTGACAATTTCCGCTCCCACGCTCAGTGGCTTTCAGCTCTCACCAGAGGGTGGGGGGCGATGCTTCACTCGGTGAGGTCAGCGACGTCCAGTCGTAGCGATTCCATTGTATATATATATATATATATATATATAAAGAGACATATATATACAATGGAATCTCGATCGATCGTTTTCGGATCCATCGTTTTTCCGTATGTGTCGTTCATTTTATCCTGTCCCAACGATCATATTGCTTTGTTATGTTTCCGCATCTATCGTTTTCCCGCATTTATCGTTCATTTCAGTCGGTCCCTTGAAAAGCGATAGATCGAGATTCCACTGTATATATATATAAAGAGACATATATATAAGAGAAAATGAGAAAGATATATAGTTGGGTGGTATAATTCAGATATTAACTGCCTTATTTTTCTGCATGAAGAATTTTTAGGCTAAGACCTACAGCAAAGAGCCGATTCTGTGCCACAAGAAACATCCATGACAACAGCAGGTTCGAATTTCTCTATTGGCATGGAGACTTTGGTGCCCAGTGCTAGCTGCATAGCCGTTTGGCCGTCGTCTGTCACATATCATCGTTCTTCACAAGAGTTATTTCATGACCAATCTATCGCCTAAATCTTCTCAGCCTGACGTTGATGTCACTCATCTTTTTCACATGCGCCATACACATGACACAGTTTTTCACATATTAAAACTTTCTAAGTTAACACATTTGGTACGCCTGAACTGAATTTTCCATGCCACTTACACAAATTTTCAAATAAGATAGGGGAAATAAATTATGTAATGATGTAATTAAAGTCACCTTGCTTCAGGGCTCTCTTGTTCATAAAATGCATGCATGAGTTTATTATTTGCCCAGAAACGTTTCCTTAAGATGATTTGTGGAGTTTATAGAATACAGCAGTAAAATAGCGGGAATTTTTAAAGAAAAATTCCCAGGAAAGAGTTAACGTTAACAACCTTATACACGTAATTTGTTTACTTGGGTACGTGCTTTCTTTTAAACGTTTAGAGATAATTCAGAGCCAGAACGTGTTTATCTTAAGGATCACATCTCTCAGATCTAATCTCTCGTTTTACTTTGGCACTTTTGATGGCGAAAGATATGTCATTAAAATTATTATAATCATTTGCTAGGTTTTCCAAAAAATTTTGGATTATAGTTTCAACTTTTATATATTTACCTTTTTCTCGTCGGACACTGTTTTTTTTTGCCATACATTAAAATTATTTGTATTAAATTTACTTTTAGAGAGTTTATATTTTGGTTATGATTGTATTTCCACATACATACATGAATGCACGCAAGCACACACACACACACACACACACACACACACACACACACATATATATATATATTATATATAGTGAAACTTCTCTAACCAGTCACGCCTCAAAACGACCACTATTTTCGGAATTATTACTGACCGCTATAGAGAAATCCACCTCTCAAAACAGCAACCCCTTTAAACGGCCACACTTTTTTTCGGAAACATAACTTATCGCCTTGGAGAAGTTCCATTGCATATAAGGAAGGGTTTTGTCACGGTATGACATGTTTCGATGCAGGAAGAACTTTATCATTCATTTCTCGCAACTTTTCAATCATGAATGCACATTTAAATTAATAAAATCATACAAATAATGATGCTCTTTTTTGTTTATTTTAATGACTTGCAAGAAATCTCATCTCAATAACTCTTATTATATTTTTTCCAAATAAATAACGACTTTTGCTTATTTCTCTTACCTTAATCAGTTCCTATTCATAACATAGTATACATAAGCTTACTTTTTTTTTCAATGAAACTCAAATTTTAACACATAGTAAAAGTAAAAACTTCATCAGGAAAAGGACGACAAAATTAAATATTTGTACAGGTACACGAGCCAAAAGAGAAATAGCAAATAATCGTCAGACTAAGTGTTAAAAGAAATATAGCATTTAATCTCACGGAAAACAAGATGAAACGCGCGAAGTAATGCAGCAAAAAACAATTCTGCTTTTGCAGCAGGTCGGGTAAAAAAGGAGATCCTAGTTTCTCTACAAGGAAAGGGGTGAGGGGGCGGGGTTAAAGTATGATATCAGTGTCTCCTGTTTAACGAAAAGATTAACAAAATTAATGCCCGGATTCACCGTGACAAGCATAATGCGTGGGATTATGATTTAAAACCAGGTCTTCAGGCAGAGTCTGCCCCCTTGATAAATCTTAATTGCGTGTGGGATAATTAATTCTTTTAATGAGCGGTTTTATGATAAAAAATCGAATAATCCTTTTATCGCATATGAAATCTAGATAAATTGCAACACTTTTTTAAGCATAATTTTTAAGTGATTGCGTATATTATCTGTGAATTAAAAGGTTCGAGAAATATCCAGGAAATTAAAAATCTTTCATTTTCTCTCTCTCTGGATAGACAGTTCACATTAAAGAATGCTAAAAAGACTAGAAAAACTTAAGGCTCAACTGAGGTGCAAAAATTAATGTTCGAAAAAAATTAGCCACTTAAAACGAACATATCTTTTACTAATCTACCGTGTTAAACGTGCATGTCCCCGCTAAATTACCCTGTAAAATTTTACTCTTTTGAAATTTTTTTAAAAATTTTCCTGTGAATTATTCTGCTTAGAATGATGCATGATTGATAACAATAAGGTTAAATATTCTCGGCTCTCGATGACTGTAAAAAAAAGAGATTGCGGGAATTGCTAAGTTTCCAGAAATCCGAGAATTATTTATAGAAACGAGGTTTATTCGACAAGAATTTCTGTACAAATCAAACACGAAAAGCAAATTATAGGACTCATTAAATCGAAAATACCTCTGCTTTCATCAAAAGTTAGGCAGGCACACACAAACATATTTCATGATCTAATTAATCACAGCTATACAAAGTACGAACTAAGCAGTTTTCACCGTTAACAATTTCCGAGTTATCCCATGGTTAATTTGGCGAGTTTACACGTTCAGAAACTATGGAGTAGCATAGTTGCAAAGTATGTTACTCCATAAGTAAAGTAATATTTTTTTTTAAATCCCAACAATTTATCGGTTGATTTTAAAATATTTTCTTTCGTTATTAAAAATAACAAAAATATTAGATAAGTAAACTAGCACACCATATTTTGTCATCCAGCAAATCAACAAAATCATAATCTTGTTCAAAAATATCTTTTGCTCGTTTTTAAATTCAAGCACGCGAGATAGCATTTGGTACTTTTCTGTTTAACTGTTTATAGCTTGTCCAAGCGATACAGACTGGGTTTGGCAAGCTGCCAAAATTATAATACGTGAGGTGCGGATGGACGATTTTTAGCTTCTGAAATTTTGCTTTCCTGAGAACCTTTTTGGAGGAACTTTATCCTACGTTAAAAGCAATATTTAAATAATATGTGTTTTTACAGCTAAATAAATATATTCTTTTAGTATTAGTGATCAACAATATTCATTCATCCAAATTGAGATTAAATTTCTGGACAAAAACTGTAGTCTTGCTTAAAAAAATTTTCATTTTTTCACCTTTTAGAATTTATAAAACAGATTAGTTTTTGTTTAGGGTATTAAAAATCTCTTAAAAGAAAGGCTATGTTTTATGGTGTAAATATAAATGTTTGCACAAAGAAATCTTTATTCTTCAAACTATACGATTATTCAGGCATGAAATGTAAATTTATCTTTGTAGTTACTTAATATGTTTACGTAGCTTTAAAAAATAGATTTTATCACTTTCTGTACACAAAAATATTTTTTACTAAATAATATTAATTTTTTTTAAGTTTCGCCTTCATTTTAAAATACTTTGCTTATAACATTGCAAAAATCTTTCCTTACAGAGACAATACAGTTAAACAACATTATTGTTTGAATGACCAGGTCTTCGGTCGATATCGCAGATCTCTAATACTAACATAAACATATGGGGGAATTTCCTGTGAGTATTTTTGTAATAACGGATTAACAAGCGCTTGTTTTTTTAGTTTCAGAGTTTGAAAAACTGACATTTAATTGCGATGTACACGATTTTAGAACTTTTCGTTTTTCAGTAGTTAATTTGGTAGGGGAAATTTAATGGCTGATGTCTAACAGTACAAAATTTGTGTTTCTGAAAATAATTAAAGACTTTCCTAAAAAGTAACATTTAAGCATTTAATGGTCTATTTTATATAATGGTCTCAAGCATTTTATGGTCTATTTTTAGAAGTTCATCGCAGTCTCTTGTTGTGATTATGTATTTCCGATATCAACTTGTGAAGTCGACGTAAGTGATATTTGTAACGTGTCGATTGAATAACTGATTGAATCAAAATCTGAAAAATGAATCATTCAAACGTTTAAAAGGAATACTGAGTTCTGGTGTTTTATTTTTAAAAGCCACATCTCTTCTTGGTTACTGAGGGGCTACCAGGGCTGGAGAAAGAATGTCTAAATAACGAGCCTTTAATGAATAAATGGCTAAAAAAACCGAACCTTTTAACAAATAAATGGCTAAATAACGAACCTATAAGGAAAAAATGGCTAAAAAACGAACCTTTAACGAATAAATGGTTAAATAACGAACCTTTAACGAATTAATGGCCAAATGACGAAACTTTAACGAATAAATGGCTAAATAACGAAGGGTAACATACGAAGTGGTTCGCTCAATGTGTGCGTAACAACCAATGCTACCGAAATCATTTGTTTGGCTTTTCCACGGTTCGGTCACTAAGCGGTACATCGGTGAAAGTTCGTGACCCTTCGTTAGCCTTCGTTCGCCGCATGTGTACAGAACCTCCGGTTCAACTTGAAACCGTGTTACCTTTTTGCTCGGATATTTCATTTCGAGTAGAAAACTCGAACATTTCATTTTGTGTTATCGGAAACAGATTTGCGCAATATAGAATTGGGGTATTCACTTCACAAACATGAATGAACAGTTGCACGAACATTCGGTTTGTGAATGTGGATCCACAGTATGGATTGGAGTCATTCACAGCCTCTAGCACTCATAGAATTAGGCCTATTCTCTGCAGGAAAATGAACGAACGGCTGTTCAAGAGTTGGTTGAAATTTGGCCAAATTTGATCAATACCCTTCGTTTTCCATCGTTCTCTGTATGCACATCCACCTTTTACAAGAACGGCAATAGAAGTGAGATAGATCATTCGAGAAGACGATATAAAGAGACGATATTTGTCGGAGAGCCTCTTGATTTAAAACATTTTCCATGCACGCTTATTCCAGTAGTAAAATGGCGTAAAATAACGCTGTTTGAAGAAACAGCGTGTATCCACCATTTTATTTCTAATGAAATACTGCCATGTCACTGCATTATTTAATTAACTGTCGTCTCCATTATTGCGAATACGGCAAATAATTCCTTCTGGTTCTATCCTTGTACTCTGTAAAGAATTGAAACTAACTTTCGAAACAAGTTACCCCGTTCTACAGTTTGGAAAGTACGACGCAAACATTTCGGATGTAAATTAAGTGAATTACAATGAGTTACCCTCCGCATTTTTGTTAACGACTTCGAGTCCACTGTTGGGATGTTTGAGTTGACGTCTTCTTAGAAACGGGTATTATTCGAACTCAGAGTAAAATTAAAATAAACGACAGATTTATTTCTCTTGGATTTTGATTGTCATTAAATTTTTGTTATGTTGTATATTTCCATTCACTAAATAATTAGAAGATTTTTTTAGCATCCATTTTAGCACTTTGTACAAGAGCAATTTTAAATCTATTCTATACAGTTGTATGAAATTTACTATTAGCAGAGTCAGTCTCGGGTAAGAAAGAATTTTATACGGGTGTTAAAAAATAAACTTTATATGATTTAAATATGCGAAAGACAAAGCCTGTAAAACACTATAAGGATATCTCTTATTAACATTCAATGAACGTCTGGTAACTTTCTGTTGACTTTAAGGGGATGGTGGAGTTTCAAATTACCAAAAATCGAACAAAAATTGGAATTTTTTTTTTTTTTTTTGGGGGGGGGTGCATTATTATTTTGAAAATGTGTAAGTAATATTGGAATAAAATGCATTTAAAATATGTAATGAAAAGTAAAATGAAATCTTGATGGCTTTAAAAAAGTAAATATTTAAGGTAGCTGAAAAAAATATCTTTTAAACGTATTTTATCAAAATGAGTCATTTCCAGATTTGCAAGTCTTTGAAATGCTACTTGCGTCATAATTTTTGAAGAAATTTTATAAAACTAGCCGCTGCGCGACCAGCATGGTCGCTTTTAGTTTTATATTTTCTTTTGCAAAATAACGCAACTGAAAGGAACATATGTAAGGAATGTTACCATTACCTGTCATCATAAATATACGTTGTTAAGGGGTATTCTCTATAAGGCTGATTCTAGAACATCGTGATCAAAAAATGTGAATTTCCATTGCCTCAGAACAGAGTTAAATATAAGACTGAGAAACCCAACATCAATGATTTTAAAAATTGCATCCCTCTTTGTATGTACTATTTTTCGAAATTAAGATATCTGTACTTTATCATTACAACAAATAAGAAATTGTTAGAGAAAAATTTTAAATATAGTGTTGATTACATCACTCTCTGTATGTATTACAATTCAGATATCTACACTTAATCATATTAAATAATAAATTGTTGGTAAAATTTCTTCACTTATAAAATGGAGCAAAAATTCAGCAAGTACTGAAAAAAGTGTAGAATATTGATTATTACTGATTGTTGATAGCTATGCCGGTGACGGTTAAGCCTAACCTCGCGATTATTTATGCTCTCTCTTTCACGCCTCTCCCTTACAGAATTATTTCTTCGCTTTCTTTCTTGAGACTGTTCCCAATTTTCACTTGATCGTGCAGCGCACTTTCGAGCATTCCTGATTTCAGAGCGTAAATCCATGATGACACGCGGTTGCAAATTGCAGACGGCCGCTAATGTTTACATCTGGTAGTGGCAGCCGTTGCCATTCGGAGTGTAGAAATATCGTCGATTTTGGTGCCGCATACCTACGCGTTTTATATATATAGATTTATAATAAAGACTTCTCTTATACATTAAAATAAAGTCAGGTATACATTTCAGGTTTCGACATCATTAAGTTATCAAAGGTATCTGAGGTAAAAACTTAAGTGTAGAGAAGTAGAAAAATTTCACTAAAATTCAGAGTACAAGCATAAAAATATTTCCTTAAATTTAACTATTCGACGAAAGCACAAAATAATACATAATTCTGATCAAAATATATTTATAAGCAGTATAAATACAAAATTAAGGGGAGGGGGGGGGGAGTTAAAAATCGGATTGCAAGGAGCATTAAAAAAACATAATAAAAGTTTCAATTTTTAAAATATTTTTTAAAAATATTTATAAAATTTTATAAAGTGTTTGACAAATTTATACTTTAAGGAATATATATGCAAACATTCATATCTCTGAGGTAAAAATTTCAAAAACTGCTTTGTAACACCATCCCCTTAAAGAGGTTGGAAAAATTCGAGACTGCTTTGGACGGCCGAAACACGGCAGGTAGGATCCTAACTTAAGAGACTCGGAAACAGGGAGATTAAGGCTGCGCAAATCCTTAATCTTCATTTAAGGTAGAGGAAAATTTTTCCAAATCAATAAAAATCACTTTTAGTTTGTACCATAGGAATATTCATTCGATAGTATGAAAAAAACAATACTTTTAGCAGGTTGCATTTGTCTGTACTCCAGAAGCTAACGCCTTAACTGGTGCCGTTTAGTTACACATGGTAGCATGTTAATGCCATCCATGAGGGCAGTATGATAGATCTGTTTATAGAAGAATTTAAAAACAATTGAAACATTTTCGAAGGTATGATAGAAACAAGATTCGGCTCAACTCAGCTGGTAAATGAGCCTCAGAGCGATATATCATTTTACCTGGAATAACTTGAATGCCACTGTTGAGTTGCGGATATCTTTCCTTTGAAGAAATTTCTAATCACGATTTAGCAAATGCTTATTTTTTAATAATTTTTTTTTTTTTGCAGTTGATAAGATATATTTACGTATGCCGTCCATAAGTCTTTAACTTAAGGGTTTTCGACATTTGGTATTCTAGTAAAAGACCCAATAATTTAATACTCAGTAAAATATTCACTACGATGAATTTGTTTTCAGCCAGTGCGGTAAACACTTGTCCGGAGACATTCGCACATACACAGTGAATTTTTTGGCTTCTTCATTACGGGAGCACATTTACGTAAGCTAAAATTGCTTCCTTATGTGGTTGCATTTTCCGAGCACCCTCAAGGATCGACATTTGGAAGGTATCCGACACGTACAAAATACAGAGAGGGTGCTTCCCGCTTACAGATTTTACGTACCGAAACCCGGTGTAGACAAGACAACTTGCGTGGACTCGAACCCAGTTCCCTCAGAACCGTATCCCGATTGGCTGATCACTAAGTGTTCCAGGTTGGTTGGTTGGTTGGTTAGACAGACAGACGGATAGATAGATAGATAGAACAGACGTTTGCCTATGCAACGAAAATAATTAGCGGGTTGGCTAAAGGACCCTACCGATAAGCCGTGTATTATTTAAGCGTTTCTTCTGATGGATTGTTTTGGAGCACACCAGTGGCGTAGCAAAGGGGGGGCAAGGGGGTCTATCATACCCCGGGCGCCAATCGCAAAGGGGCGCCAATATAAGATCTATATATTATATTACTATATGTTTTTCAGGGGAGGGCCCCAATATAAGGTCTATATATTATATTACTATATGTTTTTCGAGGAGGGCGCCAATATAAGGTCTATATATTATATTACTATATGTTTTTAGGGGAGGGCACCAACATAAGGTCTATATATATTATGCTACTATATGCTTTTCGGGGGGGGGGGGTGCCAATATAAGGTCTATATATTATGTTATTATATGTTTATCGGGGGCGCCAATATAGGGTCTATATATTATATTACTATATGTTTTTCAGGGGGGGCGCCAGAAAGGTATCGTGCCCCGGGCGCCAATTATGCTCGCTACGCCACTGGAGCACACCTGACATTTTTTGAGATAAAAACTTACCTACATCCTATTGTCGATTCTATGTGGCTGCAGTATTAAAACACGCAAACTATAGCCACTCGAGTCATTACTCCTTGTGACACGACCTGAAGACGAAACAACGACAAATGGGACGCGGTGGCCCACTGGGCAAAGGCGTCGAGTCAGTGAAAGGAACGTCCCAGTTTCTATGCTCGTCGCTGCAAATCCATTGCCGTGTTCACTAATGGTGGCCGGGCACGTAAAATAGGTCAGGGCTGCAATGTCCTGACAGTTCTCAAATTTACCTCTGGAGGTGCGAAGTCAGGTGTTCCGGTCTCGTCACTTGACTCGGTTCAAAATTACGGGACCGATGTTCTTCGAGGTCAAGTCAGACTCCAGCCTTATTGGTGCCTCGCCTTAAATTGAAGCTGCTTACTACCATTCGTCAAGGACCTGGGATTTGAGGACCTAGGTCCTTTGGACTTGTCGTAAGCTTTCCTACTCCAAGGGGATTGGAAACAACACAACAACTATTACCTAGATGCTCTCTCCAAACTAGCAGAGCGCACAACACATAGCTTACGTTTTACGGTGTTTTCTACAAAACTTCTGACATTCTTGAAATTTTCATGACACATCCATTGTGCTCTTTCGGTACCAGATGTTTCCATCATAAAGTGGAACATCCATACATCTATTCTATGACGTAGCTGACTTCGAAAAATCTACATAATTTGTAAAAATTGCAGGCTTTTACAAAAACTTCTTAATAATATCATCTTTGTTTATTAAGGTTTTTATTAATCTTTTCATACTATCCATATAATCAACATTATATATATATATATATATATATATATATATATATATATATATATATATATATATTGTTTTTCTGGTTTCGTTAGGATTAAATAAGAATCTCTTCAGAAAGTTCACACAAAATAAATTTGTTATTTTGTAAATTCTTCAGGCGTATACACAAATTCAAACATAAAAGACGTAACAATTGTCTTCTATACAGCATAAAATTCTAAAAACAGATGTCAGGATACCAGAATACACGCCAATACAATACACGCCAATTAACGCAGTTATAACACAGTCAATTCTCACTAACATACTGAACTGAGTTCCAATTCCAATTTCAGGTATATTTATAGATTTCCAAAGCGCCCTCTGTAGGTCAGTCACAGCTGAATATTTCTAGAAGCGTCCAGAAAGGTTTAGTCAGCAAGTTGCCGAAATATCGCCAAATCTGGCGACCACAATAAATCACAAAATCCATCGCCAATTAGGCGATAACTCTCATATTTGGCGAGATTCCCATAGACTCCCATGTTAAATATATAGCTATAGGAGCTATTCCATCAAAGCCATTTTAACGAAACAAAATGCAATATTTACAGAATTCATAAATATATATATATATATATATAGATAGATAGATAGATAGATAGAAATGAATGAGAACGTAATAATAGTGATTGAAGAGATCTGGGGGCCCCTTATGAATCCAAAACTTTCTGTTAATCTTCTTACAAACTAAAATTGCTAAACCATGTAAATCTCAAAAGATTTGTTGCAACTCCTCACTGTTAAGCTATTGAAATATGGAGCAGGGATTTTCCAGGCACAGCACGGGCTTTCATAAACTTATGCATTCATCCGTAAAATGTATTAGAGCTGAAGGTGATATTAGGAGGCTCACTTAATAATGTACACTTCAAAAGGAATTCTATGAATACTGCTTATTCATTTCACGTAGTCCATTAATCGATTTAGCGTGTTCATTTCTAGAGAAGTGCGCTGTCTGCAACTGTTTGTTTTCAGAGATCATCTGTTGTGATTTAACAAGAGACGAAAGTTCAATGAGTATAATTTAAACCTTATTTAAGATTCTTAAACGTCTTAACTATCAACTGGAAATTCATTTATGTACGATTATGATTACACGTGTAGTGTTTATGATGTATCATTATGCATAATTAGTGAATGGAGGGAATTAGTATTTATAATAGAGCAAAGCGGGAGCACTGCATTGATTAAACGGGAAAAAAATCTTTAAAAGTCTTATAGCCTTTACTCTACTTGTAGATAATGGATTTTACCGTTTTATATCACTTCACCGTCCATAATTTTAAACAAAATTTGACTACTTAAAAAAAAATATACTTGTAGTACAACCGTTCTTTATTTGAGAAGATTTATTCTGATAAAAATACATTATTAATTATTTTAAATAAATTTATACAATGTCAATATGGAACGCATTCATTTAGTTCATTCTTATTTAAAAATTATAGAAAAAAAGATCTTAGTTCGGGAGTTTCCAAACTTGTGTGTGTGTGTGTATATATATATATATATATATATATATATATATATATGCGAGACATTTTTGAATAGTAATTATACAATGCCACATACTCACTCGAACAAAATTTAATTTATTAAATGTACATAACAAATTACGTACTGGTACATGCCTTATTTTCCAACATACTAGTTGCCGCCATTGTCAAAGCGTTTCTTAAGTCTGGGTGCAAGCTTTTGTATTCCACAGTCATAGAACTTTGCCGCCTGTTGTCGGAACCACTTATCAACTTCAATTTTGATCTCATCATCACTGTGAAAGTTTTGCCCTGCAAGATGTGTTTTCAGGTAAAGGAATAAGAGAAAGTCCCTGGGTGCAAGGTCAGGGCTGTATGGTGGCAGATCTAACATTTTCCATTCGAATCTTTTGAGTAGTGCTTTGGTTTGAAGCGCTGCGTTGTCATGCAGCAAGCAAACACCTCTTGTCAACAAGCCCCTGAGTATATTTTGAATTGCCCGTCTGAGACGCCTCAAAGTCTCGCAATATGCATCAGCATTAATTGTGGTGCCGGGATATATGAAGCCAACCAGAAGAATGCCTTGTCTGTCCCAGAAAACAGAAGCCGCGATTTCTTTGGCGGGGTTCCTGTATCCCTCATTTGGCGGGATTCTGAACTGAGGCAGACATTATAAAGACGTGCTGCTCAAACAAGACTCACCGTAAAAATAACAAATGACCTCGAGGGAAAAGCGAAATGTTCAAGGTTACAGTCCGTGTTGCCAACGGGCTCTCAAAAACTTTTCATTTGCTGCTATCGGTGAAGTATCTTTACTTTCCAAAAATGTCTCGTATATAAAAATTTTATTATTCTGTAAATTCTTCAGGCGAATACAGACACTCAAACACAGAACCGCCTTCTATACAGCAGAAAATTCTACAAACACGAGTCAGGAATCCGGAATTTTCAATACAATATACGCCAATTAACTCAGTTTCAACACATTCAATTCTCACTAGGAAATTGACCTGAGTTCAAATGCTAATGTCAGGCATATTTAAAGATTTCGATAGCGCAATCCATAGGTCAGTCTCAGCTAGATATTTCTAGAAGCTTCCAGAGAGGTTTTGTCAGCAAGTTGGCGAAATATCGCCAAATTACACGCCCAAAATAAGCCATTAAATCCATCGCCAATTTGGCGAGATTCCCATATACTCCCATGTTAAATACATAGCTATAGGACCTCTTCCATAGAAGCCATTTTAACGAAGCAAAGTGCAATGTTTACAAAATTCGTAACAATGTATATATATATATATATATATATATATATATATATATATATATATATATATATATATATATATATATATATATATATATATGGTATTAAGGTGCCCTTGTGGCAACGTGCTGGTTTGGGTGCTGAGGGTACTCGGATTGAATCCCGACGCGCGCCATTAAATACCTCCGTGTCTAGGTCGGATATGGGCAAGTTCAATCCGTAGACCAGAAAGTCCCTCTGTTAAGAAAAGAGAGGGTGGGAGAGGGTACGTCCCCCAAGATGTCGCCCCTGTAGGTTCTCGGTCAAAATTCAGGTGCCAACTAGCTAAGACGGACTCCGACCTTCGTGTTGCTATTCAAACCGGATCGGCATTCTACAGCCCGTAGCCTATATGGGCCTGGTCTGGAGCTATGTTCCAGCCAGGGGGCATAAGAGACAACTACAACAACATACTACAGGACAGTCGCAATGTCCTGTAGTCTTACCTATTGATATTATATATATATATATATATATATATATATATATATATATATACTAGCTGAAAACCCCCAGTTCGCTACGGAGTCCATTCAAATTAGATATAACGGTCAATGTATTCAATTAATGCCAAAAAAAGTTTATATATATATATATATATATATATATATATATATATATTTATATTTATAATAAATACTACGATCAATGTATACAATTGATGCAAAATAAAAATATGTATTTATAACAAAATCGTAAGGGATATTTTTATAGACAAAATAATGTAGAAGAAAATATTCAAATTAAATGTAATAGGACATACTAAAGAATATAGTACAGTTACTATGGTACAGTTTGAGGAACATACTGTATTTTAATATTATTTTACTGTATTTATTCTTTTACTGTATTTTAATATTTTTTTGGATAATGTCCAATCGTCTGCCGCATTATCAAGAAAAATAATATTTTATTTGTCTATTTAGTTGTTATGCACGTGACGATAAATTTATTTAAAGTACCAGAAAAAGAAATCACGTGATCGGCATTTGATAAATTAAATTCTAAAAATGAATCTTTAAAAATTCACCAAAAATCAGAAAATGGAGGTAAAGATTCGAAAATGATCTCATTTTAGAGGAATATTTAGGATCTTTCTCGTGATATAAATTTGATAACCCTCAAATTATTATTTTAAATGCAAACTTTAAAAAAGTTACTAAAACAGCTTAAAAATTTAATTTAAAAAAATCTAAGAAGAATTTTTCTAAAATCTTCCTTAGTGCACCCCTACACCATAAGAAGAATCACCGTACAAAATTCCAGCCCTTTAGGTCCAGCGGTTTGGTTTGTGGGTTGTATGTCAGTCAGTTACGGAACTGTTATATATATATATATATATATATATATATATATATATATATATATATATATATATATATATATGTGTGTGTGTGTGTGTGTGTGTGTGCTTACTCTGAGATGGATGTGATCCACAGGAATTTAAATGCTAAAGAAAGGAAGCATTTTCAAAAACCTTTTCTCCTCAAAAAACTAAAAGATTGAGAACAAACATTCATGTTATCAAAAGCAAAAACTGTTTAGTCTAATAATAAAAATAATAAGTTTGTTGTAAGAACATAAAGATTGGGTGGCTGAGCAATGGTCATAAATTCCGATGAGCCCACATTTACCATATTCATTAACGATAGACGTTTCAGAAAAAGACAAACGCCATGTCCTGTAGCCATACCTATCGCATCAGTGGGGGCAGTATGATGAGAGCCAGGTGACAGCAATAAAGCACGAAACTTTTGTTAATCTGGTTAATCTAAGGAATTATATGCAATAAGCAGAGGACCCGAGTTTACGGAATGATCTCACTATCGAAACCGACCTCCCGGGATCATTAATGTACTGTCTTTTTATTTCCAACATAGATCCGATGAACTGTAACGATAGGTTTCACCATGCTGATATTGGGATAAATTTGAGGAGATATTACACGATAATACTTTCCCCTTAGAGGTTTGAAATGATCGGCTTACAGGCCTCTTTAAAAGGTCGTCCGATATTAGGTTCCCTTTAAGCTATCCTATTTAGACAAAAGTAAATGTTTGGCACGTTTCATATCGAAGTTTTCTACCTAGGAGGGAGGCCCTTTAAAAGTTTAATTTCAGGGAAAAAATACTAAAATAAAACATAATAATTACAAGATAAAAAGAACTTTTTATATACCATGTTTTTTTTAATTTTCTGTTGAATCATATAAACTTGACAATTCTATGGATTAATAAATACTTTTTTAAAATTTTTTTGATGAATTATCCCATCAACTTGAAAGAAAATGTAGTTAATTGGAAATTAACTTGCGTTTAGCTTTTCGTTCCTGTCCCGGCCAACAGATGGCTGCACCAGTCTACAAAACAAAACTAACTGAAAATAATAAAAAATATGTTAAGAATCTGATTAAAGATGGCTAAAAGTATTAAAAAAATGCATTGTCATCGTGTTCCGAACTATTCTAAACGTTTCAAATGTCTAGCAAGTCGGGAAGTTAGTTAAAAATCGATTGCAAGATTTGTACTTGACAAACACACACACACACACACACACATACAAACAAGAAAGCAAGTTAATAAAAAGCATGGTAAAAATTACTAAATCTAAAATAATAATTCTCTGGATTCACAGCAAAATTAGGGTTTCCTTTTGAATAAGTGTGCACTTCATGCGCACTAATGTCTATTCTCCGCTGTCATTCCGATACCAGATCACAAAATTTCAACTTTGCATTAAGCCGGGTGCACATACAGCGAACAAAGGGTAATAAACAAACTGAGCTAATTTTCATACAACCATATTTGGCATTCGGTTTGACAATCGGTGGGCTCCCATATGAACAAATCGAAAGCTTGTATGGCCGTTCGTTCATTTTCGTGTGGAGAATTTATATGGTTGAATGAGTTTGAACGGCAAGAGAATGACTCCATTCCGTTCTTTATTAGAAGGGATTCGAACCCACGCCCACAAAAGTGGACTGCGTACAGGTCGCAGTCCACTTTTGTGGGTGTGGGTTCGAATCCCACTTCTGACACCAGCTGTAACGTAGTCAGAAATTGAAGCGAAACGCTTGTCGTGTTTTTGACTACGTTACAGTGCGTTTAGCTCTAAGTGCAGAATTTCTGTTTATTTTTATTTGATTTGACTATCTGTTGCAGTGGGGATCTCGGGCCTTGGGATGTCTTTTGGTTAGACCTGCATCCTATTCAGAGAGATCCCCCTTCATGGAACTCATTCGGTTAGTCCTAGTGATGAAGAAACCAGTCGGTTGCCTCATTATATGGTTTAGTTCTTTTACTGCTACTGAATCTTGAATTTATGGTACGTTTAGCTCTAAGCGCAGGAATTTTGCTTATTTTGTTTGCATTCTCCCTGTTAGTGAATATATTTCTCTGTTGAATTATTTACATCTTACTAGTTATAATAGTGTGTAAAATACATTCTTTAAGTAGAACATAAGATGATCCAAAGAAATGTTAAATTTTTAAACTAAAGAAATGCTATTTAATATTTTTCTGTTGTACTGGCATAATTTTATTCCACTGGCGACAGAGTTTGCTTAGAGATACGCAAGAACGTACGTTCTCACCCGCGAACTATTTCTTGATTTTTAATACATATTTTCACACCCTTTCAACAGTGACAAATGAATGAAACAACTATATATTTCAGCATCTCATCGTTGTACTCATGATTTTCACCGTGTTCCTACACTCCTCTAAATCATTTGCGTATTAAAATGCAAACCATGTAAAATGGAATCTGTATTCATTTCATTCTTCTCTTCATGTATTCTTGATGAAAGGGGTGCTGCAGAATATTAATGACGTTTATTCCGAAACCGGAGTGCATGGTAGAACGGTAGTTTTTCCGCAAATTATTGATTCATTCATAACAGCCGGCTTTTAAAAACCATTATGAGTTATGCGTACTCTATGTCGGCTCCGAGAAACGCAAAGCCGAGCCATTCAGACGGCCATATGCAGAATGCATTACAATCAGCAAAGGATGACTTCCATTTCTATTTCTGAAATTCCGGAATTATCCACAAACGGTCACAAACATGAGCGAAACATTTTGATGATTTAGGAGATAGGCGTGAGGGGAATCCGCGGGATATGTTTATGAAAGCGTGCAAACGTATAACTTGAATATTACAGCATTCATTTTCTTAATGCACTTAGTATGCGAGCCCTGAAATATCGTAAATGGAGAACCTGGGCGGGAAAACATTGTTGCGGGAAAGGAATTCGCTCTCAGATTTTGCATTTGTGTTCATTTTTAAAGGGAGATGCACAATACACCTAAAGAACGAAAAAATATATACGTGTTTCAGAAAGTTATTCATCCCCGAGCATCTAAAATTAGAGAAAGGAATTAATAAAATTAATCTTGCGAACATGTGTTAATTTCTGAGAAATTCGTTTATATAATATAATAATGCGTTAAGCTATTAATAAAATTAAACTTGCTAAAGTATGTTAATTTCTGAGAAATGCGTGTATCCGAAATTTTTACAATTTCTTAAATGACTATGTTTTTACACTAATTATATACTGGTTGTTTTGAATTTAATTAAAATTAGAGAAAGCTATTGATGAAATTAATCTTTCCAAAATATGTTAATTTATGAGAAATGCGTTTATCTAATATAACTAGAAGGTAACCCGTCATTTTGACGTCATAATACTAATAATGACGTCATAATGGAAAAAGTATATGAAAGTTAAAATATATCCCGAATTATCTAACAATATTGCATTTAATCCACACCTTGTAAAAGCAAACCCTTTGATTATTTTTTATTTATTTAGTTTTTCCTGCGATTGGAGTAGTAGACTGCCATCTAACCCATCATTTTGACGTCATGATAATATTACTGACGTCATAATGGAAAAAGTATATGAAAGTTAAAAAATATCCCGAATTATCTAACAATATTGCATTTAATCCACACCTTGTAAAAGCAAACTCTTTGATTATTTTTTATTTATTTAGTTTTTCATGCGATTGGAGTAGTAGACTGCCATCCAGTTTTTTACAGCTCACTACGCGATATGAATACTTGAGCTACTTGATTCATTCACATTCAAGTTTGTTTACTTTCAGAATTCATCGCAAAAGTAAACAGATTTTTAAAAACTGTTAAATATACAGCTAAAAGAATACAATTTTTTTTAGTTCTGAATGATTTATAGAAAAATAGGCTGAACAAACGTGATTTGATGGAGAAGATATTAGTTTTTAGGTAAGAAAAAATTCTGATCCACATCTGAAATTGAAATTAAGCCTAACCGGCTGTTTGTTTACTGAGGGCTTCAATTGAAAGATGAGTACAACCAGGAAGTGTTATACAGAGACAACGGCTATTATATATATAATAATGCATTAAGCTATTAATAAAATTAAACTTGCCAATATATGTTAATTTCAGAGAAATGAATTTATCAGAAATTTTTACAATTTCTTAAATGAATATGTTTTTACACTAATTATATTTCTGGTTGTTTTGAATCTAATTAAAATTACAGAAAGCTATTGATAAAATTTATCTTGTCAACATATGTTAATTTCTGAGAAATTCGTTTATCAGAAGTTTTTACAATTTCTTAAACATTTTTTTACACTAATTATATTACGGGTTGTTTTAAATTTAATAAAAATTAGAGAAAGCTATTAATAAAATTAATCTTGCCGACATATGTTAATTTCTGAGAAATGTTTTCATCAGAAATTATTACAATTTCTTAAATAAATATTACTTTACACTAAATATATTACTGGTTGTTTTAAATTTAGTAAAAAATAAAGAAAGCTATTAATAAAATTGATCTTGCCAACATATGTTAATTTCTGAGAAATGCGTATATCAGAAATTTTTACAATTTCTTAAATGAATATGTTTTTACAATAATTATATTACTGGTTGTTTTGAATTTAATATAAATTAGAGATGCTATTAATAGAATTTATCTTACAAACATATTTTAATTTTTGAGAAATGCGTTTATATAATATAATATAGCGTTAAGCTATTCATAAAATTAAACTTGCCAACATATGTAAATTTCTGGGAAATGCGTTTAACAGAAGTTTTAAAATTTCTTAAACATTTTTTTACTCTAATTATGTTACTGGTTGTTTTAAATTTAATAAAAATTACAGAAAGCTATTTATAGAATTAATCTTGCCAACATATGTTAATTTCTGAGAAATGCGTTTATATAATATAATAAAGCGTTAAGCTATTAATAAAATTAAACATGCCAATGTATGTTAATTTCTTAGAAATGCATAGATATAATATAATAAAGCGGTAAGCTATTAATAAAATTAATCTTGCCAATATATTTTAATTTCTGAGAAATGTTTATCAGAAATTTTTGCAATTTCTTAAATAAATATTATTTTACACTAATTATATTACTGTTTTTTTGTATTTAATAAAAAATAGAGAAAGCTATTAAAAATTTAAACTTGCTAACATGTGTTAGTTTCTGAGAAATGCGTTTTTCAGAAATTTTTAGTTTCTTAAATAAATATTTTTTACAGTAATTGTATTGCTGGTTGTTTTAAATTTAAAGATATCACGAAAGAAACAGTCACTCCTAAATATAAGTTAACTGTTAGTTAATTTTTGGACACAAACAGTTTGTTTTAAGTTTTTAATATTTACTCTCAGACTGTACGTCGTCCCGCAATAATAAAAACGCGAACACGATGAACCTTTATCGGATTTTTAAGACTACTGTAACTCAAAAAAAAAAAAATTCCGAGTAATTGGAAGGAATTGATTTTTTGATTTTCTATTTTAATGTTGGCGATAAAAAAATTCCTTTTCGAAAGAATAAAATGGAAATAAATTTTCTTTTCTGCCTTAAGGCTTTAAAATAAATTATTTTCAAGTGGACAAATTTTCGGTTTCATGACAAAAATTTACAAATTCGAAAAGGGTCTACAAATTTTTGACATCCGTAAAAGTGTGCATTTAACTCAAAATTTTAATGTTCAGAGGTTCAAATCAGCGCAGATCAAGAATGAAGAGATACTGACATAAGATTTTTCGGATGATGGTAGTGTATAGAAAATATGTCATTCTTTCTGCAATTTGTAAATAGATTGCGATAAAGTAGGTGAAACCAATACGCGCATGCTGTATGCATAGATAACTCAAGTTTTTATAAAAATTTCAAAGATATTTCTGAGAAATGAAAAAACCGGTGTATCAACCCTATTTTAGCATTTGTATTCGAAAGGAATGTTTTACGAGTCAAATGGTGTTCTTGAAAGTTAAATCTACCAATGCCCTTACCTACATATTCAGGACTGAAATGTACATTTTACAAGAATATTAATTTTTAGAAAATTCCCCAAGAGTAAAATTTAGAAATTATGTCCCTGCCTTTTAATCAGGACAGAAATATTCCAATTTTTATCTCACTGCAATATAAATTGGCCTCAACGATGAATTGAAGCAAGTTACCAAAAAACAAACTTTTCCAGGTATTAATCTAACAGAAGGGTCATTTGTAAGATAAAGAAATTGCATAGTTCCGGGGTAACGTATTGGTAGCGCATCGGCTTTCGGCGCCGAGGGTTGTGAGGTATTGAATCAAAATTAACCCCTCTGGTTTAAATAAATCGCCGTTTGAAGAAGAAGCGCCTTATGCAAATGAGCGGCGCTTTTCTACTAGACGGGAATCCCCGTGGGAGCTTACACGCTTGAAAGTGAGAGAAAACACTATGAGGCGAGGTTGGGCGGAGGCGAGCGGCGAACGAAAAACAATTGGAGTGAAGATCGCTTTGCCGTACAGCTGCCGGACATTATCAAGTTTACTGAAGGCGTTTTAAAGTTTGCTGTCATTCCAGCGACCTGGTGATAAAGTGAAGACAGAAAGGTTAGTGTGGTGTATGTACAAGCAGTGGCGTGGCTAAATTCTAGCAGGGTATCCGCAATATAGCTACCGGGATTAACACACGCGATAAATAATTCACCATTGCCTACTGGCAATTATGTACGGTATTTATGTAGTCTAACTGTGTTGTAGTAAATAGTTTAGTGTAGAAAACCTCGTCGGATCCAGTTAATGGTGAGTTGATTGCTTAGTATATACATTACCTTAAGGGTAAAGGAACAGTGAACTTCACAGGGTGTTCGGTTCGAATCCCGCCAAGCGCCATTATATACCTTCGTGTCAGGGCCCGATATGGGCACGTTCACTCCGTAGACCGGAAAGTCCCTCTATGAGGTCAGAGAGAGTGGGAGAGGGTACGATCCTCCCAGATGTCACCCCGGGGGGGTGTTCGCTCAAAATTGTGGTGCCACCTCGCTAAAAGCATTCTGATAACTGCTTTGATCAAAATTTTTTACAATTTCATAAATATATTTTGCGCTAATTATATTACTGGTTCTTTTAAATTTAATAAAACTTAGAGAAAGCTATGAATACAATTAATCTTGCCAACACATATTAATTTCTGAGGATGCGTTTATTACAAATTTTCACAATTTCTTAAACGAAAATGATTTTACAGTAATTATATTACTGATTGTTTTGAATTTAATAAGAATTAAAGAAAGCTTTTAATAAATTAATCATTATCTTAGCTAATTAATTTAATTAATATTTTGACTACGACCCTTGTGGTGCTGTTTTAAACCGTAACCGCACTTCTCATCCCGCAAATATTATAGGGACCTGGTCGTCTGTACTTCCGGACAGGGGGCATTAAAAAAATTGCATAGTGCGATCTCAAAAAGATTTTTGAACATCTTAACTTTGATTCATTACATAAATTCGAGCCCGGCTGACAAGTGAAAGAAAAATATTTAAATACATTCATTTAATATCTTTTTACATTCTCAATAACCATTCTGAAGAATGCAGGAAAAGATACATAATTAAATAAAGCAAAAAATGTGTTGCAAGAGAATATTTTAAACAGATATAAGTGATAAGTTGAAAGTATTTATGTGTAATGTTTCTCCTGGTAAAGGTATAAGAAGAAATTGATCTTTTAAAGGACTCTAAATAATTTAAAGACACTCTAAAGTATCAAATTTTTTAACAAAAGAAAAATTGGATTATAAATAATAATAGTAGGATTGAAACATTTCGCGGTAACCAAACACCGGAGAGAAAAACCTTGCACTCATGTATCTTAAATTTTCTTGATTAGAGACGTTTTTTCATTCTTCCTGTCTGAAGAATTTCAAATAATTTTTCAGATTGATTTATTCTGTACAAATTTCAACCACCAAAAGTTAAGACTAATGAAATATTCATTTATCAGTTTAAATGATACAAAAATATTTATTGACTTAACTAGCTGAATATCCATGCTCCGCTGAGGAGTAAATTCAAATTAAATTCAACGGTCAATGTATGCAATTAATTCCAATAAAAATATATTTATAAAAAATTCGTAAAGGATATTTTTATAAATAAAATAATGTAACAGAAAATATTCAAATTAAACGTAATAGGAAATACTAAAGAATATAGTACAGTTAATATAGTACAGTTTGAGAAACATATCTTTTACTGTATTTTGATATTTTTTGGATAATGTCCAATCGTCTCCCGCATTAGAAAGGAAAATGCAAGTATATCTCCGTCCCGGCGTTAGCCACACGGAATTCAACTGATGCCTGGCCACCACAACACAATCTCCCCAGACGCCGACCCAAAAGATCGGAGTCTAGGTCACATAGACCCCTCGAGTCCATTAAATAGCTACCAAATTTCAAATTAAGATAAAATTAACAATTTAATAATAAATAATAACTTAAATTCCAGAATCCAGAGCCAGTTCCTGTGCTCCGCTTGAACCTAGTCACTGCTTTATCACTTTAAACTTCAACAACAAAATTTTAACTACAATTTAGTTAACAATTCATAAGTGAACATTTAACTTCATATAAGTATATACATGCATAAAGGCATCTGCGCTTACATAACAAAATATAAGCATTTATATACTGACATAAAAGCAACTGCTTTATAAAACATAATTTAAACAATTATAAACACATATACATACATAAATTAATATTTGTAAACCACGTATAGCAAACAAATTCACAATTCGCAATATCTGTATTACTTACATTACTTTTACACATTCAGTTATTTAATATTACAACAATTTCATACAAATTATTCTATTAAATTCAATCAATTTTCAAGTTAATTACTTTTACAAGCCATATAATTCGATATTTAATAGCATACCATATTAATTCATATATTGTATTAAAACACAAAGAAAAGTACAAAAAAAAACCCTCAACGGGAAAAAAAAGGGATGTGGACATCCATCAGAACCCCCACTATATCTTTTATAACTTTTTTACTATAATAGTCAACAAAGAGTTTGTGTTTACTCCAGCTTGTGTAATCTGAGGGAAATCTTTCTCTATAAGCCTGTAGATCTATACATTCATAGATGCAATGCTCTACAGTCAGTTTCTCCCCACACCAACATTTATCATCTTTCTTGTGTATTCTGTGCTGGTATTCCGCAAAGCACCC
The DNA here is from genome assembly GCA_907164885.2 of Dolomedes plantarius. Lineage (NCBI taxonomy): Eukaryota > Metazoa > Arthropoda > Arachnida > Araneae > Dolomedidae > Dolomedes > Dolomedes plantarius. Next base: position 157,736,973 of record OU015500.1, read on the forward strand.
ATGTCCTGTAATAGCTTGATTTAACTTGAAATCATTACAAAGTCTGTCTTCTGAAACTTCAGGATATATTTCATACACTCTCCTGCCCTTATCAGACTCATTCCATAACTCCTGCCAATTGATCATTTCCTCTCTTTTAGAAAGGAAAAAAAATTGTCAATTTATTTCGTTGTTATGCACGTGACGCAAAATCAGTTAAAAGTATCACAAAAAGAAATGAAATCACATGATCAGCATTTAAAAAATTCAATTCTAAAAATTAATCTTTAAAAATTCACCAAAATTCAGAAAATGGATGTAAAGATTCGAAAAAGATTTCATTTTAAGTGAATTTTTAGGATTTTTCTCGTGATATAAATTTTATGACCCTCAGATTATTACTTTAAATGCAAACTTAAAAAAAATTACTAAAACAGCTTAAAAAATTAATTTTAAAAAATCTAAGAATTTTTTAAACTGTTATATATATATATACACTGCTGGCCACCCAAATTGCAACACCAAGAAAGACAAGAGATATCACAACAAAATTTATTTTGTAGATAACATGTTGACCAAGTATCAAATGATTAAATTTATAGACTTCTGTGAAGTGTGGTTCCTGCCAAAAGCAGTAGCCAGAGTAGCCGCCATTGTTGGAGATCACCGCTGCCACACGCCTCGGCATTGATTCAAAGAGACTTTGGATGAGTTCTTGGGGTACAGCAGACCAAGCAGCTTCCACACGTTGCCAAAGTTGATCTGCTGTGGCAGCTGGGGATGGAATCTGGGTCAATCGTAGAGCAACCATGAACCACATGTTTTCTATCGGCGAAAGATCCGGAGAGCGAGGCGGCCAGGGAAGCAATTCAATCTGGCGATTGACGAAGAACCGTTGGACAATGCGTGCCACGTGTGGTCGCGCATTATCCTGTTGAAATATGGCTGTGGGCAAGCCCTGAAGGTAAGGAAGGACAACTGGCTCCAACACCTCGGAGATGTAGCGCTGGCTGTTTAAAGTACCGGCAATGCGTACTAGAGGTGTGAGAGAGTGATATCCAATACCGCCCCATACCATAATACCCGGTGCAGGACCAGTGTGGTGGTGCATAACGCAGCTGTTCAGCATCCTCTCTTCACGGTGTCTCCAGACTCGAATGCGACCATCGTGGTGTGACAGACAGAAGCGTGACTCGTCAGTAAAGACAATTTCATTCCATTCTGCCGTCCACATCCTTCTGCCATCGCACCATTGGCGGCGGAGACGTCTATGGTTCTGCGTCAAGGGTAGAGAAAGCAATGGACGTCTTGCGGACAGACCACTCTGCTGTAAACGGCGTCGAATGGTACGCGCAGACACTGGATGATGCGTTACAGACTGCATGTGCTGTGCTATGGTTCGTGATGTGATGGAGCGATCCGTCACTGCCATGCGCATAATTTGCCTGTCATCACGTGAAGTGGTGCGCTGAGGTGGATGCGATCGAACACGCCGGTCCGTCGTACCCTCCTGCATCCAACGATTACATATCCGCATTACAGTTGTTTGGTTTCGTCCAACACGATTACCGATTTCCCTGAAAGAAAATCCACAATCTCGGTAGGCCACTATCCTTCCTCTGTCGAATTCGGATACTTGATCAAAAGATGATCGCTGTTTTCGACGAGGCATAATTGATCGTTTTTTTTTTTGAAAAACCACAAGAAAAACACAATTGCCGAACTTGAAATCGTCGAAATCTCCAAGCCTTAAATAGCGCTTTGAAGTGGCGCCACAGGTGCGCGTGATGTGCGTCTGAGCTGAAATTCTAATCATTTGCATATCTCACCTCCGCTAATGCATGTTGTAAATTTCATGTTATTTGCATGTTTCCTTCAGGGTGTTGCATTTACAGTGGCCAGCAGTGTAGATTATCCAAAGCATCGTGTCAGTTCTCTTCATATAAATCGTCTGAATTAAAAATCGGCAAAAGCTATTGTTATCCTTTACCCACTTTCAAAATTTGGACTCAGAAGCAATGACGGATTTAGGACTAGGCTAACAAGGTGGCAGGCTATGGGTCACGGACCCCCGTGGATAAAAAAATATTTAACCTTCCAATTTTTTTAACCAATCTAAAATATTTCTTAACTGTAACAAAACAAATGACTTTCTTATAAAATAAAAATAGTAAAAATTTCTTTAAAAAATGATAATACTAATATTAACAATAAACTTAATTCACAACATAACGAAGGGAATTTTGGACCAACGTAAAATCTTTTTAATTTGTAGACGAAATTTAAAACAAAAAAACTATGGAGTTTTTCCTAACTTCTAAATTTATATTTCTGCAGTTTTAAAATAAAACAGCCCTATTGTATGTTAATATTTTAACAACAAATGTTTTCAGGTAAACGTGCATGATAAATGAGATTATCACAGACATGGTAAAAACTGTAATTGTATTATAGCCTTCAAATGAATCGGAAGAGGTCCCAAAAAGAAATTTAGGCATAGGGTCGCAACACTTCCAAACCTACCCCTGTTCACAGAACCTAGATGCTCAAGCGAAAGTTACAACATTTATTTACTATAACATATATTTACGTATATGTTAACAAATAACATATATTTACTATGTTTTTAATAACATCTTTTTAAAAGATTTTTTTTCTTTAAAAATATAACACAGGTCGTTATGAAAACATTTGCTCACTTACGCCACAATACTCGCTAACGCCTTCTTGGAAGCACCCAGAGGATTATCCAAGGCAATAATGCGCATGTGTGTATACACACCCACCCACCCACACACACACATATATATATATATATATATTTATATCTGTGCTTGTGTGCGTATGTAATATCTGCATTACATCACGTCCTTAAATTTTAACCTGAAGGGGAAAACTAGCTCATATTTACATGGCTGGAGCTATCAGCCTGAAAGGAATAAAATTAAATTTAAGTGCAGTCGGGTCAAACTTCTTAGTGCATCGTTTATTAGAGCGAAAATAAATCCGTTCATTCCAGAAGAACGGCTCGGAATAATATTACTTTTCAACATTAAACGCGAGAGGGCGAAAAAAACATGTGGCTATTATTTGTAGGGTCAGCAGATTTAGTGGCTCAGGAAGCTAACCCACTCCTGAATTCGGAGATATACACGTGTAAAAATGCAAATTCATGGGATTCATGGGATTTTCTGGGACTAAGGGTTTTTAAGCCATAAATTGATATTACCGGGAATTAGATTTAGGAGAAACTTGCTTTGTAGTTTTGTTACTGACGTTCCAAATCGGAACGTTCTTTCTGCCGCACCCTGTATTAGGACACTGCCTTTTCAGGAAATTCACAAACTATTGTTTTTCAATTACCTGAAAAATAGTTACCCAATGGAATTTAAATGCTAAAATGGAGGGCATAATATTTAAGATATATATATATATATATATATATATATATATATATATATATATATATGAGAGATCTGCCAACGGGGTTGACACCCATAAGCTGCCAGGGGTCGCCTTACCTAAGCGCCCTATTCTTGATTTTTTCTTCTATTCTTTCAGTATTTCTTTTTTATGCGTAAACTAACTGATATCTGGACTTAACATAAACCTATCAACAACGGATATGGTATGCAATATACAGCTATATGTATGTGGGAGCGTGTTTGAGTCCGTGTGCTTGTACCCATTATTGATCTGTTTACTATCTGTACGCAAACACACTCACGGCGATTTTCTTTAATGTAACATCCATTTAAACTACTATAATTTAAAGAATTAAATTACAGAAACACTCACGCCTCCTAGCGTGAACTATTTTACTTTCCTATCTCGGTGGGAATGTTGCACCTCATCCGCAACAGAAAATATCAAAGATACAGTGAAAAAACATTAGTTTATAAATTACCTGAAAAGGCAGTGTCCAAATACAGGGTACGGCAGAAAGAACGTTCCGATTTGGAACGTCCGTAACACAACTATAAAGCAAGATAGAGAAAGAAATCTTTTATACCTGAGAAATACACAGTATGCCATTGTCATCCATTTTGTTATTAAAAATTACAACAGTTAAATGGCGACCGTCATTTTCAAGGCAGTTTTGAAGTGTCTTTCGGAAATTCTGCATGGATCTGCGAATCATGTTCCGCGGAATCACAGTGATTTCTTGCGTAATTGCTGCCTTGAGTGGTTGGAAATGTTTTTCTGTGGTGCTATCTCACATCAAAAGTGTACCAACATCGACCAACAAATTTGAAAGCACTCAAGGCAGCACTTAAGCAAGAAATCACGGCGATTCTGCGGGACATGGTCCGCAGATCCATGCAAAATTTCCGAAAGAGACTTCAAAACTGCTTCGAAAATGACGGTCGCAAGTTAAGGCTGCTATGTACTAACCCCATTGGATTCTCTCACCTCAGTGTTAAACCTATGGAGAATATTTGTCCGCGGATTGCCGAATTGGATTCAAAGATTTTAAAAAATATTGTATTCCGTCATAGAGAAAGAAATTTTACATTTGTGTATATTTTTTGTTTTTTTTTAAATGCAATCAATATTTTAAATTTTAAATTTTTCGGGGAAAAATCTGGTATAGTGTGATTTAAACGCTCATAAATTCCTTCGGTGGACGAAATTTATAAAATGAATCCCGTAGCGCTTTGCAGAAGAGTTCACGCTATCTGACAATACCAATTTTATTTGATTATCAGCATTTATGCACCTGTAGATAGTTTACAAAAATGTATTTAAAATAAAAAATTTGGGGGCAGCGCTTAACCCCCCCCCCCTATAAAGAGAAAGCCATTACAATCCCTCAAAATGTCAATCCTAAGGGGGGTGGAATTCTCGAACTGTCAACTGGGCTCCTCCCACCACAAGAGTCTGCAAGAAGAGGAAAAGGGTAATACGATTTTTTTTCTTAGTACATATCAGCCTTAACTGATGCAATCTTTAAAACTTAATGGATGACAATGGTTACTGTGTACTTCTCAGGTATAAAAGATTTTTTTCTCTATCTTCTTTTATATTTTTGTTATTGACGTCCCAAATCGGAACGTTCTATCTGCCACACCCTTTATTTGAATTTTTTTCAAAATTCAGAATTTTTGTGAGTAGCGTCTATATTCAACTCTTTGACAGAATCCCCCATATCGTTGCAAGACATATTTCTCATTCCAACTATCGCTAGGAGAGGCGAAAATAAAAAGCAATAATTTGCAATGAGAAAATTTGCCTAAATGAACAGAATTAACCATTTATTCATTGTTGCAGTTTCAACAACACAGGCTATCTTTCACCCTTATTTGTTTGCAGAAATATTTTTTATCGCGAATACTACTGATGTTTGAATACAGCATTTTCTGGTTTTTATTTTCAGATAACAAAAGAATTTCTGTTAACATCCACGAACAATCAACAATAGTATTACACTTTTGAATCCCTATCTTTCAAGTTTCGTTGTACGCTAATTATTTTTAGCGACATGTATTTCCGATGAAAAAAATTTTTAGCACGTTATCCTACTTATAATATGCTCTAACAAAGACCGAGTATTCGAAAACAAAATGCATTTATCTGACTTTTAAATTTGTCGTTTATTAATATGAAAGGCTTTGCATTCTTCTCTAAAGGTTGCCTGAAAATAGAGGATTTGTTATTTAAGCAAGCGTTTTCAGAGATACGCTTTTTTAAGATTAAATTTAAAAATTGAAATTGATTTAAATAGCAGCGGGGGATTTTGAAAACTTTCTACAAATGTGACAGTTTTTATGAAGTTCAGTAATGTAATATTTCCTGTTTTCTTTTTACATCTGAATGATATTGAAAAAATTTTATTCATTCTTGGACGTTTTAAAATTTTCTTATCTATATATATAAAACAAGTGGCTGACTGACTGACAGACAGATAACGCACAGACCAAACCGCTGGACCTAAAGCACTGAAATTTTGCATGGCAATTTTTCTTATAGAGTATGGGTGCACTAACAAAGATTTTTGTAAAAGTCGTCTTATATTTTTTAAATTAAATTTTTAAGCTGTTTTTGTAACTTTTTTAAGTTTACATTTAAAATAATAATTTGATGGTTATAAAATTTAAATCACGAGTAAGATCATAAAAATTCCTTTAAAATGAAATCTTTTTTGAATCTTTACCTTCGTTTTTTTATTTTTGAGGAATTTTTAAAGATTAAATTTTAGAATTTAATTTATTAAATGCTGATCACTTGGTTTCTTTTTTTTTCTGACACTTTAAATTAATTTTCCGTCGCATGCATAACAACGAAATAAATTGGCGAAAAATATTAAAATACGGTAAAAGATAAAATGTAACTGTAAACTAATTGAGAGGGAATTTCTTTAAGAATGTAATTCAAATGTTTTATGGATATTAAACATATAAATTAATTGCATACATTGAACGTTGTATTTATTATATATTTATATATATATATATATATATATATATATATATATATATTGATATTGGCATTAATTGCATACATTGACCGTTGTATTTAATTAGAATGTACACCGTAGCGAAGTACGAGTATTCAGCTAGAGTTGGAATAAGAATGCAACTGAGTTAAGTTAAAAAATCCGTGGAACTATAAAATAGACATTTATTTACAGTAGATCAAATTTATACAAGCTACAATAGAGTTAGTCACAGACTGACAAAAAAAGAACAAACATCACAGGCATTTATAAATTTATATAGAATCCAAAAAAGAGTCTATAGTAGCTTTTAATAACACATCCAATAAAAATATTTCACGAGAAAAAATCAGAGAGAGAGGAAAGAACTGGTTATCAAATGATGTCGTCTTAGATTACATTGCTAACATAAACTCAGTTTATAGTTGCAGGTATCGAACGACAACGAAACTTTTTACAAATAAAAAAAATATTTATTGACAACAGTGTTTAAAATGAATTAAAATTCAATAACATACATTTGTTAAAACTTTATTAAAACTAGTTGGTACCAGTCAAAAAATGACGGCCGGATGGTAAATAAATGTACTAATGCACAAATTACACTCAACACATCATTACAAATGTTGAAAAATATAATATTAAGAATAGAGAAATACACTTTAAAAAATTACTATTCAACCCAATAAAAAGGAAAAAAAGGAAACTCAAGAGCGCGGAATAAAAAAATTCCGTCATTTTCTTTTCATTCTATAACTCACAAACATAATTAAAAATAAAAATGATAGAGAGAGAGGTAGAGTGATAAACAAATTAACGTGCTTATGCGGCCTCGTGTTTAGTAAGTAAAGAAAGCGAGATTTGAACATGTCACTGAGCATCCGGAGATCGCAATTTTTTACTTGTAAATTATCTGTAATCAATAGAAATTGCGGTTTCAAAAACCAAATTTGACAGATCTCTAAATTAAAAACTTTCTTTTAAGACCAAAATGAAGTAAATGGATGAAGCAATTTTCTCTTACGGACTGCCCAAAGAATCGGCCTAGCAGCTTAAATTTAGAGATACTAGCTGAAAACCCGAACTTCGCTACGGAGTACATTCAAATTAAATACAACGCTCAATGTATGCAATTAATGCCAAAAAAATAAATATATATATTTATAATAAATACGACGATCAATGTATACAATTGATGCAAATATATATATATAAATCGTAAGGGATATTTTTAAACACAAAATAATGTAGATATTCAAATTAAATCTAATAGGACATACTAAAGGATATAAGTACAGTTAATATAGTACAGTTTGAGGAACATACTTTTTACTGTATTTTAACATTTTTTGGATAATGTCCAATCGTCTGCAGCAGTATCAAGAAAAAAATATTTTTTGTCTATTTCGTTGTTATCATGTGACGATAAATTTATTTAAAGTACCAGAAAAAGAAATGACGTGATCGGCATTTAATAAATTAAATTCTAAAAATGAATCTTTAAAAATTCACCAAAAATCAGAAAATGGAGGTAAAGATTCGAAAAAGGATTTCATTTTAAAGGAATTTTTTGATTTTTCTCGTGATATAAATTTTATAACCCTCAAATTATTATTTTAAATGCAAACTTAAAAAAAGTTACTAAAACAGCTTAAAATTTTAATTTAAAAACATCTAAGAAGAAATTTTTAAAAATCTTTCTTAGTGCTCCCCTACAGCATAAGAAGAATCGCCATGCAAAATTTCGGCCCTTTAGGTCCAGTGGTTTGGTCTGTGCGTTGTATGTCAGTCAGTGAGTCAGTCAGTTACGGAACTGTTTTATATAGAGAGACTAGCTGAATACCCGTGCTTCGCTACGGAGTACATTTCAGGAAAATCCCAATGAAGAAATAATAAAATTGCTTTTTAGAGGATTTCTTTATAAGCAATATTTTTTGTTTCTTCATTGGGCGGAACTAATATTACCAGGCTCATCTGCGAACTTACGCGTGAGCAAGCTATGTAAAACTGACCGTGCGAGAAACAATTTTCTCTTAAATCTACGCCAGCGTATTTTAAAGTTTTGTCTTGAGACTTATTTATCGTCATGGCGAAGCACACTTTGATGCGAAATTCTACGAAACTGTTTCATATAGAAGTTTAATTTAATATCCATAAAACATACTAATTTGAAATAAATTCTTAAAAAACTTCGCTCTCAATTAATATACATAGTGGTAAAATGTTATCTTTTACTCAGTTTTAATATTTTTATCAATTTATTTCGTTATTATGAACGTGATGCAAAATTTATTTGAATCACCACAAAAAGAAAAGAAATCTTGTGATCAGCATTTAATAAATTAAATTCTAAAAATTAATCTTTAAAAATTTTTCAAAAATTAGAAAATAGAGGTAGAGATTCGTAAAAGATTTCATTTTAAAGGAATTTTTATGATCTTTATCATGATTTAAATTTTATATCCCTAAAATTATTGTTTTAAATGTAAACTTTAAATGTAAACAAATAATGTAAAGTTTTAAATGTAAACAAAACTCAATGTATTGTTTCAAATGTTACAAAAACAGCTTAAAAATTTAATTTTAAAAAATCTAATAAGATTTTTTCAAAAATCTTTCTTAGTGCACCCCTACACAATAAGAAGAATCGCCATGCAAAATTTCAGCGCTTTAGGTCCAGCGGTTTGGTCTGTGCGTTATCTGTAAGTCAGTCAGTCTCGGAACTGTTTTATATACGAGTAGATTATAACTGCTCTTCCTAGAATCCAGTATTCTTTCCCACCTCAAAGAACATAAATGTGTACGTAATAGACTCAAAATATAAGACAAACAACTATTCGCGATAACTTTAATTTAAAATTTTCTATGCGTAGGATTATTAGGAGATCCAACAGGAAATATTTATGACTGGGATTCTCAACTAGGAGGTAGTCCCCCTCCCCTAAGGGCAATTTTAGGGTTTCAGGGAGGGGGGAAAGAGATAGAATCGGGACTACTCTTCAGAAAAGAATGATATCTTGTAGATCATGCACAATCCGTAAAATGTAGTTTGCTTTTAATTCAATATACGACATTCAGTCAAGTTTAATGAATGCAACAGAACAAAATCAATTATTGAACATGCAACTTTTCTTTAACCCTGTTAACTTTATTTTTAGTCTGTTGCCAGTCACTTTAGTCTTTTAAGCAATTTTTTCTGAATATAAGTAAAACTAATTTTATTAAGTTTTGAAAACCGCAAATATTTTCTACTGTTATTGAATTTGTAAAATTCCACTATATAAAAAATATCCAAATAAATGCATATATACTAAGATAGAAAAACGATTTTCAATAATATATTCATATTATTTAGAAGGGAAGGGGGCGATATTCTGAGTTATGGTACAAGGGGGGAAATGGGCTGTAAAAGGTTGAGAACCATTCATTTACGTCGAATCTATTTGAAAACTTGAGGTTTTTTTTCTTTAATCTGAGTCAGCCTTAACATATCTCACTCCTCTAAATACGTAAATTAGTATTACAGATGAATTTACTGATGATTTTCAGAGACAATCTTTTTGCTATTAATTTATCATGGAAGATAATCTGCTTGGCGTGACTTAAAAATTACTGATAATAAATACCAGAAATTATATAATTTATTAAAAATTTTGTAGAAACATTTTGAAGTCTTGCAGTTCTACTACACAAGAAATGCCAAAAAATGGTCTAATTTCAGACTTATTGAAGCGCTTAATTATTAAAGCTTCGATTCGAAGAATTCAGATGGTTCGTTAAGGAAAATATATGAACAAAATTAGTATTTTATTACACATAAAATTCATAATTATTATCACAATGTCTCTCAATTCTACGAATTATTGGGTAGCGTTTTGCTTCGGATAACACACGTAGATAACATTTTTCAATTTTTGTTTATGACGAATGTTATCTCAAGCTGTTATCACAAATGAACTATCTACAGAGACAGTCTTTTGCGTTTGAAAATTGTCTAGAGAGACAATCACATCTAATAATGGCATTCTAATTAAAAACCACAGTCAATTCTTAAAAACAAATAACCATCCTCAATTTTTAACAAGATTTTAAGACGCTGAGTAGTTTTTAACTATACCAGTTTTATGTTAGTTATTATAACTGAGTTTCCATGTAGATAAATATTACAGCGGAGTTTTCTGAGTTTATAAGGTTGGTTAAATAATCTCAAATTTCTAAAAATTATTTTAACAGATTTTTTACAAATTTCTTGAAATATTTATTAAAATTTATGAGGCATTTATTTTATTTTCTATGATATTAAGATATTTTTATCACATATAATACAAATTACGATGTTCTTTAACTCCTAAAACTTACTTGAAAAATTCCAAGGATTATCAGACTCGCAGTGTCAAACAATTTTCTTTTGAACCCCAGACATAAACTTTTTTTATTAATAAAATAAGCTATATCAAGGAATCCATATGGTGTTTCTCTATAGAACTTTTGCCTTTCATAACTCAAACGACCTAATATATTGCAAAGCGTACATAAATCTGCAGATTACGGATATCTGCAGAATTTATTGCGCAATATAAATTGTAATACCTATTGCAAATGGAATTGGTCGTTTGTAATAAAATCGGAAGAATTTGAATCAATATTCAAAATCTGTATTACATCTACGACAAAATTGTGGGCTTAAAAAACACTTGATCGCTATTACGATGGACGTTTATCACTTTAAATAAAAAGAAAAAATATATATATGCAGCCATGAAAATGACGTGTTTTTCATTTTAAAATTCCAGCTTTAAATCCAAATACTGCTTCTTACTAAATGGATTAATTGAATTTTCATCTGACCTTGGAATAACTCTGATATCATTACTAAATGTCGATAAAGACCCCAGTAAATATTATGCACAATTTTATAAGAATAAAAAGCTCGATTTTATCCCAAACAGTCGTACCAACCTGAGATATAAATTAATTGAACTGGTTATCCGTGACCGGATTTGTTTATTTTTCGAGCCATCGAAACAAAACATTCACAGAAATGATTATTGCCCAAAATAATCTTCGATATTTTTTTAAGGGGACAGTGGACTTTCCAAATCGTGAAATTTGTTCAAAAATTCGATTTTTTAAAATTTTATTGAATTATGAAACTACGGACGAGTAGGAATGTGTTGCAAAATGAATTTTTAATTTCCATGATTACTTTCGTAGTTATAGGGATTTGTATTTAATTTAGATATTATGTGGTTACTAATAGCAATTATTTTAAATGCTTTTATCTCAAAATAAAAATTTTCATATCATGCGAATATTCAAACTGCTCCAGGCGCATTTCGAACTATCGTATTGCTTTGAAATTTAAATTTTATATACTTAACTGTATATCAAATAAATCTTATTGAAAAAAATTATGTTTCGTATCTCAAAATTTCTAAATTTTGTACTTGAAAAGAGGATTTATAGGTGTTTTGAGTAATAAAAAGGGTGTTTTCACTATTATTTTTTTCTCTTTATTTTAATGAATGCTTAAAATGAGCAATAAGTTTCATTGTTAGTTCTATAAGGTATCCTGTAAATAAAAATTACCATATTATATGCAAAAGAAATGCGCATGGAATATTTTCAATTAGGCCAATTTTTTATATAATTAATAATTCATAATTCATAAATTATTAATATTTCATCATTAAATTTCAACCACTTTTACATGTCTATGGTACTAATCACATATTCAAATTTGAAGCAAATCCATTCAAAACAAAAACAGTTAGGTTTGAAGGTCCACTGTCCCCTTAAAAAGGAAATATAAAATATTTTTACTGGAAAGCTAAATATGTATTCTAGGAAACTACATTAATACGAGTCTAGAAACATCTCTTTAAGCACTTTTCTTTCAAAGGAAATACACCTTTTTGCCTCTATTTCATTTTAAAACCTTTTCTAAGGAATCATATAAAATGTTCCTTTCCTCCAATTAACGATTTACCATTCCACCACATTCTACAAATAATGACTGCAGAGTTCCAAATGTAACCAATCAACCAACCCCTGTTTCAATGTTTTGAGCAGGTAGTATAACTTTATGATGATTCTCTCCTTTGCCTTCGAAAACACAAAAAGATCGCTTCACGTTAAGTGATACTGAAAGTACGTTACAAATTAGAAATTTAAAATATCGATCAACGCGAAGCATCTACGAAAATCAGATCATGGACTGAATCATTCGGGAGGTAAAATTTAATTCCCGGAAAACTTTTAGTGCTGAATCATATCTTTTGAAAAATACTGGTTGTTTGACGTAGAGACTCAAACCGAGCTAATTTTACTTTGAACTTGGCTAGGGAAGCTATTACAAGAGAAAGTTTTGAATATTTCATTCATTTATCGTTTCTATGTCTGCTTCCTCTTTTAAGATCTTGCTTTTGAACTTTCTCGGTTTTAATTTTATTGTTATCTATGTATCGTAACTTGACTCCTGAATATAGAAGATTTTAATTTTTTAGTTGCGGTTGTTGTAGTTGTTGGTTCAAATATGTTGGCCAAAAGTATTCCAGACCAGGTCCATATGAGGTACGGATCCGGTTTAAAACGGCACCAAGAAGATCTGAGTCCGATTCAGCCAGGTACCACCTCCATCTGTGTCTAGGTCATATAAAGGCACGTTTAATCCATAGACCGGAAAGTGCCTCTGTGAAGGCCAGAGAGGGTGGTAGAGGGTACGATCCCCCCATGTCACCCCTAGGGGATCACTTGGTCAAAATTGAGGTGGCAACTAATTAAGACGGACTCCGACCCCTGTGGTGTTATTCAAACCGGAGCCGCACACTTCAGCCCTTAGCCATTATAGACCTGGTCTCGGACTACGTTCCAGCCATAAGAAACGATAACAACACCACCACCATTTTGACCGAGCATCCCCAGGAACGACATCTGGGGTATTCTACCCTCTCCTACCCTCTCTGACCTCATACAGAGACTTTCCGGTCTACAGATGGAACGTTCCCATATCTACACTATACACGGAGGTACTGAATGGCTCTTGTCGGGATTCGATCTGAGCACCCTCATCACCGAAAGCCGACGCGCTACCACTACGCTACCTCGGGCAATAATTTTTTTTTATTGTATCGGTCTGTCCAAACAAGTACAAACGAATAGAAGCTAAAAATATAATGGTATTTGAATCAATAGCATTTAAGTTCTGTGTTTAATTTATGTTTACCTGGGGCTGAAATTTATTTCCTTATATCTCTATAATTAAAAAATAATACGTTTGCGTAACGTTCTCATATGTTGATCATTTTATTTTACAAATATTGAATATATAGCGGAGATATAACTTTTAAAATTAGTATAATATAGGTATGAACATCTTTCTAAATTATTTCAACCTCCCTTCATATTTAATTTTTTAAAATTAATTGCACTTGATATTATGTGAAGGGCAGAACATGTGTTCTTAGTCAGGTGTGTAAACAATCAGGTGAGTACATTTTGAAATTTATAAATGCTACAAAATCATGTTATCTAACAAGAATTGCCCAAGAAAAGTTTTGTCATTAAAAATGAATTTCTTTACCCCTTAACGTATATTAAGCATGCAAATCTACGCCTTCAGAAACAAGGCCACTTTACAGTTGAGTATTAATAACAAACACGTATGTGTAACTAATGCTTACATCATGCTTAAGGAGACAGTGAACTTTCAAAATTGTGAAATTTGTACAAAAAAATCGATTTTTTTTATTTTATTGAACTGAGAAACTACGGACGAGTAGAAATGTGTTGAAAAAAGAATTTTTAGTTTCTATGATCACTTTCCTAGTTATAGACATTCGTATTTAATTTAGATATTACGTGGTTACTAATATCAATAACTTTAAATGTGTTTTTCTCAAAATAAAAACTTTCATGTCATTCGAATATTCAAACTGCTCCAGGCGCATTTCTAATGATCGTATTGCTTTGAAATTTAAGTTTTATATACTTAACTGTATATCGAATAAATCTTATTGAAAAAAATTATGCTTCGTTGCTCAGAATTTCTAAATTGTGTACTTGAAGAGATGATTTATAGGTATTTTGCGTTATAAAAAGGGTGCTTTCACTATTATTATTTTTTTTCTCTTTGTATTTTAATGAATGCTTAAAATAAGCAATAAATTTCATTCTCAGTTCTACAGGTATTGTACAGGTGTCAGTTTACAGGTATTGTATCCTGCAAATAAAAATTCTCATATTATATGCAAAAGAAATGCGCATGGAACATTTGTAATTAGGCCAATTTTTGATATAATTAATTATTAATAATTCATAAATTATTAATATTTCATCTTTGAATTTCAACCACTTTTACATATCTATGGTACTAATCATATATTCAAATTTCAAGCAAATACATTCAAAACAAAAAAAAAAGTTAGGATTGAAGATCCACTGTCAGATAAACTTCAGAGAATGTCATTTTCTATCCCGAGAAATGCCACATAAACATCTTTTTTCCCAAAAACTACGTTTCTTTTACACATTATATTTATTACGCATGCAAATCTCTTTAAAGAGAAATGACACCACTACACTGTTGAGCATTAATATCGCCAGGTATCTTTTTCGAGCATTACAATTTTTTAATACTCAAATTAATTATTTCTTATTTAATTCAGACAATGCCATAAAGACGGACTTTTAAATACGGAGTTAGATTAATGCAGCCAATTTCGGTGATATGTATCATGTCTGTCACGCCACTGTTTTGATGAATTAATGAAAAGAGACATCTATTGAATTCCAAACAATGCCAACACAATTCGTGTCTCGCTCTGTCTAAAGGCGTGTGCCCCGCGTAATTTACGCAGGAACAATCTAATGATTTGATTACAAGTGTTTGAGGAAATTTCTCTGAATTATTTATGAGAACCAAGAAACAGCATATGCAAATGCTCCGTTTGTTCTCTTCTTTTTGACTCGACGACAAAGTGGAGGGGATTGTAGTGCCATTGTGTTTTCCCCTAACAGAGGAAATGCCAGGTTCCAGGGGAAAAGTAGTCGATGAAATAAGTTAATCACATTAAAACTTGAAAGTCGATATGCGTAATAAATAAATATATAAGATTATATCATCCCTCTGTTACAACTCTGGGGGATTTACGATGCACATAGAACTATATGCATAAATTCATAAGGATGTTATATTCTATGGCGTCTTATATACATATAGTATTTTCAATTCAAAGCCCCGAATACTAGAATTAGCGTAACAATGTTGACATATTCGCATTAAACTTAAAAATTGGGGATGATTTAAAATAACCTTTCTTAATTTAATTCAAAATAAAAATAGGAATTACAAGATCAAAGCTTCTAAAAATCTTTTAAGGGAACATTACATACAACGGAAGATTTATACATTCTGACGTTTATAATTCTTTAGCCAAGATTTCTTATGTAAAATATACAGTACATTCTCTCTCCGACATATTCGCGATCTGTATGTAATGCTGCCCCTAAAACTGGCTCTTTTAATGTAAAAATATATGCACATACAGTGTTTTAAGTTCTCAGTATCATACCTGCATTTAGAATTCTTTAGCACGACGTGTCATGAAATACGTTGGAGAAAACTCAGTCCATATGCGAAATGGTTCTAGATGCTGGAAACTGAATTGAACAAGTAATATAAAAAAAAATATGTCAATTCCTACTTAGGTCAACAAAGAAAAATTTTATTTTAGTTACTTTATGGCGGGGAATTGCACTGATATTGGCTCGATTCTGTGAACACCATTATTGCAGAGAATTTTTTTTCTCCCGTATAAAACTAAAATTAATTAATTAAATTTAATTAATGAATTAATATTTGAAAAAGTTGTATTAACATCAAGTGTCATCCACTACAAGTTTAAAAAATGTGTTTCAACTTGAGTGGATGAATAAAAAGTATTTTATTAACGATTGAAAATTTGAATAAGATATATAAAGGGAGAGTGTGAACTAATAGTAGGAATTAAAAAAAATAAAACTTAACAATAAGCATTAATTATGATTTAATAAAATTTTTTTAATTAATGAACTAGCATAATAAAGTTTGTTTTACTGAAAAATTATTTTTTTATCACCTTCACGGGTTATTCGCATCTTTATTTATCAGTTCAGAGAATTTGAGTTCAGACATATTTCTGGCTTCTGTCAAGGTTCTTATTCGGGGCAATGAAAAACAAATCCAGGTATCACCCAATTATCCTGTAAGGACTTTGCCTTAAATAAAATACTGCCAGCCTTTTTGTATTTTATGCTTTAATTGCATTTCTCGACTAAATACAGGCTATTTAAATATATATATATATATATATATATATATATATATGACGGGCTTCGTTTGCCCGTTATATTAAATGATGTTGGTCAGTAGTGGTCCGGTGGCGTAGTCGAAGGCAGTTCAAACTCAGGAATTACACGTTAGTCCAATTTAATCATGTTTATTTCTTCATCTATCCGCAACCACTGATCCAAAGTAGCGCATATCTTAGCGCTCGCCATTTTACAAAGCCCGCGGACTCGGCTAGCGTCCGTCTCCTATTATCGAATTAATCCTCTCGGTATGCTGCTTGCCTATTGTCTCAAAAGCTCCCAATACAACTGAGCATGCCCTCATTACGTCAGCGCCGAAGATGAGGCTGGGGTGGAGCTAAGTTTGATATTATATTTAGATTCTCTCTATGGTTCTTCTAAACACGGGAATTTCCATTTTTTAGGATTGAGAAATTTGCGCGTTTTAAAATACGACAAATAAGAATATTTAACGTTAGAAATTAGTTTTACTTTAAAGTCCCCTTTAAATTGTTTAATTACTATTCTATTTCTAAAATATCCTTTATATTTATATATATATATATATATAAAATCGTGGTTTCGCGCCGAGGAAGGTCAGACTTGAGTTGTCGCTGCGCTCATTCAAGTCTATCTAGGCCCGATAGTACCTCTTTGACTTCGACTCCGGCGTCACTCTGAATAACTTAGTCTCTGAATCACTGACTTAACTCGAGTTCGGCGACTTTATATACCTTCGCTGAACGTTCTCGAAAGATCTAGAAAACGCGGCCTTTTTTTATTTAATTACGCTCCCAGACTACTAGGCACCTCCGGTCGGCAACTTCTTTTTTTTGGTGGGAAACCTATATTCCTTCCAAATATTTATGGAAAAATATTTAAAATAGTATAGTAATATAAATCAATTTAATCACAAATTACTTATGACTTACAATCGAATTTAAACTCTTATAAGAATTACCGGTAAAAAAAAGGTTTATTTTTAGAATAATCCTTTTGCTTAGAACAAATGTCGTTCTAAACACTTTTCTTATCTCTGTGGTATTATTTTTAACTATTCACAGTATCAAAATTGTTTGAAGGAACCGTTTATTACTTTGACAGATTTGTCAAAATCCTAGTAACCCATTTTTATCCAGCATAATCGTATTTTCTTTTTAAAGTCCAATCATTTTCTTCTAAACGCTGCAAAAATTTAAATGAATCGGGGGTTTTCAAACTAAGTGCGAACAAAACGGCAAATTTAAATGAGGAAATATTTTCATTTGCCACGGCAGTGGCAGAAACTTCCCTTTCCTTAATCTTCAAGGATTTCAAATTTTTTTTAAATCTCTCCGAAGCTCTTTTTTTCTAAAATTAATTTAACGAACTTTCGATCCGAAGCGAACACTTACAGTAAATAATAACTATATCTGAAGAAAATTTATGCTTGTCAGCCATCCGGGCGAAAAATTATTAATTTTCTCCCAACAAAGTAAATGAAATATTTTGCAAATTAATTTATTTCCCGATTAACACCTCGTTCCCTCTTTCAGCTACAAGACATTTTTTTTAATATTTTATAAATATTTTCTAATGAATTAGTATTTGATTAAAACTTTGTGAAGAAAATAATTTGTGTAGAAACAGTTTTTTACGGGATGCGTTTAATTTGCTGCTGGTCTTTCTGCTATAGTCCTTGAAAGTTGCCTTTTATACCGTTGTTCTCTGTTTTGGTTTCTGAATATATTTTTTATTATTTTATATATGCGTCTTGGCTCTGCTGTTGGTTGACATGTGTTTAGTGCAGTTTGTTGATCCTGAACCGGGCGTCATCAAACTTCAACCAAACAACCAACCTCTGTTGTTCGTTATGATTACTTTGTTAGTTTATTCACTGTTTTTATTACACTTTTATATTTCAATGATCACATTTTCTGTCATTGCTTTATCACTTCTTTTTCATTAGTTCATCTCTCTTATATGTCATCCATTTTATGCTTTATATCTGTGTTTTTATATGGTCTCATTCCATACTTTGCCCGATTTTTATCACTTTTTTTCATATGTATATATTTTTATCATCGATTTTATGGATTTCTGGCCTAAAAATTATAATTTTTTAAGGCAGGATTACGTTTCTCAATAACGGTACTGCGGAGAGAAAATAATTGTCCAGCGTCATGAGTTACAATTTTTACAGAGCGCCAAACCCAGTAGCAGTAAACAGTTAAACGATCATGTACCAAAATATGTAAAAAAAAAAAGAGGTAAGTAACGATAAGTAATCCTACGTTAATAACCCGCGGTAGTTTCATTAGAAGAGACTACCTGATTTTTTTTCAATGCGGAGGCCTTGTACCTTTAAACATTCACCTGTTATTTCCGCGGTTTTGCTGGTCCCTTTAATATGGGAGCACCATATAGGTGGACCAGCATAGCCCCCTATGAACCGGTCCCTTAATTTTTAACCGAGTCGAGTCATGAGACCGGAAACACTTGACCACGCACTTCCAGAGGTATTTTGGATTGCAGTGACGACAGATTTTATTCCCTGCACCAACTGTTATAAAGCCAGTGTAAGTTTCCATCCTTAAATTAAGACAGACTTATATCTTGGTAACTCCTCAGTGAGACTTAACTCTGGGTTTATTCTATATAATAAATTATTAAAAATTACCAGCACGTTAAGATAGTAAACTCTAATTATTTGCCTTAACGCAATGTACACTGGTGTGCAAAACTTAAGCAACAATGTAAAAATTTAGCAGATAGCCATGAAATTGCAGAAAAGGATGTCTGGAGATCAGTACAATAATCGCGTAAGTCAGTAGAAACGTCATGCGTTTGCGAATATCAGGAACGAAACGTCAGAGGCGACGTAAGTGTACGCAAAACGCATGATGTCTGCGCGCGCAGCTCAACAGTAGAATAAAAGGAAGGACGGAGACGCAATTCAACATATTCGCTGAAAGTGCCAGTGAGTCAGTTCGTGAAATATGGCTAGAAAAAAATCACCTGGACGACTTCACACGTGGAAGAATGATCGGAAAGCTGGAGGAGGGGCGTACTGTCACAAGTGTAGCTGCAGAGTTCGGAATCAACAAAAGTGTCGTTTAGCGCGCTTGAAAAGCGTTCAAAACCACAGGTTCAGCTGTTAGAAAGGTTGGTGGTGGCCGGCCGAGGACGACAACTACAGGGTATCACCCTGACCGATATATCGTCATCACCCTGACCGATATATGACCGATATATCGTCCTGCAGGCGAAAAGAGTCCGACAGCAGTCAGCAAGCGCCATTGCTCAACAACGGGGCGACAAGTGTCGCGGTTTACTGTGGCCAGACGCCTTCACAAAGGGGGCTTATGCGCCCGCCGTACTAAACGCTGCCTCCCGTTGAAAGTTGGCCACAGGCTCCAACGTTTACAGTGGTGCAGAGAGCACAAAAACTGGACAACTGTTCAATGGAGTCGTGTCCTCTTTACGGATGAGATTCGGTTCAGTACCAGAAGCGATTCTCAACGCGTTTTCATTTGGAGAGAGGTCGGGACCTGGTTTTATCCCAGTAACATCAAGGAAAGAAACCGTAGCGGTGGTCCTGGAGTTGTTGTCTGGGGAGGCATTATGCTGAACGGGCGAACTGAGCTCCACGTTTTCGACAGAGGGTCTGTAACCGGGGATCGCTGTTGTGAGGAGGTACTCCTTCCCCATGTGCGTCTGTTCCGAGGTGCCATTGGCCCAGACTTCATTTTTATGGATGACAAAGCACGGCCACATCGGACTCTTGCTGTTGAGGAGCTATTGGAAAGTGAAGATATCACTCGAATGGATTGGTCAGCGTACTCCCCAGATTTAAATCCCACCGAACATGCGTGGGATGCTTTGGGGAGACGCATTGAAGCACGCTTACATCCTCCGGAGAACACCCAAAAACTCAAACAGATGCTGACTGAGGAATGGGCACTCCTACCGCAAGAAATGTTGCACCAGCTGGTTCTGAGTATGCGGAGACGGTGCGAAGCAACCATTGCAGTGAGGGGAGGGCATATCCCATATTAAGGAACATCTGCTTGTTGTTCTTCATCTTGGATAGACAATCATGAGTCACGATACTATGCGTTCAATAAAGCTTGTTTTTGTTTGATTCCATACCGTATGCATTGTATTCCCTTTTCAGCGCCGATGCTTTCGTCATCCTTTACGTACATAATACTCGCCCTCATTTCTGAATTTCATGTCTCTCAGATGATTTCTCGTGGAGTTATGGGCCACCTGCCCCCTCTTTATAACTTGTATGCATGTTTTTTCGGGTTTTAACATGTGTTTAGCTCAGCTTGTCCTCTCGTTAGGTATATAAAGACATTTCCAATTTCTTACTTAAGAAAGCTAGTACATGTACATGTGCACACACACACACACACACACACACACACACACACACACACACACACACACACATACACACATACACACATACATACACACATACATACATACCTTGCGCCATTAAACCCAAACCACCAACAACAACAACAAAAACCACCTTGAAAGTTGTAAAATGTGCCCAAATCACTTCATTTCGTAAATAGTGCATTCACGCCCTTTCGAAAGGTATTTTCCGTCTTCTTCAGATACTATATGGTCTTTTTTAAATGCATCTCAATGACAATTTTATATACTCATGTGAATTACGTGTTCGTCTAAATTTGATTATGAATGTTCATCAGACATGAAATAAACCCATTACATTTTTAAAATATCCTTTTTCTTCACAATATCCGCACTATTAATGTTTTAATTTTTCTTTTGACACGCGTGAAACTTGCTATTCAAAATTACACAAAGAAATTAACTTTTTATATCTGATGGGGTGGCAATTTGTCGGATAGACATTCGCCTGTTGTTATTCACCGCAGTTTTGCTGAATATTTTATTATGGGAGCCCTATATAGGCGGACCAGCATTTCTCCCCATAACGGGACAACACGAACGGAGGTAATTTAGTGGCGCGCGCCGGGATTCTATCCGAGCACCCTCAGTACCGAAATTATACGCGCTACCACTAGGCTACTTCGGGTCCAGGTACTTTTATTGAGAACTTCGGGTGATAAGCTGTAGGTACGTGTTATTTTAGAAATTAGAGAAACCATTCAAGCAATTTTCAGTATGTAGGAATAAAAATAAAATATGTGAAATTGTAAATGTAAGTAAGATATGCTTGCAATACGCAAATTTCAGGGGAAATCCAACTTAAGTGTTTAATTGCAACTGATTCACTGAATGTAGAACACGGGAAGAATTATACTGATTAATACTGTATTATTTAAATAACCGCATGCAGTTTAGTTAATTAAGAACAACAAATTGGCTATTTAACAAAGAAAGTTTTTAATTATTTTTATAAATATATGCAGTTTGATATTTAAAGATGAATATGGAAGAATAAAGTAAGCTAACTTCTTGAAAATAATTGAAATTTAATTGAATCAATAATTGAATCTTGAAATAATTATATATAAAAAGAATTATTAAGTTCAATATTTAAATTATTTTCCTTATACTCTGCGTCTTCAGTATTTAATAAGTGCTGTTTCGTTTCAAATTTTTGAAGCACTCGTGAAGTCTTCATTTACTTTGAAGTTTTTTCATCAACAATTAAAAATTTAAAGAGTAATTTTGATTTTCAAGAGTTAAAACTAAAGAGGAATAAACAAAACTTCATATTATACAAAAAAGTGGGGACCGAAACATAAAAATGCCACATTTCAAAAATGAAATAATTAACTTTCCACAAACTATTGACATTTTAAAAAGATATCTTCACAAGAATGCCTGAAAAAAGTCTCTTCTTTTTGTTTTCTTATGAAGAGTGACTAATTATTATGCTTCAGACTTTCAAAAGGATACATATTTTTACATTCCGTTAAGCATTTTGTTACAAAGGAAATATTTTACTCTTCTTTTTTTTTTCTTTTTCTTTTTTTGGATGGAGAGTTATAAAACAGCATTAGTTTTTGTTTCAGCTCTTAATTAGATTAAAAGTAAGTTTTTTCGATTACATAAAATTGAATGATGCATTTATTATATGTTTGTAATATTAATGATGCGGTGTTAAGTTATTCTAAGTAACCTAAACAAATATAATCCAATAATATTAAATGAAATACCCATATCTGCATAAAATATTCTTATTTATTAACTCTCTATTTCTGTATAATTGATATTTTATTCTGAAAATCCCGATTGGTAAAGCAGTACACGCTTTACAGAAGTCGAACTATTTAGCCTATGTATAAATATTGTTTGATTCTTTAAAAAGTAGAAATAGAAATCTTCGTTCATTTTTGTTTTAATAGTTAATTTGACTAAAAGTATAGGAACTGCTAGTCATTTCAGATACACTGCACTGAAAGCATTTATAGCACATTAATATTTCCTTCTTCCTTGTTACTTGTTTAAATAAGTATATCAAAATACAAATTTGGATAACAAATCTGTATATATAGATATTTTCAGATTTGCACACTCTTAAAATCCTAAAAAAAATCATGAATATTTTGTTCAAGAACGGGTCATTGATGAAACAGTTCGTGTTGGTCAAATCTTGAAATATATACAGTGGTACTTCGGTACTCCTTGTTAAGTGGTTCCTGAAAGTACAAGTACCGAACGAACTTGTCACATAAGGAATAATGTAAATTGAATTGATTCGTTCTTTAAAGTAAAATTTCTCATTTTACTGTGCAATTTATCAATTGACGGGTTGTTTTTTGCTACAATATCTTAAAACTAGACATATATAATTAAAAAAAATAATATAAAATAGTTACAAGAATATATCCCATGTTTTTATATCCCATGTTTTTAAATTTTCTGTTGAATCATATAAACTTGGCAATTCTATGTATTAATAAATACTTTTTTAAAATCTTTTTGATGAATTTTCCCATCAACTTGAAAGAAAATGAAGTTAATTGGAAGTTAACTTCCGTTTAACTTTTCGTTCCCGTCCCGGTACATAGATGGCTGCACCAGTCTACAAAAGAAAATTAACTGAAAATGTATTCAAATCTGCTTAAAGATGGCTAAAAGTATTTAAAAAATGCATTGTCATCGTGTTCTGAGCTATTCTAAAATCTTCAAATGTCTAGCTATTCGAGCAGTTAGTTAAAAATAGATTGCAAGATTTGTAAGGGACAAATACACACACACACAAACAAACAAGAAAGCAAGTTAATAAAAACATGCTAAGAAAGTAAAATTTATCTTCACTCAACCTGTACTGTAAGAAGTTGATAGCCTAATGGGATAATAATGAAGTAGAAAGGTTATTGGTTGGAAGGGGAGTCTCCTTCCAGTACAACACCAGGCGCTTCACATGGATTCTTTCTCTGTTCTGTCTCTTAACACCTCCGATCCCTGTTCTAGACTCTGATTTTTGAAAATTATAACAGTATAATTTGGTCACATGGAAAGAAACTTGTGAGGGTTTAACGAATCCCTCAAAATTCTAATAGGTTGTTACTGTATGTGATATCCTATGGTAAGAAAAAAAAAATGTTTCCTTATTTGCTTTAAGGAAGTAGCGGATTTTTCTCAAAGTCCTTGTCGAACTCTCTTCACTTCTACGGGTTCGCTTTTGGTTCGTTTCGTAATTGGACGTTTGCAATGGTACACAAGTAAATTTTCACTCAAGTAACGTCACAGAGTTCAGTACCACACCAGTGAATATTCAAAGTTTTATTTATATTTTTTTTGCAAGCACGAACACAACACTAATTTATCTACAAACTTATTTTACAGTATTATATACAAAAATCTAACTAGGTCAATCATCTAGATTCTGACTGCTATGTAACAAGGCCTAGTGCGTCTTCTGGGTCTCAATACACCCACGCACTTTGCTCTGATCTGCCCGACTCTCTCAAGAGCCAACAATCGCAGACTCAACGCCACACGCCTTCTCTCGCGTGGGTCACCACAGTATCTGACCACCCTCTGCCTTCTGCACGGGGCACCGTCAACAATCTCGAATCCCTTATCGAGCCGGGGTCATTGCCCTTCCCCCCCCCCCCTGCCTCCTTGAGAAGAGAGTAGCAGGGACAAGACTAAAAGGGTGACGCGGCAGACACGACATCCTTCAAGCTTTTTATTCATGCAAATAATAGTTTTAACTAGATTATATAAATTTTGTTCAGTGGTTTGTGGAAACTCCAGATCATAGAGTAGAAAACTCTTCAGATCTTACACAGAACTCCCAATATTTCATAGAAATCACTAACCGCTGTTAGAGATAATGATATTCCCGAGAAATCAAATAGTAGTTGAAATTCTCTGTGGCTAAATTTACTAACTGTGCCAATTTGTAAAGAAAAAAAGTGATTTTCTAGAAAAGTTTTCCTATGCTTGTAAATGCCTTCGATGTAGTCAATAACTTGTGAGGCTATAATAATTTCTTTGAAAAGAGAACGTTCTCGTCAATTCTATTAATCTATTGTATGTGATCCTATTGTCCAATCCTCTGTAATTCGATTCTTCCACAATGCAAGTCTTTTGATCCTCCATTATTCATAACTTTTTCCCTTTCTTGCCATTTATTACTTCCTTTCGACCTGTCTTCATATAAATTAGATATGCCTGGAAAATACAGATTTCTGGGAAGGTTCAAATTAAGTGCAAAACTGTATTTGATTCCCTGAATGCCGAACACAGTAAACATTGTTTGCTATAGTGTTTAACAATTGAGGGGGTAAAACAAAAAGTGATGAAACAAAAGTCATGGAATGCATTATCCTGCATTTGCATAATGGTTTAATGTAGGGTGAAACTGCATTGGATTTTGATTTAAATGTTTAAGAAATAGTATAAATGTATATGTATTAGCGCTGGCTTGGTACTCGCCTGCCATGCTGTTAGTCCAGGTTCGAGCCCAGACAATGTACAGGGTTGTTTCTCAGTCCACATTAAATTAAATAATAATATAAGAATAATTTTTTCTCTCCTCAGCTTACCTTGATGGTATTAGCTCAGGATATACCGTATCATCTAAAAGGTGGGGACGGCGAAATTTCTTGAATTACTATAGTGTTTAATGACATACTATTTAAATGACCCCATGTACTTTAGTGAAGTTAAGAAAAACATGATAGCTCTATAAAAAAGTGAGTTATTAATCGTTTTATAGATATATGCAACTTGATATTTGAATCATAAAAGGAGGAATGCGGGGAGAAATTTAAGCTAATTTCTTGAAATAAATGATGAAGAAAAAGAATTACGGAGCTTTGCTTCATTCGAAAGGGGATACCTATTCATCTCCTCTATTTAAGGGGGATGGTGGACATTACAAAGAGATTTTTGAGATTTTTACCTCAGAGATATGAAATTATGCAGATATATTCATTGAAGTATAACTGTATACTTCAATGAATATATCTGCATAATTTCATATAATGAATATATTCACTTATATTCACATATTCAATATATCTGCTTAATTTCATGTAATGAATATATTCACTTGTGTTTTCACTATTTAATTTATCTATTATTTAATTCGATTATTTAATTAATATCTATTATTAAATTTATTTCTATAATTTAATTTCTATTATTATTTATTATTACCTATTATTATTTTCTACTATTATCTATTATTATTTCTATTAATTTATATTATTTAATTAAAAATCTATTATTAAATTCTATCTACTATTTAATTTCACTATTAATTATTTAAATTCACTATTTAATTTATATTCACTTTATAAAATTTTATAAATATTTTAAATTTTATTTTTTATATTTAAAAAATTTAAATTTTTTATTTAAACAATCCTTGAGTCCAATTCTTAACTTCCTCCCTTAATTTTGCATTTATATTGCTTATAAATACATTTTGAACAAAGTTATGTAATACTTTGGGTTTTCGTTGAATAGTTCAATTTTAGGCAGTATTTTTATGCTTCTACTCTGAATTTCAGTGAAATTTTTGTACTTTTCTTAAAGCATTTTAAAGACTTCCAAATCTGTAAATGACTCATTTTGAGAAAAAGCCATTTAAGATTTTTTTTACCTACCTTTAACCCATTAATGCCCAACATCGAATTCTTTAATTTTCTTTACCTAATTATGTTCGTACAGGTGCAAAATGAACTGAAAAAATAACAAAAAAATTCCTGCATTAAAATTTTAATTTTTATTCAAAATAATGTTACCGTCCTATTAAAAGGACGCTAGGCACGGGAGGGTACAGGTTTTACACAAACAATTCAACCCTTAGATTTTCTAAAACTATTCCTTTTAATGTCGTTTTTAGATAATTAAACGCATGAAACCAATGGAACTCTGCGAAAAAATGCATAATAAAATAAATACAAGGTTTTTAAATTGTATTTTAATCATTTAAAAGAAATCAAAACAATTTTAAAAGCTGAAAATGTCAAAAATAATAGCTTAAAAGGCACAAATTTAATAAATTATGTCTTATAAATTTTACACACTTTTATATTTAAATTTACATGTAAAAGGGGCTTATTAAAATACAAAATAATGAAAAAAGCTATTCGTAATTTTTTTTTTTTACATAATTTATATACAAGCTATTTTGTGCGAAAGATTTCAAAGCATTTATCATGCAATCCAACTAAACATTTATTGAATTTTCTTGTGGATTTTTTGCCACAGTAGGCGCATCTTATCTGTTTTAGATTCACAATGATTAAATTATATTTTCCGCCATACCGGACATCACCAGACACTCTTTTTGAAAGTATTTTTGGTTTCCCTGCAGCCAGACTGTTATTTGGTCTCTTACAGCCTTAGAAAAATATGTCTGACTGATTTCTCTTCTAAAGTAGAGGAGATCCATTCTGTTACTGTCATTAGAAGGGCATAATCTGTACAATAGCCACGCATTTAGGATTGATGCTTCTAAGCTAAACAAAAACAGTGACCACCCCCATTTTTTAGACCGTATGGAACACTGGTATTGTGCCAGATTTTGATCCATTTGATCGGTGCCTCCCATAAATTTATTATATTGAGACACAATATACGGTTGGTCAATCTCTACAAATCTTTTATCAATATTCGACCAGTGTTCGGCCTGAACTACAGGTTCAATACCATAATGGTTAGACGCCAAAGTAACGACACTATTGTCATTCCACCGAACCATTTTAAAATTTTTGCTGCTCTGAAAATCAAAACTTCCCCTACTCTTCTTTTTAACAGATTTAACATCTCCAAGTGGACATTTTTTAGTTCTATTTACCCGTATAGTGCCAGTCATCGGTAACTTCATTAGATGGTGGGTCCAAATAAATATCCACTTCATGGAATGTATCATTATCAGATAACTCTGCCATTAAAGCTAATGCCTCTCCACAGTCAAACTTAAAATAAACACAAAAATATAAATAAGAGCTTTAAGACTTATCGATTGCTCATTTCAGTATATTTAGATCAAATATAATTTGGATTAAAAGACAAAATTCTTAAAATTTATTAAATTATAGACATTTAAAATACACATATTTTTAAAAAATCCAGACAATTACTTATGTACTTCGTAATTTTTCTTTATTTTTTAAAATCACTAAATGCAGAACACATCCTTTAATTAAAATTTTTGTATTTAAGAGACTAATTTTTTAATACATTCATTACATTATCAAGAGGCTAATATTTCTCTTAAATAAGAAATATTTTTAATCATTAATTAATCAACAGAACACTTATTTTTAAATTATTTTCATAAATAAGGAATACTCAATAATCTTTATTTATAAAAATAATTTATAACATCATTTTTATGAAAATAAATAGCATTTCCTTTCCTCTATGGTAATAAAACATCATAAATTGAGAAAAAAAAGACGCATTCGTATAGCGGAGAAGGTCAGAAAAACATGTACCCATCCGTGCCTAGCGTCCTATATATAGAACGCTACGGAAAACAAAATATAACAGTGTTAAAAAATAATTTTAACAATTTTGAAAGATACATATTTAAGAAAAGAGTATTGACTGTGATAACAGCATAAAATATTTTCGTAACATTGAAAAACAATAAAATAAACTTACTTTTTGCGTTACGCTCTTTTGAAAACCTAAAAAACGACTAACTCTGATTTTAGACCCTCAAAGCAGAAATAGAACATTAATGTAGTGCTACCAAATGATGGATAATAAGAAATACAACACTTTATCATGATATTCTGCTATTTGGATCGAAAAAAATAAAAAATTCAGTGATTTAGAGCTTATTATGTAAGCGTCCTTTTAAAAGGACGCTAGGCACTAATGGGTTAATATTAACTTTTCTAAAGCCACCAAGTTTTCATTTTATTTTTCACTTCATATTTTAAATGCATT
Organism: Dolomedes plantarius; assembly: GCA_907164885.2. NCBI lineage: Eukaryota > Metazoa > Arthropoda > Arachnida > Araneae > Dolomedidae > Dolomedes > Dolomedes plantarius. The sequence continues at coordinate 157,766,074 of OU015500.1, forward strand.
TTATTCCAATATTTCATATTTTTAAAGTATTAATACACCAGAAAAAAATCCAATTTTAACTCGATTTTTGGTAATTTGATAGTCCACCATCCCCTTAAATAGTCTGGATGCCAACTATGAACCCTCTGAATTTGTCGGATATACAGTAACCACCGCTTATAGTGATCAGTGGTTATAAGAATCAACTGTTTATAAGAATCAATATCGCGAAAACAAAAAAAATTTATTATTTCCAGATTAAAATTTTCGCTTTAAAGAATCAATCCACCGGTTTTAAGAATCAGTTTACACTCTTCGCTTTCCATTCATTTTTCCAAAAAAGCCACTTAAACCCTCAAAAGGCATGAATTTCTTTTTTTTTTTAAGAAAGATATATAACATGGTATGGAATATAGTGGTAAAACTCACCCCTTTCTTTGTTAGACATAACATAATAGTGTCCCCTTGAACGCTTCAGCACAACACTGTCCTATTAGCTTGACCTGGGGGCATCTTTACCCGTCCGGGTTCGATTTCACTTTTCTCCACTGACAAAAATAAGGACTTTATTTTCCCACCTCCCACATCCTGGCTGTGGCTTCCAGGACCCTGAAACACATAAATCTTCGGCGAAGTATCCACTATAGATTAGGTTTACGTGACATTAGTAGATTCGGCACGTTATCAAACCGAGAAACGTAAACTAGAAGGTGAATCTTCGTCTGAGACTATTAGTATTGAAAGAGGTATAAACAGCCTCCTTAAAACTTTATTACGTCAAACTACCATAGAAAACTTTCTTGCTCCCTTCCTGCAGTTGAAATGTTAAAACTGTTAAGCAGGTATGTTGTACCAAACATTGGATTTTTTTTATTCTCTTACTATAATCATGTGTATCTACTTACAACTTAATTTCTAGACCTATATTTTTAAAATTATAAAAAATAATTTTAATAAAAGATAATTAACGTAAATTAAAGAGTATTTTATGGTAAATTATCTCATATGTATATATAGGTGTGTGAGTTCCTGTCCAAACACCTAAATTTCGTCTATAAGAATCAATCGCTTATAAGAATCAAAAACTAATAACAAACGTGATTCTTATAAGCGGAAATCACTGTAATATAATATATATATTAATATATATATATATATATATATATATATATATATATATATATATATATATATATATATATATTAGCTTTCTTAAGTAAGAAATTGGAAATATCTTTATATACCTAACAAAAAATATTTTTTCTAAAATTCCTTCCATAAATTTGAGGTGCGTTTCATTGTTCGGACGTCTTATGATTCGAAAAATACGGTACTTTTCGGACGCACTTAAAAGAATACTACATCTTTAAAAAATTTCTAACTTGATATCGCTCCTAATTTAACTTAATCACCCTTATCTTCTCAGAGTCATTATCCCAACTTGCTTCACTTGAGGTGTTTTTGTATTCAAAAACACTTTTGCAGATATTTAAATTAAACTTGTCATTATATATTCACAACCCCGTAATATTTTAGCACGCCCTTTTTCAATTTATAATTTAATCTTTTATCTCAAAATATTTATTTTTTTTATTTCCATTGACTTGAAATAGGTCTTTTTTTCAATCTAATAGTTATTTCTAAAAGTCAGTGTACGTATAAAAATTCTAACAGTTTTAATTTTAATTTTTTTAATTTCAATTAAATATATTTTATGTTTAGTTTTTCTATATATAAATGTGTTGAACCAATATCTCTACTATTCACAAATTTCGTATTTTTTTGTGATCAATATTTCTTGAAGATTAATAAAAATATTGTAAATCTAACTCGTTTAGAGTAATTTTTCTTCAAGAGACAATATTATTCGAATCTTAATTGTAAAAAAAAACCTTAAGATAATTCAAAAATAATAGATCAAAGGAATGCTGTTTAAAGAAAGTTATTCCCAACGAAGAACTTTTGTTACATCTTTTATGAGTGGGAAATTCGGAAAAATTTCGTTCTGATATAAATATAATTAAAGAACTGGTGTTTTATTCTAAAAGTTCTACGCATGTTTTATGGAAAGTTAATAAAGGAGATATTTTTAAAAAATCTTATTTTAAGATGGATTACATTTTATTTTGTCTCTTTCTTGAACTTCAAGTGAATTTAAGATGCATTTTAATTATTCTATTATCAAAAATGAGAGTTTTTAAATACACTAATTCAAATATTTAGTTCGTAGTTTAATGAAATTAATACAAAAGTGAGTCATAGAAAAAATTAATCGAAGTTTCGTGGACGCTTTGCAAAAAATGAAGACGCATCATCATTTGCCTTCCATAAATGTCCATTCTGCGACAAACAAGGCAAGTAGAAATACGCAAAGCAAAATAGCATTAAAATATGTACCTGGAAATGCAAAGTATGTTTTACGTCAAAAAATTGAGGGCTTTTTAGTTTTTTAACGTAGGATTACGTTCCTCCATAACGGTTCTCCAGAAAGCAAAATTTCAGACATACTGCGTTGCGAGTTATAATTTTGGAAGCGTGCCAAACCCAGTCTGTATCGCTTGAGCAAGCAGTAAACAGTTAAACAGAAAAGTACCAAAAGGCGTCAAAATTTTGACATACATAAATACATACATACATATATATATATATATATATATATATATATATATAAACATACTTACATATATGTACACTGGTGAAAAAAATTAAGAGAATTTGCATATTTTATCGAATTTCATGAAAAGAACTGAACTGAATGTAAAACCACTGCTTCTAGACAAAAATGCAAATCTTGTAATTCAAATACGTAAAATACGTAAGCGTACACGTGTGTGTAGGTGGACCCAGTAGAGAAACAGGCTTTATAAGCGCGCGTAAGTTAAGACGCATTTCGTTCGCTAGCACATCCCGGCGAATTTCTTGGTGTTATTTTGCAGCAATCGGCTAATTTCAAATTGTAACGGTAAAAATGAGTAACCACCAACGTTTAGATGATGGAATGAGGTGGCGAATTGTGGGGAGGCTAGAAGCAGGCCAATCTCAAATCCAAATTTGTAGAGAGTTTAATTTAACGCCCAGCGTCTTGTGTAACTTATGGAAACAGTTCCTGGATACCGGATCCATCGAGAGAAAGCCTGGACAAGGTCGTCCAAGAGACACGACGACCAGAGAAGATCGCCATTTGTCGATTATAGCGAGGCGTAACAGGACTGCTACAGATTCTCAAGTCTGTCGTGACTTGAATGCAGCCACGGGAACCCGTGTATCAAGGGTGACTGTTTCCAAAAGACTTCATGAGAGAAGGTTGTTTGCAAGAAGCCCTGCTGTTTGCGTCCCTCTCACTTCTACAAGCAGGGGAATCCGATTATCATAGTGCAGAGAGCATAGAGATTGGAGTATGGACCAATGGGCGACTGTTCTCTTCACTGATGAGTCCCGGTTCAGCCTAAACACCGATTCTCGCCATACGTTCATATGGAGAGAACCAGGGACCCGCTACCTACCCTCCAATGTCAGCGAAATCGACCATTATGGCGGAGGAGGTTTAATGGTCTGGCCAGGCATCATGTTGGATGACCGTACATCTCTCCATGTCTTTGAAAGAGGCACTGTGACTGGTGTGAGCCATAGGGATTAGGTCTTGGAGCCCCATGTTCGCCTTTTCAGGGATGCAGTTGGCCCTGAGTTCATTTTAATGGACGATAACGCGAGGCCACATAGATCTCTTCTGGTCGACGAATTTCTAGAGAGTGAGGATTTTCGCCGGATGGATTGGCCAGCTAGATCTCCAGACCTTAACCCTATAGAGCATGTCTGGGACGCTCTGGGGAGGGCAATTGCAACTCGCAACCCCCCTCCGAGAACCATCCAGGGAATGAAAACAGCGTTGCTGAACGAGTGGGACCAATTGCAACAGGAAATGATAAACTGAATTATTTCAAGTATGAAATCACGCTGCGAGACCTGTATATCTGTAAGAGGGGACCATACCCCCTATTAACCCATCTATTAACCCCTTTTTCGTTCATTCTGCAATCGCTGTTTCATACCTTCCGACTCCAACGAGTGTTACGCACGATCATGCGTGTGTATTACAATTATTGAATGGTTATTTGTGTTGTATTGTATCAATGTATGTACATATCAAATGTCATTAAAATCGGTACAGTAGTTCTAGAGATAATCGACCAAGTCTGCAAATTCTCTTAATTTCTTATACCAGTGTTGATACATTTATACATACATATCGCTCTCTCCTTTTTACAACGTCATATCTCAAAAATCGGCGATTTTTAGTTATGCTTGTTTTCAGAATGCCCTGAAAGAGTAGTATATCCCTGCGAAATCGCCATATCTCACCACTCAATATTTAGCAGCTAGAGAGCAGAATTAAAATTTATTTTCAATACATTTCAATGTACTTTTAAACTTTCAAATCACTCTCCTGAAAAATCTTGTTTATTGAGATATGACGTCGTTGAAAGGAGTGAGCGATATATACAACATATACAAACAAAATACATACAAACAAAATACATACATACAAAAGGGGTAAGCAACGATAAGTAATCTGACGTTAATAACACGATTTAGTTTCGTTTGAAGAGACTACCTGAAATATTTTTTTATATTTTTTCCGTTCTCTCTAAAGCACTGGTTCTCAACTTGGGAGGTACACCCCCTTCGGGATGTGTGGGTTGAATTCAGGGGTGGGTGGGAAAATAGCTAGCAAAAAATAAGAATAGAATGTACTTTACTAGTTTATTTGCGTTTGTTAAGCCTGAAGTAGGGGAGGGTGTGTATTGTCTGCAGGTCAAGAAAGTGGGGGACTAGATTTTGAAAAGGTTGAGAATCATTGCTATGAGTCCCAAATGTTAATCGAAAGAAACAAAGAAAGTCAGTTCTCTATTCATGTTTATACCTTTTATTCACATTTCGATCCGCGCTTCTATCAGACTCACATCTTCGCAAAATGGTCACATGACGAGCAGAGATTAGTAAATTTGGAAACAGAACATTCACAGATATGACCATATATTATGTCGCCTAATTATGTTAAGAATAAAAAAAAATTCAAATTTCCACAGATCCCTTTGATGAGAGTCTATAACTGGAACAAATAGTTTAAACCATTAAAATAAATAGTTTTAACCATTGTTTTCTAAAATGCTTCCAGACGAAATTAACATCCTCTCTATTGGACTGCATTGTTCCAAGCACTCCGACATTTATGAACGTTTTTTTCTGGTATACAGGCTTAACTAGTGCGTAATTATACTAATCATTAAATTAACGTAAGTGGGAGACCTAATTAAGCTTCTACCATCAAACGCAAAAAAAAAACATTTTTTTTTAATTTCGCGTTTATATGTATCCAAAAAAAAATATTTCAACAGAAAAAAAAGTCATTTTTCAGAAGAAAAAAAAACTCTATATCCTCCCCCCGACAAATGCCATAATTAATTGTATTTCTTTCATTCTTAAACAATAACTTAAGATACAAGTTCGGCTTTCAATAAAATAATTCTTTGAAAAACCAAGTAATTACCAGTATCTTAATTGGTACTTCAATTATCATAACTTTACTTTTGACATTTGAGTATTTCTAGACTCTCATAGTTTTTGTGCTTTTCTTTCGCGAGTGTTTTTATTTTTTCTCGATATCTACGTGTATGGAAAAAAAGGGAAATAATGCTCGAAACATGTTACGAAAAAACCAAATAAGATTAGCCAAGTAATTTTCTCTAAGTTCTGAAATGTGTAATTTGTTGTACCTCGATTTCTTTTCGTTAATGCAAACAGTATACAGTAAAGTTCCTTCGTATTGTGAAAGAATTTCCTAAGCGTTTCTATACTGGAAAGGCATAGAGTCCTACTCGACTTATGAATATTTAAGTATAAGAATTATTTGTTGAAAACTAAATTTCATTATTTTATTACCAGGCTTGGGGTGGCCTTGTGGTACAGCGCGCTGGCTTTCTGTTTATGAGGGCTCTCGGATCGAATCCCGGCGTAGCGCCACTAAAATACCTGTCTATAATATATTTGCGTCGCCCCTACACAGGGGGTAATTCTGGTTCGCCTATATGGAGCTCCCATAATAAAATGACCAGCAAAAACTGCGGTGAATAAAGTCGAATATCTATCCGACAAGTGCCTCCGCATTAGAAGAAAAAAATTATTTTATTACCCAAAATCAATTGAAATTCATTCGCGGTGTATGAACGAAACAAACAGCAACCACACACACACACGTGAAAATATATACACACAGGGTGTTTAAAAATTCGGCCGATAAATTCAGAGGGGGGATAGTAGGCATTAAGACTAGCAATAATCGCATAGGAATGTATGACCGGAAACACAAACCTGACGCTTGAGGGCGCTGTTTACTTAATCGGACCGTACCTCTTACCAACCCCACTATATGGCCGGAAATATCGCCTTTTTCTGGAGGAGGTAGTAAACTCAAAATCAAAACAGAATCACATAGGATTATATGACCAGAAACGCAAACCTGATCAATTAGAGGATAAATAAAGATGCAAAAATGTTGGCTTTTCATTTCTGCATCGTTGTTTAATCTCTAGCTGACCAGGTTTGCGTTTCCGGTCTGACATTCCTATGGGATTCTTTCTTGTTTTTGAGTTTTCTACCTCCTCCACAAAAAGGCGATATTTCCGGCCGTTAAGTAAACAGCGCCCTCCAGCGTCAGGTTTGTGTTTCCGGTCTGACATTCCTATGCGATTATTGCTGGTCTTGCTGCCTACTACAGGGGCTGTTCGCACATTTTTTAGACGATGTATATTGTATTCACAAAACTAAATTGCATAAAATTCTTGTCTTTTAAATGTTCTATTTGACATCCCTTATTCTGAACTATCTTTCGACACCGCAATTTCCAGGATAAAAATGCCTTTTGAAGTGTCAGAAAAGGTATTCTATCCCATTCCTCCTGAACAGCTTTCCAGAGTCCTGCAAGGGTTTTGGGACGACGTTTGGATAATGCAGATTTTAAAAGGCCGAAAGCACAAAGGTGATACATCGGGAGATTTAGTAGGGATATCAGTGAAGGGTATGGCCTTGATACCAGATTTTTGTTCCATATCTATTAGGAAATTTACAGTGGATTTTGATGTGTGACTGCTAGCTTTGTCCTGATGGAGTCTCACAGATTGATGGCACTGTGGGTAAAGCATTCAGAAAAAAATTGGCGATAACATATGTTCCTGATAGTACTTGGTGTTAATCTTGACATTTTTTTCCACTCTCTTTATTTTTAACTTGCCATTATAAGAAAAACCAGCAACAATCCCTTAGAAACCAGCAACAATCCCTTAGAAAAACTTTCTTTGGATTCTTTGAACCATGTACTTAAATTTTTTTTCTCCCCTTTTATGATAATAAAAGGCTTTTTTTGTTGCAATCATTTAAATACACCCATGATTCATCTATTGTGAATATTGTTTTCCATTTTTCTTTGGATAAGTGTTTCTCATATAGAATTCTGCAGCGTGTCCTGCGTTCAGCGATATCATTTGGAAGAAGACGATGCACATTGCGTTTTTTCGCTTTCTTAAGATTTAAATCAACGTTTATCATTTTGTTTACAGTGGACACCGAGCATTTTAAGGATTTTGCAACTGTCCTTTGACTAGGGGGATTTTCTTTTAACATTAAACAACGTACCTTTGCAATAGTCGAAGATGTCCGTTTTTTCCTTGGATACTTGTTTGAAGTTTTTGTCCCACTTGAGGCTCCAATTTGACGTTTTTTTCCTTTCTTGTTGACGATATCACCTATCGACGCTTTAGATATCACAAAACCATAACTCTCACATCGTTTTTGGATAACGGAGTATGCATATTTCTCTTCGGAAAGAGCATAAATGTAGCCTTCGAACCACTGCTTTGTTAAAAACGCCATTTTGAATAAAAACAAAACTTTCAAGCCGCAGACGATAATTTTGACTTTTAAAAACATAATACAATTGCAATTATTTCTTTTGCAGCAAACGATTTTTTATTACCGCTTACCAAAATCGTCTAAAAAAATGTGCGAACAGCCTGTATTACCCCTATGAATTTTTCGGTCGAATTTTGGTGCACCCTGTGTGTGTATATACCTCGAAATTCAATGACGAATGAAATAGCAAAATTTTAAAGGGGCCCCAGGGCACAAAATTCAGAGAAAAATCCCATTTGATTTTTTTTTTTACATTAAACCATTCGCTATAAATTTTAGAACCAAATAAAACAAACCTCACGTTTCTGCTTTGATTCCATTGCCTGTGACAGCATTTTTATACTGTCTTGTTCGCGTGTTTTTCTCTTTGTATATCCTGCAAGTTTCAATACTGAAATGCGTTTCTTGCTTTATCCTTTTACTTTTCGGAGATGCTGTTGTATTCTTGCACTAAATATACTTATAGTAGTTGTTATTTTGACAGCAGGTAATGTAACACGGTTCCCCTGTACAGGTATTCTGAATTTCCATGTCTTCATTAACAAATTAACTCATTAATTACAGTTTGTGGTGGTCATTTTCGTTTACGTTGTAGATGATAGTGCAATTCAAATTTCTTATGTGTTTATGTGGCAATTTATGAATTAACTTTGTCCTTGGGCAGCCTAAAGGTAGCACGTTGGGTTTCCGACTGGGTGTGCTCGGTTCGAATCCTGACGATGCCATTAAATACGTTCGTGTATATGCAGGATAGGAGCACGTTTTGTGCGTAGACCGAAAACTTCTTCTATGAAGTCAGAAAGGGTGGGGTAGGGTACGAGCGCACCAGTTGTCACTGGGGTTGCTCGGTCTAGATTGTGGTGGCAGTCCATTAGGTGGTAGGCCTTAGTTACTACTTCTTGCCCTGTCTGGTGCATTTGAAATTGGAAGTAACTTAACCCTCTAGCGACCGGCCTGGCCCAAACGGCCCTCCAAGCAGATAACCAGCTTTGCCGGGCGATGGCCGAATTGGCTGTAATCCCCCCGCATTGGGGGACAACCCGCAGAGTTTCTTCACACTTGAGCTCTACGGGATATCAGAGGACACAATTAGCGCAATTTCGACATCTCACTTTCATTACGTCAGGGAGTGTTATCTATTCTGAGAAATGGTTTGAGGGTTTTCTGTTGGGTTTTTTCACATACAACTGTTATTCTTATTATTAGGAGCAGTTTAGTTAGTCGTTTCTTGAGAGTTTCTGCATATTTTTCTGAGCTTTTTTTTTTCAAAATGAGAAGCCGTAAACCTTTGACTCAAGACGAAATTAACGCCATTTTATTTGCGGCCACCGATGAATCGGATATTGATTTAGAGGAAGAAGATAGGTGGGGAGAAAGTAGTATGGTTGAGAATAATGAAGATGGAAATTCTTTTGAAAATTCCGTTTTTGAAGAGGAAGAAACCGATGAAACTTCACTTCTGAATACATCACTTCCAACTGATGCAGAAGTGCAAGTGACTGACTGTGAGAAACGAGGATATGACATTTTTGAAATTTTCAAATTTTTCTGGTCCTGAACATGAATTACCCGTAGGCCCAACTCCTTTACAATTCTTAAGACTTTTTTTAACGAATGAAGTGGTGGAATGTATGCGTGTTAATACGAACAAATACGCAGAATTTTGTGAAAAAAAGCGGGGAAGAAGGATTTGTCCCGGAGTCCTGTGGAATTAATCAGCGAATTGTGGATATTTTTAGCAACAATGGTCATAATCAGCATTAATCATCTGCCTTGGATTAATGATTATTGGTCAATGAACCCGATTTTTGGAAATGAGGGGATCAAGAAGATCATAAGTAGGAACAGATTTCTGTCAAATAAACATTATTTTCACCTATCTGACAGGGAAAGTGAAAAAAAATAGAGATGAAGAGTTCTCTTACACGCAGAAAGTTGATCCTTTCATGTCCCAGATAAGGAAAAAATTCACAGAACATTATAAGTCTTATAAAAACCTTTCCACTTACGAAGCAATCCTGAAATTCAAAGGCAGGTTTGGAATTATTCAATATATGCCCATGAAACCCAATAAGAGAGGACTGAAAATGTGGATGATGTGTACATCTCATTTAGGATATACCCTGAATTTTGATCTTTACAGCGAAAAAAATGGGACAATGAAGCGGTCAAATAAAGGGCTTGGATATGATGTGGTCTCTAACTTGGTGAACTGATTAGCGAATAAAGGTCACCATCTACATTTTGATAGATTTTTTACAAGTGTTGAATTGGTGATTGACCTGAACAAGAAATGTTTCGGAGCATGCGTAACAGTGAGGACAAATAGAAAAAAATGCCTCTACAACTTAAAAGCTCTGATGGCAAACTGTCGGAACCTAATGACAGCAAATTCTTTCAGTGTTCAGAATACACTAATGTATTATATTCCACATGGCTGGACAAAAAACAAATAATAATGCTATGGACCAATACAGAAAAACAAATAGTTCAAGCATCAAGGAGGAGCCGAAAAGCATATTGTTCCCTGTCCCTCAACTTTCACAAATTATAGTAAATATATGGGAGTGTGGATTTAGCGAACCAACGCAGAAAATATTTTACAGTGGCAAGAAAGTCATCTAAGTGGTGGTTTTATCTATTTTCCTTTCTTTTTGACACGAGCATAAACAATGTATATATAATATATATAACCTCTAACTATCCAGTTCAGAAAAAAAGTTTCAACCGTATGATTTTAAATTGAAAATTATAGAAGAACTTCTGGCTGAAATTAGTTGCAGTAAAAGAAAAAGAGAGTCAACAGAGAAATTTTCGTTTGAAGACCATACTCATAAGAGATCTAACGTTAAAATGGCAAAATGGTGACATAGTAAGGAAAAATTACAATGTATTGTTGTTAAATTAATGTATAGATGTTATTGCATTGAAAAATTACAGTTCATGTATTTGGGAAAGTTATGTAAATTATTTTGAGCACTGAACACAAATATAATGTTAAAAGGGTAGATTACCATTAATGTAAGTGTAAATAAGTCAGTTTGAATAATAATAAGTGTATGTAAGTAAATATTTTTTCGTATTTTCAGTTCTTAGAATATTTAATGCCAATCTTGCTGACAGCTGATGAATAACTGTCGTTACTTCTTATTACATTACTGACACTTATATTTTTAACATGTCGATTTGATTGAAAAAAAGGTCTAGAGTAAAGTAGAACTATTGTATCAAAGTGCAATATTTTTTTAACGTATTTTACATATATGTACACACACATATATATATATATATATATATATATATATATATATATTAAATATCAAATGAATGTATTTCGTCTTTGGGAAAATAATTCTAAAATAGGTAATCTTTGGATTAAGTTAAAAGGAAACTGTTTTTAAACCATTCCTATAGAAAATGCACAAATGAAAGTATTGATCCAGATCGTGAATAAAAAATTAAACATGCTACCAATTCTAAACTTTAATTTCTTCCTGAACAAAATTTAAAGTTGTTCCAGTACTTTTATACGCATATTGATCTTTATGTGACACTTTTGAGCAAAAAATATTGGGAAATGCGAGTAAGTAAAAAGAAAAAGTTTTGTTACCCGGACTCTTTTTAAAATTAATTTCCAAACTTAAAGTTTTTTTTTCTTTTTTATTCGCTTAGTCGTACGTTTAGATTACATAAACTTGAAAAATCAATTCTAACACCTGATGACTAACAAACTACTTTGCAATCCATTTTCTTCTATTAAAGTATAAATATTGAAGTATTTTGCTTTACTTCAAAATCCTTTAAGTTTTAAATATACACCTATAACTTATCTTTCATCAACACGAATTAAAAGTTCAGTCAAGCAATTTTTCTGTAACAGCTGCCTTAAATTTTAAACGACGTATCTAGTTTCGTTTCCCTAAAATCTTACTTTTACGTAATTTTACAATGAAGTAAAGAGTATGTACTTTAAATGTTAAATGTAGTGATTGTGTTCTTTCTATTGTTTTAATATCAATGTTGTTTCTATTCATTTGTTCGTATATATAGTTTCGACCGTTTGGAATCGTTCTAAATAAGACGATACAAAAACAAAATTCGACGCAAAATCTCACAGCAAATATTTACGCAGTTTTGTTGGAAAATCTTATTTTCTTATGCAAACATTTCTTTCGCGTGCCAGCGATAAGATTCAAAAATCTGTGTGCGAAGAAGAAAAAAAAATGTTTATTTCCGCTCTCTTGTAATGCATCACATTCTCTATGTCATCAATCATCCGCCATTTAATTTACATAATAGAGTATCATTTGACGAAAAGAATAACGGTTTTCTTATTCAAAAGATAAACCTTCCAAAAACTTGTATCATTACTGAACTAATATTCCTTTGCTACTGGATTCATACACTTTTTATAAATTGCGGACAGCTGATAAAGAAATTTAAATCGAAACAGCAGTCATTATTGAATCGAAAATTTCCTTTCCTTTTGTACACATCATGCTATTTTCATCATCTTATTACGTTTTTGTAGGGTAGTGCTCCTCACAGCCTTCCGCTTTATAGGCTTCTTTTCTTAATGTTGTACATAATGAGGACAGAAACTTAAAAGATTTTCGAGGAAATTGATTCGTTTATTTACGGGTTAAGATGATACGTTTTGAAAGAGAAATGTAAACATTGTAGAAGCACTGTAAAATGAGAAATTGGTTTGAAATTAATTTTTAAAAATTCCAGGTAGTATCTTCTAATGAAACTACCGCGTGTTATTAACGTAAGATTACTGATCGTTGCTTACCTCTTTTGTATGTATATATGTATGTATGTGTTATGTATATATGTATATATTTGTGGCTTAGTACAAGAATGGTTTAAGTCAGTTTTCTCCAAGATGACTTTGTTTGCTTATGCCTCTTTAAAAAATAATATTTTCAATGTAAGAAATACCCAAGTATGTTCGATGCTTTAAAAGTGTTTACTAGATCATTGTACAGACTTGGGTACTTCTTACATTAAAAATAATATTTTTTCAGAGAGATATAAGCAAACAAAGTCATCTTGGAGAAAACTGACTTAGGCACTTCTTCTACCAAGCCACAGATATTATATATATATATATATATATATATATATGGGGGGGGGTATATGTATGTATGTGAAAATTGTGGCGCATTTTCGTACTTTTCTGTTTACCTGTTTACTGTTCCCCCCACGCGTACTGGGTTTGGCGCGCTGCCAAAATTATAACTCGCGACGACGGACGGTTTCAGCGTCCAAAATTTTGCTTTTTTCCGGAGTACCGTTATGGAGGAACATAATCTTACGTTAAAAATAATTTAATTATTATATAAATATTTTTTTCATGGTAGTGGTTTAAAAGCTCTGTATAACTTTATAAGATATTTTAGCGATTAGAAAAATATTAGGTTTAACATCCTTGGGAAGCAATGCACTTATTTCTAGACAGAATAAATGAATGAAATTTAATTTTAAAAAATTATCCTTTAATTAACTGTTCATCGAAATATATTTTTAATGAATCATATCTAACTGAATACTAAGAATTGTTCACAAGTAACATTAAATAATAACGTGAACGAATCACTTACGGAAAACTAGCTGAAACCCCATTCAGTAACCAATTCAGTAAGCAACTCATTGAGTAACCAATTCAGTAAGCAACTCATTGAGTAACCATTCAGTAAGCAATTTATAAAAGGCCTCTTGATAACTAAAGTAAATTGAAAAGTGCGATGATAACTGTTTCGATCTCATTAAAAAATCATTATCAGGCGGAAAACCATTGGTGTGATAGCCGTTACTTATCGCTACGGTGAATTAATCATAGTGACAGTCACACCAACGCTCCTAGGCCAGATGATTTGTTAATTAGATCGAAACAATTGTCTCGGTTCTTTTAATGCCTGTTGTTATCAAGAAGCCTTCTCTTTACAGTAACATGGGTACCTTTCATACCATGCTAAGAATGCTGAATAACGTTGCTGTAGCTCGTTTAATTAATTTGGCAATTCTATCACTATATGATATTCTTTTATTTGCTTTCGCAAAGATCAAAATTTATGTCTCCCTTTTGAGTTGAAGGAGGAGCATGCAATTGATCTCGCAAATTTTCAAATCCCATGTAAGGCTATGGGGTATTTTTCTCTTGATATCTTTCTGGATGAAACATTAACAAAATCATATTTTCGTGCTCTATTTTTCTACATGCAAAATAGAGCGAGAAATTTTCAAAAATAAAGTTAAAGAAAACTATTTTCAATTATACATTTTTGTAGCAAGTGACACCAATAACTTAATCACTACTAAAATAAATTCCCTCAAAATTTCAAAATTTGGTTAAAATTCATTCATTGAGGTTCTCATGATATTTCAAGTCAACTATTGTGAAACAATTGGAGAGGAACGCTTGGCACAAAATCGTAGAATTTGTAGAAAGTGCTTGTCAAAAAATTGCATCGATAAAAAAAGCATCTCTATAGCTACGTACAGTTATCTTCTTTTGATTATTTCTCAGACGGACTACATTTTGATGGAGACTCAATTCCATACATTGTGGAACTGAAATCGATGGCATTACACATTCGGATAGGTTAAATTAATATGGTGAGGTGTTTCGAGCACAGGACATCATTCTTTCACGAATAGCTGCACTGTCAAACGCATCCCTTTAAGAATGATGAAACTTGTTGGTGATCGCTACCTTAATATGCGATAGATACCTATGTGCTGACTTTTTCAACTCCTACTGCTTGTCAGCAATTAATTCCTTGTCGTTTCATGGCAGTTGTGTAATTTGTATTCCCAGCTAATGGGAAAGAATGGGATTAAAATGCATCAATCTCCGGTGAATAATCTATATATCTATATAAGTTGTTAATCCGATTCTTGGGGCAGCCCATGAGAGAAATCTACTTCATAAATTTACTTCATTTTGGTCTTAAACAGAAGATTTTAATCTATAGATGCGTCCAATTTGGTTTTTGTAACCGCAATTTTTATAAATTAGCGATAATTTACAATTAAAAAATGCTTTCTGCACCTGTTCAGAGACACGTTTAAATCTGGCTTTAGATCCTTACTGAGCACGAGACCGGATAAACACATTAGTTTGTTTATTCCGAAGAATCTCTCGGGGTCTCTTTCTGACATTTTTTTTTAATTATGTTTGCGAGATATAGAATTAAACCTGACAGAAATTGTTTATTTCGCGCTGTTGAGTAACTCAAATTCTTTTTAATTGAGTTCAATAGTAATTTTTTAAAGTTTATTTCTCTCTTCTTAATATTATGATTTTCACCATTTGGCAGCGATGTGTTGAGTTTAATTTGTGTATTAGTACATTTATTTACTATCCAGCCGTCATGGTTTGACGGGTACCTACTCGTATTCATTACTTTAGAGTGATAAAGGGGCGTTTGCGGATTACTCTTCTGATATAGCTTCCTTTACATTTCTTCGCAATGATAAGTGATGTATCCGTTGCTCTTTTGATTCATCGCCAATAGCAATATATTCTATCTGCCAAATTACATGCATATTAATTTGTTTTTTTATATCCAATTCCTCTAACTTGCTTAAGAAGGTAACTGCTGTCTTAATAGACCAGACATATAAACAATTTGTAGAAATAATAGCTGACCAGACTGCAATTTCTAGGTTTACCAGTGGCCACTTGAAGTGCCTAAAATTTGATCGACAAAACAAAAACTTTCCCACTTGTAACAAGAGTAATAATGAGCAGGTCCCTTCCTGGTCACATCCTAACTTGCTTAAATTTGTCTAGGTAAGACTTTATTACCGAATCGCGCCTATTAATGAACTACTGAGTCCATATACAGTTGGTGGACAAAATAATACGAACACCTGTGAAATAATGGAAAATCTTTATTAATAGGGGGTTGGACCACCCTTTGACTGAAGTACAGATTTAATGCGACGTGGGATAGATGCATAAAGGTCATGGACAATATTTAAAGGAATATTAAGCCATTCCTCCTGCAGAGCGGTCTCTAATTCCGAAAGTCCGGATGGAGGTGGAAATCGGGGACGAAATTTGGACTCCAAATATTTCCATAAATGTTCAATAATATTCAATATGTTCAATAAGTCCGGAGACTGAGGGGGCAAGGCGAGATGTTCAACAGCATCGCCATGCTCTTCGAACCATTCTTGAACACACCTAGCAGTGTGGATAGGGGCGTTGTCGTCTTGAAAAAGCGGTCGCTCTCCAGGGAATACAGTCTGGACAAAAGGATGGACATGATCCCCTAGAACGCTTAGATAGTGATGGATTTGATCCTCCCATGCAGTATAACAAGTGGCCCAAGACCGCGCCAAGATATCGCACCCCATACCATAATGGAGCCACCTCCATGCTTCACAGTCGGCAAGAGGCATTCAGGATTAAACGCTTCTTTGGGCGTTCTCTAGACATAAACGCATCCGGTCGTCTGAAATAGGGTGAATGACGATTTATCTGACCATATTACCTGTTGCCACTGCTGTGGGAACCAGCCTTTGTGATCTCTGCACCATTGGCGTCGCTTGAAAGCATTAGTTGCTGTCACCAAGGGTTTACGAATTGCCACTCTGCCATAAATGTTCGCAGCATGAAGTTCCCTTTTGACAGTTTTTGTTGAAACGGGGTCCTGGAGATGACTGTTCATTTCGGATGGTATCTTGGATAACGATTGCTTGTGCTTTCGGGCTACTATGCGCTTCAAGACCCGTCTATCCCTATCAGCAAGCTTGGACTTTCGGCCACTGTTGTGCTTTGAAGACGTCGTCTTAACCTCTTTCGTGTACGCTATCATAACGGCTGATACCGTACTCCTTGCAAACTCCAAAAGGTTTGCTGTTTCCGTAACCGATGCTCCACTTAAACGAGCTCCAGCTATCATTCCTCTTTGGAACTCTGACAGGTCTGACATTTGAACTTATCACAGACAGTTCGATAGAAGCATGCAACGTAGGTGACTGATGTTGAGAGACTGATACCTTCCTCTTCACGCTCACTAGGTGGCAGACTTCTGTTGCAGGTGGCGCGCTGTACTGCAGGTGTGAAATACGTCATACTTTTTCACAGGTGTTCGTATCATTTTGTACTCCATCTGTATAAGCCTTACTTGAATAGTGGTCCAACTCTACTTTTTAAAAAAATGGTGTTAGCCTCACTTTCATGGTCATTCAAGTCATTTCTATCTTATTTTTAAACGGTTACACCTACAGATTATTACTGATGCCAACAGAGGGCATTATAAATCAGACTTCCGCAGTCATTTCTGTGCACTCATTAGACTTTAAGGCTCCGTATCTCAAAATGAACAAAAAGGACCACTATTCAAATAAAGCCTTCATAGGACTCATGGACCTGGTCTAGCGCTGCTAGACGAAGGGCAATTAAAGACAACAACAGAAATAAGTTTACAACTCTTTCAAATGAAACAATAAGTACCGCAAGATGACAGCCTCTAAACACAAAGTCAGTATTAATCGTAATTTTTTACATTTTTCAAAATTAATAAAAATATTTCTAAGACAAAAAAAAAAGCTACATTTTCTTTCTTCTGCATTTCGTACAATTCGAAACAATCCCTCAGAAGAAAGAAAAAAAATGTATCGCTCTATAAGGGGAAAATATATTGCTCAACGGTCATGAATATTGCGCCCATTAATCTTCCTTGTTTAAAATGAGCGGGATAATATCATGCCATGAATTTTCCCACAAACTCCTTATTTTATTCCAAAACCGGAAATTACGCACATTCCTTACATTGGCTATCATTTTCGGGATATAAGGTGTTCTCGGGTCTGCAGGCAGAAACCTTAAGCCCGCTCCAAAGTACGCAATTCAAACCGACCATTCGACATATCACAAGGAAAACGCGCATTTCCCTTTTTGTAGTTCGGGGTAATTTACATTGATAATGCGGGAAGGGTTCAATTCTTTCCAAGTTTTCTCTTACATTTAGATTCTGCATGCAAATGTTTGGAGAATTCGGAATGATATAATGGAAGTAAAGCGCCTAACATAAAAATGAAAGCTTTCAGAGAACGGTTCTTATGAACAATAGAAACTGATGAATGATGCATTTTCGCTTCATATTATCGTTTGTGCAGTTTTAAAGAAAACATAAAGGAAGCTCAAACAAAGAGAAAATAATTACTAGCGATTGAAAACTCATGTTCAATATTTAAAAGTTGTTATAAGTACTTCACGTTAATTATTTAAAATTCATGTTTACTATTTTATGAAATCTTTGTACGCAGTTCAGACCCATCAATAATTTCACAGTTCCAAAAAGCTTAAATAATATTGGTTGAACTAAAGGGTATCTTTTGTATTTAAATTTGTTCCAAAGTTCTAGAAATAACGTCACGATAAACAGAATAATTCTAAAACGAATGTTTATCTTTATAGCTTTACTCGTAACAAAAAATTTGAAGAAAACAAACTAGTTTGTAAACTATCAATATTTTAATTTAAATGTAACAGACCTTAATTAAAACTAAGTTATAATTACAGAAAGCAAGATAAAATATCTTTTAAATTATAACTAATACCGTAAATTGATCTTATGTGTTCAAAATAAAATAAACTGAACTCATATTTCCCCTTTATTAAATAAAATTTACCAATTATCTAATAAACAGGAAATTCTTCCATTAATCACCTTCATAATTTTAGAGAACAAATAATTAAACTATTACTCAAAAAAATATTTAACAGAATAATCTTGAATATTACAAAATTTGAGTAAATTAATATCGTAGAACTAAATTAATGTTAGAAGATATAAAATTTAAACTCAGTTTGACGTTTTCATATTACACTTTAAATAATGTTCTTATAAACAGAAAAATGCTAAATGACTCTTTTTATAAATGTATCATCCAAAAGATGAATACAAAACATAAAATCCGCTATAAACTCTAGATCTGAGAATTCTTAAACATTACTTTGGAATAAAAGGCGAAAAATTCGATGAACTAATATTGTTAAAAGCACAAATTTCCTCGTCTTTTTTTTAATTAAATATTCTCTAAACATAAACAACAATTTCGTAAAATGGAAAACTGATTAATGATGCAATATTTCTGTAATTTTATAGTTTAAAAACCAAAGATTATAACAAAATATCAAGAATTATTATTAAGTGAGGTTTTCGTAAATGTAAAAAGTTTCTCACGTAAATGCAAAAAACTACATTAAAGTGTTTAATAAAAAAAATCTGAAAATAAATTACATAACATCAATAGAAGGTAAAGTTTAAGTAATGTTTAATTTACCTTCTCGGTTTTGATAAACACATAGACATCACATCCTTTAGTTACAAAAAGAATAAATATTTCCATTATTAATTATCATTCTTAAAAAGTATGTTCTTACTCGTATTAATTAAATTATATAAATATATATATATATATATATATGTATGTATGTATATGGGGGGACATTACTCAGTCGTAAAGAAGTAATTAACAACCATCCTAAAGATCAAATATTTACAGCTTATTTACATTGAGTTGAAAGTAACAGCCAAGGCGGAATCTAAAGTGGGAGTCCTAGTGTACTCAAATAGAACGTGACTACGAACGAGTATGTCACGATAACGTTACCGCTGACAGCGCCCTCTTGCGCCAGCCATAAAATGTATAGACCAGTAGGATTATTTTAGTTCCCAGTTTAAAGTTCAGTTCAGCATTATATATCACACATTTTTGTAACGATTTTGACTTTCACTATGATTTAAATTTAAATGAACAACATTAAAACTTAGCTAGCATCCATTCGTAATGCGGTTTAATTATCGTCTGCATCATTAAAAATGTTCTTTGCTTTAAAATGTCGCCGGAAAATAAACAATGGATCGAAAGCCATGTATTTGAAATTTCCGAAGAGAAATACTCTTATTCGATTATTAAAAGCGATGTGAAAAGCATGGTTTTAATATTTCTACACGTAAAATAAGTGACATAATAGAATGTGAAAAAACTTTAAAGTTTAGATTTGACTGTGAAAATTAACTCACATTATTATTAGAAATATGTTTTAACGCCTGTTTTTAGAAAAGACATTCCATCACTTTACCAAAAGAATCTTCATTGTGTTATGTTCCATCATGATTAGGCTACCAGCCATACCTCTAACTCTACTGCTATATTTTTAGGTAAAAAGAGAAGTGTCGTAACGCTTTTGCGCTTTTATAATACTTCTATAAAATATATTATTATCACCTTGATATAAACACCATAAGGAGATGTTCCCCCTTTCTTGGGTTCATTATCTAAATTTAGATAGTTCCCTTGTCTGTCTGAAAAAGATTCACAGAAAGCTCAATTTTTGTCTCTGCATAACACCCAATACCAGTATGATGCGAATTCCAGAGAAGGGTTGCAGATGAGACATTTCCTGCGCTGTTCCATTTTACATATTTTTCGCCTTCCCCCCCACGACACACAAAATGCCCACGAAATGTCCTAAACTGTGTTACCACGGCGTTGGCGGAACTAGTTGGCGAGCTCAAGTCGACAATATCCAGATGTTTTGCTCATCAACATCACGTGACAAAGCCAGGACTGGAGAGGGAATTTTGATTGCGAACACAGAGCGATTTTCACCACCAGCCGGATCGGGAGATATGAGGATGGAAAAGGAACGTATTATAGGTCGATTTATATAGACACGTGAAGGGAACGAGCCGAGCCGAGCCGAGCCCGAGCATGTGTTTATAGAGACGGGAGGAGAAAGTGGCGGGAACGTGTTTCATTAGTTGTGAAAGATTTGTAACGTCATGGCGCGGTTTCATTTTTCGTTAAAGGTTTAGCCATTATCACACTTTTGTTAGAGGAGGAGGAAGAGGAGAGCCAGGCCTCTGCTTAGGGGTGGGCGAACTGGGCAACCTCCCAGGGCGCCATTTTTATTTCTCATAGCAACACTTTTCTAAATGTTACGGGTTTTTAAAGAAATACCTCATTTTTCGCGGTTTCTATAATTCAACTTATAAAAATATATATGTTTCGATTTTTTCTAAAGAATCGAAGAAAGAATTTTAATTGACAAACTACCCTTTTGGTTCGAAAAATTTCTCGGTTAGAAAAACCATGGTTTATCTTCAATTCAGTTATAGTAAACCCTTGATAATCAATCCTTTTTTTTCAATATCAGTTTCTACTATCTGTCAGTCACTACATACAGTCATTTGAAGAATTATAAACCGTTTTGTAGCACTTTGTTCGTTTTCACGGAATAGTTGCAAACTGAGAAAAACGTGAACATATCCTTGTGAACGAATACTAATACCATATGGTCAAATGTTTGGTCTATTCAAAGCAAACAATAGACAAGACATTTCTCTAGGTAAGACAGTGTAAGACAAATCTCCACTGTAAGACAAATAAGTAAATGCGCTCAAAACCAGTTGGGAAGAGAGGGGTCTGAAGGCTGAAGGAGTGAGGGAAACAAAAAACGGCTTTTACTTGTTCTCTCTATCATTATAATGGATTTTATTTTCCACTTTTGCCACAAGAATTGAAAATATTACAAAGCAGGTACACTCAGAATACTTTGAATACGGATTGTGCGCCTTTCCTCCTTAGCACTTATTTCTAATGAAAATGATCTCTCATCATCTTTGGACTTTTCACTTTTAATATACAATTTTGCTGCTCAGAAAGCAAGTAAAATTGCTTTATAACCGACAAATCCATACATGTAAGTATTTGTTTTTAACAATTTACACTTTCTAAATCGTGTAAATAATTTTTCCATTGTTTCATTATTCATACAAGTTGATTAATTTTATATTTTAGTGGACCAATTGTAATTTCAAGTATAACTTTCTCCTATTGCCTTCCAAATTGTCATTTTGAACTTTGGATCCATGTATTTTGATGGACCAAATCGTACAAAACCTTTCACCAGCTCAATGAGTTTTTCATCATCCATATCAAATATCAAACATAAACAACAGTATGTAAATTATATCTTGAATAGCCACTTTTTACCTTCAGCCATGAACGGATAGAAAAACCAAATAAGCAAATTTTGAGAACGTATTTCAAAAATCCGTGAATTGTCAATTTTGGGTATATATTTACGTTGCATAGTAATAATGAAAAAATGTCTTCCCTACCATCGACACTTATTTTTTTCCAAATCTCGTGGGACTAAGACTTCATATTTAAATATTAATATCTATTTGTATTTTATTTAGTTAAAAATCAACAAAAAATAAAACAAAAAAAGACCATGATTGTAAAATTATAAGCTTTGTATAAAAAAATTAAAAATTATAAGCTTCATTAATCTATATAAAACTAAGCTAGAAAAAAATTAATGAGAAGTGAGAACCTGTGGACTTCAGGTATTGTTCAATAATTGGTGAAGTATTTGAGAATGTTACTCATCGTTGTTTGGTTTTATTATGGGGAATTAAAACAGGTAATAAAATAGATGATCGTATAGTGGCACTTTTAAAATTGCTAATTGGAGAAAACACATTCTGACACATGTCTGAGATAATTAGAAAAACAAACTCAATTTTAATAAATAATATTATCATCTAATTTCTCTTCTTATTTAAAATTATTTTTATCGTTAGCACAGAAATCTGTTGCACAGAAACAACATAATAATTATCTGCATACATTAAGAAAGTATTCGAGCACATAATAAAACCTAGTTACATATATTAATTATTCTGGGTCTCGCCTGATTAAATATATTACACATTATTTTTACTTACCACCACCCTCATTGAGACTGATGATTATCGTTCATTGTATTACTAAACTTGGTCCAAAAGCAGAATAGAAATCTTGAGATATCTCAGCATACAAAAATGGCGACTGGGGTTGAAGAGTGGACAACCTCGAGCTGTATCACAGTCGCGGCTTCTTCAACTGCCTCAAAAACCGTTAAAACTTCCCAGCACCGAAAATCGCAGAGGTCAGAAAATGGTATAGAACAATTTACCTTTCAGACAAATGATTGGTTAAAAGATAGTTCCTCCATAGCAACGTCCCAGCAACTATGTCCCCCTAATGACCGAAAGGGTGGCAAGTAATTCTCCCTTCTTGTGCAAATGCCCTTGTGTACTATCCGTACTGTTACAGGTCACACTTAATTGCATACGGGAGGCACATTCCCTTCTTCCAGGAAAACCGGTACGAAAAACCACAGAAATGATTTCCAGCACATAGACAATTTAAGATTTACAAAATAAAATAAGTACACTTATAAATGTGCATGGAACGAAATTAATGTTGTGTCGAAATTGTGAAATAAGAAAATAGTATTTTTTAAGACTTAAAACAATATATTAATCAAAATAATCACAAAAGTCGAGTTCCATGTCCCAGGTTTCATCGTTGTTTGGTTTTTATAGCTACTCAATTTGAAAACCCAGTCTCGCACACAGTGGTAAAACCGAATGGAAACAATGTAGCCTTGTAAGACTGTTTGACACCTTATTTAAAATCATATATTTTTAACATATAAAAAATATAAATAAAAATATTAATGATATGCAAATATAGAAAGTTTTAAGAACGTTTTTAGATTAAATAATTCAGTATCATATAAATTTACTTCAGACTATCCGCGAACCCTCCAATTTTTTTCATGGCCTCTCTGTGGATCGTGTCAAAAAGTTTGTGCACCACTGCTGTGCAGTAACGATTCCAAAAAGTGGTTTATGCTTAGTTGTAGAACAGTGGTTCTTAACCTTTTTAATAGTCAACACCCCCTTGAATCTGAAAATAAGCCCTCGCACCCACTTGAAAAATGTGTTTCTATTTGTTATTTAGGAAAAGACATTTATTGCAAGATTATTTAATGCAGAAAAAAAATTAATATATTTACAATACATACCATATTATTACATATAAAATAATGCCTATATTTTTAATGGCTAAGTTTTTGTTGTTTGGTCATAATTATTCTTTTAAAACGAGGCCTTTTTTAAAAGAGCCACGCGTAAGTCATCAGATGCATTTAAGGGATTTCTGGATTTTTTTTTTTTTTTTTTTTTTTTTTTTTTTTTTTTTTTAATGTGCGAAAGTGATGAAAAACTCATTTCACAATGGTAAGTGGTGGCAAATGGTAAAAGTGTCTCTAAATTTGCTTTTGACAATTCGGGATAAAGCTTTAACTGCGTACACCAGAACTGTTTTAAGTCCAGTTTTTCAGATTCCATTTCAATACGTACATTAGCTCGTATTGCGATAAGATCGTCTATTAATAAAACGCTGCCGTCTATTGAATTTAGGTCAAACAAAAATCGACTGAATAGCCATCTATTAGTTTTGCTTAAATTTCCCGTGAAAAGTAACCATCAAATTAATCACTTAATTGGTGGAGGTGTAATTTAATTTCGGGAATAATTGTTATTTTATCATTTTCCAAAATTATTGAATGCAGAAAAGGAAAATTTACTAAATTCCCATTTTCAATTCAAAGAGAATAAGTCATGTTTCTCATAAGCGTTTAGGTGGTAACCGGGGGTGCATGCACCCTTAGGGATGCACGCACCCCCGGTTAAGTACCACTACTGCAGAAAAACGACTTCAGAGGAAACTCTTGAGATCAAGAATACATCAAGTCCAGCTGTTTTGCTAAACAGTTTTGTTCCTGCTTAACTGACACCGCCAAGCTTCAAACTATCGATATACGATAGGAAAACGGTCTCAAGTGTCGACAAGACACAATTCGAAATGTTGGCAACTGAAAATGGTAGAGACCTTACTACACAAGCCGTGCATCCAACTGCTTCAGTACTCGCTGAAGCTGCAGACGTTTTTCAAACCTTACTTGTAGAAAAGAGGTCAAATCTTCAGTCAATAATGAATGCGTTTAAACTCTGATTTGGCAAACAGCACATGATGTATTATAACCGATTGCAGCCGAATACCAGGACTCAGAAGTTGGGCCAAGAGTCTCCGAGAGGTGAGAACGGATGTCGAACAACTGTCTCAACTGACCTTTCCAGGCTTCCTGGGACATTTTCGCTTCAGACCATTTCATCTACACAGCTAGAGATTCAAAAGCTCAACAAGTCCTCTGTACAGCGGAGGACAAGGATCTGAGATGTGCAGTGGTCAACGCCATGAAAGTGGATATGGCTCTCCAGTCAACAAGTAAAGATCGTTGTTTTGTCAGAGTCGCAGTTATCGAGGAGCCGAGACAATCTCTACTCCCCGAAATAAAATGATTCAGAGAGAATTAGGAAAAAATAAGGGGGACATATTGGTCTTGTTGCGAATAAGCACATGTGCGAAACAAGTGCTTATGAATAGGAGTGTAGTACCACCAGGAAACAACTAGGCGTTTAACTAAGAAGCAGTAATCTCACGGGCGATGTCACCGCATGAAGGGGATGTCCCACTTAACGTTTTCCAGATTTCGTTGTTACACGATGGAGATCCTGGACGGTTTGTCGAAGGCGAGATTAACTGACGCATGATTGCGGACACAGGAGAAAACGTGACCATGGTGAGAACAGGTGTGACCAGCTTGAAAGAACAACTTTATACTGCTCCATCCATTTCCTTGCAGAATGTGACTAGAGACAAGATAGCAGTGCACGTAAAATTAAATGCATCCATCAAATTCGGGTATCGTAGATAAAGACACATTGTGTGACAATTTATCTACGACACACAATTCACTCAATCTCTAAGTTTCAATATGAACTTCATTAACATCGATCCACCTTACAACTTTTTACAGAGCAAAACTAAAAGAACGCTTTCTAAACTAAACTTTTTACCTTGTTGCCAATC
Organism: Dolomedes plantarius; assembly: GCA_907164885.2. Taxonomy (NCBI): domain Eukaryota; kingdom Metazoa; phylum Arthropoda; class Arachnida; order Araneae; family Dolomedidae; genus Dolomedes; species Dolomedes plantarius. Next base: position 157,791,820 of record OU015500.1, read on the forward strand.
TGAAATTTGCATAAAACACAGAAATGAGAAAACACTTGATGACGGCATACATGGTCAAAATGACATCATACATGCTCAAAACGTCACCGAACACATTGATCAGATATTACTGACCCATGCATTTTCGGAAAAGAGTTTTTACAAATATACGAGTTTTACCTAGACATGAAAAATAAAAAAACTAGTATAATGTGTTCACAGATAGTTGCGTTGATCAGGATTTTAAATCACCTTAAGATTCTTACGAAAATCTTAGATTCATGAACATATTAAGAGGTTTACAGACAGTTCAACAGGTTCTTATAAAGCTCCTAATCAGTCAGTTTTATGTTACAAAATTCATACCTGAAAGATATAGACTAATTTATTATTCTAAAGTTCAAATGATGTCGAAATCTTTACCCTATGTATTTTTGGCAAAATACATAGGCTTAATTGTATGCCTTATTCACCAAGAATTACAAAGTTCTCACATTAAAAATTTTAATCCTTCTGTATTAAAGTTTGACACTCTATGGAAATTAAATTGTAGGAATATCGGATTGTCATGCACATCTGACAAACGGGCATCACTGAAGTCTAAAACTGTATTGTATTTTTTTTCAAACAAACAAACACACACACACTGTTAATAAGTTAATTAACATCCCCAACATACAAATCTAACTTCATGCACTATTTCTTCTATATGAAAGAAAATATTTTACCCTTTTTTTAAATGAATTTATTAAGGTATACTTCAAGCGAAGAAAAATTATTTTTAGCTAAAAATCATTTCTTTTATTCATAATATAAGTGGTAAGTTTTTTTAAAAATGACATCGTTTTTCTGGGACGGGAAAGAAAATTCTCAAAAACAAAGGCATATTTTAGTCAGAATCTTTATTTGAGAAGAATCTTATTTCACTTCTTTTTCTTTCTTACAAGCTGGTGTTATACATCACAGATCTGCAAAATACAGGGTCTCCTTAACCAATTTGTTGTTTATATTTTGTTTACTTTGCCAAGCAATTGCTTCAAAAAATTACATGAATATCTTTCCACAAGATATTTTCTGCAAAAAAAATATAAATAATTTTTCCCTTGAAGAATACTATTTTTTTTCCAAACATATAATGTTGATATTTTCCTGAAAAGTTATTTTTCTAGAAAATTTGTATAAGAGCAAAATAATTCCTTAGATAGTTTTTTTATTCTTTAAAATCTGATATACGAAGATCTGTGCAATCCCCGACGACACATAAAACCAAATCGGATATGCTTTTCTCGTTTTTACTTTAAGAAGAAAAAAAACGTTTTTATAACGTTTTGTTCCGAAATACTTTTTCTATTGCCGTTTCTGCTTGACATGACAGTGTTATTAACTTTTTTATACCGAAATATAGAAGTAATTCAACTCTGAAAATATTCTTGGGGATTTTTTAAATATTAAGGAAGAGCATTTGATATACATTACAGCACAAAATATTTCACAGCTGGGTCTTCATTGGCGATCTCTTAGGTGATTTATTCAGTCGCTCAGATTTTTTTTATGCCGAATGACGAAATGACAAAGAAAACTATGCCTTTAACATATATATATTTTTTTCGTTCAGCAACCATGCCGAAAAAAGTTATTCATTTTTCATACCATACACTATCTTTTTATACAAAAAATAAACCATTATCCTGTGAACAGAATGTAAATGACCAATAACTAGTGATTAATGATGGAGAAGAACGTATCTTAATAGATTCATTATAATAAAATGGAGCAAAAACTAATTGCACCAATTACAGTAGTATTTTTATAACCTACTAGCTGAATACCCGTACTTCGTTACGGAGTACATTCAAATTAAATACAACGGTCAATGCATGTAATTAATGTCATATATATATATATATATATATATATATATATATATATATATATATATATATATAATAAATACAACGATTAATGTATGCCATTGATGTAAAAAAACAAAATAAATATATTTATAAAAAAATCGTAACGGATATTATTATAGACAAAATAATGTAGAAGAAAATATTCAAATTAAATCTAATAGAACATACCTTTCACTGTATTTCAATATTTTTTGGATAATGTCCAATTGTCTGCCGTATTAGCAAGAAAAAAGAAAATATTTTTTGTCTATTTCGTTGTTATGCACGTGACGATAAATTAGTTTAAAGTATCACAATAAGAAAAACCACGTGATCGGCATTTAATATATTAAATTCTAGAAATTAATCTTTAAAAATTCACCAAAACACAGAAAATGGAGGAAAAGATTCGAAAAATATTCCATTTTAAATGAATTTTTATGATTTTTCTTGTGATATAAATTTTATAACCCTCAGATTATTATTTTAAATGCAAACTTAGAAAAGTTACAAAAACAGCTTAAAAATTTAATTTTAACAAATCTAAGAAAATTTTTTCAAAAATCTTTCTTACTGCACCCCCTACACCATAAGAAGTATCGCTATGCAAAATGTCAGCCCTTTAGGTCCAGCGGTTTGGTCTGTGCGTTATCTGTCAGTCAGTCAATCAGTCAGTTACGGAACTGTTTTATATAGAGAGATAAACCATTATCCTGTGAACAGAATGTAAATGATCAAAAACTAGTGATTAATAATGGAGAAGAATGTATCTTAATAGATTCAGTATAATAAAATCGATCAAAAATTTATTATACCGATTACAGTAGTAATTTTATTACCTATATAACTATATTTTAGCGAATCCACTTTCTTTCAAGTTTTATCGTGTAAAAAAGATATGGTGGAATAAACTATTAATTGTTTGAATTAACAGTCGTGCATATAAGAACACCTAGACGAAGACCCCCAAAAATATATTGAATATAAAACAGCCTTTGTATGTGTATTTTATTCCATATAGAAAGGGTTAAATCAGGTAAAGTGAAATGACTTTTCAAAACGTTATTTAAAGCACGAAAAATTCTCATTGAAAATTAGATCTCTAAACAATTTCGGGACCGTCAAACAAATTCAAAATAATTAAAAAATATACGATAGTAGATGAATTACCCGCATTTGTGTTAATAAAATTCCATATTTTCGAATTACCAGACTGGTTTAAAAAGTTTTTCTTTCATAGACAAACAATTGTCTTCCAACATTCACCTGGATTCGATTAGATTTATCTCAAACAAATGGATCTAATAATCTTCTATAATGTTACGCTGGCAAACAACCGAAATATAATTAACTAAACCGTTGACTACCGAATTCCGGAATTACCAGGAAGCTGATATAAGTTAATTTCACGGTGTCTGAATAAACAGCGGAATAAATGCATGGGAGGGCAAAATTTCTTAGAAAACTTTTGAGACAGTAATTGCAACAGACCGACTTAATGCGGAGCTTCACAAATTACGCGGGGTAATTACGATGCTCCTCTAATTAATCTCACAGAAATTCTTGATATTTAAAAAGCTTATTTTCTAATAATTAGTGAAAATAAGTATAGGCGCCGTTGTGAATGGGATTTAATTAGCGTGCACGGGCTAAAATCAAATTAACTCCATATGTAATATTTGAGGTGATCAGGAAAAAAAACTAGAAAATTCTGGTGTCGTAAAACTTGTAGTTTCCGCATGCATCTGCTGTTGTTGCTATCGTTGTTACCAATGTCCCCTGGCACGTATAAACCCAAACCAGGTCTATCCGTGCCAGGGGACATTATATATATATATATATATATATATATATATATATATATATATATATATATATATATATATATATGTGAGAGTGAGTTTGGCAACACAACTGAACTATTACTACAACTTCCACTCCTACTACTTCGGCGCGAAGGACTTGGCACGAAAACAGTGTGATGGACTAGTGACATTACGAAGCGGATGTGTCGCTCCGCAGGCTTGCCGTTTTGAGTCAAATAGCTGTGTTGATGCTTTGTTTTTTTTAATTTCATACTAAGTGTTAGTCCTGTCTTGTAAACATCGTCTAGTTTAATTAAATGTTCAAAATAATTAAGTCTAATGATTCACTTCTAAAGGAAGGAGTACTAACTCCTTCCTACATGGGTGCTCGGCCCTCGGACTCGAAAAATACCCCTAGCTTGGACTGAAAAACTATTTTCTTTTGATGATTACCGGATTACTGTTCTCTGTGATTTCTGTTTTGGATACCGCCAGCGAAAACGAAAGTGATGTGCCACGGACTCTGATAATATTCTGATGGGATGACGAGAACCGAAAACCAGAACTGTGAGTATATTCTGATCATATTGTAATTATTTGATGCATACTTTGAAGCTTGTTCAAGAAAATTTTGAAGATTAATGGAATTCTCATCTTATTGATGATAATTATAAGAAAACTGAAAATATGTCAACGTTCTTTTGATGCAAGAATTTAATTGATGCTAAATTCATTTTTGATGGTCTTTGACGTTGAATTTATCACTTCTGTTTTCTTGAAAAGAATTCTATTTCGATGAAATTATTTGATGATTTGATGAAATTTTCGACATTTAACTTGAAGAATCTTGTTTCCTTGAACAAACCACAACATAACATATATTTTGAATGATTGCAATTTGAATACAGTTTGAAGAATATTATATTATTTCCTTGATGCATATTTTGAGAATCAATATTTTATTATTGAATTGATATTTGAGGAAATTTCGATTTGAAATTTTATTTTTGAATTTGAGTACCTACGTATTATAAGTATTGATTTTGGTTTTGAATATTTGTATATTTGTGTACTATAATTGTTTGAATCTAGTATATAGTTATGGCTACTCTCAACGATTACCCCAATATTGCAAAATCATTAAAATTTGGTAGTACGAATCAAATAAAGGTTCTACATCGTTTAATTTTTGGTACAGACGGCGACAGACAAAATCGTACCAGATTACGTAAATTTACAGGTTTTAAACAGCCATTCGTGTTGGAAGCAACGAAACAGAAAGTACTTAAAGAGTTTTCACTTAAAGACTTGATTTCTATTTGTAATCTACTTCATTTAGAATTTTCAACTGACCCAGACAAATGTGCCAATACCATTCTTATGAGTCTTAGTGATTTATCGTTATTAAAAGCAGAATTTTCTGATCTTTCGGAATGCGAAGTGAATGATGACTCACTTCCGGATGCACGTTCATCCCAAACTAACAGCGTTATAGAGGAAAATAGATCTCCCTTTTCCCCCACCATTGACGCAAAAGAATCTTCGAATAAGCAAAATACACACATTTCCGTTGGTGAATCAGATCAAAATTCATTGCCTTCAGTCGAAACTGCGAATCTCTCGTTCCAGTTGTTTAGTCTGAAAGACGTTGTTGATTTAATAAAACCTTTCTCGTCTCGTGATAATTACAGTGTTGAGAATTTTATATCTGACGTTGAAGAACTTTTTTGTTTATATCAGATAAACAATCCAATTCACCAAATTACTTTTGTTAGAAAATGTTTAACTGGTCCCGCTCAAACTTTAATTAGGTCTATTCGTGGAATTACAAATTGGGAACAATTGAAGCACCATTTATTAGACGAATTTTCGGACAAAATTAACGGTATTCAGTTACATAAATTAATGGAATCTCGACGTATGAAACCGTTTGAAACCCTACAAGAATATTTCTTAGCTATGAGAGATTTGGCACACAAAGGTTCTCTCGATGACTCCTCTCTGTTTGAGTATGTCATAAACGGAATTCCTGATTCAACAAACAATAAAGTTATTCTTTACGGTTGTAAATCCGTCCCTGAATTTAAGGAAAAGTTGAAAATTTATGAACAAATCTTTAACAGATCACAAAATTTCAGACAAAATAATCAGAAAAAAATTGATGCTTCCTACCTCAATGTGAAAGTCGATAATACACGTAGCCCAAATACACAGCCAGTATGTTTTTCCTGTGGCTTGAGAGGTCACAAAAGCAACCAATGTTTGAATAAGTCACATGGTAAACAATGCTACGGATGTAAAAGTTTTGGTCATGTTCATGCTAATTGCCCTAAAAGTTATCGAAATTCTAAACCAAAACCTGATTCTCAAAAACCTATTTCTGATAAAACTGTAAATGCACTTTCTCCTGAAACTTCATCGAAAAATCCCATGCATGTTGACATTCAACTTGCAGGAATTCAATTGACAGCACTCTGTGACACTGGGTCACAGGCAACCCTCATCAATGAGAAAACCTATCGAAGAATTGGTTCGCCACCATTGCAGCCCACCAACATTCCCTTTTCAGGAATTGGCAAAAACCAAGTTCACAGTATCGGATTCTTTCAGGATTCCATCGAAATTCAAACCATTACTTTACCTGCTAAAATACATGTTCTAGAGGATGACTTGATTCGTTTTGATGTGATTATCGGAATCGACTTTTTGCAGCAAACCCAATTTACATTTGATGAAGACGGTATTCGTTTTACTCTTGATAATAACATCTTCGTTAATATTGCTAATATTCCTGATGACGAAGCTTTCCCATTTGATCTTTCACACATTTTGAATTCTGAAATTCGTGAGGAAGTTCAAAATATCGTTACTTCCTACAAACCCCATAAAGTTCAAGACACTGAAATTAAAAGGACTATTTTATTACAAGATGAAATCCCCGTAAATCAACGTTCTCGACGACTCCCTTTTGCGGAACAGAAAATTGTAGAAAAACAAATTCAAGATCAGGGCCAAATATGCATGTCTGAAAAACCTCTAACATCTACTCAAGATAAGATTTCTAGGGTAGAGAAAATGGATAATCCAATTGATTTTGAACGTGATGATGATGATGATGATGCCAATGATTTAGATTTGTTTCATGATAATGATGATGGAAAATATTTAGATGATGCTGATGCCAGTGATTTAGATTTGCTTCATGATAACGATGATGATAATGCTTTTGATATTGGAGCTATCAAGGCAACTCTTGAACCAAAAATGTTTGATGCCGATGATGATGCCCTTGAGAATGAATCCGTCAAAAGTGAAAAGGTTGAACCAAAATTTCAAGTTATTGAAGCTCCCAAACCCCTTGAACAAATAGCAGCTTTCCAACAACTGAAAGGCATTCTTTCACAAAACCCAGTTCTTCATGTTTTTCAACAGGGATACCCATTAGAACTCCACACTGATGCCAGCTCCTTAGGTTTTGGCGCTGTGCTCTTGCAACAATCCGATGATGGACAGTTTCATCCTATTCATTATTTTAGCCGTAAAACTACAGTTCAACAAGAAAAATATCATAGTTATGAACTGGAAGTTCTTGCCGTTATTGAAGCGCTAAAAAATTTTCGAAACTACTTGTTGGGAACAAAATTTAAAATTATCACCGATTGTGATGCTTTCCAAAAAACGATGCACAAAAAAGACCTACCAGCTAAAATTGCTCGATGGGCATTGATGTTAGAAGACTTTGATTATGAAGTTTGTCATCGACCCGGTAGACAGATGAAACATGTTGATGCTTTAAGTCGTAACCCCATTCTTGTAATTACCTCAAATGATATCACTCAAAAGGTGAAAAATGCCCAAGACCAGGATGAATTTATATCTCAAATTAAATCTATGCTTGAATCTACACCTTCTGATGAATTTTTTGTTAAAAACGGAATTCTTTATAAACTTCATCAGGATGCCGAACTTTTAGTGGTACCACAAATGATGCAGAAAGAAATAGTGCTAAACGCCCATTCACAAGGTCATTTTGCTTCACAAAAAACCGAATTAATTGTTTCTCGTGAATTTTTCATTCCTCAACTTAAGAAATTAGTTCAAGAAATTATTTCGAACTGTATTCCTTGCATTTTGTCCTCGCGAAAATCTGGAAAACAAGAAGGATACCTTCACCCCATTCCAAAAGGTGATGCACCCCTTGAATGTTACCATTGCGACTTTTTAGGACCTTTACCATCGACAAAAAAATGTTATAAGTATCTTTTTACAGTAGTTGATGCCTTTTCCAAATTTGTATGGATCTATCCCGTGAAGTCCACCTCTACGAAAGATGCCTTAGACAAATTATCCTTGCAACAAACTACATTTGGCAACCCTTCAAAAATCATTACTGACAAAGGTAGCGCATTCACATCTTCAGAATTTCAAAGTTACTGCCAGGAACAGTCAATTGAACACATTTCAATAGCAACAGGTGTGCCACGTGGCAACGGTCAGGTTGAGCGTGTTCATGGCACAATTATTCCCGTTTTAACTAAGTTAGCTCTAGATGAACCTGACAAATGGTTTAAATATGTCCCAAGATTGCAACGTATCTTAAATAGTACCACCACACGCAGTACAAAATTCACACCCTTTCAACTTTTAATTGGTGTTAAAATGAAACAACAAGAGGATCTACAGATTAAAAATCTTCTTGACGAGGAACACCACCAAAGAATTCTTGATGACAAAGAAGCGTTACGTATCGAAGCTAAACGAAATATCCTCCGTTTACAGGAAGAAAACATACGACAATATAACAAACGGCGTAAACCGGCTTGTAAATACAAGATCGGTGACAAAGTGGCAATACAACGAACTCAATTTGGAACCGGATTAAAGCTCCGACCAAAGTTCTTCGGACCATATGAGATCACGAACATCAACCCCAACGATCGTTACGAAGTTCGAAAGTTAGGACATCACGATGGTCCAACCATAACATCAACTGCAGCGGACAAAATGAAACAGTGGTGCAGAAACTGAACACCAATACCACTGTGTTGAACACTGCTTGATTTTTTGAAATATTTTTCCTTTTTCTGCTCTTTTTTTTTTTTTTTTATCTTTTCAGAATTATTGTTGACAACCCAGCCGCGGACGTCTGGAAAGTCAGAACGGCCGTGTGAGAGTGAGTTTGGCAACACAACTGAACTATTACTACAACTTCCACTCCTACTACTTCGGCGCGAAGGACTTGGCACGAAAACAGTGTGATGGACTAGTGACATTACGAAGCGGATGTGTCGCTCCGCAGGCTTGCCGTTTTGAGTCAAATAGCTGTGTTGATGCTTTGTTTTTTTTAATTTCATACTAAGTGTTAGTCCTGTCTTGTAAACATCGTCTAGTTTAATTAAATGTTCAAAATAATTAAGTCTAATGATTCACTTCTAAAGGAAGGAGTACTAACTCCTTCCTACATATATATATATATATATATATATATATATATATATATATATATATATACACCGGTACTTCGCTACGGAGTACATTCAAATTAAATGCAACGGTCAATGTATATAATTAATACCATAAAAAAGAATATATATATATATATATATATATATATATATATATATATATATATATATATATATATATATGTATAGATATAATAAATACATTCATACATACATATATATATATATATATATACCGGCACTTCGCTACAGAGTACATTCAAATTAAATACAACGGTCAATGTATGTAATTAATACCATAAAAAAGAAAAATATACATGCATATATTTTAAATATATATATATATACAGAGCCAAGTGTTGCGGCAAGACCGTTGGGCACCACAAGGACAAACCTTTTGCCTGATGCCACCAAACTCCAGACCATGCAACCCCAAGAGCGACATCAGGTTGTCTCGTACCTTCCTCCCAAGCCTATAAAGAGGGACTCTCCGGCCTACGGATTTAAGGTGTCCATACTCGGCTTAAACACGAAACATCTCAGTGGGGCTTGTCTGGATTCGGGCTTACCACAATGCTGCCCAGGTCTTCCATGCAACTAAAAAGTACAAATGGTTATTCGTGCAAATATCTGCATCTTATACAGAATGGAATTATTTATATGTAATACGAGGGTGTTTCGGAAAGTAACGATAGAAAGCCGCCTACTCATTTAAAAAAAGTTTTATTGATAAAACGTCTATTACAAATCTCGTACCTGTCTTATTTTTTTACATAGCTGCCACCACTTTCCAAGCATTTGTTAAGTCTGGGTACAAGCTTTTGTATCCCACAGTCATATAAGTTTGCCGCCTGTTGTACTTAACAAATGCTTGGACATTGGTGGCAACTATGTAAGACATGAAAAATAAGACATGAACCAGTAAGTAATTTGTAATGGAAGTTTTATCCATTAAAATTTTTTTGAATGAGTATGCGATATTGTATCGTTAATTCCGAAACACCTTCGTAATAACGTCCCACGAATATTAATTATCCTACAATAATAAAGCCACGCCAGTTTTAATTCTATTCCATGTAGTGTCTACTTTCAATATTATTTTTCTCTTATATAACTAACTTCCGTTTTTCTGTTCGGCGGCTAACTATTGCTGGGTATATTACACCACACAAAAGCACGTGGACAATCGAAACTAACTTTCCTTTGTGTGCTGGTGTGAGTGTCGAACTGCGTAGTTAGATACTGAATAGGCATTGAAACACACGTCACTATCATTCTCTCTGTTCTTCGTAAATATGCAAATGTCTTCCAGTCCTTTATATTTGTTATATTATGTTAAATTAGGAAATGACCCTAATGTGCACTATTAATAAAAGCATTAACCCCATTTTAACCGGATTAGATGATTGGAGTTGATCCGGCTTTAGCGACTACAAAATATAACTCAAGATGCCATCGCAAGTCCTTTATGTCCGTCCTGATATTCCGAATATTATTAACGATAGACCACTTAGTTTCTATTCTCTCTCTCTCATATATATATATATATATATATATATATATATATATATATATATTACCCATTACATCACGTTCTAAAATTATAACCTGGATGGAAAAACTAGATCATATTTACATGGCTGGCGCTAGACTCAGCCTGAAAAGAATAAAATTAAATTTGGCAGCAGTCTGGCCGAATCATTTATAAGAGCGACAAGGGTACATCCGTTCATTTCAGAAGAACGGCCGGAATATAATATCAGCTTTTAACATTAAACGCGAGGGCGAGGTAAACATGTGACTATTATTTGTATGACTATTATTTGTAGGGTCTGCAGATTTAGAGGCTCGCGATACTGACCCACTCATCAATCCGAACATATACATGTGTAGAAATTCAAAGACATGAGATTCATGGGAAGTTCTATGGCTATGGGTTTTAAAACGATAAATTAATATTACTGGGGATTGGATTTAGGAAAGGGAGTTTAAATGCTAGAATGGAGGACATGATATTTAAAATATTATATATATACAGGGTGGCTAATAAATACTGTGACAAATATCGAATCATTTAATTACACACAGATGAAATAGAAAATGGAAAATACAACAATATTATGAACATTATACATGAAAGTTTACCATGAAATAATTTTACTCGAATCGACCGCCATCTTTATCGATTACTAAAGATAATCTCTTACGCCACTGTCCTATTGCGGCACGAAACATTTTATGAGGTAATTTGTCCCATTCACTCCGTATGGAAGCTTTGAGGGAGTCCAAACTTCTGTGCTGCTTAGCATTTACTTTAGACTCTAAAATCCCCCAAATGCAATAGTCTAAAGGATTTAGATCTGGTGAAGAAGGTAGCCAATCTTCTTGCTTGATAAACTTCGGGCAATTGACATGGAGCCATTCCTGTGTTGTTTTGGATCGGTGGGACGGTGCAGAATCTTGCTGAAATATCCAATTCTTTTTGGGATACAATCTGTTAGCATGTGGTAATAAACGTGTAGCCAATACTTCCTGTTTGTAATATTCAGCATTGATTTTTACCCCTTTATCGATGAATTTCAGAGGCAGTTTTCCATTGTGTGACACTGCAGCCCAAACCATAACAGAATTCTTGTTCTGAAAGCGTTTAACAGTTCGAAGATTTTCAGGTATATCCTCGAAGGTTGCTGAATGTACAACATTATTTTTAGCATTATAACTCTGTTCTGTACAAAACAGCTTCTCATCAGAGAAAATTATTTTTTCAACACTTTTGCTACCGTGCCGGTTCAGCAATTTCTTACATCTTTGTAACCTTTTTACTATTTGTGCAGTAGTCAAACCTTGAACTCTTCTTTTGCGATAAGGGCGAAAACCCAGGTCTTCATTTATGATAAGTTGCATAGTTCTGCGACTGATGTTCTCTTCTGCAGCCATTTTATTTGCAGAACGTTGTAGATTTCTTCGTATATTTTCACGAATTCTTTTGATACTTTCTTTTGTACGAACAGTGCGTGGACGACCGGATCTTGGTCGACCTTTACAGCTATTGGTATCCAATAATCGATTTATAGTCCTATATATAAACGTCCTATTAAAACCAAGGCATTTTAATTGCTTAAATATTTTACCTGCAGAAAATCCGCGATCAAAAAGCTGTTTAACCATTAACCTTTTGACTTCTATCTTTAAAAATATTCTACATGTTTTACTTTAAACAAAAATCGTCTGTATTTACAAAAAGTTGCCAATCACACAAATAGATAGATAAGTTGTTTTTACAAACAATTAAAATTAACTCTTATTTTTTGGAGTGTTACAGTATTTATTAGCCACCCTGTATATATATATATATATATATATATGCACACTGAAGTGCCACTGAATTAGGGATAGCAAAGCCTATGAAAATTGTGTAGCACTGCGCATCTTGTATGCGCAAGTGAGGGCGCTGTGGTAACTGCATATATAGCGCGTACTGTGGTTGTTCTGAATTAGTTGTTGGAATTCCCAGTATGGGTAAACTGCCTGATTTAGACGCCTTTGATCGCGGACAAATCGTAGATGCGCGACGCATGGGCCATTCAATTTCCGAAATCGTCAGACAGCTAGGATTTTCAAGGTCGACAGTGTCAAGAGTATACCAAGAATACATGGATGGTGGAAAAAAAACTAGCGATCGGGCAAACTGAAAAGGACAATTAGCCTTGACAGTGCGTGGTGAGAGACGGCTCAGGCGTATTGTACGTAGCCAGCGAAGCCAAACATTATCTCAAATTGCCACCCAGTTTAATGACGGTGCCAGTCGTACAGTCAGTAAACGGACTGTGTAACGCTCGCTTCACCGTATGGGTTTCGGGAGCCGTCGACCTACGAGAGTACCATTGCTCTATACTCGCCATCGGGCTGCACGTCTTGCCTGGGCAAGAGAGCACAGAGACTGGAGTGTAGAGGACTGGAAACGAGTACCATGGAATGATGAGTCTCGATTCCGACTACTTAACGCCGACGGGAGGCTGAGAATATGGCGTCAGGCTCATGAAGCCATGGATCCTGCATGCCTGGCTGGAACTGTACAAGAACATGGTGGCTCAATCATGGTCTGGGGTGTTTTTTCGTGGCAAAGTTTGGGATCTTTGGTGCGTGTACCAACCTCCCTCAATGCAATTCGGTACATAGAGTTGCTGGGTGATCACCTCCATCCGCTTATGCTGTTCTGTTATCCACACGGTAATGGAGTTTTCCAGCAAGACAACTGTACCTCTCACAAGTCCCGGTTGGCTACTGGCTGGTTGGATGAGCATTCCTCTGACTTCTCTGTCATGAATTGGCCACCTAGAAGCCCAGACGTAAATCCTATTGAGCATCTTTGGGATGTTTTGGAACAAGGCGTGAAAGGCCATCACACAGCACCAAAGAACCTTACTGAATTATGGACAACTTTAACCAATATTTGGCAAGCCATTCCCGTGAAACGTTTCCAGAAACTTATTTTTCTTCTTTTATCTATCTAAAAAAGTGTTCGATTTAATGAAGGTGCTGTAGCAACTGCAGCACATCTTAGTCAACGCAGACTAAATATTGAACACGTCAAGGCTCCTTCCTCCCCGTGCGATCCCCGGCCTCCAATTTCTACTTTGGAGCTGAGTTGATACTGGGTATTGAGTCCGATGGGACGAGAGATATTCTCACACAATTTTATAAATGAACTTATTTTGTAATTTGTAAACAGAGATAGAGCCGTTGCACAAAAACACATTGCATATTTTCCTCATCATATTCATCCATCCATCCATTCATTTATTATGTTACCTCTCCAAAACAAGAACAAGCATGGCTCTGGTATTGTAGTCGTACTGTCCGTTATCTCAGAAAGTTCAGTCCAGTTGATAGAGAAGTGAAAGAAATTTTCCTGTCCATATTACGTGCAATTCCATGATAATTACTTGACTAACATTTTTAAGAATAGGTAAAAAGACTGAAATGTATATACAAAGATATTTACATAGAAGAGAAGGGAGGGTGGTCAGATGCCTCTGCTATAACCCATAGGTAACTACCGCAACTGAAATCTGCCAGAACAAAGTAATATTTATTTCACTTATACACGGGATACATAAGTGGAGTGATCTACTATAGCAATGGTTCCCAACCCGTAGAAGTCTGCGAACCACTCAGCCAGAAACTGAACCATGGGCGGACCACCCCACCGACTTGAGGGGGTCATTTCGTGGGTATGGGTCAGGGCTATAAAATATCCCCTCAGGCAAAAGAGATACAGGATTAACGTGCTATTATAAACTGGGGCAATTCGACTTAACTGCCCAGTCTATTCCGATAGTGCGCCGAACTATGGCTAATTCCTAGCCACTCTGTTCCCTCAGATATCACTGAGACTACGCTAGATTAATGAACATGAAAATAACATTTATTCAGTTCGCTTATTTACAAACTACAGTTTGACCTCCATATATCGAAGTCGATGGTTCCCGAAAAAAATTCGATATATAGAAATTTCGATATATAGAAACGGTTATGCTTAAATTATTGGTGATACATTGTATTGCAAGAAAAATGTGCATTTTCTTCTAATATACAAAATCACTTTCATATCAACAAATTTAAACATGAATCACATTACTACAAATTACGTACATTCATAAATGAAAATTATTATCGATTAAAAAAATATCAATAAATTGTACTAGATTTAATTATCAAACAAAATTTACATACCTTTAAATACAGACTCAGTTGATTTACATTTTTGTAAAAAATTTTCGAATGTCTTGTTGCACAATAAATTTAGAAGAAAATTCATCATAAGTGTTTTCACTTATTAAGTGCACTAAATACAGCCTCCGGGGCATTTTCCGCGAATTCAAGACCACGACGGATTACATGAAATGCTGCGCGCATTTCTTTTTTCGAAGGATTGGCGATTTCTGCTTCAGTTAGAGTCTCTTCCTCATCTTGGATGTCAGTTTGTTCTTCCTGAAGTGAGTTTACGATGTCGTCATCTGTGGGGTAATCGGAAACAATGATGCCTTCATCAACGTCTAAAAAATCTCTAAGGGAAGTTTCATCTTTGATAAGACATCGCTTTTGTAACTGTTCCCAACATTGTTCGATTTGTGGTACTACATTTTCTTCTTCGATTAGAGGTAAATTAATAAAACTAGCTTTTTGAAAGCAATTTTTTATAGTGACTTCTGGCACATCGTTTTCCCAGACCTTACACACTTTTTGCCTTGTTTCTATGCCCTGAACTTCTTTACGGGAGAAGAAAATCACGTGCTACGTTAAGAATCTTTTGGAAAAAAAATTCGTATATAAAAATTTCTTTCGATATATAGAGATAGTTTCTCTACCTAATGAAAACGGGGATTCACCAACTGTTCGATATATATAGACTTTCGATATATGGAAGTTCGATATATAGAGGTCCGACTGTATTTACATTAACTCCTTGAGTTTTGCACCTCCAGTGCATTCATGGCTTCTAGCCAAATCAATCGATTTACACCTGTAAGGTACTCCAGCCAAACAAATCACAATTCTTTCCACGTGGCTTCTCCACGCACGTAAACTGCTGGTCCGAGCCAAAACCAACGTCCACACCGGACCACTGTCCTTCTCTGTCTGTCCCTGTCTCAACACTGGCCTGCTCTGACCTGCATCGACGACCACCAGTCCAAACCGGTTCTCCTTCCACTGCATACCTCCGGAACCACCGCTCGTCCAGAAAAAAACCACTTTCACTTCCAGTCCTGGTTGTCATCTAGTTACTGGTCATCTGTTTACTATACAGCTGGCACACCTCTTGATTGATGGACCTGGAATCGCCTCTGGTAAACAATCAAAACTGAAAATAATCTTCACCCTATTTTCATATAAAAATACCGGGAGTTAAGTAGAGAGACCGCCGCCATCACAGTACATTCTAACGTATCATGTTCAAGTAATAAAATAATTATGTTAAGCTTTTAAGAAATTTTAATTCAACACCTGATAGTCATCCGATATATTCCGCCCATCTAGTTCAACGAACATTGCTTTCAAAATCCCCATTTATTTGGCAACTTTTTTATATGTGGTGCCAGGCTCTCGCGGACCACCGGTTGGGAACCACTGTTCTATAGCGACGGTTAGGTGCAAAAAAAAAAGTTTTAAAAAACAGTCTTGGAGGGGACAGGCACCAATTGAAATATAAATATAGCATCCGTGTGTGAGTTATAAAAGTGAAATTAAAAATTAAAGGTATAAAATTAATGAATGATGTTATATATATGTTATACATATAAATTTGCTGAGGAGCCCATAACAAGGATGAAACGTAGGTCTAAAGCTGCTGGGTAAGCTGGGGGTGTAAATATTTGTACTCTTGACAACTCTTACAAGGTTTTTCATGTATAAGGGTGGGAATGTGAAACATACACGAAGTAATAATAGTGGTACATGAGCCACATATCCGCTACTACCCGTCGGATCAAGCAAATGTCCCAGCGCTTACTAGATTTTGGACACCCTGAGCGAAGAACGTCCGGGGTTGTCTGTGGAACCAGCCTCGGACCTCTGCACCGTTAGCAAACCAGTGTCCCTTGAAAGTCTTTTTTAAATGAGCTAAAGATGTGGCGGTCAGGGCTATAGAGGAAGGTTAGTAAAGCGCAGCAGCAAATCTCGTCCACGGCAGTAGAATTCCATGGTAATGGCGATGTGTGCTTGACTAGATTTCAGCATGTCCCGTGCTCACACGTCCATTATAAAATTTCCTAAACCATCTGAACACTGCACACTGGGAGAAACATTTATGCCTCCACAAATCACTCTTAGGATGATAAATTTCGGCTTCAATAACTGCGGTAAACAATTGAATAACCGCTCGCTGGACCTGTTTGGACGAATCCGTGTCGCGACCGTACGAAGTGACCTATAGCTCAAACAAGTTCAAACAGTACACAGACACTTTCCGATTATAGCAGTTTTGTTTCGTAACATATGACGCCATTTAATGGCGCAAACGGATATCTCTGGGAATTTAACCACTGTCACTAAAACAAAAGTCTCACTTTAATTTGGACCTCCCTTATATTTTGTCACCTGACAGCGAATGAATTTAACGACCAATTTGACAGAACTAAATTTTTTTAAATAGTATGAAATATACCCTTCTAATAACGGTATCGGCGCGAGATCTGTAAAACACATTTTTTCTAAAATTCTAGTCTATTCATTGAGGACTATATTTCAGCCATATTTTTTTTGCCGTTTGATAATGATTCACAAGCTTGGAAATACATGTTTAGGTAACGAAACTGATTGATAATTCAATGCGTGTGGCTAAATTACACAGGCTAATGCGATTATGGATAGTTGGTTCACCGAAAACTAATACGCAAAGATCCCTCGTCCTCTGAAAGTCTAAACAAAATTTACCGACGTCTGTGCAATACAAAAGCCTCAGCAAATAAGTGAATCATTCAGCAATTAGCGAAAATAATTTGCTTAATGACCCCTGATCTGTATTTCCCTCTTTCGCAATTAACTAAAGAGTAAACGTCGTGTGTGTCAGTGCATGAAATTCATCGACCAGCAAAAACTGAGAATTGATAATGGCGTTCAAAGAGGAATACGTTTAAATAATTACATTGTAAACCTTATTCTATATGTACAAGCACGACTCAAATTTCCCAAATGCTTCAAGATGAGAACTGCTGGGTTAAGGAAATCTAAAAATGTTTGGTTTAACAGAAAAAAAGAGTTTTTGTTTCACAATTAAAATAAATCCTCAAGGGCGATCCTGAACAAGAAACCACATTTTCTTAGCTTAATAGACGCTTACGAATTTTTAGAATAAAATAAATCGAACTGCCCATTTATACATCGCTTCGAAAATCACATAAAAAATATTTTATAATTCTGCTACATTTATACAGTTAGTCTCGTTATCTCGAAAGGAATTTTTTTACAATTTACAATTTTAAAAGTATGCATCTGTAATTCCTAGGAAGGTATCGCCATAATCTATGCAATTAATACAAAAACAATATTTGTTAAAAAAAATCGTGAAGGATATTTATATAGACAAAATAATGTAGAAGAAAATATTCAAATTAAATACGACGGTCAATGTATGCAGTTAATTTGTATGTTTAATATCCATAAAGCATACTCATTGGAATTAAATTCATAAAAAAATTCCATCTCAATGGGTCTAGTGGTTCAATTTTATCTTTTACCATATTTCAGTATTTTTAGTCAATTTATTTCGTTGTTATGCACGTGACGCAAAATTAATTTAAAGTATCACAAAAGAAAAGAAATCCCGTGATCAGCATTTAATTAATAAAATTCTTAAAATTAATCTTTAAAAATTCACCAAAAATCAGAAAATAGATGTAAAGCTTCGAAAAAGATATCATTTTAAAGGAATTTTTATGATCTTTCTCGTGATATAAATTTTATAACATTCAGATTATTATTTTAAATGCAAACTCTAAAGATTGCTACAAAAACATCTTAAAAATTTTATTTAAAAAATCTAAGAATTTTTCAAAAATCTTTCTTACTGCACACCTACACTATAAGAAGAATCGCCATGCAAAATTTCAACCCTTTAGGTCCAGCAGTTTGTTTTGTGTGTTATCTCTCAGTCAGTTACGGAACTGTTATATAGCATATATATATGCATATATATATATATATATATATATATATATATATATATATATATATATATATATATATATATATATATATATATATATATATATAAAGTAATAGACAAAAATGGGTCGTATCAAAAAAAAAAGAGTGGACAACATGGAAATTTTAAAGAATGCTCTCTATGAAAGCAGTAAATCGATTGAAAGAAAACAATAAATTAAACGGTGCCATTTCACAGTATATAAATCCTTTTACAAAAGATTTGGCTTTTATTCTGTATCCACGAGTTTATGAAATGGAAGATATCAAATAATTCGTTTCGCAGATCTAAAAGTCAATTATTTTTGTTTCTAAATAACTGAGACGTAAAAGCAAATCATTTCTTTCGAGAAAACGCGTATTATTTCTACAACTTTATCCGCATACATTTTCCAGAAGGGAATTGTTTTAAAAGCCGCACAAATCCTTCTTGCAAATTCCCAAACGAAGGCGTAGCCTAATAGGGTATAATGACTGAAATCTATTTTACCTCCTGACAGAGAATTATATGTCTCGTTCCTAATAGATAGCCGAAAACAGATTTCACCGAAATGTTTTTAGAGTAAATTGCAGCGAGCTTTTAAAGGGATGGGGATGAAATTTCGCAGAGTGGAAACAAAGATATTAAAGAAAATGAAAATTCCCTTCAATTTTATGTTCGGAAATATAAATAATCAGGTTATAGCTTTTGATTTCTTCACCTGAAAAAGACCGGTTCGTTACGTTGAAAGTAGTGAAACAGAATCTTTATATTATGAGAGAATAATTCTTTTTTACAATTCATGGATCTTCATCTCTCTATCTATAATTTTAATTTTATATGGATTCCTTTAAAAGAATAAAAAAGGCGATCCAATGTTACAGATTATTTTGAAACAGCTGAATGGGAAATAGTTTTTGTTCTGGGACACTAACTAAAATGGTTACAAACGTATGATCTATTCATGCGCTGCATGATTTGACATCGGAGATCTTCGATGCAAAAGTATTTGAGCCGTTGAATGTAAAAGTGGTGTCTTTTTTTCCTTCATTTGGAAATTATACCTCAAATAGAAAGCTATTTGTCCATTCGATTTTTAAAAATTACGTTCGTTACATTTAAATATCTCATTTCATATATGAATTCATCTGACATTTCGCAGAAATAGAAATTTTTCTCTTGTTATAATTATGACGATCAGTTCCTTACAAAAAAATTTGTTAAATACTCCCACATGGTTCACTCCAACAAAAATCCTTCCAACATGGAAACTGAACTCCGTGTGTATTATATATAATATAATTATAATTATAAATATATTTTTCCCATCACATCACGTCCTTAAATTATAACTTGAAAGGGAAAACTTGCTCATAGTTTCATGGCTGGAGCTATGCTCAGCCTGAAAGGAAAGCAGTCGGGCCGAATCGTTTATTATAGCGGCAAGGGTACATCCGTTCATTCCAGAAGAAAGGCGCTGAATATGGTCACATTTCAACATTAAACGCGAGAAAGAGGGGTAGACATGCGACTATTATTTGTAGGGTCAGCAGATTTAGTTGCTCGCGATGCCAAACCGTTCCTGAATTGGGAGATATACACGTGTAAAAATGCAAAGGCATGCGATTCGTGGGAGGTTCTGTGGCTAAGGGTTTTAAAGCGAGAAATTAATATTACTGGGGATTGGAATTAGGAAAGGGAATTTAAATGCTAGAATGGAGAGCATATTATTTAAGATATTACACACACACACACACACACACACACACACACACACACACACACACACATATATATATATATATATATATATATATATATATATATATATATATATATATATATATATATATATATATATATATATTACTCTGGGGGGGGCGTAGAGTAAGAAGAACAACCAAAGGGAAGGCTTTGGCATTAAAAAGTATAGAAACAATGGTCTATATAATCCCACCTAACGCTCCTCTCCATGATGATGAACTATTAATATGTTCGGAACAAGTTGCGTCCCTTTTATTTTACTTATTTTCCATATTCAGAAGCCGTGTTATCCTGTTTTGCGTTTTTCACAAATTTCCTGCAAGTCTTAAACAACCATCCTTCAAAATAGCTAAGAGAAAATTGGTGAAATAATTTTAATCACAATGATTTAATATTATTGATATTTTTATAAAGATTCAATTCTATAGATTTGCAAAATTTTATTTAATGAAAAAAATCAAAGTATTGCAAAAACAGCAAGTCGTTTAATTACTCCAGCGCACTCCTTAGTTTCAAGAAAAAATTAACGTCTTCCTTCAAAAAAGCTTCTCCAATACGATCGTATTTGTTTTTGCTCTCGTATGTTATCACTCCCAAGTGCTTCCAAAGTGATAAACATTCTTCATGGTAATGATGTTAATTATTCCCAGGATGTGTAAATAGGCTCTAATGAATCGTTCAGTCTTCAATGCTAAAGGAATTACAAATAAAATTGTATAAACAAGTCAACAGACATTGTGATGTGACAGCTATAAAATAATTCGGTAATTTTAAAGTCACATTATTTCAGATGCTGTAAATTTTCCCCTCAGTCCTATTTTCCACATTTCCAGCTGTAATTATGGAATAATCGTCTGAGACGTTATGTTGCGCATCTTTCGAGGTATAGTTTAGTGTGTGAAACCTCATAATTCTAACTTTATTAACGACCAGTCTGAACTTGAGTTTAGGGGCCATAGACGAGAAATTGAGGTTTCTAATACTATATTATATTAAGACTGTAGAAACATTTACGTAGAGATGTTTATTTTACATTGTCTAACAAACATCTTGTTTCTTCTTGGGCAGTGTTAAAAGTAAATGCTTCATAATAATTAGGAATAGATGACATATAACAATAAATCACATTTTGTTATATTATATATATATATATATCAAGTGTCGAATCACTCTCGTTATTAACATCTTGGAGTCCTTAAATCAGTCCGTGGCGTTGTGGAAATGATCTTCGACACAAGATAAGAAATAATACAGAAAACTTTTGCTTAGACAGATGCTTTTGCTTAGAAAAACTTTTGCTTAGTTCATCATCGAATGGTCTGAAACTTTCTTCGTTGCATAATGCTACCTGTCGCAATTGAATAATCTTCCTTTAAAACCCTAACCGTTAGGTGGCGACCCCTATTGATAACGTTTGCTACTAAAAACCCTTCTTCCTTTTTACGCCGATACTTTCGTGAATAATTTTTGACTGCCCATTCCCATTTTTCCCGAACAAAAGCCCCCTATATTTTAGTCTTACGTTTTATCCTTACACACACACACACACACACAGATATATATAGGGTAAGCCAAAAAATCGTAAAAACTTTAAAAATTTATAAAAAATGAAGAAATCACGATAAAGAAGTGCGGTTTGCAAGAAAGGGTTCACAAGGAAGTCGGATTTTTTTAGCAGCCAAAAAAAGGTTTAAAACATTTTTTAAAAGTTTGTAAAATATTTTAAAAGTTTAAAAAGTCACCGGTAGATGTCGCTGACAGGCAAGAGATTCAGCAGAATTATGCAAATCAATCTTGTAATAAAAGACCTTGATACACGAGGATTTGGAGGATCAGCCACGAAGTGAAAGACCCTCGTTTGCGGAGGGCCGCATAACTACGGTGGAAACCGTTATGGATGATATGGAGGCGGAATCGTCCACGGGGAATACCAGTTCTCACAATACTCGGCCAGTGACTCTACCAGTGACTTTTTAAAATTTTTATTTTGCTGCTAAAAAAATTCCGACTTCATTGTGAGCCCTTTCTTGCAAACTGCACTTCTTTATCATAATTTCTTCCTTTTTATGAATTTTCAAAGTTTTTACGAGTTTTTGGATCATATATATATGGAGTATTACGCTATGGAGTATTGGCTCATATATATATATATATATAGAGTATATATATATATATATATATATATATATATATATATATATATATATATATATATATATATATATATATATATATATGGAGTATATATATATATATGGAGTATTACGAACGTTACGTGTGTGCGTGGGGTTGAGGGTCTTTAGGTGTTAAATAAAAAATATAAAATGAAAACAATATACTTTGGACCATTGGTTGTAATGTGTTAAATATTTTGAATTGAGCAGTTGCTTACAGACGCCTGGTGATGTAGTGGTTAGAAGCTTAAAGTTGCCACACCACAGGTCCAGGGTTCGAACCTGCGACTGGGCTTTGTTGACTCAGCCTTTCATCGTTTGAGTGGGTCGATAAAATGAGGCCCAAGTATACTTGGGAACTAACTCTGGGGTTCCCAAGGGCAGGCTGACCACATGCCTGAGACATATGCTGTATGGCACCCCAGGCCCACGGTCAAGAAAGCGGAGATGGGCACCACAGGTCCACAATGGACTGTTACGCCATTTTTTTAGTTAGTTGCTTAGATTTTTAAGAGAAAGTACAATATCTTTACAAGTTTAAAGTCGTATCAGATATTGACTCAGAATATGCATTCAACACCATAGAAAAAAAATTATATATATATATATATATATATATATATATTTATAAACGAATAAAATATTGAACATTGAACCTAACCAATTTGTTGTTTTATATCTTTCTACGCAGTCACAATTAAGTTTGAAGGGTATTTTCAATTAAGTGCAATTTCAAAATTCGCAGGATAGTAATAAATTCTAAAAAATATCTATTCCTGGATTTAATTTCTAATAGAACTAAAATAGAGCAATATACTTCCACACTTAACTGTGATAAAAAAAGAACCTAATATCTACCTATGTTTATCTTTACACTTTAAGGAAATACTTGAAAGGAAAAGACGCAGATACTGCCTATTTTACTACAGAAGTTTCCCAAATACTAGCTAAACCACAAATAAAGGTGAAGTATATTTCCTCTTTAAACAATAAATAACAATAACTCAAAATTATGATCATTATTAAGCTCTGTTTCAAACACTGCGGATTGTGTTTCAATGCTCAAGCACAAAAATTTCAATTTACACCCGGTAATAATTTTCAATAAGCGCGGGTTTTAGGAAACTTAGCTTCATGTTAAATGGCCTAAGAAACGTCGTTCTCTTCTGAAAGCTTTTCGGTGTTTTTATCGGAGATGGAGAACATCTAGGAAAAAACTTTAAAGGAGAGGAGAAAGAACTTCTTTTTCCAGAACTTCTCAATTTTCTGTTTCTTCGTTCTTACATTTATGGGTGCATGAAAATTACCAAATTAGGGAATAAATCGTCGACACGTTTCATTCAGTCTGCGTGTACCGCTTTAAAAATAAATATCCTCGAAAATTTTTGCGTAAACGATTTATTAAACTAATTGCAAATATTTGATACGGCGACAGAGAGCAAGCTTTATAAAATAGTAAAAGGAAAGAATCTTATAAAATGCCAGTCGTTAGGGGATGTCTTCTCGAAATTTCAATTTTAATGTTAGAAAATGAAAGATTGAGGAGTAAAGTGTGATATTTCTAAAACATTTAATAAACGGATATAACGTCAATACAGACTATCACTATCATTTAGAGAATATGAAATATAAAAATCTCGAACTTCATTCTCTGTCTATAGTTAAAATACATTGCTACAATCTATAGCAGGAAAAACACTCAGGTAATCTCTTCTAACGAAACTACCGTGTGTTATTAACGTAGAATTAATTATCGTTGCTTACCTCTTTTGTATGTATATATGTATATATGCGTTATGTAGAAATGTATATATATATATATATATATATATATATATATATATATATATATATTTACGTATGTATATATACATGTAATATACCCATTACATCACGTCCTTAAATTGTAACCTGAATGAGAAAACTAGCTTATATTTTCATGGCTGGAGCTAGACTCAGCCTGAAAGGAATAAAATAAAATTTTCGAATCAGTCGGGTCGAATCGTTTATTAGAGCGACATAAGTACATCCATCCATTCCAGAAGAACGGCTCGGAAGAATATCACCTTTCAAAATTAAACGCGAGGGCAAGGTAGACATGTGGCTATTACTTGTAGGGTCAGCAGATTTAGGGGCTCGCTATGCGAACCTATTCCTGATTCCGAACGTATACACGTGTAGAAATGCAAAGGCATGCGATTCATGGGAAGCTCTGTGGCTAAATGTTTTAAAGCGATAAATTAATGTTGCTGGAGACTGGATTTAGGAAAGGGAGTTTAAATGCTAGAGAGGAGAGCATAATATTTAACATATTACATACGTACATGTATATCAAAATTTTGATACATTTTAGTACTTTTGTCTTTGACTCTTTGCTGCTTGCCCAAGCAATACAGACTGGGTTTGTCACGCTGCCAAATCTATCTGAAAATGCCATTTTTATTGGTTGATCGGCATTTATGTAGCTGTAAACAGTAGACACATTTTCTATATAGGTTAACATTGAGATGAGCGAATCTAATAGGGTTAGAACACAGCAGCGTTAATATATGAGTGACACTGATATTATAAATGGTGCTACGATTCAACCTTGGGAAGAAGTTAAATATGAAGAGAGGGAAGAAGACCCTGTTGATCAGGTCGAGCACATCACAGAGCTACCTTACGTCTAGACTTCTCAAGATTATATGAATCGGTGTAATTATGAATACGCTGAAATTATAGCTGTTTGGAAAATTTGTCGCGATATCAAAAAAACATCTCGCGAGGTACGGACGGACGGTTTTAGAGTCTGAAATTTTTCTTTCCGCAGGACCGTTATGGAGGAACGTAATCCTACGTTAAAATTGCAAAACCGATCAAATATTTCTCTGAATACCTTTATAAAACGTTTCATAAAACCCGAACGTATAAATCCCTATGACTCGCTAAATATATTTTTGTCATCCAATTCTTTAAGCGACAATTGCTTAAAACGACAGAAAACCGTGATATGCAGACATTTCCATGAAAGCTGACGGAAATTTTCTCAACAAACCCTCAAGTGGTAAAAATAATTGAAACCATTTTTTTTTCTTCTTTTCTCGGCAGATTGATCTTCCAAACTGCCCCGGAATATTCTTAAACCCTTAAGGGAGATTCTATAGAGAATGTGTCCCTTATCAAATGACTCTTTGTTTTGGAGAAAATTTTCAAAAACCAAATAACTTTCCGAAACCAATTTCATTCCAGTTTTCATATCTTTGAAAGCATTCATATTTTGTTTTGTTGGGGAAACATGCCGACATAATAATAATAACTGTAAAAGCATTCAACAGTGGGTACGAGCGAGTAAAAATTAATGCAAACAAAAGAATTTTTAAAAGGAACACATTAGCTTTCAAAAGCTGAAAGTTAAATCGATGTTTCGACATTTTTGGAAGGTACAAAGGATTTACGTCAAAATATCGATATTGATATTTTTCTGCGCTTCGCTATCCGAAGTCCTTAACCGTTCAAAATGAATTTGAACATCGCATCCGCCTGGAAAATGGACTGCTTTACTGTTCAGTACAAAGGTTAAAACTTTGTTTAGAATATTTTTTGACATTCATAAAGAATAATATTCGAATGTTAGCTTCTAAAAATGAACCTTTTTCGACGTTTCTGTTCGCAAAAAATAACTTATACTAGACTGGTATATTTCATACTAGCTGGGCGAAGCCCGGCTAGTAATAATTCAATTATAATTGTTTTCAATTATAATTGCCAAAAAATTCCCAAAATATCAGCACATCTTCAAATGATTTATTTGTGATTAAAAAGTTGAAATTAAAAATATTATAAATAGAAAATAATTTAAAATAATTTCAAGATAAAAAGACTTTTTATATACCATATTTTTAAATTTTCTGTTGAATCATATATACTTGACAATGCTATGTATTAATAAATACATTTTAAATTTTTTTGATGAATTATACCATCAACTTGAAAGAAAATGAAGTTAATTGGAAGTTAACTTGCATTTAACTTTTCGTTCCCGTCCCGGTCGATAGATGGCTGCACCAGTCTACAAAACAAAATTAACTGAAAATAATTGAAAATTAACTTAATTCTGCTTAAAGATGGCTAAAAGTATTTAAAAAATGCATTGTCATCGTGTTCTGAGCTATTCTAAAAGTTTCAAATGTCTAGCTAGTCGGGAAGTTGGCTAAAAATCGATTGCAAGATTTGTACTAGACAAACACACACACAAACAAACACACAAGAAAACAAGTTAATAAAAACATGGTAATTAAACACACGATGAAACATTTCTTTTCAGTGATTCATTTTTTTAGTGAGAATCCCGCTGTGATTGAATCACGCTGTGTTTACATCGTAAAACATGGTGGTTCCGTTTTGTTCGTTGGTGTATGCATTTAGAATTGAAATATCTCTAAAGATATTAAAGAAACAGAATAAGTGTACGCAGAAAAATGATCAGTTTTTAAAGCTCTTTCCAAATATGTAACATTTATGTACTTTCATGTAAGAAGATTTCATAACAAATGCCATACCGGAAACGGTCTACCCGGAATTGTTCTCAGACCGACTTTTATTCGTACGATCATCGTATGAGAATTTGTGGCTCATTTAATAAACCGAAAGCGGTATTAAAAGACCGTAGTAGCATTTTTACCATGTTTTATTAACTCGCTTTCTTGTTTGTTTGTTTGTGTGTGTGTGTGTGTGTGTGTGTGTGTGTGTGTGTGTGTGTGTTTGTTTGTCCAGTACAAATCTCGCAATCGATTTTTAACTAATTTCCCGACTAGCTAGGCATTTGAAACTTTTAAAATAGCTCAGAACACGATGACAATGAATTTTTTTTTAATACTTTTAGCAGAACTAAATTCATTTTCAGTTAATTTTGTTTTGTAGACTGGTACAGCCATCTAATAGCCGGGACGGGAACGAAAAGTTAAAAGCGAGTTAACTTCCAATTAACTTCATTTTCTTTCAAGTTGATTGAATAATTCATCCAAAAAAGTTTTAAAAAGTATTTATTAATACATAGAATTGTCAAGTTTATATGATTCAACAGAAAATTTAAAAACATGGTATATAAAAAGTTCTTTTTATCTTGAAATTATTTCTCCATGCTTATTTAAATATTCATTAGCACCAATAATTTTTTTTTGACTAACCGTCTTTTGCGAGACTGCCTATATCTTTAAATGGTAATTTCGTTATTTCTTTCCTTTTTAAAGAATATTATCAAATAGAAGCATTATTTTAATACGTGTGTTCCGAAACCAATTGCTATTACATAAAAATATGAAGATGTTTCTACCCGAAATTGAGTAGCTCTAAAATGAATAACTCCCGAAGTTTTTATAATTAACGACTTTTTATATGAACATATTTTATTATGCTCATTTTTCATGTGTAAATATTATACTACTTTTTGACTAACCACATTTTGTAAGAATTCCAATTCTTTTATACCCATTCTGGAATTTATGTTTGAATTTTTTTTAAAGCATCAGCATTAATTTTTTACATGTATCCTAGCTTTAAACCCTGTGTCGCACAAAACAATGAAGATATGTCGAAGGAGAATTCAAATAATTCCAAAGCAGATACCTCCGAAATTACAAGAAACCTTTAATATCTCATTTCTTAGAAACTCGTCTAATTCTTCGAAAGCCTTCGGGACATGCAATGTCCAGGAGAATTTGCGCTGGACTTTGAGACCATTGTCTAAAGACTAAAGTCTACTCGCTAGCAGAAGAATTTACGGATCATTTCGAGATTGAGTATTTTCGTCCGTTCAATACATTTACTACAAAAAAGACAAATGCTTAGATACTCCAAGTTCGTGACGGTTTTATGTAATTACAGTCATACTTCTCTAAAAAGAGTGTGACATCAGAGGTACTGTGACTGTGACTTAAAAACTTAAGTATAGAATAACGTTGAGTAACTGAGTCAAAGAATGTAGTCCAACTATGAGTTTTTGAAAACTTAAGACATAGTAAATTACATAAAAGCAAGTAGGAAAAAGAAACTATAGAACATAGTCACGACCGTATCACGAGTCCCACATCACCTCGAGTGCAACTTGTCTATAAATATTGTTACGGATTTTACGAGGCAGTAGTAATCTAGCCAAATATGAGAGTTATCGCAAAATTGGCGATGGATTTGGTGACTCATTTTGGATGCCACATTTGGCGATATTTCACCACATTTTACGATATGGCGCCAAATGGTCGGCAACTTCCCGCCTAGACCTTTCCAGAATCTTCTAGTGATATCTAGCGGGTTGACCGATAGAGGGCACTTTGGAAGTCTATAAATATACGTGAGATTGGCATTGGAACTCATTGAGTGTTCTTTTCTGCTGAGAATTGAATGTATTGAAAGCGCGTTAGGCGTGTATTGTATTGAAGACTCTGTTATCCCGACTTGCATTTTTAGAGTTTTCTGCTATATGGAAGACAGTTAAGTGTTTTCTGCTTGAATTGGAGAATTGTCTGAAGAATTTACAGAATAATGAAATTTATTTTGTGTGCACTTTCTGGAGAGATTTTATTCAATCCTATCGAACCCAGGAAAACGGAACAATATATATCTCAAGTTGGTGTAATATGCCTCTGAAAAGCCTCATGGTCAAATTGCGAGCCGTCCTCCCTGATAATATCTTCTTCTGAGCTCCTGGATCTTGTTTCGTCAACCAATCAGGTTGCGGCACACATTTTGCTCTTGACCAGTAGTTAAACTTGATCTTTTTTAACCTCTGTAATACAAATTCATCATCTTGCTTCCTTTTTCGGACTGTTTTCAAGCACGGGTTGCTTGATAGTTCTTTCCCATCCTGGGTTTGATCCCAGCGTTTAATATCTCTGCTGCTCGCGGTCCTCTGTGGCTCGTCTTCGACTTTTGAAAGTTTAATCTTTATGTTTTGCTTTTTATTTTATTTTATATTGGAACATTTTTTTGACAAGTCTTGCTGATTTAATTTTGTGTTAACTTTAACTTACTAAATTCTAACATTTTTATTTTTATTTTTGTAACTTCTTTAATTTATTTTGTAACATTTTTTTTTAAACTTGATTAATTTCTTCTTGGACCATGCGTGAAAAGCTTCAGTGCTTCCCATGTGCATACCGACGGTAAAGGGCTTTCTTAGCCCTATTTGGAACCTCACGAAAATTTTTTGTCCATGTCAATGTCCATGTATTTATCTCGCTCTTCCAATGACGTAAATCAATTTCGTATGCCCAATACTTGTCATTCTTTGACTACGTGACGGGTATCGCCGCTAGGTTTAGGTCCTGTTCACATAGGAGTCCGTTGCGTAGCGTTAAAGAAAGATGACGTTGAGACGAAAATAAACCAATCATAGGCGTTAAAAATTTCATTTCTAATCGTTTGGAGGCCTATGATTGGCTTATTTTCGTCTCAACGTCATCTTTTCCTTAACGCAACGCAACGGACTTCTATGTGAACAGGCCCTTAGCGTGCATGAGATATTGAAGTCATGAGAAGAGAGACAAGTAAAAGTGTGAGACAAGTAAAAGTTTATGACGACCATCTATCGATATGACGTCAGTACGTTTTGTATTTAAAGTTCCGAACATGCCTAACAGTTTGTAAGGAAAAATAACTTGTTTGCGAATGACTAAGCAGTATGTTTAGAAAAGACGCATGGCACAGGTTCAAAAATGTTTGAACGAAATTCCAGTTTTGTATCTTAAACGAGCAATTTGCGTTTATGTATCCTTAGAATCTCAGAGATGGCATTTTGAAAATTCATTAAATATGTCATAAAAATGTCGATAAGATCACGAACCCAAACTTCAATTTAAAAAAAAATTATTTTATGACAGAATTCCTTAACAGTTAATTTGTTGCGTACAAAATGTTTCAAACGGAAAAACTGAAAAAGATTATTCAAAAAACGTGCAATTCGGCAAAATAGGGTAGCGAATTAAAAATATTTTTATTGATAATTCGTAAATTATGTAACCATAATTATGATTATCCAAGACTATTTACATAATAATGGTTTGTTGTCTCCTAGCTGAGACAGCGTAATAAGATGCAGATAAAAACTTAATACTGTAACGATGTTTAACTAAAAGAAACTAATAGTGCTACAATATCAACACCAAATCATTTATTCACCAACGTCAAATCTGCAAGAACAGGATTCTAAAAAAACTACATATATAATGTTGCCAAAAAGATTGACAATAATTTGCAAAGTAACATTTTTAATTACCAAAATATTTGTGAGCCACTTTTAAATTAATTATTTTCATCTTATGCCGCTACAGGTTCAAAAACCTTAAAAACCGGAGATGTTAGATGTAATTAATTAGAGTCCATATAACGACCTATAAAACCTACTAGCTGAGTGGCAACCCGATGTGTTGCTTTTTCGATTTAGAATGAAATAGTTTCATTTCTTAATGATTAAAAACTGTTTAATCACTTTTAAAAATATATTAGAATTTTTAAAAAGGAAACAATTTAAAATTTTCTTTCTCAAATTTCGGTTTTTGGCTTTTGAAATAATTCTTTCAAATTTCCGTTTTCAAATTTTGCTTTTTAGACAAAAAAGAAATTCATTCAATTAGAAAAAATTCTAAAGGTTTAACTTCTCATTTCCTAAAACTAAAATTATTTCTGGATTTCAATTATTAAATGGCTCGTTCTCAACTAATAATTTTTCCTTTTGGCAACTGAGCAGAATTTCTTTTGAAGAGTAGAGTTCCTGGGTCTATTGACTTTAACTCCTGTCGAAATATGCTTATTATCAATGTATATGTGCTCAATAGGAAAAATTATTAAATTAAATTAAGTTTAAAGTTACCAGTTACATTAATATAAAAATTAAGTTTAAAACCTTCAAAAAGTAGAAGGGTAAGATAAATTTAAAAATTAGAAATATATTAAGATTAAATAAAGATTAAAATGAAGAATTAAAAAATTTAAAGAAAATACGTTGAAATTAATTATAAAGTTACGGAAAAAATGGCCCTCAGCAAACAAGATGGAAAGTTCGCATAATAAAAGAAAAAATGGCCCTGTGCAGGGTCAAACAATTCGTAATGAGATGATTGCAGAGTTCCGCGGGGGCAAACAAAAAATACCAAGATAGGGAAAATTGGAAAATGCGTCAACACCTAGGGTCGAACCTACAACGTACGGTTTACCAGGTCAGCACGATAGCACTACGCCACGACAGCACACAGGCAGGTGAGCAAGATGAGAGATATATTGCGGTAAGGCCGAATGTAAATATTAATCTCGGGTGGAAAAAGTGCCTAAAAAATAGAAAGACAGTTCTGACGAATTCAAAATTGGTGGGGGAAGAATCCTATCAGTTGTTCATTAATTAGAAACAAATTTCACGAACTTGCTGGAATTATTAGTGAGTGAAATAATAAGTCGAAAAACTACGAAGTCGGCATTCAGTTAAAAGTGAGTTTTGCAAGTACGCTCTTTTAGAATGAAAACTTTTTTTTATTGAATGTATTTGGTTTATTTTGGAAGCTGAACATCTAGCAAATGCCGATAAATCGTAAAATTGACATTAATAAATGCAGAAAACCGAAATATATATCCATCGAAATTCGGAAAACAGATTTGGGGAAAAAGCTTCGTTTGCAATGAAAAACATTTTTAAATTTATAAAAATGTTTGTATCCTTAAAGATGAAGAGTTGTAAAACACATGGAAATAAAAAATTTGTCGATTGGAGGACGACAATGCATTATTTTAAGTTGAATTTTGCATGCATGAAAATAGTGGAAATTTGCGAAACGGAAAGGAGCTGGCCCACCCGGAATGTCAGCTGTTTCAGCTCTCCTCTTCCATTGAGTTCGGCGGTTTTAAATGAATAATAAAAAAAGTTTAAGTTTTGAAAGTTGAGGATATCATCAGTGCACGAAACTCGTCCGTTCGCGTATATTGGTACCAGTCGCGATATCCTGCTATGCTCGGTTAGCGAGATTAGCCAGTCCCCGTGTCTGTTGACTGACAAACTAACATTTGTTTACCTTCAGCTGTTAATAGTAAGACTAGCTGAGTGACAACCCGATGTGTTGCACTTTCGATTTAAAATGAAATGGTTTTATTTCTTAAAGATTGAAAACTGTTTAATCACTTTTAAAAATACATTAGAATTTTTTAAAAAAGGAAATAATAATTTAAAATTCTTATTTTCAAATTTTGGTTTTTGGCTTTTGAAATAATTCTTTCAAATTTCCGTTTTCAAATTTTGCTTTTTAAACAAAGAAAGAAGCTCATTCAATAGGGCAGTGTCTCGCAGCATGTCACATCTCAACTCTTGCAGATTTTACTTCTTGTTTGGCTAGGAGTGGCAAAACATTGCTTAATTTAACATGGCGTTCAATGAACATTCTTACAGCTTGTTGAATAAAATGCTCTCAGATTACGGAACGTCTTTACGGTATCTAAACAAAGGTATATCACTAAATTAAACATTCAGGTACAGCCCGGAAAGGTTTATTCAGTATGGGACCCGTATTTATTGACAGAGGAAGACTGGAGTTACGATACAAGACGCTGGCCTGAAGTAACTTATCCTGATATCTATACATATCTCAACATAATAATAATAATCATTCTCGACGAAAGAATGATTATATTCTCTTAAACCTTGCGAAATATTAAAAAAAAGTGTTAAAATACCTGTTACATACAACTAATATGAGGAATTTTATAAATAAACTTAAATTATTTAAATCATAATGAAGGTATCGTCCAAAAACACATGCAAACGCATAGGAACGGCTTCTGTTTTCTGCCATCCGATAATCACGGGATCTATAGTAGACGAACACTGACGTAGCCAGTGACGTTGCGACGTTTCGCCTTATTAGAAAAAAATTCTAAAGGTTTTAACTTCTCTTTTCATGAAACTAAAATTATTTCTGGTGCTTTAAAATTATTTTTGGATTTCAATTATTAAATGACTATCTCAACTAATACTTTTTTCATTTTAGCAACATGGCCGAATGTAAATAGAAAATCTCATGGGCGAAAAAGTGCTTAAAAAATAGAAAGACAGTTCTCAGGAATTCAAAATTGGTGGCGGAAGAATCCTCATCAGTTGCTCATTAATTAGAAACAAATTTCACGAACTTGCTGGAATTATTAGTGAGTAAAATAATAAGTCGAAAACTTAAACTTCCCATTCAGTTACATTATGATAGTATGGCGATCAGTGCGGGAAATTTCAAAAGAGAGTTTTCTAAGACGCTTTTTTAGAATAGATAACATTTATTTTATTAATTGTATATGGTATATTTTGGAAGCTGAACATCTAGAAAATGCCGATAAATCGTAAAATTGACATTAACAGGTGCAGAAAACCGAAATATTTGTCCATCAAAATTGTCGATTTCGGGAAATTCGGAAAATTGCTTTGGGGAAAAAACTTCGTTTGAAATGAAAAACATTTTTAACTTTATAAAAATGTGTATATCCTTATAGATGAAGAGTTGTAAAACACATGGGAATAAAAAATTTGTCGATTGGTGGGGGAAAAAGTTCAATTTTGCATGCATGAAAATAGAGGAAATTTGCGAAACGGAAAGGAGCTGGCCCATCCGGAATGTCATCTGTTTCTGCTGTCCGCTTCTTTTGAGTTCGGCGGTTTTAATTTTATAATTAAAAAAGTTTAAAGTTTTGAAAGTTGAGGATGGCACCAGTGCACGCGTCTAGTCCGTCCTTGTCCATCGGTACCAGTCACGATATCCTGCTATGCTCGGTTCGCGAGATTAGCCCGTCCCCGTGTCTGCTGACTGACACACTAACATTTGTTTACCTTCAGCTGTTATTATATAGTAGATTGCTTCTTATGTTTTGTGTTGTTTTCAAATATACAAAAATACCAGTCTCTGATCAATCGTGGTATACTCTTATATAAATGTCTAAAATGTGCTTCCAAAAGTGGAAACATTTAAATCTTAGTCATTTATACAGGTATAGTTAAACTTAATTGATTATTTTTGCATATTTTATAAAATTTGGATCCCTCTTCTAAATTACTTTAATGAATCTGACGAAGTCGAAAATATGGAATACTTGGATTAGATGTGAAACATCTAAGTATATCACTTCCCGTAAATTTACAATATACCTTTCAGTGATTAACGGAAAACTCGAAGAGAGAAAAAAAAGTGGAAGGCTGCAGCATCTAGATTGCTATTAGTAGAACCATGACGTAACATTTCGTTATATAAACTGCCGTTTACCCTTATATTATGCCATCAGCTATGAAAGGTTTAAACGAAAAAACAAAATGTTCAGTGCGTTGTTCTTGCGTAAATACTGAAACATCTATATGATTAAGTTGCTAACCCGATTTTTTGGGCAATCCGTGAAAGAAAACGACTGCATCCATTTACTTAATTTGGATCTTAAACGAAAGATTTTAACGTATACATGCGTCAAATTTTGATTTTGTAACCGCAATTTCTATTAATCAGCGATAGTTTGCAGTTAAAAATTACTTTCTGCGCATGCTCAGTGACATGTTTAAATCTGGCTTTAGATACTTACTAAGCACGTGGCCGCATAATCACGTTAATTACTTTATATCGAGGAATCTCAAGTTTTTTCTCTGCCATTTTTCTTTTATCGTAGGATTACGTTCCTCCATAACGGTACTCCGGAAAGGAAAAATTTCAGACGCTAAAACTGTCCG
This sequence comes from Dolomedes plantarius, assembly GCA_907164885.2. Taxonomy (NCBI): domain Eukaryota; kingdom Metazoa; phylum Arthropoda; class Arachnida; order Araneae; family Dolomedidae; genus Dolomedes; species Dolomedes plantarius. The sequence goes on from OU015500.1 coordinate 157,827,293, forward strand.
TCCCTCCTCGTGAGTTATAATTATGGCAGCGCCAAACCAAGTCTATCGCTTGGACAAGTTAAACAAAAAAAGGACCAGGAAGCGTTAGAATTTTGACATACATATATGTATATATATACATACGTACATATATATATCGATACAATGATATCGATACAGGGAATGTTATTTAAAATTTATTTTTAATGTAGGATTGCGTTCCTCCATAACGGTCCTTCGCAAAGGAAAATTTCAGACGCCAAAACCGTCCATCCATCCGTCCTCGCGAATTATAATTTTGACAGCGCGCCAAACCCAGTCTATCGCTTGGACAAGTTAAACAGAAGAGTACCAAGATGCGTCAAAATTTTGACATACATATATGTATATATATATATATACACACTTACGTACATATATATAGATACATATATACATAACACATACATACATATACACGTACAAAAGAGGTAAGCAACAATAAGTACTCCTGCGTTAATAACCCGCGGTAGTTCCGTTAGAAGAGACTACCTGAATTTTTTTAATTATGTTTGTGAGATATAAAAACAAACCTGACAGAAATTGTTTATTTCGCGCTGTCGAGTAACTATTTCTTTTTTGGGGGTTGAATAGTTATTTTTTAAAGTGTATTTCTCTTAATATTATGATTAAGACTTACCTTAATATTATGATTTTCATCATTTGGCAATAATGAGTTGAGTATAATTTGTGAATTAGTACATTTATTTGCTATCCTGCCGTCATGTTTTGACGGCTACCAACTAGTGAAAGATAAATTTCTAGACACTGCAGGAAAATTTCTGTGGTTATCAGCGATGAAAAGACAAATTACTGAAGGTCGTTTATATAAATTTTAGAAAGATGAAAAGTCCACGCACTCTAACGACAGTAAGTGATGAAGTTTGAAAGGGATGATTTATTGATTCATTAATCATAACTGTTGTGACAAATGGTTCCCAATTGTGCTCCAGATCAGGGAGGTAAAGGAATGCGTTTCACAAAGCTCGTATTCTAAAACATGCATTGGCTATCTTCATTACAAAACAACACTAGCAGACATATTGAATACGAAAGAGTTATGACGTAATCATTTTCCTGTGAAGCAAATCAACAAAGGAGAGCGCGACTTTCAAGTCATTTGAATTCAAATAAAAAAGAGATTTCTCTATTTCAGTGGATAATGAAACTAGGTACAGTCTGTCCCTCATTATCCGGATTAGTGGAGGAACATGAATCCTCGAAAAACACAGATTAAAAACATTTCAAAATTTCAACTTAATTCATTAAGTTTAAAAACTAAAAAAGGAACTGAAAGTTTTCAGTACAATATACCACTTACACTTTTTACCATGTTTTTATTAACTTGCTATCTTGTTTGTGTGTGTGTGTGTGTGTGTGTGTGTTTGTCCCTTACAAATCTTGCAATCGATTTTTAACTAACTTCCCGACTAGATAGACATTTGAAACTTTTAGAATAGCTCAGAATACGATGACAATGCATTATTTTAATACTTTTAGCCATCTTTAAGCAGAGTTAAATTCATTTTCAGTTATTTTCAGTTAATTTTGTTTTGTAGACTGGTGCAGCCATCTATCGATCGAGACGGGAACGAAAATTTAAACGCAAGTTAACTTCCAATAAACTTCATTTTCTTTCAAGTTCATAGATAATTCATCAAAAAATTTTTAAAAAGTATTTATTAATACATAGAATTGCCAAGTTCATATCATTCAACAGAAAATTTAAAAACATGGTATATAAAAAGTTCTTTTCATCTTCGGATTATTTAAATTGCATCTTACTTTCAAAGTTATGAGAGAAGGAAATACTTAGAATTCGTTCTTAAATAACAGTCTTCAGCCCTTAAATATAAAGAACAGTTTATATTTTAACACAATATTTTGATAGTAAAAGTCCTTTTTTTTTCTCATAGCCCGACAGGTGTCACTCTAGATTAACTCATCTAATGCTACCTTAAAAGTAAGAATTTTATTATGAGATACATAAATAAAAATATTTGTCTTTAGGAATTTTGCGCTTATTCATAAAATAACGGAGCTGTTATGGAGAAATGCTCAAGAGCGATATACAGTGTACTCCCGATTATCTAGGTTAGTGGTTCCCAATGGCGATCAGGTGAACCCCTTGGGGGTAGATGGAAGTTTAAAAAGGGTCTATAGTATTCCAGGGGTCTATGGTAAATTTTTCTGGTTTAAGTTTTATTTTTTTAGGAATGTAATTATTAGATAATAATTTTGGCTTTAATATTGATAAATACAGATTTGCATTGAGTGGAGTGATTCGTGCATCTAAAGTCGAATGTCATGACGCTTTTGTATATACCTCGAATGCCGCATTCGGCTTTTATTTGTGTACCAACACTAGGCAGAACAGGGGAAATCCATTAGACCTTAAGGGGACAGTGGACCTTCAAACCTAACTTTTATGGTTTTCAATGGATTTGCTTGACATTTGAATATGTGATTAGTACCATAAATATGTAAAAGTGGTTAAAATTTAATGATGGAATACTAATAATCTATGAATTATTAATTATTAATTATATCAAAAATTGGCCTATTTAAAAATTTTCCATGCGCATTTCTTTTGCATGTAATATGGTAATTTTTATTTACAGTCTTCCTTGTAGAACTAACAATGAAACTTATTGCTTATTTTAAGCATTCATTATAAATATAAAGAGAAAAAAATAACAGTGAAAACACCCTTTTTATTACGCAAAATACCACTAAATCATCTTTTCGAGTACAAAATTTAGAAATTCTGAGCTAAGAAGGATAATTATTTTCAATAAGACTTATTTGATATACAGTTAAGTATATAAAACTTAAATTTCAAAGCAATACGATAATTAGAAATGCGCCTGGAGCAGTTTGAATATTCGTATGACATGACAATTTTTATTTTGAGAAAAGCACATTTAAAGTTATTGCTATTAGTAACCACATAATATCTAAATTAAATACAAATGCCTATAACTAGGAAAGTAATCACAGAAAATAAAAATTCTTTTTGCAACACATTCCTACTCGTCCGTAGTTTCACAATTCAATAAAATAAAAATATCGAATTTTTCGACAAATTTCACAATTTTGAAAGTCCACTGTCCCCTTAAACAGCACCATGGGTCCTCCCGATGCAACCAATCAGAAGTAGTTTCTTTTTTCTCTTGGCGATGTTTGTGCAATTATACTCTGTTTCTGAAATCTTGTTTATATTTGTGAAATTAAAAATGAAAATAGTACAAAAATAATAAAACATGAAGCTAATGAACCACTTTTTCTAATTTTCTGTTCCTATTCTTAGTCAAATGTTACCTTTAAGTGTTTCATGTACAATGATTAGTATTATAATTATGTTGTATGTTGTATATTATAGAGAAAAATGTGAAGGGGTCGCTGAAGAAAATCATTCTTTTAAAAGGGGCCGATGAATGAAAAAGGTTGGGAACCCCTGATCTAAGTTGACGCAGGAGAGCAGTAGCACGAATCATCAAAAAACGCGGAAGATCCTATTTTTATTAAATTTTATTGTATTACCAAATATAATACGGCACTTCCTTAATTTTACTAATTTAATTTACGTATGTAATCTGTAATTTTTTTTACCGAATCCTTGATATGTTTTTCGATATCGTTACTAATTTTCCTAACAACTATGATATAACTGTATTCAAAATTCCTTTGACTCGTATAATCTAGCAAACTATCAAATACATGTCATCTCAATAAATTGGGGAAAAATGTTTTAAAAATCTCGTTTATTATATGAGTATATCGGTCGAAATTTGCATAGCAGTTTTTAATAAATTATGTATTATTGTGGATAAAGATTTCAGATTTTTTTTTTCTGCAAGGATGATCCGCTCACGAATAATCGAGAGTACGCTGTCTTTGTGCTATAAACAGAATTTTTATGCTTTCGAAGGTGAAATATAATTATTTATTTTGGAACATATTCAATTCTTCTCATTTTAAAGCAATTTTTTAACTTTGAAAAACAGTTTACGTTGTACTATATATATATATATATATATATATATATATATATACACAGAGGCTGTTCACACATTTTTTTAGACGCTGTATATTGTATTCACAAAACTAAATTACATAAAATTCTTGTGTTTTAAATGTTCTATTTGACATCCCTTATTCTGAACTATCTTTCGACACCGCAATTTCCAGGATAATAATGCCTTTTGAAGTGTCAGAAGAGGTATTCTATCCCATTCCTCCTGAACAGCTTTCCAGAGTCCTGTAAGGGTTTGGGGACGACGTTTGGATAATGCAGATTTTAAAAGTCCGAAAGCACAAAGATCCATAGGTGATACATCGGGAGATTTAGTAGGGATATCAGTGAAGGGTATGGCCTTGATACCAGTTTTTTGTTCCATTTCTTTTAGGAAATTTACAGTGTATTTTGATGTGTGACTGCTAGCTTTCTCATGATGGAGTCTCACAGATCGATGGCACTGTGGGTAAAGCGATGGTATTTCATTCAGAAAAATTGGCGATAAAATATGTTCCTGATAGTATTTGGAGTTAATCTTGACATTTTTTCCACTCTCGTTATTATTAAGTTGCCATTATAAGAAAAACCAGCAACAATCATGAATCCCTTAGAAAAACTTTCTTTCGATTCTTTGACCCATGTACTTAAATTTTTTACTCCCCTTTTATGATAATAAATGGCTCTTTTTTTATTGCAATCATTTAAATACACCCATGATTCATCTATTGTTACAATTGTTTTCCATTTTTCTTTGGATAAATGTTTCTCATATAGAATTCTTCAGCGTGTCCTGCGTTCAGCGATATGATTTGAAAGAAGACGATGCACATTGCGTTTTTTCGCTTTCTTAAGATTTAAATCAACGTTTATCATTTTGTTTACAGTGGACACCGAGCATTTTAATGATTTTGCAACTGTCCTTTGACTAGGGGGATTTTCTTTTAATATTAAACAACGTACCTTTGCAATAGTCGAAGATGTCCGCTTTTTCCTTGGATACTTGTTTGGAATTTTTGTCCCACTTGAGGCTCCAATTTGACGTTTTTTTCCTTTCTTGTTGACGATATTACCTATCGAAACTTTAGATATCACAAAACCATGACTCTCACATCGTTTTTGGATAACGGAGTATGCATATTTCTCCTCGGAAAGAGCATAAATGTAGCCTTCGAACCACTGCTTTGTTAAAAACGCCATTTTGAATAAAAACAAAACTTTCAAGCCGCAGATGATAATTTTGACTTTTTAAAACATAGTACAATTGCAATTATTTCTTTTGCAGCAAACGATTTTTTATTACCGCATACCAAAATCGTCTAAAAAATGTGCGAACAGCCTCTGTATATATATATATATATATATATATATATATATATATATATATATATATATATATATATATATATAAATATATATATATACTAGCTGAAAACCCGCACTTCCCTACGGAGTACATTCAAATTAAATACAACGGTCAATGAATGCAATTAATGCCAATATATATATATATATATATATATATATATATATATATATATATATATATATATATATATATATATATATATATATATATATATATATAATACGACGATCAATGTATACAATTGATGTCAAAAAAACAAAAAATATATTTATAAAAAAAATCGTAAGGGATATTTTTATAGACAAAATAATGTAGAAGAAAATATTCAAATGAAATCTAGTAGGACATACTAAAGAATATAGTGAGAGTTAATATAGTACAGTTTGAGGAACATATCTTTTACTGTATTATAATATTTTTTTGGATAATGTCCAATCGTCTGCCGCATTAGCAAGGGAAAAAATATTTTTTGTCTATTTCCTTGTTATGGACGTGAAGATAAATTTATTTAAAGTACCAGAAAAAGAAATCACGTGATCGGCATTTAATAAATTATATTCTAAAAATGAATCTTTAAAAATTCACCAAAAATCAGAAAATGGAGGTAAGGATCCGGAAAAGATTTCATTTTGAAGGGGAATTTTTATGATCTTTCTTGTGATATAAATTTTATAACCCTTAAATTATTATTTCAAATTCAAACTTTAAAAAAATTACTAAAACAGCTTACAAATTTAATTTTAAAAAATCCAAGAAGAATTTTTCAAAAATCTTTCTTAGTGCACCCCTACACTATAAGAATCGCCATGCAATATTTCAGCCCTTTAGGTCCGGCGGTTTGGTCTGTACGTTGTATGTCAGTCAGTCAGTCAGTCAATTAGTCAGTCAGTGAGTCAGTCAGTTACGGTACTGTTTTATATACATAGATGAGCATGAAAATTTTTAAACGTATTATAATCGTATTCTTTTCAGTCCGATACTCATATTATGATAGCCAATATTTTTATAGTATAAGTTGTTAGTTCTGTAAAATTTCACATAGTGTAAATTAAAAATATAAACTCTTATATTGAAAGAAAAAATGCGTGTGAAACGTTATAAATTAAGTAAATAATAGGCTCTTAAATGAGAGATATAAATTTTAATTGCATAAATTTTCAATAACTAAATTTAGTTATTCTTTAGTAAGTTTAATACAGAAAACGCAACCAAGTTCTATTAGAATTTATTGAACGTTATAAAGAATGGTTTTAATAGTCCACTACCTCCCCAACATATTGGTAAAATCGACTAATGAAGTTAGGAAAAGAGGAATAATTGCGACGAAAATTAAACCATTAATTACACCAGAAAATTTCCTTGGATATGAATAAAATAAAGCAATTAAGGATACCAAAAATGAATGCTTTTAAGTTTGCGAACATTACCCTTTTCAGGGTACCTCTCCTTCCTAAATTTGCTGGGAACAACGAAACTTGGCCTATATTTATCATTTATTATTTATAACTATATTCGTTATGCTTATATTGTTTGTAAAGGTGCTTTTTTTAGACTTAAAGTTAAGTTTATAATTCTGGTTTGTTGTTTATATTTGAAAGTAAATTTTGTATTTTTGCATAATGATTCTATAAATTGTATATATATGATTTTGTAGTTGGATGTATTTGAGTTTATATCGTGTATTGAGCTTTGCTGACTTGAATTATGAAAGAAATGTAATTTAATTGTTGAAATTTGTAAGCCATCGCACCTCTAGTCGTCAGTCATTACTTACCGTATACCTTCGGGCATGGCCGGTATTGCTTTTGGATTTTAAGTTTGCGACTTCAAATTTAGCCTATTTTAGATTATTTTGAATAAGAATCTTAGATACTTACTTACCCTTGCACGCAATATTTCTGCTGCTTGTAAGATCTATTCATTTTGTCGAAATAACACACTGTACCAAGGGAGTTGATTCTCGGATTAAACGTGTAGGGAGTTGGAGATAGGTTTGTTAACATGACGTGCTGATATTTCATTTTTAATCACATGAACTCATTCACCGAAATGGCCTAGAACTAAGTCGTCGTTATATTTTTAATGTCAATATGCTGCTAATGGTAATGATGTAAAGAAAAATAACAACACACACTAGCATTTTCTAGCATCTAGCATGGAATGTGTCCTCGAAGACAATGCTACCGGAAGTTCGAATTCAGAAGATATTAGAATTGCTGGTATCTATTGGGCAGAAAGACTATAAATGTGAAGAGGCATAGAGGCTAGATTTGTATCCGATTTTCGATGTTGTCATGAAGAAAATTAGGTACAAGCCAGGGGTAGCTTAGTGCACTTTCGGCTTCAGACGGGGGGAATGCTCAAGTCCAATTCTGACGAACACCATTCAATACTTTGGTGTCTAGGCTGAATAGGGTCACGTGAAATATGTAGACGATAAAGTCCTATGAGGTCAGAGAGGGTGGGAAAAGGTACGAAGCCCTCAGATGTTGCACCTGGGATTGCTCGGTAAGAATGAGGTGGCACCTGGATCAATGGGTTGGTTGGTTCATTGAGAGCACTATTGTCATTTTCTGCTTTACGATGGGCTAATATAGACCAGGGCCTACCTGGCTAAATCGGATTCCGATCCATGAGATGCTATTAAAAACCGGAGCCGCACCCCTCAGTTCACAACCATATTTGGAGCTGGTATGGAATGCTCTGGTCAAGGGGTGTGTCATAACAACAACAGTTCAGTTAGTAATTCTTGTTCTCAGTGGGGAACTCTTCGGAATCAGTTTCATCCCTTTAAAGATTTTTTGATAAAATACCTCGTTGTTTAACTGTTAATATTATCGTCCTCAGATAAAAAAAAATATTTCCAGATCCCGGGAATCTTAGTGAAAGAAAAAACCAGGAAACAATACAAAAATAAATGATGTAACTACAGAAAATTGATAAATATTAATAATAACAAATGAAACTTCGTATAAGTATATGCATTAAAAAGCAATAGACTGTTGAAAAATAAATATGTAATGACCTAAACTTCAAACAAATCTCTCTCTCTTACACACGCACTCACACAGAGACACAGAGACAGAAACAGACACAGGGAGAGAGTGAAAGACATAAACAGAGAGAGAGACAGAGAGAAAAAGCAAAATTGCCAAATTTTGTTCGTAACATAATATTTTTTTAACGCACAGATATAACAACGCAACGCACGACCAACAGACAAGGCTAAAAAAAGACTGAAGAAATTCTTTTACTGTCCGACCACAGTACGAAGAACCGTGGTTGGCATAGTGCCAAGACGATTCTATTCACGCTGTAGGTAAGGCTGCTGAGGAAGGAGGGGGAAAAGTCTCGTATTCTCTCGACATTCTTTAGAATCGGTTACTAACTGCGCTTGCTTGATTTTGCCTCGTCTGTTTTTTTTATTATTATATTAAAATTAATGGATCCTTTACCCAACACAACTGCTCGGAATAAGCCGTTCCGTAGTGATTGTAAAAGTATAAAACACAATGTAATTAAATTGTGTGATAAAGAAGAACTAGGAGGAAATGTTATTGTTCCACTTTCGCAATCCCTAAAGAGAGCTAGTGAAATGACCGGGATATCAATGTCCAGTGTAAAAAGAATACGCAGAGAAGCAAAGGGTGAAGAAACTCCAAAATTTGAATCTCCGAGGAAACGTCAGAAAAAAAGAACTACCGAAAACGTAGCTTTAGATAATTTTGATTGTGATGCAATTCGAAGAACAATTCATGAATTTTATGCTGTCTGTAAAATAGCACCAACAATTTGTAAACTAATTCCAGTCTTAAGAGTAAAAATCAATTTCACTCATCAAAGAGAAACTTTGAGAAAAATTCAAAATATTGAAAATTTTCAGTTGTATATCCTAATTATTTCTGCAAATTGTAAAACTGCGAATAAATATATTTTTTATTGCATTATTTATATATTTATGTTATTACAATATATCTCTTAAAAATGGAATTTTTCAAACCTCCATTTTAATTTGTTTTTCGGTTTTTATTTATACATTCAGTCAAAAGAAAGATTCTGAAAAAGAAAGTTGTCTGAAAACGTTCTTTCGCAGTTCTTAAACAAACACACCCGAAAATATACGATCCTATTTTTTAAATAGATTTGCTTCTTTCTTTTTATTATTTTGAAATTATTATTCACATATTCGATCAAAAATAAAGTTTTAAAAATTGCGGACAAAAAGCAGTCTGAAATACATTCCATATTTCATAAACAAACACATCCGAAAATATAACGTTTTCCCCTATTTTAAAAGTAGACTAGCTTTTCTCGCGCATGCGTAACAGCTTCCAGGGACCTTGCTTCCGTGGTCGGACAGTATACACAAAAATTGTTATAATAAACGTCAACTCTTTATTCAAAAACAATTATATATATATATATATATATATTTCTACATTGTATGGAAATTAATTTGCAAGTAAATGACTTTCAGAGTCAAAGTTCTGCAGAAAATTTTGCATTATAGAGACTACTTACTGCATAAGCAGAAAACTATTTGATTTAAATAAATGCTAATTATAAAATATTCGGTGCAGTATCGGAGTGAACTTTTAGAGTGACACATTCAATGAAAACCAAATGATATAGTACTGCAAGATAAAAATTTCCAACTGCAACTAATTGCATATCTTGTTTCAAAAGGTTGTTGAAACAATTTATATTCAAAGCCGATGCAGAAAATTATGTAGCCCCCTGTAAGAATTAATTAGGCTCATCATGTTTCACAAATTAAAAACAAAATGCTATTCAAACTCAACGTTAACCGAAGGTAAGACGTTAATTAATGCATTTATTCGTTTGAGTTAGTAAAATGAAATCTAATTTTATGATGAAATTGGTGTTAATATTTAAATATTCCATAAATTACAAAGCAGGTATTATCCCTTGTTTAAAAACGGTTAATTATGTACTTGAATCATAGTTAAACTTTAATTTATATGAAATAAGATCTCCCTATTCGTATGATATTTAAATCATTCAAACTGGAAAAATGTAACTTTATGTTACATTAGACACAGTCAAAAATTATTAAAAAGCTTATTTGCAACTATAAAGTGTCCCAAATGTGTGTGAAAATTGGTTTTGATGGTTCGCATCACATTCTGTATCTTTAAACATATGTTCTCTATAACAAACTGCAGCTTCTTTTACAGTTATCAGTTCTACATTTTTATTAAATGTAAGTTTTTCAAAAAAGCCATTTAGCAGTCAGAAAAAATTATGCTTCAGAAATCCTTGTACACTGTGCAAAAAGAAATGCTGCTTCGGGTATAAAAAGAAGTAATAACGTAATATTTAACGTATATTAAAAGTAATATTTCCTAGTAATAGCCGTAAAGATAATTGCATGTAGCACTATCTTTTATTCACAACTATACAGAATAAATAACATATGCAACAACGCTGAAGATTTTATTGAGGCATGTAGCATTTTCGAGGAAAACCTAAGTAAGAACAATTTCCCTAAAAATTTCGGCAATTTAAAAGTTTTAAAAAATGGCATTTAGACTCAGGTATATTTTAAAGACGTTTAAAATAAGGTTTCTGTTTTCATTTGTTTAAACTTCAATGAGGTGTGACGCTGTGGTTTTGCTACAGTGACGTTACTTCTAGGGAAAAATTGGCTCCAGTTTCGCCATAACCGTCACCTACGGAATTACGGTATGTATGCATCTTTGGCTTTTCATTAGTATTGTATGTGTACTTGCATGTATGGTGCGTTGCTCCTTTATTGTAAGTTGTCTGTGTCTTTTTTGATCTTTTGACTAAATGTTTCAATGGAGATCTCGGGGCCTTGGGATGTCTTTTGGTTATACCTGCATCCTATTCCAAAAGTTCCCCTTGAGGTAACTGATTTGGTTAGGCTCCCTGATGACGAGACCAGCCGGTTACCTCGATTTCTGGTTCAGTTCCGGCACTACTACAGAATCTTGCCTCTGGTAAGTGGAGCCCTGAAGTGATTGATTTCTGTTTATTTTTGTCTGCATTATTTTTATAATTATCTTGCTCTGTTGGATTATTTATTTTTAGTTATATTTGTTCATTTTCAATATGAGGATATGAAGCAACAGCGCGATCTTGTTTGGCAGTCTATGTTCGCTTTTTAATTTTTTTGTTAGTTTGGTTTGTTTATATTATTTTACATTACATATCAGACCTAATATATACAACATTCTATGAAAATGTCAGAGATATTTTCTTTGTTTAGCGAAATTACGATTCGTTGGTCTTTTTCTACAAAAAGGGTTTTATTTCATGAAAAATATTACCAATAAATGTTATTATACGACAAAAATGTTTATTGTGTACCTATTTCTACCAATAACCTCATCAAAAAAGACGTGGGATCCATCTCAAACCACTGGACCGTTAGAGAGTTAAGAAAACCTGATAGTGGATAATTTAAAACTGTCTTTTACAAATGACATAATTTAAAACTTTCCTTCGGCTCCAATATTCAGCTCCTTTTTTAATTTTTTTAATGTGTTTAGAATTTATAGGGAATAAAATATAAACAAAAATTCAGAGATTTATTTAAAGGTTTAAATTTGATACATTGGACAATTAACTGACTACGCATTAATCTGTTTGAAATGGTCTAATCATAACACACTAAGTTGTACAATGAAACGTAACTGCTGAAAATGTTAAGATATGGAAACGTATATTGGAAGAAATACTAAGTTAAAATATTTTATGAAAATACAAAATATTTCTCTTACTTCCCATAAGAATTCCTATAAAAGCGTTCAAAATCTACTCCATTTTTCGAACAGTTCTTGAATTATGGTCCCATAAATGACAAAATTTTCTCAAATACTGGCGTGTAAAATACATTTTCCAAATCTCCGAAATGAAAATATTTTACTGCACTGCAGAGAGTATAACTTCAAGAATTTATATTGAAATATTTTTGATTTAAAATTCTAATTTCTGTTAGCCACACCGCAGGTTTTTGAATGCAAATAAGTATTAAATCTTTTCTACTGAAAGTCTTTCCCTAATTTATATCAGAGAGTTTAAACTTCAGTTTTTCAATTTTTTTTGGTCTACTAAATTATATTTTTAAGGTTTTTTTCTCATTTTTTAAACTTTCAATAAAGAAAGAAAATAACATCTGACAAACACTTGAATCTTTGTAAGTAAACGTTGCACATAAAATTAGCTATTATAACAATATATTTTAAAAGATCAGATGGTTTTTACGTATCCATCCTATTAGTTACATTTTCGTTGGTAAATATTATTTCAGGCACAAAGACCAATTTATATACAGGATGGTCATAAAAAAACTTTGCCGATATATGGACTTCTAGCGCCTGTTCCATTCAACCAATCGAGATGAGATTTCAGATATAATTATTCAGAGGTATGAGCTCGGGATTCTGTGAACGGCAACAAAGTGGCGCTCACGGTTACGGTTATAGATACAGAAACTGGAAATTTTCGAATGGCAACGCCCACTTTTTCCCGTCGCAAAATGCTCACCTCATGCGAAAACCCTAAACAGCGTTGGGACGGTACGTGTATCACAAAAAACGGACGCGTTGTGCGCGCACAGAAAACAGCTTTGCGAACGGCCAATAAAAACACGATGATGGCACCCATGTGCAAAATGTGTAATTCAAATAAAAATTTTATTTTGTCCGATCTGTGTTGTCATCAGTGATTGGTGTCTTGCCTCTTTCATATGCAAATTTCCTCCGTGCGCCCCGATCGTCTCTTTGTATGCCTTTCGCAGAGCTGTTTTTTGTGCGTGCATAACGCGTCCGTTTTTTGTGCTCCACGTACCGTTCCGACGCTATATAGGGTTTTCAAATGCGAGGAGCATTTTACGACGGAAAAAGTGGGCGTTGCCTTTCGAAAATTTCGAGTTTCTTTACCTATAACCGTAACCGTGAGTGCCAATTGGTTGCCATTCACAGAATCTCGAGCTCATACCTCTGTATAACTATATCTTAAATCTTATTTCGATCGGTTGAACGGCCGCTAGAAGTCCATATATCGGCAAAGTTTTTTTGTGACCACCCTGTACATCATATTTTTTGTATTAACTCTTGAATTTTTACCAACTTTTAGTAGACGCTTGTTCAACTAATATACGACTTTTAATAGACAGTTTAACATTATAACCGAAAAAAAAGTATATTCTCAATACCTTTAAGGCTGCTATGTACTAAGAAAAAAAATGGTATTTCCCTTTTCCTCTTCTTGCAGACTCTTGTGGTGGGACGAGTCCAGTTGACAGTTCGAGAATTTCACCCCCCTTAGGATTCACATTTTGAGGGATTGTAATGGCTCTCTCTCTATAGGGGGGTTAAGCGCTGCCCTCAAATTTTTAATTTAAATATAAATTTTTGTCAACTGATTACAGGTACATAAATGCTGGTAATCAAATAAAATTGGTATTGTCAGATAGCCTGAACTTTTCTGCAAAGCGCTACAGGATTCATTTTATAAATTTCGTCCACCGAAGGAATTTATGAGCGTTTAAAACACTCTATACCAGATTTTTCCCCGAAAAATTTTAATTTTAAAATATTAATCGCATTTTTTTTAAAAAACGAAAAATGTACACAAATGTAAAATTTCTCTCTCTATGAGGGAGTACAATTTTTTTTTAAATCTCTGAATCCAAGTCGGCAATCCATGGACAAATTTTCTCCATATGTTAATATTGAGGTTAGCGAATCCAATGGGGTTAGTACATAGCAGCCTTAACAGAGGGAAGTCACCTTTATGAACATTTGTTCCAGCTACATTTCTGATAGAATTTCACTTTTCCATTGTTTTAGACATTCCGCCTAATTTTTAGCTGATCTAGAAAGAGAAATCTAGGGAATACTGGGTAAATAATGTTTGCACATTTCGCTCATGTCGCTATATTAAATACTATAAAAGTTATTATGGTTTATCGATCAAATAGCAATCTGTTACCAGGACCACTACATATAAATCAGATTATTCCTATCCTGTTTAGTTGATTCTTTTAGTTCCATCAATTTCTACCAACGAGTTAAATGTGATAATTCTTTTAGCCTACCAATGTTCACTTTTAGAAAACCTTTTGAAAAATAGAAAAAAGATACAAAATGAATTTCTTTCGATCAAATCTTAAAACTCATCTTTTATTGAAAACGTTACATTTTATGTCAGGGGAAAGACTTTTCAAAACACAGCGAGAAGGAAAAGAAAAATTCATGAAATCATTTTTTATAGTTAAGAGTTCAGATTTGTGGATTAAATTTATCAGTGGTTACAAAATCCCCCATAAACCATTTTAATTTTTTTAATTATGCTTCCTTTTTCTACTTACATTATTTTACAACAAGCAACAACTTAAGCTTTTTCTTTACAATTTTGCACTATTAGGAAAAGCGTTTTTTATTTTATTTGAAAAAAAGTTAAAAACCCTGCATTCTGATACTCGGCCCATCTAAAGTTTATAAGATTTTTTTCGTCCCATTCGTTTTTATTTCCCCTTTTAATCACAACGACAAAATAAAGAGCAGCAGTGTTTGAACAAAAATCTTTATACAAATTTACAATTTTTAAAACGTTTCCCTGGTAAAGAAAAAGGAAACTCATTCAAATGTTTAATGCTATTTTTTCGCTCTCTAAGAACTAATCATGTATTAAAAGAATAAACAACGAAAAAGTGCGCTCATTTCTCTTTCACATTTTTTTGGCTGCTTGTGGTAGATTAAGAAGGTTTTGTTATTTCTAGACTGAGAAATTGGTTAATATGTTTTATAAATTCATTTAAAAGAGTTTTCGTTGTGGTATAGTTTTTTTTTTTCACTTCAAATCAATAATTTACCAACAAAACATATTTTTTAACATATTTGAGAATTCTTGCGAGGTATCCAACAAGATGCAATGTTTAAATACTATTTTTATACTTTTACCATGTTTTTATTAACTTGCTCTCTTGTTTGTTTGTGTGTTTGTCCCTTACAAATCTTGCAATCGATTTTTAACCAACTTCTCGACTAGCTACACATTTGAAACTTTTAGAATAGCTCAGAATACGAGGACAATGCATTTTTTTATTACTTTTAGCCGTCTTTAAGCAGATTTGAATTAATTTTCTGTTAATTTTGTTTTGTAGACTGGTGCAGCCATCTAACGGCCGGGACGAGAACGAAAGGTTAAACGCATGTTAACTTCCAATAAACTTCATTTTCTTTCAAGTTGATGGGATAATTCATCAAAAAAAATTATAAAAAGTATTAATACATAGAATTGTCAAGTTTATATGATTCAACAGAAAATTTAAAAACATGGTATATAAAAAATTCTTTTTATCTTGTAATTATTTAGATGTGCAAATACTAGCGTAGTTTTGAAGGTGATAAAAGCGAATAAGCCATCAAAAGACTTATCTGTTTTCAAGAGTATATTTAACTACTTTTTAATGCATTTAGGATCCGAAAATCGTCGCTTTACAAGAATCATGTTTCAGTATTAGACAAGCGAACGAAATTTTTACAGTTTCGATCAAGATATTGGATATTTTAATTAAAGAGCTTGTCACATAAAATAAGATTTTCCTAGTAAAGAAAAAAATGCTGTTTATTACCTTATTGGTTATGGATTTTAAAGCAAAATCTACCACGATATATTTTTTTTCATTTTGTCTAAGTATATATTTTGGTACGCTCAAGATAAAGCACTCTATGTGATCTTTCAAAAAGAATCAGTTTCCAAAGTATTTTTTTTTCTAATGGTAGTTTAAAGACAATTGAGCCGGAAAACATAGAAAAAAAGACATATAAATCATGACAAAACAAAATTCGGCTACAGTAATAGTCTATGAAGTCAGTAAGTCCCTTGCTTCCCAATAACGATTGGGAAGTTGAACCTTTCGAAGAGCCGGACGGGAAAGCAGGTGAGTCTCATTTATCATCTTCCCGAAAATCACAGAGCCTGTAGAAAAGATGAGCGAACAATTTTGAGGAGATAGAAATTTTGATAAACAGTCTTGCCCGGACCCCAGGTGAAATTCAGCAACAGCTCTACGTCTTGGCCACTTATAGATGTCTTAATTCACCGGGGCATTTGATAACTATTTTCAAAAGCCCCAGTAAAATGTAATTTGACAGAAAGATAAAGGCGGGCAATAATTGTTTGCTTGCTTTGATAAAAATGAAACATTACGCGTATTGTAACTTTTTTTACACCTACAGGCAGCAGCGCGCTTCCTGTAACGATATGGTCAGTTACTCCCGGTTAGTTGAAATATAGATTAATTCAGAAATACGGAGTTTAGGTTTTAAAACAAATTATTTAATTATGTATACTGTATACACACTTAAAGTACAAAACATATTACATCCATAGTCGCCCTAAGGCACCGGGGAGTTAGGATTCTTCCCCAAACAGTCGGAGTCCACCGACTATGTGAAACGGCGCTAAGCCCGGGATTCAAAGTTCCCTAAAAATGCAATTTGGCCCTAGGCCGAAGAAGTGTCCATCACCTTCTAGGTCAACTCATCTATCTGCCTCTCTCGCTGTCTGAGGTTCTCCACGAAAAACTTCCAAACGCCTCCTTCTCGAACACCGTCGCCCTCTCATTTGTTGGTTCATTTTCATGGACACTTATTTGTTGAAACCAGTGACTTCAGCTACTTACCGATGTTCGAGAATTTCCCACGCAGAGGGGTCAACGTAACTAATCGAGCCTTTTGCGCTTGAAGAATCTCCGACTCTCGATGTGGGGTCTTTGTCGCACGGCACACTCTGGCGAGTGAACAAGAAGGGAACTCCGCCCCCCCCCCACCACCACCATTAGCGACGACCCATCACTCACTCAGTTCGACACAAGTCGTAAATCCTCTTCACGCCCCCCTCTGTTGCCAAGACGGGCAATTCATCGAGTGACTAATGACACATCACACATTCACATGGCTAACTGCTTGAAGAATTTCCTATTCTTCACATTCCAAATAAGCACTCCAACCCCAATGTATTCCTCTTTGTCCAAAATATTCTGTAATATAACTGGAATCCAACGCTTCAAACAAACTTGAACTTCAAATTACTTGAAATGTTGCAAGAAAATTTCTTAAATATTCACAAAGTGGACGAACTATGCTAGTGGTAGTAGAGTGATTGGGTTTTTATTTACAGCGAAATAGACATTAAATTTAATTTTTCTTCTGTACAGCCACTCTTCGGAATCTTACCAAACTCTTAAATAACATACCTAAAATCATGAGAAAAATATTTGATAGAGAACTTTTATCGTCATTATTATGCAATTTACAAAATATTAATGTAAGGGAGTTATTTAAATAATGGAAACACTGACCACATCTGTGTCACAATTTTTTATTATCAAACTGTAGCTCCCCCCCCCCCCGTCTTTAACTTCCGAAACTGTATTAAATTGTCGTGGAATAGAGGGATTTCAGTCCAGTGCATAAGATAATGGTACCATTAAACCTGCCACATGCCCCAAAAATTCCAATGATGTTGGGGGGAGGGGGCGCCATGATCGAACCTTTCTCTATTGCTGTACCTCATACTCCTGAGCTTCCAATCCCATGTTTACAGGTCTTGCATGATGCGGGTGCGTTGTCATGAAAACACGTATGGTCGTTTGGGAGTAACTCCAAGTATGTTTACTCACCAGAATGTTTTCGTAGACTTCCATTGTCTCGGGACGTTCAAAGACAATTAAGAATCCTAGGGAATACCAAGAGATAGCATCCCACAGCATCAGAGAGCATTCGCCATGCTAAACAGTGGCCAACAATCACCCGGGGTGCTCCGGAAGATGCTCGCCAAACGCATACTCTGAGTGTGGTAGGAGAATTGTATACCTCGATTCTGTGGCGTTGAAGTTTTGTATTGGGGTGTATTTAAAAGCTTATATATTATATTAACTTAATAATTAAAGTTAGAATTACTCTTTACAATCTTTAAAATCAATTTACTTCAAGAGTTGCCATCTGGCCGTTAGTGGTTAGTACATTTTAAGATAGATGGTAAGTTGCGTTGTGTTATTTTTAAATGCAATAACCCATAAACAATTAATAATTATAATTAACACTGGTTCGAACTGAATGCTTCACTGTGGTGAATAATGAGCCAAAAGAAAAATGAAATTAAATCTAATAAAATTACTTAACCTTGGAGAGCACCTAGAAAATAAAATTATTTCACCTAAAAGAAAAAGCTTCAATTCTGCTGAAATAAAAAATAAAACCTAAAGCTGAAAATCAGAAAATTTACTAAAAAGGCAAGGACCGACATGACACCACTTTACAAACTAACATAACAATTTATTTAAGAATTTCCCTGACATTACAACAAATAAACTCATTAACTCCAGATCCTCTCAACATTATTCCGACAACCAAATTCAATTGAATAAATACAATTTCGTTTAAATGAGTTCTACTCTCCATAATACAAATAATTATCAATAAAACAATGCAAATAAGTGAAGTGGCTGGCGAATTAAAAAAAAACTTCTAAATGAAAAAGTGATGGGAAAAAACAAAAGAAAAAACTATAGAAAAATCAGTAAACAAAAAAAGGAAATTAAAATCATATTACCAATTAAAATGCTGCAGAACAAAAAAAAACTATTATTTTATAAAATTATGAGTGGAACCCCAGGCTAGCGCCATTTCTATAGCGTGCGGGCCGCCAAAAATCAAGACATCTCTCTCCATCGTGGGTTGCGGGTCAGCTCCCAGCCTCTTGCTCGCCTCCCCCTCTCTGTCTCCAAATCTCCATTGGACGACCTTCTCACCCCTTTGTATGGCTACTCGTGGGTGAAAATGAGTGCGTCTTCGCTCCTTGATTTTAACAGGGAAATTCGGACCAACAGAATTTGAGGGGCTTGAATTATAATTTGATAGGTAGTACAGTATCCTATTTTCAAACTCCGATCTTGCATCAATTCAGGATTTATTTTCTTTTATTTTAAACTCTGGAACTAACTCGGCGTTTGGCGATCTCAGGCGTATCCATGCGCCTACCCCTCATCAAAACGGTGGTTTCGCTTATCTCTTGGCCAGCTGCAAAAAAGGGGTTGTTTCTTGAAATGGATACTTCTGTTAATCCCTTTATCCGGTGTAGTCCTGGGTATGTGCTGTGAAAATACTGTGAAAATGGAGGAGATCTCGCCACATTGCCTACCAGCCCAGCTTACACCAGGGTTTAGGTTCATAATACAAAATTTACTATTAATTGAAAAAACAAAAATAAAACACTCTAAAATTAATAATCAACCATGTTGAATATATACCAGCTACCGAAACAAAACAATAATAAAAAAACAATATACCAGCGTACCAGTCACCTCACAATTATTTCAAAATAAGGCTTATTAATTTATCAATATTAACAATAAGGTATAACCTGTGATGATCTATTTCAAACTTAATTCTTCTTAATGTCAAAACATTTAGAGAAACTTGCGCACCTTCTCCAAATGCGATGACATTAATCAAATCAATTAATATCTGATCACCACAAGTATAACCCTTACATATATTTAGCAGAGGCTTAATAAATTGATTAAAACAAAGCACAATCGTTACTAAAATTTACTTACTTTACTAATTTATTTATCTGAATACCCGATATTAATATTAACTTTAATCACTTCCAAAACTATTAATTATCATCACAACAATTCCTTCCACCAGATGACACGCCAATCCTTTAAACTGTACTTTTTACACACCAAATTTATGCCAAACAGGAAACTGTGATTACTGCAACAGAATCATGATGACTCGCATTCGCCTCTTCAGCTATTTGCTCTACTGTAGTCTTAAGTTATTGTCCAATAATCCGCACCATCTTTCTACTGCGTGACTAATCCATGATAGTTGGTACTTCACCTCATTACATACCTCTGCTCGCCGATGACTTCGCACAAGTTGCAGCTCACTTGGTTTTTTACCATGTTTTTATTAACTCGATTTCTTGTTTGTGTGTGTGTTTGTCCAGTACAAATCTTGCAATCGATTTTTAACAAACTTCCCGACTAGCTAGACGTTTGAAACTTTTAGAATAGCTCAGGACACGATGACAATGCATTTTTTTAATACTTTTAGCCATCGTATTGAATTCATTTTCAGTTAATTTTGCTTTGTAGACTGGTGCAGCCATCTATCGACCGGAACGAGAACGGAAAGTTAAACTCAACTAAACTTCCAATTCTCGAGCCAAACGATTGATTACGCATTTGATACCTCTTTATTATGCATTTGATGATTTTCTTTCAATTTGATGATTTTCTTTCAAGTTGATGGGATAATTCATCAAAAAAAATTTAAAAGTATTTATTAATACATAGAATTTTCAAAATTATATGATTCAACAGAAAATTTAAAAACATGGTATATAAAAAGTTCTTTTTATCTTGCAATTATTTAGTGTTGTTCCCACTTTGTGATGACCCTTTGTTTTACTTTCTGTTGAACTTATCTTGTCAGTGGTATTTACCATTCCTTGCTATTTAAAAATAAATTATTTGGAATAAATGCTTGGGGAGACACCGAGATTTAGAATTATTCCGTTACCCTCGTCTCTCAGTCGTTCAAATCAGTTTCGGATTGCAGCGACAGTTTTGTTGACAACGAGCAAAGTTGACCAAAATTTGGAACTTAATCTTGTGTTATTAAAAATATACAATATATTTTTTAAAAATGCGTGTTAACAACAAAGATAAATTTTCTGTTCACGGACGCTAGACTACAGATCCGTTCCACTGTGCCGTCTTTTAAAGGAAACAGTTCTCAATCGACGGACCACACTTAACTACAGTACAGCACTGTGCAAATTAATTGGGACAAGCTTCATATTTCATAAAATTCGGCCTTTCCCAGGGATTTCCTACCTGAAGCCAATTTCAACTGTATTTTTGTCACGAAGGGAGGTTGGCCTTGACTAGTCTAAACTGGTTTGACCACATGATCATCATACGTAGAGCATTTTCGCGTCAGTTGCGTTTCATCTACTGTAAGAAGTGGTCGATTGTGTGAGTTGTCCGGTTCTCGCGTCTATGACAAACGCTCCCAGGAAAAGGACTAGAATTGTTACCCTTAGTCAGCATACCTCTCTGACTGCGAGGTATATTGCTGCAGCAGTTGGGGCTGGAAAATCCAGTGTTTCCAGAATTATTAATCAGCAAAATAAGTTTGGGACAGTTTCTCGAAAACGGAAGAGTAAACGTGGGCGCAAACGTAAGACAACACCTCTGACAGACAAATTTCTTGTGCGAAATAGTAAAATGCATCCTCGCAAGACAAGTACAAATCTTCAGAGAGAATTATTGGCTACTGGTGTGGGCGTTGACTCATCGACAGTGCGACGAAGGCTTATTGAAGCAGGGAGTTGGACAAGAACACCAGTCCAAAAACAGTTATCACGTGCAATGAAGAAGAAACGTTTGTATTGGGCCAGGAAATACAATATATATATATATATATATATATATATATATATATATATATATATATATATATATATATATATATATATATATATATATATGTGTGTGTGTGTGTGTGTGTGTGTGTGTGTGTGTATATATATATATATATATAAATATATATATATATATATATATATATATATATATATATATATATATATATATATATATAAAATCAATAGAATATATATATATAATCAATAGAAATCTACATATTAAATCACGTTTAGAGTCGAAAAGATAACGTAACGAACTTCGTTCCTGACGGGGGTCCCCCGACCGCACATTTTTTTTTTTTTTTTTGTGAAATGGTTTCGATCAACATTTGTCAGGCAAAGCGCTTGAGAACCCATCAGGGAACAACATCTTAGTCAAACAGTTAACACCCTCAAAAGCAGATGCTTTGGGGTTTATTTTACATCTGGAGGACCTGGCAGCTTAGTACCAGTTGAAGGAATGATAAACTCCAAAAAATACATTTAAAATACTTTAAGACAAAATTGTGCCTTTTATGCAAACGTTCGCTGGCGGTGTTGGTGCATTTCAACAAGATCATGCTCCGTGCCTTAAGGCTGCTATGTGCTAACCCCATTGGATTCGTTCACCTCAATATTAACCTATGGAGAAAATTTGTCCACGGATTGCCGACTTAGATTCAAAGATTTTTATTTAAAAATTGTACTCCGTCATAGAAAAAGAAAAATTACTTGTGTACATTTTTATTTTTATTTTTAAATGCAATTAATATTTTAAAATTTAAATTATTCGGGGGGGAAAATCTGATATAGTGTGTTTTAAACACTCATAAATTCCTTCGGTGGACGAAATTTATAAAATGAATTCTTTGTCGCTTTGCGGAAAAGTTCAGGCTATCTGACAATACCACTTTTATTTGATTATCGGCATTCATGTACCTGTAAATAGTTAACAAAAATATATTTTAAATAAAAAATTTGGGGGCAGCTCTTAACCCCCCTATATAGAGAGAGCCATTACAATCCCTCAAAATGTCAATCCTAAGGGGGGTGGAATTCTCGAACTGTCAACTGGACTCCTCCCACTACAAGAGTCTGCAAGAAGAGGGAAAGGGAAATACGATTTTTTATTAGTACATAGCAGCCTTACTTCTAAGCTAGTAAAGAAATTTTTTCAAGAAAAGATATTGACACTTTTTGATTGCCCTAGTAATTCTCCAGATGTCAATGTCATCGAAAATTTGGGGAGCATTGTGAAGAGACGTTTGAGTAAGATGGACTGCTCAACCAAGGGAAAAATGATTGAGAATGACATAAAAGTTTGCTTCCGTGATGACGACGTCAAAATTTTATGTTCTAAATTAGTAGAAGCCATGCCGAAACTTGTACAGGATATCATTAAAGCTATAGGAATACATAATAATTGCTACTAGATTGCTATACCATGCATTTTAGTGAACTTATACTAATTAAACAACATATGAGAAAATGTTTGTGTTCGTCCCAATTAATTTGCACAGTACTGTAAGTCCTCGAATTATGCGGTTTCGAGTTACGTGGATTCGTATATACGCGGTTGTAATTTCCAGATTTAATACGACGATAATTTCGAAGAAAAGAGGTGTTTTAACAGAAACAAAGGAGAAACTGTTGATAAATTTGGATTGCAGAATTCCGTCACAAACGCATACCGATGTGTCTTGCTCTAATGCAAGCGAAAGCGTTAAGTATTTTTTTACATGTTTTTATTAACTCGCTTTCTTGTGTGTTTGTGTGTTTGTCCAGTTCAAATCTTGCAATCGATTTTTAACTAACTTCCCGAATAGCTAGACATTTGAAACTTTTAGAATAGCTCAGGAAGCTCAGAACACGATGACAGTGTATTCTTTTGATACTTTTAGCCTACTTTAAGCAGATTTGAATTCATTTCATGTTAATTTAGCTTTGTAGACTGGTGCAGCCATCTATCGGCCGGGACGGAAACGAAAAGTTAAACGCGAGTTAACTTACAATTAACTTCATTTTCTTTCAAGTTGATGGGATAATTCATCGAAAAATATTTTAAAAAGTATTTATTAATACATAGAATTTTCAAGTTTATATGATTCAACAGAAATTTTAAAAACATGGTATATAAAATTTCTTTTTATCTTGCAATTATTAAAAATTTAAAACACAAACACTGGGATGATGTCGATGATGGTAAATATCGACTTACGCGCTTTCTACTTCTTACGCGGAAATGTTCTGGAACGAATTACTCGCGTAAGTCGAGGACTTACTGTGCTAACCACCGCAAACAGATTTGCAAACGAAAATACACCACGCCATTTATAATCATCAAAAAACGAGTTCCTTTTCCATTCCGAAAAGGGCCTTCCCATGCATTATTCACGCGCGGTCGCCAAACGCCGAAGAAATGGCTTCCGACGACTTAGTCTGAGGATTTCGGCTGGCATCGACTTAGACTCTGAAACGAAAACGCTCGTCTCCTTAATGCGTTTATACTTGCAGCGTCGAAAGAGAGAGAGAGAGAGAGAAAAAAATGGCGCGAAAAGGACCTATTAGGTACCGAAATGCTTTCCAAATGGGATAAACATAGAAGATGAAGGGAATTGTATTTCCGCTTTGGAATAAAAGAAAACACAATATTTCATTGAAAATAAGTATTAAGTTGCAAATATGTATCCCTGGCTGCTGAAAGAAATAGAAATAATGACTGTCTGGAAAAGAATAAACACTATTTGTATCGGATTATTGCTGAAGAAAGGTGTTCCGAATAAAGAATTTTGAAAAACACGGATCCAAATCTTGCTCAGAATATTTTATTAAGAATGTGTATTAAGTTTGCCGATTTTTTTCTTCAGTTAGCCGAATGATCTAATCTAGTATAAAAACTTCTGTCCGATAAAATCCGCAAGCAATATTTTATCGTCACCACAGATAATAGGGTACTAACTAAAGCAAAAATATAATACAGCATTTCCCGAAATTATGCACTTGTATAAAAAGGATTAGAAACTTCGAGTAGGTCGTTTCAAGAGGGAATATATTACTATGAGCTTTAGAACTCGAAACAGAAATTCTGAAATACCACCTGTAAGAGAGTGTTAAAAAAAAAAAAGAGCCCAAAATGCTATTGAAGTCCCATTAAACCTTTCAGGAGCAACAAACTCCACCTTTTGCACAGTGCAGATTTTTTTTTTACCTAAATAATCTTGAAAATTTTTCCAATTAAAATTTGCAATTTTTTTTACTTCTTTAAACTGATAGCAGATGGCAGCAGTAGCCATTTTTCTGCTCATCTAACTGGAATACATTGTTTTCAACTGAAAAAAAGGACTAGATTCATGCGTTTGCACTGGGCAAACGGCGCCCCTCACAGGGTTAAGCCCAATTAAAATAACATTTCATAAAGAATGTGGGCTAAATTATTGTCAACACCTTTTTTTCTTCCTGCCAAGTACTTATATTTCTAAAAACTACTTCCTGATAAAATTGGCAAGCAAAAATTTGTCCCCGGCACAAAAAATACACCACTTGCAGTCGAACATAAAATTAATTTCCCGAAGCAAAGCAAGTTAGGATAAAGATCGGATTTAAACTTTAAGGGGGACAAAGGACCTCCTACCTTGAATTTTTTAATTTTCAATTTTTAATACAGAATGAGAATAATATTCATTTTTACTAAAATTGTTGGGATATTCAAGGCCCATTCCCAGTTTGTCGCCAAAGGCTGCCATAGAGCTCAACCACTGCCAAGGTTGGCGTACTAATGTCAGCACATCGCCTCTTGTCTCTCTGGCGTGCGGATGTGTTTACAAGAGGGGCCCGTCCCGTAGGCGCTCCCTGTTTTAGATCCTTTACTTAATGTGTATAGTTTCTGCTGTAAATAAAGCTTGATGTAACTAACCACTCTGCTAGACATCATTGCAAATAACCTAACAAAAATGAAGACCCTTAGAATTCAAAATAATGATTTTCTTCGGCATAATAATGCCTGATTTTCAAAAAGATTTTCAAACATGCTAGCTTTTTTTTTTCAAAATTCTGCATTCACATCCCATATCATTTAAAAGCCTTCAATTTTTAATGTGGGTTTACCATGTATAGTGTGAGCCAAAAATAATGGTGGATTTTCAAATGGTTATACCCATGCAACACATCATATTGCAGACACGAGTCATACGTAAAATGAAGGAGAAACTCTCCAAAATTATGTGTGCGAACGCTTACATGCAGACTCCGACAGACCATAGACCTGTAATATACGGTCCCCTTATTTCAGCTCGATGCGACAGACTCCGGGACTAGCGCCAAAATATTCCGGAGAATTCCATTTTCCAGTTAGACGGAGCTCCTCCACATTTTACCCCAATCGTGCGGGAATTTCTTAAGGAAACATTTCCTCAGCGATGTGTCGTAAGAGAAGGGTAGATTGCCTGGCCTCCATAGTCTCCATACGTAACCCCCAAAATAGAAATCCATGGGGGGTAATGTAAAAACACAACTGGATTCCGTTCATGCCCGAAATCTGGACCATTTCAAAGAAAAAAATCACTGAAGCTGTTTCGGCTATCCGGCCGCATGTTCTCTGTCGTGTATGAGAAGAGGCTGGACATTGTATTGACGTCTGCAGGTCAACTAAGGGAGCACACATCGAAGTCTGCTGCATAGATAAACTTGGAGATTCTCATCAATTTGACGTATATTTCATCTCTCTACAATGATTTGTTCCAAAGCCATAACCATTTAAAACCCCATCCATATGGGGGGGGGGGTATATATATATATAAACATAACTGTGCATTAATTTTTTTTTGTATAAAATTCTTCTCTGATGCGGCAGACGGTTACTTGGACATTATCCTTATCGTCATATGACACCGCGGTTTTGCTGGCCACTTTCTGGTAGCATTGTACCAGTGGACCAGAATTATCCCCTTATGGGCCGGTCCGTAATTTTGAACCGAATCAGGGGTCACTTGACCCCGTGCATCACACAAGGCATCACACTTGACCCCGTGCGGGATCAAGTGTGACGATACCGGAACACTTGACCCCGCACTTCCAGAAGTAAATTCTGTATAAAATTCAAAAGTAATTTTTTTTTAATCTGCCTGTTTTTTTTAATGTTTTATTTTATTTCAGTGTCTATTAATTTGAAAAATATTTGAGGTCTTAAAGAGTGATGCACAGTTTTGTGATAAACAGCGCAATTGACAATCGTGAGAAATTTGAAAGAAATCAGAAGAAAATCAAGGCGCATGCAGCGATTTGAAAAATTGAAACAACTTTGAAGAATTTTTTGAAAAGCAGGTCTTATTCTTCCACAAAATACTTATTTGTGAATTCTAAGTGACTTCAAAGTAGTTAAAAAGAATATAAATTATTCTCATTTTGTATATAGAGTAAAATATTGAAAATTTAAAAAAAAAACACGCGGTTGGAAGTAACTTGTCCCCTTAAAATGGTGGCTATATGGTAAATGATACTGATCAAAACTTTAGTTCCCAAAACGGATATTCGAATATAACTTTAGTACCTATCCTCCATGAAATGCACAAAATAATAAAGTACAAAATGCTTTCTAAGTCCTTTAACATAAAGTAAATACACAAGACAGCTGGGGCATAAATACCATTGCAATTTTTAGATAGAATACATTTCCGGGTTCTACATTGTTTCCTTTTCTAAGCTAGTCATATAGGAGATAGTTTTTAAAATGTTCTATTGAAATAAAAGCTAGCCAATAAATACTTTATTTCTGTAACAAATGGGACAGCAACCTTCCAATAAATTACGGATTCCAAAACCAAATCAAGCATAATATAACCATTCGCAAATATATTTTACACAAAAAGAACTTGAAGAGAAAAATAAAATAACCCCCCCCCCACACACACACACACACACATTTTGGAAGGTGTCTACTTATAAATAAAGAATAATTCAAGTTAAATTTAACATCACAGCGAAACGGTTTATTTTGAGAGGATAAAGTATTTTAATTTATTTTTTCGAGATTCAAGTATTGAATTATTGTTTTGTGGTGTAACCTCTTTATTTTCACCAAATAATGCTTTTGATGGCAATCTTTTTAATTTATATTTGCACTTTTCAAAATCACGGAATTTAGATTTTTTCGAGCAACATTGCCGATCCGGTGCAATTTTCCTGAAAACATTTTTTTTTCCCCAGAGACAAGATATTACATTTCCAGCTGACCGATGGTAGCAATCAAAGACCATCTTTCTTCCTCAAAGACCCGTTGAATGGTAAATAAAACTTACAACTCAGTTTTCCGAGGTCGATTTTGACAAAAATTGTTTTATTCCGTTCTTTCTCATTTCATTCCGATTTTATTTATACTAATATGATTCTACTCATTACTTTAGATTCTCTCTATTTTAATTATCCCTGTATTATATTTCAAACATGTCATCTCAGAGTTTAACCCCTTAACGATCGCTTAATTTTCGAGAAAACGGAAAGTAAAATTGCCTATTTTTTCAGGATGATTCCATTTACTTCTTGATCTGCTACATCTAGTTTTAAAACAACTATCCACAATACTTTATAAATAATCTGGTGCTGCCATCTGGTATGTAAAATAAGAAATAAAAAATTTTCATGGTAAATGAAATGGATTGTTTGAAACTTTTTTGTGCTTTACTTTTAAACATTCCAGCCCGGAAATATCATGGCTACGATAAAAAAAAGGGCGAAACCTCACCCCGTAATTTTGACGGCAGCGAAAAGGGGTTAAGCATTGTATAAACAGACAGACAAAATGCTGGGCACTTTCTGGGGTATAATTTTAAGTCTTTCCTAGTTTTGTTCAGGGTATCTGAATTTGTTTGGTCATTGGGAAGTTTTTATATGGATAATATTTAAATCTCAATTGCCCAGGAATATGCTAAATATATTTTATAAAATCATCCACCTCTACCAACGGTCTCCTTGAAACTGCAGGACGTCACAGGATTTATTGATGTCACTACAGGTATATCTGTCAAGGCATCCCAAACTGTAATCAGCACGTTGTTACGTTCCTGACAAACTAAACCTCTTTTTACACTTCACAAAAGAAAAGGAAAGACAAGTATCCTTTGATAAAGTAGATCCTTTGATAAGGTAGATTAAGTATTTTTCAGATGCTTTTTGCTTTAAACACAAACTGTTGTGAATTATTATCTAAAGTAGAAAGCAATAATGTTTTTTTTATCCTATGCTCGTCTACGACCTCTCGGTGTCATGAGTCGACGAGCAGCTCAATACAAAGATGAATGATAAAAACAATCGCCGAAGGCTCCGTCAGTAACACATAAAGGGAAACATTCTAGAACAGCAGGGCATATGCTGAGGTGCTCTCCAGTCATGGGCAAGCCATAGTCGCAAAGAGGACAGGTATCTGTACCTGCCAGTCCCATTGGATACAGGTGGCTAAGTAGTCGTGACCAGTGGCAAGTCTAAAGAAAGGGGAGGAAAAAATCTGGTAACCAGGAATTTTATAAAAGTTAGGTTTATTAGTTGAAGCACCACACTCAACAATGCCCATGATGTCCATATTATGTTTAAAAATAAAAATCTTCCGTTCAGTCAGCTTGTCAAATGTTAAACCAACATTCCAAAAAGATACATATAGTAAAACTGGGTTTGTCCTAGTGTAGAAAGAGACTTTTATATTATTAAAACTATTAATCATATTGCACTTGTATACAGAAAGGGCTGTTTTCAAGGCGACAAGTAGTCAGTCGTTTAGCGAGAACAGGGGTCACCACGAGTAGGCGACTGATATTAACCCCCAGAAAGCAATAATCGTATCAGTAACACGGTTAAAACAAAACATGTGGTGGTTTGACCATCATTATTTTAATCAGTTAGCTAAACTGTAGGCTCTGTACACATACAAAGAACGACAACGAATGAAGAGTCGTAAACTTCCTTGGATGTACCACATAGAGAACGAACTGTGGCAAAGGCAAACCAATGCCTTTGCTGGTGTTCGTTGTTCGTTGCTATAAGTTTACTCGCCTTATAAAGAAAACGGAAGTAACGCGAGAGAGGCGATACGTTATGCGAAAGTTTTTCCAGACGTTTAGGTACGGGAGTAATCGAGACATAGATTTTGTTGCATCAGTTAATCAGTTAGCATCAGGAATGCGTTCACACAATTATAGTGGCGGAAGATCCCGACCGATGTCAAACATTCAGAGTTCTTATAATTTTCCAACAGCTACAGTCTTGACACCAGCATAAGGTATGTTTAACATTACCTAGTATGTAACTGGCGTATACCAAACACAAGTCAGCCTTGAAACCGAAATTAACTTGGCCGACCGATGGCCTAATACATTAGTATACGATTTAAGTGTAATAGCTGTTTAGATTCAAGTTCATATGCGCAAATAATCGTCTTGCAGTAGACACACGTGAACAAAGTTGTTTTTGTCGATTTATGATGTGACTGGTGAACTTACAAAAAAGGAACACGAAAGAATACAAAACTTCAAAACAGGCACTTTAAGAATATTCATTATTCCAGAAGATACCTTGCCTCACAAAATCGATCGGCTGCAGAAAATCCGTACCTTGCATGTATGAACTATCCGTGAGCAAATGTTGCACACAGAGATGTCAGTTTGGGCTACGGAGAATGCCGATTCGAAAAAGATGTCCCGGTAGACAATTAGGACAAGTTCGAAGTCGGAAGGCTGCAAGAGCTCTAGGGCGATTCAAATCCGGAACACCAGTCTCTAGTACTGCTTTCCAGGTCTTAGTGGGGATCCGGTCTCTCAAAAGCTGAATGGCAATATTCCTACGGCTGAATAATCTAATTTCGGCAAATTGTACATAGTAGATAGTTAAATATTATAAATAGAAACAAAATAGTTTAAAAGAACAAGAGAACATAATTTTTTACTTTTAAATAAGCTATTTTTGACAGCAAGATTTTCTGGAAAATATTTTTTTCTATTTCTGCGAGATTGTATATATCAGTTACGCCAGTACCTTCGCATATTTACGTCATTTGACGGATACATTTGAGTTCATGCATACGTGTATTGCAAACTATAGTGCCA
This sequence comes from Dolomedes plantarius, assembly GCA_907164885.2. NCBI lineage: Eukaryota > Metazoa > Arthropoda > Arachnida > Araneae > Dolomedidae > Dolomedes > Dolomedes plantarius. Next base: position 157,858,263 of record OU015500.1, read on the forward strand.
CTGCAGTGGCGTAGCGAGAGGGGGACAAGGGGGGTCTATCATGCCCCGGGCGACACTTGCAGAGGAGGCGCCAAATGGTTCTTTTCACTAATTCTATATATTATATTACTATGTATTTTTCGGGGAAGGGGGCGCCAAAAAGGTATCGTGTCCCGGGCGCCAGTTATGCTCGCTACGTCACTTTGCCACTGACATTTTCATCCTAAAGGACGTTTATGCGTACAACGAACGAAGGGCCACGAACACATGGGGCCAAATGTCAACAAAACCATTCGGCGTTCTGTTTGAAATCTGGTGGGCCATCCACATTTCACAAACCGAAAGCTTGTGCAGCCGTTCCTCCATTTTCGCTGTGGGGAATACTCCAATCCATAATATACTGCGCGACTGACTATCCGATAACGAACGAAATTTTCTTCTGGAATGAAATTACAAAGCAAAAAGTAAAAATATTTCATGCTAAACTGTAGGCTCTGTACAACAAACAAAGAACGACAACGAACGAAGAGTCGCGAAGTTCCTTGGACGTAACCGCATCAGGGCCCGATTTAGAAAATTCTTGACTATAGGCACAACACGGGATGGGGGCCCCCTAACACTGATGTGGGCGTAAAATTTCCAAAATTGACACACAAAAAAAAATAATCATGAATCGTTGTGAAAGTACCATTTTACCAAGAAGTAGCTATTTGACGCGTAGAAGTTTAGAACATTATCAAATAACAAAGAGCAATACAACATATTAACGTCATCATTAAAACACCAGTACAATGCAACCAGAAAAACATATTAATCCCAAACATATTAACATATTAATTAAACATATTAGTGTTATAATTATATACACTATAACATACATATGAGGAACTATACATTTGATGATCCAATCAATCAATAAATTTGAAAGGATATATAAAAAAATTGCTATTAAAAAAGGTAAATTAAAAAAATTGAATTGGAATTTTTTTCTTTTTTTCCTTTCCAAATTAAAATTTTTAGGGCCCCCAACATTCGAAGGCCCCTAGGCCCGGGCCTAATGGAAAATCAGGACCTGTACCGCATAGAGAACTAACTGTGGCAAAGGCAAACTAATGTCTTTGCTGGTGTTTTTTTATATGTTTACGCGCCTTATAAAGAAAACGGAAGTAACACGAGAGAGGCGATACGTTACACGAAAGTTTTCTAGGCGTTTAGGTACGGGAGTAAACGAGACATAGATTTTGTTGCAACATAAATGTATGTTTATAAAATGTTGCTGAACATACGCCTTTTACACAATTTTGACAACACGGATCCACGATAGTGAAAAGTTGTTGGTAGGTGCTCTGACCTTTCACTAATCTGTGTTTGTTGATTGGTTTTAGTAGCACCACGTTATTTTTAACGTTCCTCAATAACGGTCCTTCGGAGAGAAAAAAAAATTGTCCTGCGTCGCGAGTTATAATTTTGGTAGAACGCGAAACCCAGTAGCAGTAAACAATTAATCAGAAAAGTACCAAAATGCGTCAAAAAAAAGGTAAGCAAACGATAAGAAATCCTACGTTAATAACCCGTGGTAGTTTCGTTAGAGGAGACTACCTGAAATCTATATTTTTATTTATTTTGCTACAAAACACTAAACAATTCGAGGCCTACGATTTAAAGGCGATTCTGAACGGCTACTAATACTTGGTATAGTACGTCTCCGAAAATTGAAACGTGAGACAATCCTAGTCTTTGCTTTTTAGAGTACCCGATTGTGAAAAACTTTTTAGAGACAGTAAAAATCGAATGTAGGGGGTATACAAAATTTATGAAGTTCTTGTGTATTTTTTTTTCATTTTCAAGAAATCTAGGTAATTTATACCCATTATAATCCTGTATCATTATGAATAATTTTTTTGTAAAAATAGGTAATTTCCATTTTTAAGAAATCAAGGTTACAAACACCTATCTGTAAAAATGATTAACTAGAGTTACAGGGTAGTTCAAGGGCTATTTGACTTTTGCAGTTCTCAGGTTCTTTTTTTTCCAAAATAGCAGATTTCAGTAGGTTTATTTTCATTTAAGTACGGTCAGTTCCATTAATCAATATGAATTTTTAAAGCTCCACTATTAAATTTTACGATTGCTGGCAGCCGTGCAAAACTATCATATGTATTCCACACAAAAAAATCATGTTTTAAATAAAAGAAAAATACTTTCGACATTTTTGCAGTTCATTCGTCCAGACATAAATGATAAAAGCTTTAAATTTCAACTTTACGAAAAAGTAAATGCATAATTTCTATTTGAGCTTTTTTTATTCTCTCATAACTTTTTTTTAATTGTATAAACTCTAGTTTTCAAAAATAACAGAGCGAAAAAAGATTCCAAACAAACATGTGTTTTTTTTTAGCAAACCAGTTTCGAAAGGTTTTCCAGAGAAAAATATTTTTTCACTACTTGGAACTCGACGAAAAGGCAAAAGTTTAACTAATTACTTCAACTCCATTACACGCTTAGAAATTGTTTCACCTCTGACACAATGTAGGAACTTAAAAATACTTAACTTTAAAAAAAAATATTTTCAATATTTTTTTTCTGATTTTCTTCTGATTCGTTTTCATTAGGTCTCAGACTGTTTTATATGTACGAGTTTTTCCACAAGCATACATACATACGTTAAAAAGGCTAATTAGGCAAGTGAAGAACAGCATTTCATCGCCTAAAGCAGGGGTCCTCAACCTTTCAGGCTCTGTGCCCCCCTTTAAACACTGATGTGAGGTCACGCATCCCCCACCACCACCATATGTGGTCAATACAAGTAGTACAATCGGAATGTGAAATTGAAGCTGGTTATTAAGTGAAAATAAAGAATAGATAATTTCATACACAAAATTTAATATTACTACTCATATCCTAATTTAGAACACATTATTATTACAGCATATGAAATCAAAGAATTAAATACAGATCAAATATATTTGAGGTAATCAAGGATCTAGGTGAGGTTGGCATGTAATACCAGTCACTATCACAACATTAATGAGAGGGCTGGCATTGTTTGTCCTTGACAAGTTTTCGAATATTAGGTTGTAACTGTGACAAAGCACACCTCAGGTCACTTTCAACGTCCAGCTTTGCTGGATATTTTGATTTTATGTATGCTAATGCTGAAAATCCAGATTCACAGAGATATGTGGATGAAAACTGCACTAACAACCTCAAAGCTTCCAAAGCAACTTCTGGGTAAACAGGAAAATAGCGTAACCAAAAATTTTCAACATCCATGCTTTCGAATTCCGCGTTTGCTTGAGAATCACATTTTAGGTCGATTGCCTTTTCTTAAATATGATCAGGAAGTATATCCACGTCGATTTTAAAAGGATCTCTTGTCAACTTAAACTCCCAGTTCTCTGAACTAATATCTGGAAAATAGTCTGCAATTTAATTTTGCAATGCCATCAAATGCCCTGATATAAGGTCCTTCAATTCATTTATCTGTTGCAATGGGAGATTTTTTTATCCTCTAGGACAGTGGTTCCCAACCTTGGGTACGCGTACCAGTACCGGTACGCGAATGATTTTACAATTTAAAACAAAAATCTATTAAAAATCTGTAGTACGAAAAAGAAAAGAAATGACTATAATAACTAATAATCCATACGTTTTAATATTTTAGTTTGGAATTTCTTATCCATTTTTTGTGCTGTAATATTTTATAGGGATTTACCTAATCTCAAAAGATTAGGTCTACACCTGAATGTGTTATCTATGACCGCCCCATACAAATTTGGCACTCGCCTGCGAATTATAACTGTGTCTGAGTTCTACTAAAAATTGTGTTTTGTGTTTCAAACATCTTTAAATTAATTGCATATTATTAATCAATAGTAATTGTATTATTAATAAATATTAAGAAGATGTTAAGGTAAGTGTACTAAACTCAGGAGATTTATTTAAAAATAATTTTTTATATATCCTAATTTATTTTGTTCTCCATTTCATTTTATTCCCCATTTCAAAATTTTTGGTCTACCGGTACGTCATCAAATTGTTTACAACGTACAGGTACGGTACTATAAAAAGGTTGGGAACCCCTGCTCTAGGAGGTCGTTCAATCTTGGAAGGCAGGAAAAGTTTGGCTCTGAACTCTGAAGACGGCGTTGCCAAAGAGTTATCTTTTCTGTGAAACCCTTAACTGCATCATAAGTCTTCAGAATGTTTTTCTGACATTGTAGCTACGACAATTATTGTGTTCGTGTTCGTATGTCAAAAATACGTTACGGTTACATTGTAACCGCAAAATTGAGTACAGTTAGTTTTACTTATTTTTTTTTAACTCGCGCCTCCCTTGAAATTCTTCTACGCCTCCCCAGGTTTAGAACCGTTGGCCTAAAGGAATTAAACGCAATAAGATGCATATGTGTCTACCGCATCATTATAGGTTACGCTGGTTACTCACGTACACTTAAATTGAGTACTTCTGATCCCTAAAGAGGTAAACACAGAGTTCCCCAGATCTCAGATGTGTTCTGTCTCAAGTACCAGCAGTTCAAAGGATCCGGAAAAGAATATTCTAAAAAAAGAAGCTTTTAACCCTTCATCTGGCGCGCCAATTTTTGGAACACCAGCAGGCACGTGTGGCACAAACTTTAAAGTCTCTTTCAACCTTGATTATTCCTTCTGTAATGAACTTCGTTTTTCAAATTGAAAATAATTATTTTTAGTTTTATGACAAGACATAAAATGTAGATAATAGTGAGATATATTTATAATGAAAGACCAAAGAATGCAGATACAATCTCCTTATTTCAAAACTGTTCGGTTTATTGGATCTAAGGACAACTTGCGAATCGATTCCTATTACGTCAAAAAACCTAAAAAACAATGAGATTATTCATCTTCATGATATACGGGATACCTTTTAATAGCTGCACATTTGACCGACTACATCGACTCCTGCTTTTGTCGTATTGTAATCCAGTATAATCGCTGGTTTACCACCTTTAAATCACGACTAACAATGAATGGAAAGGAATACAAGGGTCGGAAAATCAGACATGAGTTAGAAAGGGTGTAGCTACAAATAGAAACTGCTTAGAACATTCAAACCTTACATGTAAAAACAAAACAAACCAATCAAAATGACGAAAATGCTGCACTTAGTACACGGGCGCGACCGCCGAAGGGTTAGCATAAAACTAAGATTTCATAAGTAGCTCAGGAGCATTACGGATATCCTATACAACACTAGGACTTCCGTGATCGGGTCGTTTTCCCCAATGAGATGTCTCATATTTACAGTCCATTACCAAGTCCAACCTGTGCCCCCTACAAAAGGTGTCTGATCGCGGAAAATGGAGGGGATCGTTTCAAAACGATAAATAATTCATTATTCTATTTGCAAATTGTACTTTGTGGGAGCGCTAAAAAATATAACTCTGGGGACAGGTGCCTCTTACAGACGGGGTACCATTTCGGTTGGGTGCCATCTTAATTATTGTTTTAAGCTCGAAGCTAGTATATTTCTACCTAAACTGTGCCAATGATGAGAATATTCTTGCAGAAGATATCCCAGTTCCCCATACATTTAACTAATACCTCGATTTTTCACAGCAAGAATGACAAAAATAATAAAATTATGTGTCACTATTTTATTACCATGTTTTTTTAACTCGCTTTCTTGTTTGTGTGAGTGTTTGTCCAGTACAAATCTTGTAATCGATTTTTAACTAACTTCCCGACTAGCTAGACATTTGAAACTTTTAGAATAGCTCAGAACACGATGACAATGCATTATTTTAATACTTTTAGCCATCTTTAGGCAGATTTGAATTCATTTTCAGTTAATCTTGCTTTGTAGACTGGTGCAGCCATCTACCGACCGGAACGGGAACGAAAAGTTAAATGCAAGTTAACTTCAAATTAACTTCATTTTCTTTCAAGTTGATAGGATCATTCAAAAAAAATTTTTAAAAAAGTATTTATTAATACATAGAATTGTCAATTTTAAATGATTCAATAGAAAATTTAAAAACACGGTATATAAAATGTTCATTTATCCTGTATTCACTCACTCACTCTCTCACACACACACTCTCTCTCTCTCTCTCTCTCTCTCTCTCTCTCTCTCTCTCTCTCTCTCTCTCTCTCTCTCTCTCTCTCTCTCTCTCTCTCTCTCTCACACACACACACACACACACACACACATATATATATATATATATATATATATATATATATATATATATATATATAAATAAAACGAAAAAACGATTCTAACATTAATCAAAATTTTAAAACTTTACAGACATTGTCACCTCTTTATTGTTCTCGCACAATACATTCATTCGTTCATTTATTCTCTCACTCTGTCTCTCAAAAACACGAATATGTATGTGTGTGTATATATCCCTCATTAAGGTTGCTGTGTACTAACCCTATTGGATTCCCTCCCCTCAATGTTAACCTGTGGAGAAATGTGTCCAAAGTTTGTCGAGATGGCTTTCAAGATTTTTTTTTAAATTGTACTTCGTGTAATAGAGAAAGAAATTTTACACCTTGGTGCATTTTTCGTTTTTTAAATGTAAATAATATTTTTTAATTTAAATTATTCGGAAAAAAATCTGCTATTGTGTGTTTTAAACGTTCATAAATTTCTTTGGTGGATGATATTTCTAAAATGAATCCTGCTGCAAGGTTCAGAAAAGTTCAAGCTATCTGAAAATACCATTTTTATTGGATTATCAGCATTTATGTAGCTGTAAATAGTAGACACATTTTGTCCATGAGGGGGAGTGAATCCAATATGGTTAGAACACAGCAGCCTTAAAAATGACCTCTCGCCAAGGCAGATTTTCTGTGTCTCGGTAGGCACTTTAACCCTTTGAAGGGCGGTGTTTGCACAGTGCAAATTCTTAAATCTCGTCCATCTTTCACTTGCATTCAATGTATTCCAGTTAAATGAGGAGAAAAATGACTTGTGCTGCCATCTGTTATCAGTTTAAAGGAGTAAAATCATATTACAACCTTTAATGGGTAAATTTTTAAAGGTTTTTTAGGTTAAAAAAAATCGAGAAAAAAATTTGCACCATGCAAACGGTCAAGGTTCTTGCCCCTGAAAGGGTTAAACACTTAACTACCGTGCCATGTTGTTGATTAACCTTATAAATATTTCTTTACAAATTTCAATTTATTGAAGGAGCTTAATTTTGTTAGAGCGAAGGTTATTTAAAATTTTTCAAAGTGATTTCCTAATCTTTTTTCTCCAAACAATAAAACGCCTCGGTTAATCTTAAACACAAACAAAACTCTTTATTTAGTTTATAAATTTCCTGTATTAGCAAAACTGTGGAAAAAAACGGGAGCATAAAATAAATTGAATAATCTTTCCCCCGGAAAAATGCGAATACCTTAATTTTTAATGAAACGCAACTCATTATACTCCTGCCGGGAACGAACATAAATTTTAAAACATTTTAAGACGGTACATCCCCTTTTTCTGGCTCAATAAAGCCCGACAAAAAGAAAAAAACAAATTTTAATCAATTTTGATAGAGAAAACATTTGATACAATATTTTTTTACTACCAATATTTTTTTAGAAAAAGCTTTTATCATGTTTCCGAATCAATGGTAAATAAATTAAAAAAAATTCTTTTTTTTTCTTTTGCGACTCAAATCAAAGAAAATTGCTTTAAAAGCAAAAAAACTTAAAATGATTTCTTCGGAAAATAAATCATATTTCTTCTATGTCAATGATCTTTGAAGTGGATCCTGTATTAACTCTTAAAAGCAAACAGCTTTTATTCCGGACTTATTTTTTTAAAGGCGTGTTAGCATAACATTTTTTTTTTCCTTGGGTGTACCTCGTGGAAAGGAAGTCGCTTTTCTTTGAACGGGGTGTTGAGAATGCTTCAACGAACATTCGCATTTGCGACGCATGATGCTTCTTCATTTCAAAGTATCTGAGGTTTTAAAAATAAATAGTTCCTTCTTCAAACGACCTTTTAAGATGAGGAATGGCTGTTGAAGTCGATATCTATGAAACCTGGTACGTATCGTCAAATATTTGATTTTTCGTCACGTCTTCCATAAAAGAGAATAAACAGTTAGTTGGGGTAAACCAAAATTCTAAATATACTGTAACGGACCCGGGGTTATAGATGAGGCGTTCGAAAAGTTTCGCGGCAAAATAAACCATATTCGAGTGGTATAAATGACAAGGCCAGGGGTTTGCTAAAACGTAAAAACTGCTTAATGAAAACTTAACAAGTTGAATAAAAAACAATCGTAACCAGTAAGAGGTTGGTTGGAGAAGTTTACAACATCACCAGACCAGGGCCCTATTTAGAAAATTCTTGAGTATACGCACAACTCGGGATGGGGGCCCCCCTAATAGTGATGTGGGCGTAACATTTCCAAAATTGACACACAAAAAAAAATAATCATGAATCATTCTGAAGTACCATTTTACCAAGAACTGGCTATTGGAAGCGTAGAAGCCTAGAACATTATCAAATAACAAAAAGCAATACAACATATTAACTTCATTAAAACACCAATACATTGCAACCAGAAAAACATTAATCCCTTATACACACTATAACATACATATGATGAACTATACATATAACTATACATATTATGAACCAATCAATCAATCAAATTTGAAAGGATATATAAAAAATTGCTATTAAAAAAGGTAAAATAAAAAAAATTGAATTGCAATTTTTTTCTTATTTTCCTTTTAAATTTTTTTTTTTTTTTGGGGGGGGGGCAACACTCGAGGGCCCCTAGGCCTAATGGAAAATCAGGACCTGCACCAGACTGGTGCAAAAGATTTTAACAGCGGCAAACTCCTGGGACTAGTTTAGTCTATCCGGAGAGCAGAAATCCGTGCGGCCGTTCTAGCCTAGATGTTACATTTCTCTCTTGAGAAAATAAAGTTTCTTGGTTATATCTTCGTTGTCTTCCCTTATCGGCACGTTCCGGAATTCGCAGAATTACGCTCCCCTCGAAAACAGGGGCCGCAGTATTAACACACACTGACAGGCCCGGTTCCTGGTCAAAAAACTTCGCAAGTTTATTTACAAGTGATCTTGTTGAAACATTCACTAAGGTAGTGATAATACAGAAGTAAAACTGGACATTTGTTAAACTCGGTCCGTCACAGACACGATATTACCCCGGACGCGAATTTTAAATACGTACATGGATCTTACAACCGAAGGCTTGGCTAACCGAACTAGCCAATGAGCACTTGTTCTTTACTACGAGTGCATTTAGACTTTAAAGGATACTTTTATGTTTGTTTATATTCTGTTTATCTAGTCACTTACCCTGTGTGTAGCGTTTGATAGTTTTCTCGCTCGCTTATAAATTGGAAAGAAAATCAAGTATTTTTCTGTATAAAAAAAGAATAATAAATTAACGCGCTTTTTAAATATCTAATAAACACTTCTAATTTATTTATTTTTTAATAAAAAGCTACTTTCTGTCAACATTATTCAATTTTCAGCAGCAGAAGAAAATTTTTCATATAAAAGTTCCTCGATTATCTTTAAAATTAGATGTTACATGTTGAAATGTTGCATCAACAAGAAATTTGAAAAAACTAAGACCCATTCTAAAATCAATCAATCATAAATAGTAATCCCTACGAAAGAATTACTATTGAAAAACTAGAATATGTTGGATATGTTTTGAAAAGGTTCAATTCAATTCTAATAATCTCCAAAAATGCCAGGTTGAAATAAACAATTGTCAGTTTAACAGTCCGAAAAAATTTTCACCCAGGCAAAAAATGATTCTTCATCCTTGATATTCGCTCTTACTTCACATTCAAAGTTCATTTAAAACAATGGAGGACACAATTTTAACGACAATCGGTAAACTTTCATTATCCGCCATTAAACCGCTGAGTGCTTTTGAAAACAGGAAGCATGCCCTCGCGATCGTTGGCCGTTACGGTTAGCCCCGCCCTCGGTTGCAAGATCCATGTACGTATTTGAAATTCGGACCCCGGACTGCATACCAGAGCAAACGAAACGAAGTCTGCCATGGAAAATATCTTGATGCAGATCTAGAAATTAACATTCTTGAGGAGATACTGTCGAGCGAATAACGTCAGTCTCTGAAGAATTAAGTCTCGACGCTCAAGTCTTTCACTCGTCAATATCACCCGTCTGGAAGACCAGGGATACGAAGGTATCTATATATTTGAGTTTGCTAGGTTGATTTTTTGAACCGAAAACTACTGCATCCATTTGCTTCATTTTGGTCTTAAACGAAAGATTGTAAGCTGTAGATTTGTCCAATTTGCTTTTTGTAACAGCAAATTCTGCTAATTGGCGATCATTTACAATTAAAATTTGCTTTCTGCACATGCTCAGTGACACGTTTAAATCTGACTTTAGATACTAAACACGAGGCCGCATAAACACGTTAATTTGTTTTTTCCGAGGAATCTCTCTTGCTCTCTCTCTGCCCTTTTTATTTTTAATTTGCTGAAAACCCGTACTTCGCTACGGAGTACATTCAAATTAAATACAACTGTCAATGTATGCAATTAATGCTAATGTATATATATACAGTCGAACCTCTGTATATCGAACTTCCCGATATCGAAATTTTCTATATATCGAACTCTTAGCAAATCTCCATGTTCATTACATAGAAAAACTTTCAAGATATCGAAAAAATCTCTATATATCGAACTCTTAGCAAATCTCCATGTTCATTACATAGAAAAACTTTCTATATATCGAAAAAATCTCTATATATCGAAAAATTTTATTCACGACATATTGGGAGATTTTATTCCACTTTAGAATAAAATCTCCCAATTTTTGGGGTTTAAAACAATACTTCGTGGACCCCTGATGAAGTTTTTAATGGACTGAATAAATGCGAGCATTTCTTTGATGAACTTTCCGCAAAACTCGCTATTCAGCAAGATATTCGTAGATTTTTTTTAAAACTATGTAACTGTAATCACTGTAACCGCTGTCTGGATTATTATTTTTTAAGGTATATAGTACTCAATAAATCTTTCACATTAATTCATTTTCTAGTTATTAATTTACATTTAATGTTATTCGCATATAAATTGGAAATGGAGTTTCGTATACGAAAATTAGCTTTAATTTTAATGTTTTAGGAGAATTATGGTCAATTCTATATATCGAAATTTCTATATATCGAAATTTTGTCCAGCATTTTGCTACTTCGATATATGGAGGTTCGACTGTATTTATTTATAATAAATACAACGATCAATGTATGCAATTGATGTAAAAAAAAACCGAAAAAATACATTTATAAAAAAATCGTAACTGATATTTTTATAGACAAAATAATGTAGAAGAAAATATTCAAATTAAATTTAATAGAGCATACTAAAGAATATAGTACAGTTAATATAGTACAGATTGAGTAACATTTCTTTTACTGTATGTTAATATTTTTTTGGATAATATCCAATCGTCTGCCGCATTAGCAAGAAAAAAATATTTTTTTGTCTATTTCGTTGTTATGCACGTGACGCAAAAATTAGTTTAAAATATCACAAAAAGTAAAGAAATCACGCGATCGGAATTTAATAAATTAAATTCTAAAAATTAATCTTTAAAAATTCACCAAAAATCAGAACAAGGAGATAAAGATTCGAAAAAGATTTCATTTTAAAGGAATTTATATGATCTTTCTCGTGATATAAACTTTATAACCCTCGGATTATTATTTTAAGTGCGAACTTTAACGAATGTTATAAAAAGATCTTAAAACTTTTATTTTAAATTCTCTAAGTCGAATTTTCAAAAATCTTTCTTAGTGCACCCTTACACTATAAAAAGAATTGCCATGCAAAATTTCAGCCCTTTAGGTCCAGCGGTTCGGTCTGTGCGTTATATGTCAGTCACTCAGTTACGGAACTTTTTTATATACTGTATAGATTATGTTTGTGAAATATACGTAGAATGAAACCTGACGGAAATCGTTTATTTCGCGCGTAACCCTGTTTCTTTCTATTGAGTTCAATAGTCATTTTTTAAGTGTATTTGTCTCTTCTAAATATCGTGATTTTCAACATTTGGCCATGATGTGTTGAGTGTAATTTGTACACTAGTACATTTATTTACTATCCAGCCGTCATGTTTTGACGGGTACCTGCTAGTGAATCATAAAGATAAAGAACCTATGCATGGTGCATTACTGTATAGCAGGGGTGGGCATTAATTCAATCGCGATCGACCGGTGGACCACATTTGGACATTTTAGAGTGACCGCCTTTACTAAGTCCTAAGACGCGCATACTAAAAGAAACAGATTTATAGAGACTAAGTATGCAGACTAAGTCTTCTAACTACAACTACGAGAACTAACTTTAGATGAAAATGATTTATCTTTTAATGTAATTTTAATTGTTTGATAATAAATGCATCATTTGATATTATTATATTTGAGGCTATTGTTATGTCTGTATCTTGCTTTTAGCTTTAAACGCGGTTTTAAAAGAGTAAGTTTTTTTTCTTGTAGTTATGTAGGTAAGTTATGTAGGTAAGTTATTCCGCATTTATTATTAAGTTATAATAAATATTGTAGACCATTTTTTTAGCTCACCATACCTACGCCCCTGGGTGGACCGCAACACCTTGAAAAAATTAGAAGCAGTCCGTACCCTGGAAAAGTCTGCCCACCCCTGCTGTATAGAATAGATGTTCGTTGAAGTTCGAGACTCCCTTCCTGCATTTTGTGTACACTGAAGAGGTGCCAGGTAATCTGCGGAGTCTGTATATATTCCCGGGAAGTTTTCTTTAATAAATTTAAAAACTTCCCTTAGTTCCCTTATTTATATACTACTTTTGTTTCGTAGTTGCATACACACGGACGCTGAGTTGTCCATTCCAAATCTGATAAAGAGGTAATTATTGGAAAATTAAGAGTCCTCGGATAATACTTTCAGGGACAACAACCTCTACCATTTGCACGGTGCAGATTTTTTTAACCTAAAAAATCGTTAAAAAGTTTCCAATTAAAGATTGCAAAATGTTTTTGCTTCTTTAAACTGATATCAGATGGCAGCATTAGCCATTTTTTGCTCATTTAACTGGAATACATTGAATGCAAGTGAAAAAAGACAAGATTTATGCGTTTGCACTGTGCAAACGGCGCCCCTCAAAGGGATAAAACCAAATCACAACTCTAATGGTACACTACACGTTACACATATCACTACATCTAGGTACATGTTATACTTAAATTCAGCTTCGTTACCGCACACCCAAAAAATACAACGCGTTCGCCTTTGTCAGTCAGTTTCCTTTACTGTTCTGTTTTCAATTTTGATGCTCAGCTTTCGCGCATGCGCCGAGAGTTCATATTTCTCGACACTGTAGGAGGGGATTAAAAAGACCAACAGCGGCAGAAATTCTTCTTGTCAAGATTTTTTTTTCTTTAATATGAAGAACATGATACGGTTGGCCAACCTGTAGGGGTATGAATCACATTGTGGCAATACAAATTAAAGAACCAGGTGGTAAAAATAAAGAGTAAATTAGGAAACCCAGAAACTAAACACCAACGAGCCAAACCTTTGGCGAAAAAAATGGCTTGGCGGGAAACCATATCATGTTCTTCATATTCATCGGAATCCCCCCACCCCCACAGTATACAAATCCGGATAAGGCCTCGTCGACCGAGGGATCTCCATCAAACTGGACATCGCGCGCGAGAGTTAAAGTAATTTTCAATGCCGGGACCCCCGAAATCCGACGATTGAAGGAGAGAGATTATTGCTGAAAATTGCTAATGCGATATTATGAAAAATGATTATATTAGCGTAAGTACAGCCATAGCGTTTAGAATAGCGTAGTAATGTTCCCATACTGTTTCAGAATTGGTGTATAGGAGAGACGTTCATAAAAATCTGTTTAGGTAGTTGAAAATATTCCATGTCGTAAATATTTTTAGCATTCCGTTTGCTCTCCTTAAATAGGCCTAAATAGGAAGAGCATATTTATATTTATTTTCTATGTATAGCATATAAGATTGAATAAATTAAAAATTGAATTATTAATTCTATATAAGGGGACTCACTACCCTTAAATCTTTAAAACATTCAATTTTTTGAAAAAAAAATGTATGTTAAAGCCTGATCATTTCTGAACACAATAAAGCAAACCGCGTGAAAATATTCCGCTTAGTTCCAGAGATATTGATATTCTAAATATTTAATTACTGTTCAAGTTTATGATAAGAAAAATTTTCTCACCATAGTTTTCTCATAGAACTCAGTTTTCTAAACATGTAATTTTTCATCATTCCGCAACTGATATCTCAAAAACTATGAAACATAATTCCATGAAATTTTTATCACTGCATAATCGTGTTATTTTATTGCGTCTGAACTAGAATTATTGCAATCACTGCACATTTTGTTATTTTTCCAGGGGTAAATTAATGCAAAAATTTAAAGAAATTTTAAGTATATTTTGAGCAGTTTTAAAAAATTGAAAAAATATTTTAATGTTGAATGTTTTATGCTCAATTGTATTTTGAATTATTTAAATATAAAACAGGAATTATACATTTAAGTGTAAAATTAATTTCATAGTTCTGCGCGCAAGCCAGTATACAATAAAAATACTTAAAAAACAAGGTATTTCTAAAACATTTAAAAAAATTATTTAAAATTATTTTGAGAGTTGAAAATTTGTTTATTAAAATTGTATATCAATTTATCATATACATAAAATTGGGAGTAAATTGAAATAGTTTCAAAGAGTCAAAAAGTATGAAAATATGCCTTATTTCCTCGATTAAGGGTAGTGAGTCCCCTTAAGCAGTCTAAAATTTCCCTCTCTCTCATATATACAGGTAGTTATCAAAATGATGGAAACACCTATAAATATTAGTGGTGTTAAGGAAAGTTCTTGGTATTCGTTAAAATACAAGTATGGCAACCGGTATTTTCTGTAGAATGTAGTTTATATATTATTGTACCGTCAGGTAGGAGTAATGAAGCTATGGGAATCGTGGTTTTGGGGAGATAACGTAATATGTTCAACCTTGCAGAGAGGGCAAATTGTTGGCGCGCGTCAAATGGGAATATCTCTTGCTGCAACAACCTGGGTTTTCGGCGTTTCTAGAACTATGGCATCGGATGTCCTGGCAGCATACTGAATGCACGGATAAGCATCGTCTGCGAAACAGAATAGTGGAAGAAAGGGAGAGCTGAGTGAAAAAAGACGGACGAGTACTGAAGCGGATTGTGACTTGTAATAATAAAACAACTGCAACAAAATTGACCATAGAGCTCGATCTGCATCTACAGGCTCTCGTATCAGTCATTATAGGTAGGAAGGAAATTCACAACAAAACATTTACGGATGAGTAACAATTCCCAAGCCACTTGTAACAGATGAGAATGCAAAACGTTGTCCGCGATGGTGCCACGAGGACAAATCGTGGTCAAGAGATATGTGAAAGAATGTCGTGTGGTCAGAATAATCATCGGTCCAATTGTTCCCCACAAAAGGACGTGCACACCACTGACAAACAACCAACATATAACCCAACGAACTTAATATATGATCTTGATTATCTCATGCAAACTATCAATCATGGAGACGGATCTGACATGGTTTGGGTTACTATCTCATGGTTTTCAGCAAGTCGCATTGTAACCCTAAAAGGAGGACAGACTGGGAAGAACTATGTCCAACTTTTTGCCAACCAGGTTCATCCTATGATGCAAACATTGTTTCCCGTTGAAGAGGGTGTTTCCCAGAATGATAAACCTCCTATCCACGCAGCCAGTCCTGCCAAATTGTGGCTTGAGGAACATAAAAACATAGGCAAACATGTTACCTAATGCCCACAGTGCCCCTATTTCAATATTTTCTCAACACTGTGTTTTGTTTTAGAGAATAGAGTCAAGTATCGATAACTATCAACACCTAATCTACATTTCTTTTCAACATTTCTCCATGAGGAGTGGTATAAAACCCCCTTAACCACTATTTATGTCTTGTATAAATCTGTGCCTAGGTGAATTCAGGGTGTATTACATGCCAAAAACGTTCCTACTCCATACTAATAGAGTATTTCATGTTATTCCTTGGTGTTTCCATTAATTTGGTAACCACCTGTATATCTATGTGCGTGTGTGTGTCCGTGTTTGTCCGTGTGTGTGCTCGTGCGTGTGCTCGTGCGTGTGCAATGTCCACGTGCGTAAACTATAATTATCTATAGTTAATTAGGTCGGTTGATGCTAACTCTCAAGGAATTAATATGAATTAATAATTATTAAAGGAGATATTAGTCTGATGGGGAACGAAAATGCCAATAGATGTCGATATCAGAAAACGTACATGTGGAAAAATGCGTGATAGTTGAGTCAGATCACGAGACCTTGACTAACGCCCGCGTAATTGTAACGCTCGAAGAGAAACAAAAGGCAGATGAGGTAGGGTCGCCGTTCTATGTGGACGCACGGGGGCTGAGAGATGAGGGAAATGGAAATTAGCTGGATTGATTAGAATTTTAAGCAGTGTTAATAAAGAAAGTTCTTAATTGTTATTTAAGTCGTATTTATTTCCCACAGGCCTTGATGATGACTGCTATTATGTGTTAATTAGTAGACAAAGAGTTATGTGGTGTAAGCA
This sequence comes from Dolomedes plantarius, assembly GCA_907164885.2. NCBI lineage: Eukaryota > Metazoa > Arthropoda > Arachnida > Araneae > Dolomedidae > Dolomedes > Dolomedes plantarius. The sequence goes on from OU015500.1 coordinate 157,874,893, forward strand.
CCGTGTCATATTTATATATATATATATATATACACACTCATGGACAAAAAAATTAGCGCACCAAGAAATAATTGTGGGATCGTAACGAACTTGCAATGAATGTACATGTCGGGGAGATATGCAAATGATTAGAAATGCAGCGTGATTGCGCATTACGTATAGCCGGTAGAGGGCGTTGAACATCGTACTCTGTGGAGTATAAAACAGGTAACCAAAGCTTGTTTGAGTGTGCTGAATCATTTACAAAGGAAGAGCTGAGATAGACATGCCATTACGCCGTGTTCGAAGACAATATAAGCAGTTGTCGCAGTTTGAGAGGGGGAGAATCGTCGGGATGATGGAAGCTGGGTAGTCAGCTAGGCGAGTAGCTCGTCAATTAGGCCGCTCTGATTGTATTATGAGGAGGTGTTGGGACCAGTGGACCCGAGAGATGTCATGTACACGAAGACCAGGCTCAGAACGCCCTCGACAGACCAGTCGTCGAGAAGACCGCCACATCGTAAAGAATGCACGCGTACAGCTAACTGCTTCATCGGCCGCCATCCAGGCACAGTTAGCACCTTCACTTGGGGCCTCTGTGTCTTCTCGAACCATACGAAGGCGCCTGGCTGAAGGACAGTTGGTATCGCGGCGCCCATTACGTGTGCTGCCCTTGACGCCCACCCATCGACGCCTCCGTTTGGAGTTTTGCCGCGCACGAGGAAACTGGACTGCAGCGGAATGGAACCAGGTCGTCTTTAGCGACGAATCCAGATTCAATCTCGGCAGTGATGACAATCGTGTTCGTGTGTGGAGAGCCCGTGGTGAACGCTTCAATCCTGCCTTTGCTGTACAGCGACACATCGCTCCCACAGCTGGTGTGATGGTATGGGGTGCCATTGCCTACAATACACGGTCACCCCTAGTATTGTTCTGTGGCACCATAACAGCCCAGCGGTATGTTCATGGAATCCTGCAACCACATGTGTTGCCACTCATGCAACGGCTCCCAGGAGCCATTTTTCAACAAGACAATGCTCGGCCTCATACGGCAAGGGTGTCACAAGACTGTCTCCGCACTGATATTACCCTTCCTTGGCCTGCCCGATCCCCAGATTTGTCTCCAATCGAGCATATCTGGGATCATTTGGGACGACGAGTTGGGCATCCCACGAGTTTGAACGAACTAGAGGCAAGGTTACAGCAAATATGGAACGAAATGTCTCAAGACATCATACAGAACTTGTATGACTCAATGCCCGATCGTATCGCATCGTGCATTCGCGTTAGAGGGGGTCCAACGGAGTATTAACTCCTCCGTTCTTTTGCTTTTTTCTCTGAAATAAATTATCCTTTTTCTTTGATTTTCTTATCATTTACTTCAAAGTAGTCATTACGTATGTAAAATTTCGTTTCATTTTGACGACTCCTTCTTGGTGCGCTAATTTTTTTGTCCATGAGTGTATATATATATATATATATATATATATATATATATATATATATATATATATATATATATATATATATATATATATATATATATATGTATGTGATGTTTCATATTGAATGGGACAAAAAAAATAGCATAATATAAATTCTGTAATTGATTTATTTAGCCGAAACAAACTAATTCTGAAACTACAATTATACAAGTTTTATCTGTCAACAGCGAAAAATCTTCCAGCTACGAAATCGCTGCTAGAGGCACTGTTAATCAAAATGGCGCCATCCATGCATGTGAAATCGTACTGTGTTTTGGAATAAGCCAAAACATCTTCGTTTATCGCTCCCTCAGTTGGAGGAAGCGGTTCTCGGCTTCCTTTCAGCAAGACGGAGCTCCACCACATTGGCATAAAAACGTACGTCAGTACCTGAAGGAAGGATAGTCTACCTCATCGCTGGATTGACTGCGCTGGGTCAAACGATATTCCATTGCTTTGATGGCCACCGATATCCCCAGATCTAACAACCCCTTGTGATTTTCTCCTATGGGGTTTTGTTAAAGACACGTGTTCGTGTTTCCATTTCCCCAGGACTTATAGCACCTGAAGCAGCGGATAACAAAAGTGCTCGAATCATTAACAAAGGACATTCTATCACTAGTGTGGCAGAAACTGGAATGCCGCTTAGATATTTGCCGTGTCACCGGAGGGGCACACATAGGACATCTATAGAAACTTGGATAAGTATAGTTTCACTGTCAATTCGATTTACCAAAATACAGTAATTTCAGTGTTCAAAAGTGTGCTTTCTTTTTGTCCTATTCAATATGAAACACCCTGTATATATATATATACATCTATATCTATACATCCCTATATATATATATATATATATATATATATATACATTATCATGAACAAAGGTTTAATACAATAAAAGATAAAATTTATAGCTAATTTTCTTTTTCAATTATTGAAGTTTAGCAACTCAATTGGAACTTCCTTACCCAATACTTTTATTCAATCATAATTAGCCAGAAACTTTTTTCCCATTCTTAAAAGAAGCGGAAATAAGTCACTTAAAGCTGGAGAATCCTATCATATTTCCCCCGGATCCATAAATCAATGCTGGCCATTGATTTATGGGTATTAATTACTGACATTAAAGGTTTCGCTTATTGTTTCCATCATCCCTTATTAATTGTTAAATAATTCAAAGTATTTTTAGCCATAAGGACATTCGGGTTGGAAATTCCATCATTATCGAATATAAAGGGGAAAAAGTTTAAAAGCCTTAACTTAAAAATCGATGCACCGCCTTCAATGAAAATCATTCGTTTCATATCAATTATTCCTTTCAGTTCCTAATATTTGGGAACACTTGCAAGGACATTTAGAGAAAAATCAAATGAATCAGATTTCTTATCGGTCAAAAAATCATTCTATCAAGGCTAGAATTGAGAAATGTATTGATATATTTAAAATACACGACGCTTCATATTCGACTTTACTTTTTATTTTTCATCGTTAAATTTAAAGTCGCGAGACTTTAACGATATTCATCTCTTAAAGTCTCTCCGGTTTTGGATTAAACCAAAATATTAACTGCAACAGAAAAAGAAATCCTGTAAAATCCGGTAAAGATGCAGGAAAAGTTCTGGCAATAAATTTCCGTACTTTTTTGTGGCTAACTATATTTTAGTTTCCTCATGATTAATATTTTACTGTTAATTAAACCTTTTATTGCCTTCAAATGAATCGGGAGAAGTCTCAAAAGAAATTTGATTTCCGGCGGATAAATTCTAAATCCGCCACTGCTTTCAATCAAACTACACACAGTCATAAATTACAGCAGTATCATTATGTTTTACTTAAACAATGATTCTCAACCTGGACGCAGCTGGTAGCAAAAAATATACGAACAACCTATTTTACTAGGGATAAGCCATATTTCTAACAATATCTATCTATCTATCTATATATATATACACCGTGTGCGTCATAAATTTGTGCAAAGTTCAAAAATTCGTAATAAAAGATGTAATGCTCGGAAAATTTTTCTGTTTGCGTTTATAGGATCAGAGAGACGTTGGATTTTTTTCCTTTTTTTTAAGTTTCCAAAAGTAACAGAAAGAGGGCGCTCACACGTCATACTGAGACTTTTATGTAAATCAGGCTATCAGTAAAACACCTATTTGGAAATGGATCCTTCATTCGAAACCAGTAGTATGCTTTCTTTGCCAGATCTACCGTTGGTGATTAAACTTTTCTACAATAATGGTGAATCCACAACTGTTGCATTGCGAAAATTTGGCACGGAGAAAGGACTGGAGGGGCAAAAAAACCCTATTTCATTGAATGGGATACTGAATTTAGTACGACGTTTTGAGGAAACGGGGAGTTTGGAGGATCGTCCTCTAAGTGGCAGACCATCCTTGAGGTCGGACCGCGTCCATGTTGTAAGAAGTGCCATGGAAGATTTGGCAGTCGAGATATCAACGGGTAGGAGCAGTGCTCGCGAAGCTAGAAGAACGGAGATTCCGGAACCGTCGATTCGACGTATTCTGCACGGAATGTTGAATCTGTAAACGACCAAACTCCAGGTTTTTCACCAGTTCTTACCGGCAGATACAGATGCAAGACAAATCTTTGCTACATGAGCTCTGGCACTAATGGAACATAACCCACAATGGTTTCTGAACGTCATGTGGACGGATGCAGCCCACTGTCCACTGCATGGTGACGTTAATACGCAAAACAGTCGTATATAGGCGACGTCAAATCCTCGTGAGTACCTGAGCCAGCCACTGCATTCTCCTCATGAGACTTGATGGCGACATGCTACACTCCGCTGTAATGGGCGTAGTGGTAATGTTTGACATCTGTTACTTTGCACAGTCTCGTTATTGTGATCTGTCCGATTTTATGTTTGTGCTTGTCTTATTTGCATAAAACGTCTGTGTATGACGTGTGAGCACCCTCTTTCGGTTACTTTTGGAAACTTTTTTTTTTACATGGGAAAAAAATCCAAAGTCCCTCTGATCCTATTGGCACAAACAGAAAAATTTTCCGACATTACTTCATTTATTACGTATTTTTTAACTTTGCACGAATTTATGAAGCACCATATATATATATATATATATATATATATATATATATATATATATATATATATATATATATATATATATAGCAGTTTCATGACTGGCTGACTGATACAGATAACGCACAGACCAAACTGCTGGAACTAAAGGGCTGAAATTTTGCATGGCGATTCTTCTTATAGTGTAGGGATGCACTAAGAAAGATTTTTGAAAAATTCTCCTTAGATTTTTTTAATTAAATTTTTAAGCTGCTTTTGTGGCATTTTTTAAAGTTTGCATTGAAAATAATAATCTGCGGATTATGAAATTTATATCACGAGAAAGATCCTAAAAATTCCCTTAAAATGAAATCTATTTCGAATCTTTACCTCCATTTTCTGGATTTTTGGTAAATGTTTAAAGATTATTTTTTTAAATTTAATTTATTAAATGATGGTCACGAGATTTCTTTCTTTTGCTGATACTTTAAATTAATTTTGTGTCACATGCATAACAACGAAATAAATTTACAAAATAAATATTAAAATACAGTGAAAGAAATGTTCCTCAAGCTGTACTATATATTAATTGTACTATGTTATAATCCTCTGAAAAGCAATTTCATTATATTTTCATTGCAATTATCCTAAAATGTACTCCTTAGCGAAGCACGGGTATTCAGCTAGTTGTTATATATAATACGAAATACTTCATTCCCGTGTTCCATGTTCAGCAGCACTTGTGTGTGAAAGCACATTTTTCAATAGGAAAAAAACATTAAATCTAAGGAAAGAAGTAGACTTACAGATAAAAATTTATACCACCTCCGTGTTTCGTCATCCCAATTCGACGTTGATTTTACTGCGCTTGTTGCATCACGTGTAGATACGTAAACATCTCATTGAATTTTAATTAAGAAAACCAATTTTGTTTTTTGCATTGCAGTATATACATTTTTGTGAATCAAACTTGATTTCATTTTGAAAAAATAACTATTTTTTTTTGTTTTCTGAAGTAAATGATTTATTTTCCAAAAATCAAAAAGGTATTTTAAGTATATGTTCAGGGATTTCAAAAAAGAGAGTATCAAAATAGCTACTTTTAAGTTCTTAATTTCAAAAATATTCGATTGTGTAAAATTTAGTTTTTTTTTCTTTTCATTTGAAATCTCCTCATTCACCCCAGGTATAACATAAGGCTTACAGAAGTAAGTGAAAAACACAAAACAAGAAAAATTAAAAATTTAAATTACAAACAAATTTCGCAAGACAGCAAGACTTAACGAGATCAGAAAGAACAGGAGGCCAACAAATGGACAGTCCGCCTTTAATATAGCTCGGGCACTCGCGTGTAATCTGCAGTGAAAAAGAAAATGTTCAACATCTTCATCAGCATCACCGCAAGCACAAAGTCCACTGGTCACCAAATTGAAACGAAGCAAATAGCTCTTGAAATTTCCATGGCCAGTTAAAACTTGAGTTAAGTTAAAGTCGGTTGAAAAGTGCTTACACTTTAAACGCTGAAAAATAGTTGGGAAAAAATCTTTTTGTCCACAATGCCTTAGACGAAGCAAGAAATTCAGTATTCCAGTCCGAGACAGTTTTTTTCCCTAGAGACACGCTTCCAGTGAGACGCCGGGACTAAATCTATTTCATGAAAAGTCGCTTCTTTCGCCAACTGGTCCGCTCTTTCATTGCCAAGATTACCACTATGGCCCCGAATATAAGAAAAATGAATCTCAACGACATTTTCAAGATCGTGCAAAATTGAGTGAATTTCTACTACAAGCTTTTCTGTAGAAGCCGTGTTACGCAAAATTTGATAGTTTAAGCATTTTTTTTTTTGGCAAAGCATGTATACATTTTGATATCGCGAAAATTAGTTTTTCACTAAGAAAGCATTTTTATCAAGAATCCAATTCTATATTTATAACGCGAGGTTTTTCCAAGATCGTGTATTTATAAGTATTTTAAATAATTTAATTTTAAAAAAAATTCTTTAAATTACGATATTTAATGCAATATGCAAATCTGGTATTTGTTAATGGCGATTCCTCGCTTTTATTTCGCACAGCAGACATCAAAATTCGCTCCGAAATGACAGTTGGCTGGCGGTTATACATACTGTAATCAAGTGGCCCCCAGATTGTTTTGAGTTGGCTACCCCTGATTTAGATCAATGTATACTACAATTTTTTGATAAACTTTTCCCCAGCATTTCTCCCTATGAGGGGACATCACTGTGACCATGCCTTATTCAGGATTCGAACCCAAGCCAACAGGTAGGACGGGGTAGGACGCTATCCACTATACCATGTGGGCGGCTTAAAAAAAAATCTAACATCAGGCATGACAAAAATCATGTTTTATAGTTCAATTTCTAATAATGCAAAAAAATTGGAAATTTTCGTAAAAAAAAATTCTTTTGATTAAGTTTACAGAAATTCTCATCTTGTCAATCCCGATCAAAAATGTTTTAAAAGTTTACTTTCTGCTTTTTACTTTCAAGCGTTTTTACTACAATACATGTTATTGAATTAGATCCCAATATTTTGTTAAAAAAAATTATATCTGAAGCAGCTGATTTCTAAAATTGTCAAGATACGATTTCTATTACCACGAAAATCACGGAATGTTTTTAAAATAACATTCAAATAATTTTAAGAACGAATGGATTTATTTAGAAGTTCAAAAAATGGCCTCGACGTCTGCTAAAAATCGGTTCCTTGCAAATTTTAACGTATGAGGTAGTGTAACTTCGATCGGAAACCATCTTTATTAGGGCAAGTGCCATAGATTAGACATCGAGGCGACCACCTCAGACACAGAATTAAAATAGACGCCAAAATGAGATACCGTACTTAAAATGCGAAATTCTCAACAAACAACAAAAAATGCGAATAGTTTAATTTAATACATGACGAAATTCATAAAAAATATACAAATACCGGGATAAAAGTATCCAAAAGTTGACTTATTTTTATGGAACTACCATTAGAATTTTAAAAAAAAAGTATATTTAAATAGAAAGAAAATCTCACCAAGTTTTAATATGAATTATAGATTTCGATCATAGTATCATAGATTTCGATGTGTGCACCTTTTGCAGCACGAATAACGACTAAATGTTAATCAGTTTTCTCCAAGTGTTTCGTAGCATATCAGGCGTTATTATACGTTAATGCTTGGGGATGCATTAAATCCGTCGTGTATGAACAAAAAATTGAAACTGTGAATGAGATGAAGAAGCGTATCATTTAAGCAATTCGTGAATGCTACGAACTCCTGACATGCTACGAAACACTTGGAGGGAACAGGATGACCATTTAGACGTTTGTCGTGCTGCAAAAGGTGCACACATCGAAATCTATGAAACTATGATCGAAATCTACGATTGATATTAAAACTTGGTGTGATGTTCTTTCTATTTAAATAATTTTTATTAAATTCTCATGGGTAGTTCCGTAAAAATAAACCATAACTTGTGGAAACTTTTAGCCCGGACACTCTGCATAAAAGAATATTTAGACTTTTTTATAAATTGCTGGATGCGAGATTGTGAGAAATAAATTTTGAATTCTTATTTCAAAACGTTGCTGTAGTTGAAAGAATTCTACTGACTCTACCTGCGACTGTTCCAGCAGCTGAGTGCGGCTTTTCAAAACTGAAAATTTTAATCAATTATCAATGGACAACAAAAACTCAAGAGAGATTGAATGATCTAGCACTAATTTCGATAGAAAAGACCGTATGAAAAACAATAAATTATACAAAAGCAATCGAGCAGTTTGATGTAATAAAGGCTTGAATAATAGAAAAATTATTTTTATTACAAAACAAATTATATTAAAATTTATTTACTTTCTGCTTTTTTAATTTTTTTAAAAATTTTACTAAATAAACTCGTGTAACAACTTCCGTGCAACAGTAACGATGAGTATTAAACAGCTAAAAAACACTCTAAATGGGATAAATTCCCTCACTGAGTTTCCAAAATATGTTTCCTAAACAACAACAAAAAAATAGCTCGTATATACTTTTTTGTTTGAAAAAAAGGAGTTTGAATCAGTGATTGTGAAAAGGTCAAAGTGCTGTGGTGAAAGGCTTTTAGGATTTACGCATAAAGAATACAATTGAAAATAAGTCGGTAAACGTTACTCGTTGGAGGATTTTTGGAATGAACTTACAAACATACCACACTAGCATTTAAGCTCACAAACAGTCATTCACTCGCTAAAGAATAACTGTACGCGATATACGGCACCCAAACCAATTTCTGCTGCACTACTTTCAAGATATTCACTTACATGAATAGCTAAAAATACGCTCAAAGAAAGTCGCTAGCCACGCATCTCAAAATACTTCAGCTGTTTATTTTTAACAATTTGACATTTTTACTTTCGACTAGCCGTAAACTCTTTTGTTGGTTTAAAAATAAAAAAGAGTGCATGAAAATTGTTCTTCCATTGTTTAGCAAGAATGCAGTGAACTTTAGAGTTAATGTCCGTATCAATCACAGGATTGTTTAAAAAATACCCTTCAGAAAAGGTATTAACCCCCCCTCCTCCGTTGACACTTTCTACTCCAAAATAAAACGAGAGCACGTATTTACTAATTTAAGAGTTACCAGCACATGGAACTACCATTTTTCATTTGCGTTGAATGTAAATCTGGTCCTCAAATCACCTTTACGAATTTTATTATGTATGTAGAAATCTCAATTTTGACGATCACGGCATACGTTTGGCCAACAAAGCATAGAAACCATAAAACCGACGGCATAAATGTTAGGCCTGGGTTGAATAACTGCCAGAGAGCGCGCATTGAAATTATAAGTTTCGGGAATTTGACCCGGCGTAACGCGACACGCGAGAAAAATGCTGCGCGCTTTATGGGGTTCTCAACCTTTCAGGCTCTGTGCCCCCCTTTGAACACTGATGTGACGTCACGCCTCCCCCCCCCGCACCACCACCATTTGTGGTCAATACAAGTAGCACAATTGGAATTTGAAACTGAAGGGGGTTATTAAATGGAAATGTACAATACATAATTTCATACACAAAATTTAATATTACGACACATATCTTAATTTGGAACATACTATTATTAGAACATATGAAATCAAAGAATTAAATACAGATCAAATATATTTGAGATAATCAAAGATCTAGGTGAGGTTGACATGTAATACCAGTCCTTTCACAACATTGATGAGAGGGCTGGCACTGTTTGTCCGTGACAAGTTTTTGAATATTAGGTTGTAACTGTGACAAAGCACATCTCAGGTCACTTTCAAGGTCCAGCATTGCTCGATATTTTGACTTTATGTATGCTAATGCTGAAAATCCAGATTTACAGAGATGTGTGGATGAAAACTGCACTAACAACCTCAAAGCTTCCAAAGCTTTGAGGTAAACTTCTTACCTTCTTTTACTTCTGGGTAAACAGGAAAATAGCGTAACCAAAAATTTTCAACAGCCGTGTTATCGAATTCCGCGTTTGCTTGAGAATCACATTTTAGGTCGCTTGTCTGTTGCTGAATATGATCAGGAAGTATATCCACGTCTATTTTAAAAGGATCTCTTGTCAACTTAAACTCTCAGTTCTCACGTTCAATGCAATATCTGGAAAATAGTCTGCAATTTCATTTTGCAATGCTACGAAATGCCCTGATATAAGGTCCTTAAATTCATTTATCTGTTGCAGTGGGAGATTTTGTTTATCATCGAGGAAGTAGTTCAATCTTGGAAAGAATGTAAAGTTTGGCTCTGAACTCTGAACACGGCGTTGCCAAAGAGTTATCGTTTCTGTGAAACCCTTAACTGCATCATAAGTCTTCAGAATGTTTTTCTGACATTGTAGCTACGACAATTATCGTGTTTTTACAATTACGACAATAATCGGGTTTTTACAATTACGACAATTATCGTGTGCGGCAATTATTGTGTTCGTATGTCGAAAATACGTTACGGTTACAGTGTGACCCCAAAATTGAGTACAGTAAATTACAGTTAGTTTTACTTTTTATTTTTTTTTAAACTCACGCCTCCCTTGAAATTCTCCTACGCCCCCCAAGGGGGGCGTGCCCCCCAGGTTGAGAACCGCTGCTTTATGGGATATCGAAGAAACGCAGACAAAATGTCGCTATCATGTCGCATGCCTGATTGGTGCAAGCACCCGGCGGCGAAATAACTGGTTCTTCATCGCAGCTTGTATCAGATGCGTGTTTCAGACAAGAGCTTTCTCTGTGTGCGGCAGACTTTAAAATGACATTACAAAACCAGAACAAACAAATAGAACCTAAAGCAGAACTATAAATCATAATTATACGAAAGATAAAGCAACCAATGGGATATTAATTTAATAGTGAATTACGCCTATTGCTGAAACTCAGTTAAATTCGTTGGTTCAGAGTGCTACACAAAAGCCCTTTAGACCGGCACATACAGCTTAAAACCTATTCGAACGGCTATAGATACCTATGCCAACAGTGGGACATGAATACACAGGCTCAGGGAATGAAAGTGCCTTAATCATTAGGCCATCTCCTAGCTACCCTTTAAAGTGAAATGGCTTCCATTTATTACATCTGAGAGCCCAATTCAACAATGGTGGACTATGAACTCCACGACATTGGAAATGTGTTATTTCCATATTTTTCTCAGCTAGTTTGCTTTCAAAAATATCTCAAAGAGAGCTGAGTTTATTAAGTTTTAAGAGCCTCTATGCCGTTGTTTTCCAGGTAATAGCCTTTCAGCAGTGCAGTTCAAAGCAATTAATGAAAAAAAATGCCTAAAATAATAGAAAAACAAATGCATGTGATGAATTGTGTGCCGATTCGATTAAACTGGGCAGGCTAATATTTTTTTTTTAACGAAAGCTAGAATTAGGGATAAACCTGAAATGGAGAGATGTGTGAATAATAAAGATTGTTATGATATTCAAAGAATTCTAAAACGCTCAAAATTTCTAAGTAACGACACCGATAGTATAAAAGTAAATGCGTCGACTTTCATTATTGCCATTTGAAGGGTAACATTTCCATTTTTCCATGTTTTTATTAACTTGCTTTCTTGTGTGTTTGTGTGTGTGTGTGTTTCCTTACAAATCTTGAAAATCGATTTTTAACTAACTTTCCGACTAGCTAGACATTTGAAACTTTTAGAGTAGCTCAGAACACGATAACATTGCATTTTTTAATACTTTTAGCCATCTTTAAGCAGAATTAAATTAATTTTCTGTTATTTTCAGTTAGTTTTGTTTTGTAGACTGGTGCAGCCATCTATTGGCCGGAAAGGGAACTAAAAGTCAAATGCAAGTTAACTTCCAATTAACTTCATTTTCTTTCAAGTTGATGGGATAATTCATCAAAAAAAATTTAAAAAGTATTTATTAATACATGGAATTGTCAAGTTTATAGGATTCAACAGAAAATTTAAAAACATGGTATATAAAAAGTCTTTTTATGTTGTAATTATTATATCTTCCTTTATATCGTTACTTTGTGAACTCCCGTGTCAGAAAAACAAAATGCTTTCCTAATTTTTGTAAAAATACCTAATCCAATCTGAAATGTTTTTTTTTTTTGTCACAAATAACTGAAAGTATACTTTTGGAATGAAAATAAATAGTCTGAAACAATACGTTCTGTTTAAAATAATTAGTGGTGTACGGGGCTGAATTTAGTTACCTGAACCAGGTTCACTAAAATCAATCACAAACTTTTGAAAATTGATGTAACAAAATGGACAACCCACATATTAAATTATATGTATCCTATTCTATATGGTGTAATATCCTATCTATGTTATTCCATATCTATTCCGTACTGTACTTACGCTTTATTCTATTTATCTAAAACCTCTCGAATTTCTGGGTTTTATTTTCGTCATTACTTTCCCGAATATGCTTTTTACAAGCGGTAACTAAATAACAAGGTACAAAATAGTGTAACAAAAGTTCAACAGACTTAAATATTGATATATAATATTGTATTATAATACAAAAGCCTCATCCATAAGTTAAATTTGAAATAGTTAACTGACATATAGATCTAATAACACACTAACTGGCCAACGTGTTACATGAACAAACTAACAATTGGGATGAATTCCGAGTGACCTATAAATTCAAACATACATTGAAAAGAAAGCAAAAAGAGTATAGAAAGAATCCATAAACAATTATACAATCATAATTTCAAAAAAAATTGTTTCTCGAAAAATAACATTTATTTAAAACCCTAATTAAGTCTCATTTAATACTTTATGCTATTCATCTAAAATCTCCCAAATTACTGGGTTTTATTTTCGCCATTCCTTTCACAAAAATACTTATTTACAAGCTAAAATTTATCAAATAAACAATGATCTGGAGCCCCACTTTACCATAGACACACTAATTGTCGGCTCTTTTTTTCCGATATTCTGCAGAAAAAAGCGATAAACAGCCATGCACAAAAGAAAGAAATTTTAATTGCTGTAGACTCTCTAAAATAACGTTATCAAATAACTAATCTGCCCCTAAGAGCCATTTTTCAGCCCCGATGCTCATTTTCCACCAAATTAATTTTGGTTCCCGTTTAAATGTGTTATTTGGACTAAGGAAAGCCCTCATCAATAAAATCTGATTCAGATAAATATATTTTTTTTTAAATGTTTCGGCAACGCACTATCCAGTAGGCCAATTAAATGTATCATTTATTTTAAATAAAAAGTAACAATTATACATGCAGTTATTGAATTATTTCTAATCAGATTGTTGCTGTTGTTGCTTATGCCACTTGACCGACAGCAACATCAGATAAAGTCCCGAAGGCTATGGGTGAAGAAGGTGCTGCTCCTGTTTTGACTGGTACTACAAGGGTCGGAGTCCGACTTGGCCAAAGGACAAGTCCCATAATTTTGAACCGAGTCAAGTGACGGGACCAGAACACTTGACCCCGCACCTCCAGAGGTAATTTTGAGAACTTAGAAGACATTGCAGCCACGACATATTTTACGTGCACCAGCCGCCATCAGAAGAATGGCGGCTGGTGTACACGGTGTGTACACATCAGTGTACACGGCAGTGGATTTGTCAGCGACGAGCATCGAACCAGTGTCATTCAGATCACTAGTCCGCTACTATTGCAAATTGGGCCACTGCGCCCATAATTCGATTGTAATACCTCTGAGTGAACAGTCGAGATTCAATGCAATTATAACCGACTAACTATACGGATATTATGAAATATTGTGGAAGTCAAAAGACCCTTTTAAAGAATTTCATTTAGAGCATAAATAAATAGCCATAACCTTCAAATATGAAATTTCTCAAACCAAGTCTTTCATGATTGGTAACAACGATAACTCCTATCTAGAAAATAAGAAATCGTTTCTCCCAACCTCCTCGCTCAACCTTTTTTCTAAAAACTTGCATTTAAAGTATAAAAATAGCCATGACTTCCACCCGAAAAATAAAACTCCTTTGACCAAGTCTTCCACCATTGGTAATAACTATAACCCTTATCTAGAAAATAATATATCCCATTTCTCACAACTTTCTTTAAAGAATTCCGTATAAAGTATTCACGATTGGTAAGGAATATAACCCCTACCTAGAAAATAAAATAACCCTTTTTCCACGACCCTTTCGCACAACCCTATTAAAGAAATCCATTAAAGGTATGAAAAATAGCCACAACTTTCACTTGAAAATTTACGTTTCTTAAAACAAGTCTTTCGTGATTGATAGTAATTGTAACCCCTATCTAGAAATGACCCTAACTGGTTTCTCGGTTGTACAACTTCTTCCTGCCATTTTAGAAACGTGTGCATAGATCGATGAATGTAAATTTTTATTACGTTAACTCGCATTAAGAAAATGTATTCCCATCTTAAACGGTGACTTAAAAATTTATATTCTTTTGAACATTCAAATTTTCACATAATATATCTTAATTTTTATTCGATTTATCAGCTATGATCTCATATTTATAGCTGATAAATATGAGATCATAGCTGATAAATCGAAGAATTATTCAACCAAGCTTTATTCAACCAAGCTTTTCAACGCTTGGACATAAAGCATTCGCTTTATTCAACGCTTGGTTGAATAAAGCGAATGCTTTATTCAACCAAGATCCAACATCAATTCAGAAAGAATACCAGTTACTTAAAATATACAAGTATTTTTTATCTTGTTCCATTAGGTTTTAGTGGTAAATATTAGCACTTACGTTGAATGATAATTAGCTCTCCTCGACCATCTGAATATAAGTCACACAACAATGCAAGACAGACATATAAAACAATCCGAAATAGAAATTGACCCACCGGAAAGCACGCGGCAAGATTGGCTGAAAATCGCATGGTCGCTACTTGCAACACGAAAATTCCGTTTTCAGATTAGTTTAGGGACATTGTAACAAGTTTGTGTAGTAAAACCTCGTTTATCTGACCCTCGTAGATCCAGATCTCCGGATAATCCGGATCAGATTTGTAGACATTTTTCTTATTTAATGTTCACATTAGATGATAAGTTTTAACTATAATAGCAAGAACGTAACTATAAGTACGCCAAATATTCGCTTTTTAGTTTGATTCAATGTATAGTTCCTGCATAGATTGTACGATAAATTATGGTAATAAAATGCTTTATGTTGAGTTTAAGAAAGCTTTGCTAAACTGTCACAAGCCGTTGAAGTGGATTGACTCAGAAAAGTTATTTTTATATTTTTTAATGTCTTGTAAACAATACTACGTAATTTTGTTACAAAACATTTTTTATCTTAATAAACGGTAAGTCTGCTTAGTTAAAATTGTTGTTTTGCTTATTACCCATATTACCCGGATTATCTGGATTTTCGATTATCCGGATTACCTATGGTCCCAGTTAGTCCGGATAAACGAGGATTTACTGGACTTGCTCAGTAAGACTTGGTCAGCAACACTTCCTTCTTAAGAGGGGCAAGTCTAGTGTCCGGTCAGAACCATGTGGAGGTGGGGGCACCAATGCCGATCAGAATGCATCATACAACTCCAAAGGGGGGATACAACTCCCCTAAGTTAGTTACTCCAGCCATTACCCGCATTCGAATGAATTTCATCACTTTCAAATGAAGTCACACTGCAACAAGACCCATAAAATAAGATTAAAAATAACGCTCGCATATGGACTTCATATATAGACCGCAAAAACTCACGATAATTCTCCCTGTATTACAAAAACAGTATTGTAAAAAACAATTCCTCAAAACAACCTCTGCATTATAGGACCACGAATAAAAAAACCCTATCTACAAATAGTAGTTAAGAATGTGTTCATTCATGATGGTACGTTATAGCTGTATAATGGCACATAAACAGAATTGGAAAAAGTAACGGAAGATGAAAATTTTCTGGTCAAATGCAGGGCCCGATTTAGAAAATTCTTGACTATAGGCACAACTTGGGATGGGAGCCCCCTAACACTGATGTGGGCGTAACATTTCCAAAATTGACACACAGAAAATATAATCATGAATCATTGGGAAAGTAGCATTTTACGAAGAATTGGCTATTGGAAGCGTAGAAGCCTAGAACATTATCAAATAACAAAAAGCAATACAACATATTAACTTCATCATTAAAACACCAATACAATGCAACCAGAAAAACTTATCCCTTATATACACTATAAAATACATATGCTGCACTATACATATAACTATACATATGATGAACCAATCAATCAAATTTGAAAGGATATATAAAAAAAAATTGCTATTAAAAAAGGTAAAATAAAAAAATTTGAATTGGGAATTTCAGTTTTTTTTCATTTTAAACAAAAATTTTGAGGGGGGCCCCTAACATCCAGGGGCCCCTAGGCCCGGGCCTACGGAGCCTAATGGAAAATCAGGGCCTGGTTAAATGCGCGAAACTTAAAAACTAAGACTATTGCGACATCCAAACCTGAGTCGAAGCACCTTTCAGAGTTTAAATTGAAAATGTATTATAGCATTAGTAACGACTTACCGAAACATTAGCGTCGTTCTGTTGAACTGTTACAGGATGTTTAGGTCAAGCTTGCGTTTCACGAAATGCTTTAACAGTTTGACACATTTTTGTTTAAAAATTCGACTGGTAGATTACACTCGGTTTCTTTTGACGAGCCACACTAAGTGTTCTGGATATAGTGTCCAATTTAGTTCGTTAAGTATCTACTCCCTATGTTTTAAACACAATCTTTTTCAAGTTCTTAAAGCAAGGCATAGTGCCCTGTTCTCTACCTAGTCGCCACATAGGAGTAAAATGAGAAGTTTTTTTGTATAATACAAGTTTTCCAGAGTCTCGGAAGAAATCCCAGTGTTCTAACGTGATTTAACATATACCTCTATTGATTATGCCCACGGAGGTGTAGTCACATGAGCAATACCTATGCCCGTAGTTTAAAGAGATTCTTCTCGATTTTGATAAGATATTCTGTTGGTGGTAAATCCATTCATCCACCATTGTCAGAGTTTCTAGGTTTATGAAGTATCTACCATCTGAGAATAAAATAATGCCTTCTATTTTTGATAAAATAAACTAAGTCTTATTAAGCAACTCGCTTCTAAAATGTACAATCAAATAAACATATCCTCCTTCATTCAAATAAACATAACGCATCTACCAGGCAAAATCATTAGCAACGTGGAACAAAATGTCAGCAGCGATTTTTTTACCTTTGCAGTCCCGCACTTGGCAACTACGTCACTGGCTGAGAGAAGGGAATAACTGGAATTCTGAATTTGAATACGATTAATTCCAACATATCCGAATAGTAACCCTGAAAAGATTGTCGCTTAAGATGTACGGTGGACTAATTGGTCTCTAAAATCAGAAAAATGTCAATATATTGTTCGTGTATAAAGTTCCTAACTATTGTCGGGATTAGTTAGGAACTCTAGCATTAGATTGCAAAATACCTCTAACATTAAGTTGCAAAAAACTTAAATAATTATTTTCCTTTAACCATAATCAAGGTCAAGATTAGTTCATGTACACAAGGCACCAGTGGCGCACCCAGGGTTTAATCTTGGGGTAAGGGGGGGGGGGCGAGTTGAACGGATAAAAATATTTATAATGCAAATTCAATGTTCATAATGCAATTTCTATTTCTTTGGGGGGGGGCAGGGCTTCTACCCCCCCCCCCTGGGTGCACCACTGCAAGGCACAGAGACGACAGCGCCGTGTTACATTTAATGTTAACCATGTCGTACCACAAGGAGGCCCCTCTCCTGTCTCCATAGAGAAATAATACACACTCTAATGTTATTATTCCCTCTCTCTATTTATTGGGAAGGTTTTTATTTGATAAAAGGGACGATGATGTATTAAAATAACATTTTTTCCATTTCCTGGGATCATGAATGCACTGATATCGTGTTAGGAAAATTCATAGTGATAACAAAAAATATATCAACAATTCGGTAAAACAAAACCAAAAAACTTACGAATATTTATCAATTAAACGTGCATATATAAACGGATATATATTACAAGGGCATATATAAATTACATTAATTATTATACGGACATATGTAAATTAAATCAATAAAATGCGAAAACAAATGTAGCATTAGTATATTTTGCAAATAAAATAAAATTAAATAGAAATCGGATTATCCGAGTTTTTCGAGGATTCATGATACTCCTCCCTCCGTGAACCCGGATAATCGGCAGTACACAGTAGTTTTTCATTAAGGCTGCTGTGTAATAACCCTATTGGATTAGCGCACCTCAATGTGAACCTATATCGAAAATGTGTCCAAGGATTGCCGACTTGGATTGAAAGACTTCTTTTTTAAATTGTGTTGTTGTTGCTTATGCTGCTTGACCGACAGCAACATCAGATGAAGTCCCGAAGGCTATGGGCGATGAAGGTGCGGCTCCTGTTTTCACTGGCACCACAAGGGTCAGAATCAGACTTGGCCAAAAGACCAGTCCCGTCATTTTGAACCGAGTCAAGTGACGAGACCAGAATTGACCAAGCACCTCCAGAGGTAAATTTTGAGAACTTGGAGGAGACTGCAGCCAAGACAGATTTTACGGGTACCAGCCGCCATTAGTGTACACGGCAATGGATTTGTCAGCAACGAGCATCGAACCAGTGACTTTCAGATCACTAGCCCGCTGCCTTGCCAACTGGGCCACTGCGCCCTTTTGGCCTGGTGGTGAGTTTTTGAACTTCTTTTTTTTCCGGAAAATAAATTTCCATGACCTCCATTAAACTATTACCAAGTTTGATAATATTTGGTCCAGTAGTTTTCCTTTTATGACCATTTCAAAGTGGAACTTTAATTATAACCAACGTGTATATCTCCAATTACCCTCTAACGATGATACTACCTCATTCGAAGAAGAAGAAAAAATTGTGAATAAGGATATTTTCATATTTGGGGAATATTAAGTGGTTTTGAATTCTTTTAAAAATATCTAATTCTCCCCAAGGATGATTCTGCCTGATGACTAAATTAAAATAAATAATGAAACTTTCTAGTAATAAAGAATATTAATTACAGACGCATCCAAAAAAAAGTAATAACTCGAATGCACCGCTTGAAAAGACACTGCCATCCTTATGTGAACGTCGTTAAACCTCGGGAGTGTGAAGAAACACATTAGTGCATGTGTGCGACACATTTTTGCGCTACTGCACCGCTTTTACGATCCGCTGTCGACATGGGTTTTCGGTCGTTAGGGAACGGAGAAGAGCAAAAAATCTCCCGCAACATTTATCCTCAAATGGAAACGCCTGACCCCCACACCACGGCCACAAAATCAATTTCCGGGGCGTATTTTTGCAGTTTCGAAAAGGGGGGGGGGGAGGGTGGAAAGAAACTACAAAAATACTGCCGGTCGCATAACACGAAAAGCGCTCGCTAATTATCCAGAGTAATTTGCCTAATGTTCGTCGACGATCACGCGAGCGTTTTGATGCAACTGATCTAAGTCACCTTTCAGACAAGCAAAGATTCTAGACAGGATGTCTAGAAAATGCGTAATATAAGGGTGATTATATGACAGTAGGCTTTAATGTTTCGAGCTGAAAATCTAATGAATGGAAACTAATGTCATTGGATATTACAGAATCGACGCGAAATTATTATTGGTGTGTAATTATGGTGACACCGCATAATTGAACCATCAATACCCCTGTTGCCCCCTCAATTTAAACAGAGCAATCCGAGAGGTCACATTATGGGGGCTTGCACCCTCCGTCACTCCTAAACAGTGGCGTAGCGAGAGGGGGGCAAGGGGGTCTATCATGCCCCGGGCGCCACTCGCTGAGGGGCGCCAAATGGTCCTTTTCACTAATTCTATATATAATATTACAATATGTTTTTCGGGGAGGGGGCGCCAAAAAGGTATCTTGCCCCGGGCGCCAGATATGCTCGCTACGTCACTGCTCCTAAAAACCTCACGAAGGGACTATTCGGCCTACAGATTCAACGTGGCTGTACTCGGCGTAGACTAACCACTAGGCTGATCCTACCGCACTCGTGATTTAGAGCAGTAGTGACCAAACATTTTTCAACCGCGATCCACTTTCTTAAATAAATAATCACTGGACCCCAATGAAAAATTAGGAAACTTTAAACAACAACAAAAAAAGAAACAAACTTTGACTAACTATTTTAAAATTCAATGAACTTTAGATTTGGGCTATATACAGTCGAACCCCGTTATAGCGAACCCGATTTATAGCGAACTCACGGATATAACGAACGAAAAGTTTGGTCCCGTCGTTTTCCTATTATACGTAATTTAATTAGTATTGTGTCAGTTTAATGTAATCGATTTTAGTCGATTTAATTCATTAATGATCATTTTTAATAGATTTTATCATTTTTTTAATTCATCATTACTGAATACACATCGCAACTAATGAGTTAACATTTTGCGAACGCTAGCATTTTTCTTAACGGTTCGGATATAGCGAACCACCGGATAAAACGAAAAAATTTACATACAAAATGTGTAATTAAATTGACAAAGCAATGCAAAACTACTTCGTCAAAATTGTTCAAAACCCCATGAACATAAAAATAATTGTAGTATGTACAGTGTTTAAAAGGGAAATTCTCGCATTTTATTCTATAGCACGTTATACGAATAATGTCGTCGAACCTTTTTTTTTAACTCGTTGAATGAACTCCTATTGTACGGGGAGTCTACTGTAGTTTATTATGCTTAATAAAACCTATCGAGCGTCCAATAACTGGATATTTTTATCTTTGTATTTTAATTATGCTATGAATAAAATACCAGTCCAAAAGGCAGAACAAAAGCGGTCGAATACACATTGTGAGGTTTTAATGTTTTATGAAGAGATGATGAATTTTTAAATAAAAGTGTCACCTACCCATTGAGATTTATTTATCATCCTTTATTTTGACAACAAATTATACGAGCACTTTGACAACAATTGAGTCCAATCGGATGCGTTATCTACATATTAGGAGGTGAAAGGCAAAGTGGTGTAAGTCACATTTTCAATTTTTTTTTTTTATTTATTTGAGGGCAAAAGTATCATCTCCGTGTTCAATTTATAGTGGAATTGCAAATAATTATTATTTGCAATATTATAAAAATTATTATGAATTATACTTTGTTCAATTTATAGTGGAATTTTTTGTAGTTTTTGAAGTAAAACTCTTTGGACTTACACCACTTACTGACTTACACCACTTCATATATTAAACTTTCACCGCCTCATATATAAAACAGTTCCGTAACTGACTGGCTGACTGACATATAAACGCACAGACCAAACTCCTAGACCTAAAGGGTTAAAATTTGGCATGGCGATTCTTCTTATAGTGTAGGGATGAACTAAGAAAGATTTTTGAAAAATTATTCTTAGATTTTTTAAATTAAATTTTTAAGCTGTTTTTATAATTTCTTTTAGTTTGCATTTAAAATAATAATCTGAGGGTTATAGAATTTATATCACGAGAAAGATTATAAAAATGGCTTTTAAAATGAAATCTTTTACGAATGTTTACCTCCATTTTCTGATTTTTGGGGAATTTTTAAAGATTAATTTTTAAAATTTAATGTATTAAATGCTGATCACGTGGTTTCCTTTCTTTTTGTGATAGTTCAAATCAATTTTGCGTTACGTGCATAACAACGAAATAAATTGACGAAAAAAAATATTAAAATACGGTAAACGATAAAATTTAACCACTAGACTCATTGAGATGGAATTTTTTTAAGAACTGAATTCAAATTAGTATGTTTTATGGATATTGAATATACAAATTAATTGCATACATTGGCCGTTGTATTTATTTAAATATATATATATATATATATATATATACACAGGTGGTTATCAAAATAAAGAAAACACCTATCAATAGTAGTGGTGTTACACCTATCAATAGTAGTGAATGTGCTTCGTATTCCTTAAAAAAAACGAGTCTGGCCACCGGAATTCTTTTATGTAATATAGTGTGTGTATTATTCTACTATCAAGTAGAGGTAATGAAGCTAAGGGCATCGTCCTTTTGTGGGAAAATCGTAAAATGTCAAATTTTGCAGACCTTGCGAAAAGGGCAAATTGTTACTGCAACCCCCAGGCTAATGGGTGTTTTTCGAGCTATGGTATC
This sequence comes from Dolomedes plantarius, assembly GCA_907164885.2. NCBI lineage: Eukaryota > Metazoa > Arthropoda > Arachnida > Araneae > Dolomedidae > Dolomedes > Dolomedes plantarius. Next base: position 157,897,022 of record OU015500.1, read on the forward strand.
GAAAGTCATGATAGCATAGAGAGTGCATGGAAAAAAATCCTTTGCCAAACAGAATAGCGGACAAGGAGAGCTGAGAGAAAGAGACGAACGAGGTACTGAAGCGGATTGTGACATGAAGAAATAAAACAATTGCAACCAAAATGACCGAAGAGCTCAATCTTCATCTGCATGTTCTGGTATCAATCATCAGAGGTATAAGGGAACTTCAGAAACAAAGGTTTTACGGAAGAGTAGCTATTCCCTAGCCACTTTTAATAGATGCCAGCACAAAATATCGTCCACAATAGTGCCATGAGCGCAAATCCTGGTCAAGTAATATGTCGAAAAATGGTATTTGGTCCGACGAATCATTGTTCACATTGTTCCTCGCAACAAGACATACGTATGTCCGGAGAACACCTACACAAGCGTAAGATTCTGGCTGTCAAATCTCAACTGTCAATCATGGAGGTAGATCTATCAGGGTTTAGTATGGCATCTCATGGTTTTCTTCAGGCCCTATTGTAACACTAAAAGAGAGATTGAATAGAGAGAGATTGAATAGAAAGGACTATGTCAAAATTTTAGCTCACTAGTCCATCCTATGGTGCAAACATTGTTTCTTGCAGGAGATGACGTGCTCCAGGATGGAAATCTCCCTATACATACAGCTAAATCTTCAAGTATTAGTTTAAAGAGCATGAAAATGAAGTCAAATATCTTATCTTGCCCTGTACAATAACCCCCGACTACATATCATCCAACCTCCGTGATCTGTATAAGCGGATAGAGCCAGGTATCAATATCCACCACAGCATCTCTACAGGAAATTTAATTATTTTTTCCTGAAGAATGGTTTAATATATTCTTAACCACTATTCTTGACTTGTATAATCCAATTCAAGGTGAATCAGGTGGTATTACATTACAAAGGTGATCCTGCGCCGTATTAATAAAGGTTTTCATGTTGTTTCTTAGTGTTCCCATTATTTTGATAACCACCTGTATATATATATATATATATATATATATATTTGTAATTAATTGCATACATTGACCATTGTATTTAATTTGAATGTACTGCGAAGCATGGGTATTCAGCTCGTTCTAAATATAATCTCAGATATAAGTAAGGAAAAACGCTATTAAAATTCCCTCACCATACCAGATTTTTCATAGAAACTGACATATTTTCCAAGGACGAATAAAGAGAAAAAATTGCAATTGAACTCTCTTGTGGGAACTTTGACTGGCGAAACGAAAATAATGCTTAGCACGGGAGATACGACGCGTGAGAAATTCATCTGCGCTTTTTTCCACCCTGTTTTGACAGCTGTAACAGAGACACGAAGAGAAAATAAAAAGCCGTGACTTTACCTTCATAGAAGTTCACAAATCAAGCTCACTTTGTCCACAGATAAAAAAAAAATAAAATATGTTTTCGAAGTAAAAAATAACCACAGCAAAATTTCATTTTAATTGACATAATGAAATTTATTTTTAGAAGGCTAAAAAAATTATATTGATTTCACTATATAAATATTTTTTAACCGTTGCCCGTTTCCAGCCAAAATCGACGAGCAGCCCAGCAAAACCCGTAGAATCTTGACTATAATACGCACACGTGTACAATACGCATGCTTGATTTTGCGCGAAATTTTCGGAAAAAACTAAAATTAGACTATAATACGCACCCATAACTTTTCAATGTTTTATTTAAAAATTGCACAATATTTATTAACATAAATAAAATTTGTAATAAAATTAGACAAAAACGTCGAATTCGGTAGATAAGAAACTTAAATTTTTAATTCAAAACAAACAATACCGTGAAATTATCAGTCTTAATCACTTTCTCTAGAATACAGATCATTTTTTGTTTGTCGTTTATTCAATGTTTAAAACTACGTTTTTTACGAGTATAATACGCACCCTCATTTTTGCGGACTAAAATGTGAAAAAAAATTGCTTATTATACTCAAGATTTTACGGTAGATCTATAAAAATGCTGAGTAAAAACATTATCAACAATATGGATGGAAAGTTTGCAATGGATAGCAGGGAAGTTGCCGAGACAGTCTCCAATTGTCCGTTCTTTTAAGTCGCGGAGAAAACAGGTGGCTGCATTTTAATTTTGTAGATGTAATTCTGCAAATTTTTATGGTCGGTCACGAGTCTAAAGCAGGCGTCCTCGTCATTGGGGTGGTGCCCTTTGGCGAATACAGGACACACCGGCTCACGAAGGTTCCGCAGGGTGGGTTGCACAGCAACGATGAGGTTTTTACCATGTTGCTGGTTCTGCGCCCAGGGTTGCGACTGTTCCCTCTCAAAATCGACCATTCCCAATTTAGGTCAGGTCGTCTCCTATCTGGGATTTGTATCGATGCCGTCTTCTTTTAATCTATTTTCTTAGTCAGCGCCAGTACTGCTAATTATTAATTCTGGGTCTTGTCTTCGCGTAATCGCTCACAGCCACTAACGTTGTGCCGTCGTTTCGTTTGGGCCCTTTCACCACCTTCTATTTTTACTAATGTCCTGTTGGTTGGTGGTTTCGAGTGTCCTCCGGCAGATCCTTCTAGTCTTCCAAATCAAAAGTTATTTTTCTTCTGGCACATCCGTCTGTTCTGCTTGGAGCCCGACAGTGCTGTTTGTCCTGTGGTGTGGGTCTTGTGGGACCTTGTCTGGGTCGTGCGCGGAGTGGTTGCCTGCTGCGGGTCTATCCGCACCATCAGGATTTACCCAGTGGGGCTTCGGCCAGGTCGGGCCCGATGCGTGCTTTTTGGGAGTCTAAAGCAGGCAAATGCCAGTTGCTTTAGGCAAGGAGATCTGAATTCGAGCAGATTTACTTCAAAGAGCATTTCCAAACTTTTCAGGAAGCTTCTTCTTTGTAAGATCTGAACATATTAGGTATAATAAAAGAAAATATATATTGTTTTGTGTGACGTAAAGGCAAAGGCGGATCTGGTTGAATCTTCTGATTGTATAAATATTGTAGCGTTCCTTGTCTGAGCCGTTGCGCAGGGAGAGATGCGCAAGTGTACCCCCTTGGTGCAGCTGAACTCCAAACCCTAGACACCACAGGGAGTTCGACTATAGGAGTGGGGAGACTAGAAATGCCGCTCAGAAAGCTGTCCTGGGATATTCAACGGTAACCCGAGAGTAAATGTAACCAGAGCCTGACTAAGGCAGGGGCATACGGGGCAGTTGCCCCGGGCCCCCACATCAGAGGGGGGCCCCAAATCGAATAGAAAGTTTAGTAATAAGTATTAAGTTCTTCATTACTGAAGTAGTGAAGCAGAGGGGGGCCCCCAAAGAAGTTTTTGTCCCGGGCCCCAATTAGGCTAAGTCGGGCCCTGATGTAACTTTTCGGTTTTCAAAGAAAGAATAGTTATCCTTCTACTGTCTATTAAATTTCCTATAGAGCTGTGCTACATATAGCTCTACATAATTCCTGTTAGCTGTAAACGTGCACACATTCAAATGACTCAGGTGTTTTGATTGACTGGACAACTCTACGATATTACCATTCAAAGGACAATTTAGCAAAAAATAAAGCACCAGCTTCTCTGACCACTTGCAAGATTTCGTGCTGTGGAAAATTTTGTTGATAAATATCCAATACCTGGAACATAAATAAATATTGAAATTCCATATCGAATTGAAAGCATTAAAAACGTAACCTCCTGAACGTAAACTTATATTATTGAAAAATCTCTATTTTAAACGTTCCCGAGACCAAATAGTTACATCTCCCTTCGGCAAAGTATCATATTTCCGAGGTATGTCCTCTGCAAAAGTGTTAAGCTCTAATAGCGCGTACAGACTTGCACAGCGCTCTCTGCCTCTTCCAGTGATTTATGTCTCTGCACTCTGTTTCCCTGCGCCGGATCGCCTCCTGAAGCGGTCCATTTGCAGAGCATCAAAGGCGAACTCGAGGTCCCGGGGGTCAAATGGTGACAGTGGGGGCGGGGGACACTAGATCAAGAAACACGAAGACTTTGGCGGCTTTAATGGGGGAATATCTGGAAGACACGTGTTCATTGGAATGGGGGTGGTTCTAAATACCGTGTCTAATGTTACCGTGACTAATGTTGACAGGAGAGTCGGGGAGAGAGCTCTGTCCAATGTGAATGCCCCATAAAGATCATGTTGAAATAGAGAGGATGATATAGACCGATTGGGCTAAAATAAGGCAGTTAAAATCTTACGAAAGTTCAGATAAAATAAAAATTCGATGAGTAAAAATTACCGTCTGAGACAGCTTAGAAAAGAACAGTAGTACAAGAAAAAATAGTAGGAGATTCGAGGAGAGGCATTGAAATGTCTCTTGTTTGATAGTGCACAATAATTCAACGGTTTTAAAAAACAGACACAGGTGCGATATCGGCTTGGTAAGCGAAACACGATTCGTTCAGTTCGTGGCCTGGTGAAAGTACGTAGTATTCAGTGAAAGAAAGATAATGAATAAATGCAGTATTGGAAGTTAGAAGTGCTTAGATAAACTTGAACCTTTTTCTATAAATGTGCCCAAATCTGCGATTACATTCAAAAAGAACACATCTTGTATTCTCGAGGGGGCAATTGGTTAGATTTACCTCAAAAGTTAATTGAAAATGATAAATGAATAGTATCGGCAACTAGAAAATCACAAAAAGTGATAAATAAATAGTTCTGTAGAAAGAAAATTCTTGAAGTTATCTCATTGATTGTACAGTGTAGGAAACCATATAACCAACCTTACGAAAAAACATATTATTTATATATATATATACAAATACATACATGCATATATATATATATATATATATATATATATATATATATATATGAGTAGGATATATAGATATTCTTAAGGATGCTTCCAAATACCGTCTTTTTCATTTTTCAAACAATTCGGAACTCCTTTCTTTGGAGCATTCCCTTCTTGTATAGTAAAGCAATATCGGTTGCGTAATAGTTTTCAGCCTCGCTAACTCTCTCAACTGCGAAAAGAGGAAAAACAAAAAAAAAGAAAAGATGTCGCTCGAAAACTCTGGACAAAAAAGGCAGCAACGATCGTGGAGATTAAAGAACCATTTAAAGGAAAATCCAAAATTGCGTTGCCGGAGATCGAGTCATTTCTTTTTCGGGAGATAAATTCCGATAATTAGGCGAAAAAAGCTCTTTGTGAGGAAAGGATTACGCCGCGTTGGATTTATCAGGGGAGACAATCGAGAAAAACAAGCAATTTCGCCCTTTGTTGGAAAATCGCGAGAGGTAAGCTCAAAATATTTTACAGGAAAGACACGACATTTTTGTATGAAAATGAAGTTATAAACTTGTTTTCTTTTAACGTAACGCTGCCTTATCCATGCGGTATGAGGTTAAATATATCAACAAATAAATAAAGATATATATATATATATATATATATATGTGTGTGTGTGTGTGTGTGTGTGTGTAATAAATTAAATATTATGTCCTCTATTAAATATTATGTCCTACTACCATTTAAATTCCCTTTCCTAAATTCAATCCCCAGTGATATTACTTTATCGCTACCAAACCCTTAGCAACAGAACTTCCCGTAAATTGCATGCCTTCGCATTTCTACACGTGTCACATTCCTCCACAGTCTAGAGAAAGGCGTGGGTATGCATCGCGAGCCCCGATATTCTGCTGACCCTGCAAAATAATAGCCACGTGTTTTTTTCGCCCTCTCGCACATAAGATTGAAAGGTGATATTCGCTTCCGAGCCGTCTTCTGAAATGTTTGGATGTACTTCTGTAACTCTAATAAACGGTTCGGCCAGACTGCATCAAAATTTTATTCCTTTCAGGCTGAGTCTAGCTCCAGCCATGTAAATATGAGCTAGTTTTCCTTTTCAGATTAAATTTAAGAACGTGATGTAAAGGATATATTATATATATATATATATATATATGTATGTTATGAGGGGTACCAGAGATACCCCTTTGCGTTGTGTAAATATAGGGAGGTGAACTCCAAAGGGAACTATGCGTTTATAAATAAAAATAACAACATTTATTATACAATATTTTACAAGAAAAGGTCGGGTTTACATATTATATTTAAGATCTTGGCTATACATATTTTTAACCGAATTAGGGCATACTTCATCCGCTTCCTGCGGCATAAGCATTACGGGTCGAGTGAAATAAAAGTCTCGTAATCTCTCAAAAGGCATGAGCACTATTTAAAGGGGGAATTTATGACCAACCTGGGGAGTTTTGATGAAACAGCAGAGCATGGCATCGTTGAGGCACTTCTACAGGAGGAGGCTTTAGGGATCGGGCTGAAATTCAAGTGGCTCTTCACTGGCGGAGGCAACAGGATTCGGCGCTGGCGGTTGAAGACGGACATCTCGCCATTTTTACGGGGGCGTCTTTTCTTCCCAGGCTCTCTTCGCAGCTCGCTACCTCCAATCGCTCCCTCGCTCTCTCGCCGAACCTCGTTTCTCCCACACTCGGAGCTCCCCCAATCTTTATTATAACCCCTCCCCAGGTTAGTTATTCACGTAAATTTATTGCCTCTTCGAGTTTTTTATTCGAGGGCAGGATGCTCTGACATTCCCATGGTTGACCCACGTGGTACGCTTATTTCCAAGAAAATTGGAAGTCCGTTGAATTTCCTGGAATTTCTTTCCCGCGTCCTGAGGAATTCAGGGGGGTGATGTTTCTTGGAAAATTGGTGCAGTTCCAATATGGCCGTTTTATGCCCCGTAATCGTGTTGGAAGAACAAAATGGCTATAACGTTGGAAGGAGTTCAAAATGTCCAAATTGTGGATCTTTCACAACAACATATATATATATATATATATATATATATATATATATCACATTAAATGAAAGTTAATAACTAAAAAAGGAATTAATATGAAAGATTTATTGAGTACTACATACCTTTTAAAAAACAATAATCCAGACAGTGGTTACAATGATCACAGTTACATCCTTTTAAAAAAAACTACGAATATCTTGCAGAACAGCCAGTTTTACGGAGAGTTCATCAAAGAAATGTTCGTATTTATTCAGTCCACTAAAAACTTCATCAGGAACATTTTCTACGAATTGAAATCTACGACGTATTGTTTGAAACGCTAAAAATTGGGAGATTTTATTCTAAACTGGATTAAAATTTCTCAATATGTCTTGAAAAAAAATTTCGATATATAGAGATTTTTTCGATATATATAAAATTTCGATATGGGGAAGATCGATATATGGAGGTTCGACTGTATATATATATATATATATATATATAAAATAATAATTGATTTATAGAGATAATTTTTAAAAGCTTAGTTTTTTTAAAAAAATTAATTTTTAAAAAAAATTTATTTAAATTTTTTTAATTTAATTTTTTAAAGGAGTATTTACTATTATAAAGTAAGTCAAAAGTCAAAAGCGATAGTTTTAACTTTAAAAACATGAAAAATAATTTTGGCCAGGTTTTTGCTACAAATACTCCACTTTGCAGCGGTGGATGGGAGAGACACCGGTCACTCGCGTTCTACAAGTGAGACACGCTGGCCGCATGACCTAGTAAATATCGACTTATGAGATTTCTACATACGCGATATGTTCTGAAACGAATTAACCGCGTAAGTCGAGGACTTGCTGTGTATACATATATGTATATATATATATATATATATATATATATATATATATATCTACCAGGTTATCATAATTAAACATGGCCTACAGAGCCCTCTGTAGCTGTAACTAAAAGGCGAATTGAGCTGAAATTTTTGCAGATAGACAATTCAAAGGATGCGCTGAAAGATTCGGCGAAAAAAAGTTTTTAATTTCAAAAAATACCCACTAGGGAGAGCAGTATATGAAAAAATTTAAACAAGCTACAAATTCCAATTCAAGCAAATTTTATTTGTTACAAACTGTCTAGCGATGTAAAGAAAATTGTTGAATGTGGGCTCCCTCATTAGTATGTAAAATGTGCAGGCGATGAACAGCGTGTTCAACAGCGGACCGCAGCTGGTCGCCATTGATCTGTCGAACATACAATGTTATGCGGTCCTTCAGGTCAACCAAAGTTGTAACATTCCCACTATAAACAACTTTCTATAAATGGCCCCATAACCGAAAATGACACCGAGTGAAATCGGGCCGGCCAAGGAGTAGGAAACGATCGGCTAATCACCCCGTCATCCGTAAAATGTCGTCGCAAAAAACCTCCGCACACAGAGTCCATTATGTGGAGGGGCACCATCCTGCATAAAAGTATTAGACTCAAGGCATTGTCGCTGCTGGATTTGAGGTAAAACGAAACTGCTGAGCATGTCACGATATCTGGCGGCTGTTACAGAACATGTGACAGGTCCATTATCTTTAAGTTCTTCGAAAAAGAATGGTCCAAGGATAAATTTGGAAGTGAATCCACACCAGACGGTAACTTTAGGCGAGTGTTGCGGAATTGTGTAGGAGGCACGTGGATTTTCCAAGGCCCAAATTCGACAATTTTGGGTGTTCACTGTTCCGTTCAGATAAAAATGAGCCTCGTCACTCCAGAGAGTGTTCCATGGCCAGGAGTCATCGACTTCCATTCGGGCAAGAAAAGTCAGGGCAAAAGATAAGCGACGGTCATTGTCGGTAAGAAGCAGTTGCTGGTTGTAGCTGATCTTATACGGAAAAAAATTCACTATTTTTCTCAGGATCTTCTGCACTGTGCTATACTGTACTCTAATTGTCGTGACACTGCACGTGCACTGCTGACTCCATGATCATTTGTCAGAGACTGCTCGACGACGGCCGTTGCTACTTCTGAAACCACTTCTTCGCTGATAGGCTGTCGCCCTCTGCCACGTTGAACGCTTAAACACCCAGTGTTTGCAAATCGAGATATCTTGTCTGTCACACCTTGTGGCGACACTGGACCCCGACGTAATCTCTTTTGACCTCGAAATTCGCGAAGAGCTGCAACAGCATTTTCCTGGTTTTGAAAAAAAAAGTTTTACGATTAGCGCACGCTCTTGGAATTTAATTTCCATCGTAACTGAAAGAATGATACTCACTCGATCTCTTCCCTTTTACAGCCAGAATTAACTTTGAATTCGTATGCTTATGCAAATCAGATTGTTTTCTTCTTCACTTGCAGTGCCACATTTATCAACTTTTGTACCGTCATAATGCTTCAAAATGTAAAAATAAAAGTTTTAAACATCATAATGCATGAGAATGTAAAAATAAAAGTTTTAAATGACTTTTTTACTGAGCACAGTTATTTATTGCAGGCCTTTTCAAGCATTTAGGCTGTAACGCGTCCCATAGTGGACATTTTTTTTTCTTTGCATAATCTTTCAGCGCATCCTTTGAATTGTCTATCTGCAAAATTTCAGCTCAGTCCACCTTTTAGTTACAGCTACAGAGGCTCTGAATAGGCCAAGTTTAATTATGATCATCTGGTATATTTATATATACATATGTATGTATATATATATATATATATATATATATATATATATATATATATATATATATATGTGTGTGTGTGTGTGTGTGTGTGTGTGTGTGTGTTTTCATAAATTACTTGTATAAATAACATAAAAAAATGGCATGTGACATGTGTCATAAATCATACACAATTTACTGAGTAATCAGCTAGGAGGTTGCGTTTCTATAACCCTGGACAGTTTATGTATGACGAGTGCTCAAGATTTGGGAGCGGAGGGGAACTGACGTCCATCCACTCAGAAACTGTGCGCAGAAGTTCAAAATTTATCTTGCTTCTGTTATAGAACATTATATTCGGCTGGAGTTTTGCAATAAGTCCAGATTTTTAAAAAAAATCAGAAACCTTTTATAATTTTTTTTAAGAAAAGCTGGTTTTTCGCCTGTACTAAAAAAATTCCATACTAAGCGTATTACAGGTTTAGAATCGTTCGTCTATTACCATACTTTAGCCCTGGCAAATCTTAACATGTGCATGATCTTCATGAAGAGATATGGGACAGAACGTTTTAATTATTTATTCTTAATTAATGGCCATTTGGCAATGATTTTTCCTCTTAAATGGGTTTTTTAAAGAAAATAAACAAGTTTACATACAAAAAAGCCATACTTAAAAAATTTCATATTTCAAAAGTTAAAGTTGAGTAATTTTTAACTTATGTGCTGGATCAATAGCATTATTTGCATATTTTTCAACTTTTGCGCAAAAGTAAGTTTTCTGAAAATTTGATTTCTGAGTTTTAAAAAAAATTGTACTTATGAAACTTTTTAACTACAAGAAAATACATTTTCAGAGTAGATTTTTTCGTCAGGGAATATATTTTTTAACTCTAAATCTATTTACTGCGAACAATGATCCGTGAAATTTTACTCAAAGATTAAGATTCTGAAAACAGTTTGGTGAAAATTAAATAAAGGAATACTGCACAAGATCAAGCATTCTAAAATTTCTTTAAGTAAGCTAAGAATGATAAAAATAGGTTTTGAGTTATATATATATATATATATATAAACAAATATACACGCAAAAGTAAACATACTAGCTAAAGTAAAAGACTATGAAAACTCAAAAATGAATGAGATTCTTGAGCTGGCGTTTGCTTTACCAGCTGCGATATTGCTGTGACGCGTAACAGAATATGTATTAGGGATTTTTAAGGGGACATTATAAATCGATTTAGGGCGCGGTGGCTCAGTCGGCAAGAGCAGCGGGCCAGTGATCTGAACGCCCCTGGTTCGATGCTCGTCTCTGAAAATCACCCAGCGTGTTCACTACTAGTGGTCGGGGCACGTAAAATAGGTCCTGGCTGCAATGTCCTCCAAGTGCTCAACTTTATCTCTGGAGGTTCGGAGTCAAGTGTTCCGTTCTCGTCACTTGACTCGGTTCAGAATTATGGGACCGGTCATTTAGGCAAGTCGGACTCCGACCCTCGTGGTGCAAATTCAAAAGAGGAGCAGCCCCTTTCAGCCCAATAGCGCCCTTTACACATACGCTCTTTCGCGAGTGCTTGGAGCGTACGGGATTGCGCGCACGCTCCAAGCACTCGCAAAAGAGTGTACGTGTAAAGGCCGCTAAAAGCGCCCTTTACACGTACGCTCTTGGAGTGCTTGGAGCGTACGGGATTGCGCGCGGGAAAACTTGCAGTAAGCTCCAAAGCAGCTTTCCCTTCCTCTCCGACACCTTCACACTTGCACTCAATCGCGCGGGATTGTGCTTTCACGCGGGAAAGAACGTACGTGTAAAGGGCGCTAATAGCTTATTAGGGTCTGGTGAATGGAACCTCCAATCAGAGGGCATTAACAACAACAAGAACAAATCGATTTTTGAAATTTTTACCTCAGAGATATGAAATTTATTAAAGATATAAATTAATATATTATATATTAATTTATTTATTAAAATTATATATATAATTTATTTATATATAATTTATTTATTAAAGTATAACTATATTAAACACCTTGTAAAATTTTATAAATATTTTTTTTAAAAATTTACAGCTTTTTAAAAAAAAATTTATATTTAAAAAATTGAAATTAAATTTTTTAAATGCTCGTTCTGATCCTATTTTTAAGTTTCCCCTTAATAGTGGATTTATATTGCTTATAAATACATCTTGAACAAAATTATGTATTACTTTGTACTTTCGTAGAATAGTTAATTTTTAGGAAATATTTTTATGCTTGACTCTGAATTTTCGTGAAATTTATGCACTTTTCTACACTTAACTTAAACTTTGATAATCTTAATGATGTCGAAACTTGAAATGGATACATAACTTTCTTTTAATGTATAAGGGGAGTCTTTATTATAAATTTTATAAAATTTCGTCAAAAATTGTGACGTAAGGAGCATTTAAAAGATTTACAAATGTGGAAATGACACACTTTGAGAAAAAGCCATTTAAAAGATGTTTTTTCAACCTACCGTTAATACTTACTTTTCTAAAGCCACCAAGTTTTCATTTTAATTTTCCCTGCATATTTTAAATGCATTTTATTCCAACATTTACATATTTTATGAATGCAAATTTATTATAATATGAAGAAAAGAATTCATGTATTTTCATTTCTTGTGTATTTATGCATTCCAATATTGGATTACAAAATTTCAAATGTTTAAAATCGGCCAGCACCATAAGTTGCGGTTGCCACCGCGCACATTACTAAAAAAATATCAATTTTAGAATTAATCAAAATGTAAAACAAAATTTCACAGATCTTTGTTTACATGAGTTTTTTTATAGACTTTAAAGAGCTCTTTAATCTTCTTAATTGCTTGTAACTATTTCATAAATTAAGTTGCCGTAAAATCTTGAGTATAATAAGCACCATTTTTTATTACGATGTTTTTATTAACTCGCTTTCTTGGTTTTTGTTTGTTCGTGTGTTTGTCCCGTACAAATCTTGCAATCGATTTTGAACTAACTTTCCGACTAGCTAGACATTTGAAACTTTTAGAATAGCTCAGAACTCGATGACAAAGCATTATTTTAATGCTTTTAGCCATCTTTAAGCAGCACTGAATTCATTTTCAGTTAATTTTGTTTTGTAGACTGCAACCATCTCTCGGTCGGGACGGGAAGAAAAAGTTAAACTCAAGTCAACTTCCAATTAACTTCCTTTTCTTTCAAGTTGATGGGATAATTCATCAAAAAATGTTTAAAAAGTATTTATTAATACATAGAATTGTCAAGTTTATATGATTCAACATAAAATTTAAAAACGTGGTATATAAAAATTTATTTTTATCTTGTAATTATTCCCATTTTAGTGCACAAAAGTGAGGGTGAAATGCGCATTACACTCATGTACAAAAAAGAGTAGTTTTAAAACATTGATTAAAAGACAAACAATAGATGAGCTGTATTCTAGTGAAAGTTATTAAGACGGATAATTTCCCAGTATTCTTTGTTTTGAATTAAAACTTTAATTCTTTTCCACCGAATTTGACGTTTTTCTTTGTTTTTATTACAAATTTTATTTATGTTAATAAATATTTGTGTAATTTTTAAATAAAATATTGGAAAGTTATGGATGCGCATTATAGTCAAGATTTTACGGTATTTACATGCGGTCTTTTGCAAATGATTTTGCGAAACAGGTGAAATATTAATACACCAATTTTTTACCACTTTTTCTGCGATTTTGGGTAATTTGAAAGACCACCATCCCATAATAGCTAAAGTAAAACTTAGCTTCTAAGGAGATTATATATATATATATATATATACATATATATATATATGTATGTATGTATGTATGTATGTATGTATATATATATATATATATATGTATGTATGTATGTATGTATGTATATATATATATATATTTATTTATTTATTTATTTATTTATATATCTATATATATATATATATATATATATATATATATATATGAAACAATAACCTTTCGTTGTCATTAAAACGTATATTTAAAATTCTTTCATCTTATCGCAATAGAATACTGACCCTCATTTAAATTTGACCTAGGAATAACTGAAATAATCTAGTATTTTTCCCCCCAAAAGCCACGTGCGGATAGCTTTATATAAGCGTTATGTAAGAAGAAATTTCCAGAAGCCTGATGCAACCTCGTCCGATGCGGCGTGATGAGGTCAGGTTAACCAATTAAAAGTACAGCGCGCCTGTACTTTCACGATATCTGGCGTCCCTCTGCGCCTTTTTGTGTTCGCACCCAAACCGATAACATGCAGCAAGTTGCGCAGGTGCCGTAATTTGATGCGTAACCGAAAGCTATAAAAGTGTTGGTAGTGGTTTGTCAGATTATATTTATGCGTTTGTGAGACAATGAGTAAGTCATAGGAGCTTAGTGTATTTGATCGTGGAATTGTAGACGGATGCCACCTTTCTGGGAAATCAGTTCGTGAAATTTCGGACCTTCTACGGAAGCTAAAATCCACTGTGAGTGATGTAATTGTGAAGTGGAAACGTCGAAGCAGTGAAACTGCAGAAAAACGAAGTGGCAGGAAGAGAAAATTAGTGAACTCAGCCGTAGAACTCTGAAAAGGGTAGTGAAACAAAATCGCAAGTCCTCGTTGATTGAAATCACTCAGGAGTTCCAAAGTTCATCAGGCGTTAGTGCTAGCAGCAGGACTGTTCGTCGATAGTTAAAAAACCTGCGAATCCATGGTCGTTCAGCCACTCACAATGTTCGTATATACATATATATATGTGTGTGTGTGTGTCTGCATCCAGGGCTAGATTTGAGGCGGAACGCGTCGGAACGGCGTTCCGGTACCTCTCTTTAGGTATCTCTCTTTATCAATAATTTGGAATACCCCCCCCCCCACACACCCCCCCGGAAGGTTATCGTTCCGGCACCTCTATTTCTAAAAATCTAGCACTGTATATATCTATATACGAACATTGTCTAATATATATATATATATATAATATATATATATATATATATTAGACAATGAAAACATAAAAATGAATGTCATTCTTGAGCTGGCATTTGCTTTACCAGCTGCGAAATTGCTGTGAAGCAGCTGCGAGTCCGCGTCACAGAAAATGTATTAGGGATTTTTAAGCTAAAAAGGGATTTTTTTTTGTAACGTTAGAAAACAGAAGAAATACAGGGATTTTTAAAATCTGAACAAAAATATTTTTTTGTTCCATATATTATAAAGTTGTTAAATTCGAAGTTATTTTGAAACAATGAAAGCAATATTTTTTTTCACTGCTGACTCTGCGAACCACCTGTGGTCCGTGGACTACCAGTAAAGAACCACGGACTACCCTCATGACAAGAAACCAACAACATTTGCTTTGTTCAGTGGGGAAATGTCGAAAGACCTGCCGCTTTGGAAAGAAAACTTCATTCCACTATCTGAAAATTTAGACTAAAAATTAAATAAACATCCCATTGCTAAATGACGCCCATTTCAGAGAGATATTCAAAGAATTTCACAAAATACATTCTATCAAATTCGAAGGAATGGATGAAATATTCTAAATTTCTCTGAAATGCTTTCATGTTCCTCATCTGAAAATCTTATACTCCGGTGAACCATTAGAAACTCCTCTTTAGTTGAATATCGATTCAAAGAATTCCGTAAACATATTTTCTGTTTACTAGGGCATTACACTATTTGCCGGATAATTCAAAAATAGATGGAAAAAATTTTATTTTCTCTCTCCTAAACGCTGCTTTTCCCTTTCAGGTGTTTAGTTACACTAAACGTATAATTATAAACAATAAAATTCATTGTATAATCTCATACGATGAAAATTTATTTTTTGCAAATGCCAAGCATTCGGCACCTGAGTTATCAGACTTAAAAAGCTACATCTAAACATCCCTGAAACGACAGACCCCCAAAAGAGTCGACCAAAAAATTTCTGGAATTTCCATTTAAATTAATATCTTTTATCTTCAGTTTTATTCTTGAAGCATACGTGTACAAGGACTGTCTAGAAGCGTCAGAAATTGTATTCATCCGCGATCTTGGAACGGTTCATTTGTTGTCAGGTGTGGCAGGCAACTTATAAATGACATTTTCGTATCATTTGGCCGGCAAAAGCTTACAGAGTGTCGTACGGATCAGACGTGTGTTGGAACGTCGTGCAAAGAAAGGAATTGACGAATAGTTTAAAGACCAATAAAATATTCTTTAAAATGAACTGAATCAGTTGAAATCTTAGCCACAGCTATGCTATTAAGATTAGACGACTGTGGAGTCTTACTCATATATATATATACATATGACAAGGTGCTTGCACCGCGTAACTTTTATCTACTAATTAGCACATAATGGCAGTGATTAACAAAAGGCCGGTTAAATAACTAATACTTAAATATCAGTTAAGGACTCCTTTCATTAATATTACTTAAAAGTCAATCCAATCCGCGCTAAGTTATCATCTCTCTCTCACCATGACACGCGACTTCGTCCAACCACGGACAACTCTAATCTATGCATTGTTCGTTTTCGCGCTCTGCAATTACGCGGGCGAAGCATCGTGAGTCAGACTAGTTTGATTTCAAACTTTCGATGATTGCGTTAGTCCGAGCGCGTGCTAGGCAATTAATCATTGATGACCTCATAGTCATGTGACTTCTCCGCTGCGAAAAAAAATAACGCTACTTCCTGAATTGAAAACACAGAATCTCTAATAGTAAATTACCGTTTAACGCTAATTTTCCCAATTTTAACCCTAATTAATATAGTTAAATATAGTTTATGCTTCTAGACATTACACACACACACACACACACACACACACACACACACATATATATATATATATATATATATATATATATATATATATATATATAAATCTGAATTAAGATTATTTAAAAATATATATGCATGCATTTCTTTCAAATTAATATCACTTCCTTAAACCTCTAACCATTCTAACTTTCTTTTCTGCGCACTCCCCAAACGTCTCTTTTCTTAATCTCGTGTCGAAAAGAAAGTTTACTGAATAACGTATATCACTCCTCGACAGACAATTGTTCGCTCGATTTTCATCGCTGATTAAACAGGCTAAAAATAACAGAGGGAAAATCTGGAAAAGGAAGTCTATGGTTGAATATTTATTCGTTCCCCTATTTTTTTCCCAAAAATTTCTCCAGGATTAATCAGACTAAACAAGGTTTGTCGCGATATCTGGTTAATTACTAGAACTTCCAAACTCAAACATTTCCTAATTAAATATTTGATGAATCTGACTGATTAGTGCAAACAACCAGATATTTATTTGGTTAGCTAGAAGAATGTGCGTGTTTTTTCCTCTCTCCCTTCATCTTCCTTGTCTTCATTTTTGCTCCCGTTTATTGGCTCAAGCATGTCGATGTTTGCTTTCGCGCGTGATTGATTCGACGCCCCGGTGATTCCAGCCTTTTCAAATTCAAATTCAAACAGACTGCAGCATACCCCCCCCCCCATCCGATATTCAAAGGGTTCCCCCGTTCGTTCACTGATTTGAAAAGGATTCTCGCATATTAATTTCCTGCTACGAATTTGCTCTGGAGCGCTCACCCCCCCACCCACCCCGTACCTGTCTGGGATGTGCGTTTGCACTTTTGTGAAAGACACTTCTCGGAATTATTTGCTTAAGTAAAGCGATAAAGAATTGTTGGGAGAAGGAGAAATCGTGAAATTATATATTTGAGCAAGTTATTACTCGACTTCTCCGGGAGTTAAAAACGCGATGATTAATCCAAATGAGATCCAGGAAGTGATTCGAATCGGAAAGACAATCGAGGTCGTTGTTTCCGTCAGAGATATTTACGAGAGTATCGCCACGTGGTTGCTCTGTTATATAATTACTTTCTTCATCAGTACCTCGATTTATGCGATATATGTATATTGGGAGTTTTATTTGCTCTCTCGTGAGTGGATGCCTTTACCGAAGTCAACATAAAGGA
This sequence comes from Dolomedes plantarius, assembly GCA_907164885.2. NCBI lineage: Eukaryota > Metazoa > Arthropoda > Arachnida > Araneae > Dolomedidae > Dolomedes > Dolomedes plantarius. Next base: position 157,914,378 of record OU015500.1, read on the forward strand.
AATGAAAACGCAGGTGTTATGAAATCACAAAATAATCTACAAATTGAATAATTTCAAGATAAAAAGAACTTTTTATATACCATGTTTTTAAATTTTCTGTTGAATCATATAAACTTGAGAATTCTATGTATTAATAAATACTTTTTTTAAATATTTTTTGATGAATTATCCATCAAATTGAAAGAAAATGGAGTTAATTGGAAGTTAACTTGCGTTTAACTTTTCGTTCCCGTCCCGGCAGACAGATGGCTACACCAGTCTGCAAAACAAAATTAACTGAAAACGGCAAAAGGTATTTAGAAAATGCATTGTCATCGTGTTCTGAGTTTCAAATGTCTAGCTAGTCGGGAAGTTAGTTAAAAATCGATTGTAAGATTTGTACTGGACAAACACACAAACACACACACAAACAAGAAAGCGAGTTAATAAAAACATGGTAAAAATCATCTTAACCCATCAGCGGGCATGCCCGTGTACAAAGTGCAACATTTTCGTCATTTTGAATGGTGAGTTTTTACATGTACGGTTTGAATGTTCTAAGCAGTTTCTATTTATAGCTACACCCTATCTAATGCATGTCTGATTTTCCGACCATTGTATTCCTTTCCATTTATTGTCAGTCGTGATTTAACCGTGGTAAACCAGCGATTATACTGGATTACAATACGACAAAAGCAGGAATTGATGTACTGGATCCAATGTGCCTCTATTGCAAGGAATCCCGCATATCGCGAAGATGGACAATCTCGTTGTTTTTTAGGTTTTTGGACATAATAGGAATCCATTTGCAAGTTGTCCTTAGATCGAATCAATCGGACAGTTTTGAAATACGGTGATTGTATCTGCATTCTTTGGCCTTTAATTATAAATATATCTCAATATTATCAACATTTTATATCTTGTCATAAAACGCAGAATCATCATTTTCAATTTGGAAAAAAAAGTTAATTACGAAAGGAATAATCAAGGTTGAAAAAGACGTTGCACTTTGTACCACGAGCGCCTGCTGGTGTTCCGTAAATTGCCGCGCCCACTGAAGTGTTAAATTATGTTGTCAAGGCTTCTGTGGGGCTGCAGTAGGGCTAGATATATAATAACTCCATAAGGCCTCCATATATTTAGCACCAGTAGGGATGAGTTGCAGCCCTATTGGATTAACTGAACTCACTGTTAACCTGTGTAAAAAGTGTTTCAAATGATTGTCGACTTGGACTGAGCGATACCTTCTATTTGAATTTTACTCCGTAATGGAGAAAGATATTTTAAAGTAGGATTACGTTCCTCCATAACGGTCCTCCGGAAAGCAAAATTCAGATGTCCTGCGTCGTGAGTTATAATTTTAGCAGCACGCCAAACCCAGTCTGTTTCGCTTGGAGAAGCGGTCAACAATTAAACAGAAAAGTACCAAAATGTGTCAAAATTTTGACATAATATATATATATTCTTTATATATTTCTTATAATGGCAAGTTAAAAATAAAGAGAGTGGAAAAAAAATGTCAAGATTAACTTCAAATACTGTCAGGAACATATTTTATCGCTAATTTTTCTGAATGAAATACCATCGCTTTACCCACAGTGCCATCAATCTGTGAGACTCCATCAGGACAAAGCTAGCAGTCACACATCAAAATCCACTGTAAATTTCCTAAAAGAAATGGAACAAAAAACTGGTATCAAGGCCATACCCTTCACTGATATCCCTACTAAATCTCCTGATGTATGGATTTTTGTGCTTTCGGACTTTTAAAATCTGCATGATCCAAACGTCGTCCCAAAACCCTTACAGGACTCTGGAAAGCTGTTCAGGAGGAATGGGATAGAATACCTCTTCTGACACTTCAAAAGGCATTATTATCCTGGAAATTGCGGTGTCGAAAGATAGTTCAGAACAAGGGATGTCAAATAGAACATTTAAAACACAAGAATTTTATGTAATTTAGTTTTGTGAATACAATATACATCGTCTAAAACATGTGTGAATAGCCTCTATATATGTATATGTATATATATATATATATATATATATATATATATATATATATATATATATATATATATATATATATATATATATATATATATATATATAAATATATATACATTTATATATACATATATATATATATATATATATATATATATATATATATATATATATACATATATATATACATATATATAAATATATATACATTTATATATACATATACATATATATATATATACATTTATATATACATATACATATATATATATATATATAAATACATACATATATATGTAGAGAGAGAGAGAGAGAGAGATAAATATACGTCAGTGGGTGGAGAAGGTATGATCCCTCCAAATGTCGCTGGGGGGGTTGCTGGGTCAAAATTGTGCTGCCACCTAGCCAAGTCGGACTTCGATCCTTGTGGTGCTATTCTAAACCGGAGCCGCACTACTCAGCCCGAAGCCCATATGGACCTGGTCTGGAACTTCCGACCAGAGGACATTAGGAACTCTCATATCCACCTTGGCCTCCTCCGCTTTCGCGTATCCCACATGAAAAACCTGAAGACCAGATGTTGCGTAGCAATACCTGCAAACTCAGCCGAGGGTTGATTTTCCCTGTTCGGTTTATTTTTAGTATAGGCCCGGGCGCCGGACGGATAGTACAGATCTGCCGACCAATTTGGGCTACCGGGGTCCGGGGACCTTAGGAACAACAACAACGAGGGGTTATATTGTGTGTAGTATCAGGCGCCTTTAGTTAGAGTCTTACCTGATACTAAGGTAATAGAAAGAGTTTAAAAGACATCGTGGTGTGTGGCATAGGCGGAAATTCCAGATCGACAAGTTCGCCCCCATACGGGCTCGAGGCAAGACGGTCAGGTGAGAATTGGGAGGCAGCACGTTGAGCGAGTCAAGGTAGACACGTTTCGATGGCCCCTTGGGAAGATTCTCAGCCAGCTAGAAATACTCTTAACGAGTAGGCTAATAGTATCCTCATAAAGCTTCCGCTGTGTGCAAGTTATTTTCTGTTTCTTTTTACGTATATGGTTGTGTGTCAAGGGCAAGAAACGTCTGTTGTCCGAACGATGCCTTTTCAATGAGTGAAAGACCACTCGACACCACGATTATTATGACAATGTGTTTTAAACGAACCTTACTTCCTTTTCTGGACGAAATATCTAAAATGAATAAGATAGCACTTTTACAGAGTGCAATTTTAAAAAAAACGATCTTTTAATCGAAGTGGACAATCCTTGGCAAAAAATTTCGCCATACGGGAATTATATGGTCCAAAAAAGTAGGATATTATCTACAAAATACTTTCTATCAGCGATGAATTAGTGAACTGTATAATGGAATAAAATACTAGAAATTTAACAATAACAAGTAGCATTTATTTAGATCCTATTAAAACATAGTAGAACATGTTAGAATATGGGAGCAACCGAGCCGTGCAAGAACTCGTGTCCCCACCAACAATCGAACTGAACAGCACATGTCTGCTCGAAAGGGCCAATATGGCGAGCACCAAGTCAATGCTTGGCAACCCTAATACGGTTTCATAGGGCTTATACGCTTAAAATTGAGCAGTAATATTGAGCTAAGTGAATCCGATATGGCCACTATGCAGCTGCCTAAAATAGCGGTCTACAATTACGAGTCGGTGTAAAATAAACACTTTTTTGTTTAATGCGGTGCGCACTTATCCAAAGACATTCGCTCATACAGACACCATGATTTCTGTTGGCTACTCTATTTTGGCATTTACGGGAGCCATCATTGCTCCATGTTATTCGCAAATATTATACACTCACCTAATGTAATTGATGATAAAACTTGCTCAATCCAAACCTGTCGTGATGCTGCCGCTAGTTGTAAGTAATCCTAACTCTTTTTTCACTTTATCTATGTGGATAAATTCCCAAAACGTCGCCCACGGGCTCTTGAATGTTATTTCCTCATGGAAGCAAGTATACAGACACTCACTGAAAATGATCAGCTTTTATGAAAGAATGTGTACAGGAAGTCATTGAAAACATAATTGCTATTGTGAAATCAAGTATAGAGTAAGTCACTGAAAATATGGCTATTACGAAAGCTAGTATACAGGCAGTGGTCTGGAAAGGAAGGATATTATGAACTCAAGTATATAGCCAGTTACTGAAAATGTAAGGTTATTTCAAAGCAAGCATGTAGGCAGTCACTGAAAATATAAGGTTATTATAAAGCTAATATACAGGCAGTCACTGAAAATATAAAGCTGTTATGAAAGCAAGTATACAGGAAGTCATTGAAAATATAAGACTGTTGTGAAAGCAAGTATACAGTGAGTCACTGAAAATATGTCTATTACGAAAGCTAGTATACAGACAGTGTCTGGAATGTAAGGATATTATGAACTCAAGTATATAGCCAGTCACTGAAAATGTAAGGCTATTTCAAAGCAAGTATATAGGCAGTCACTGAAAAATATAAAGCTATTATAAAGCTAATATACAGGCAGTTACTGAAAATATAAAGCTGTTATGAAAGCAAGTGAACAGGAAGTCATTGAAAATAAAAGGTTATTGTGAAAGCAAGTATACAGTGAGTCACTGAAAATATTACGAAAGCTAGTATAGAGGCAGTCTCTGAAATATTAGGAAAGTAAGTATATAACCAGTCGCTGAAAATGTAGGGCCATTTTTAAAGCATGTATGTACGCAGTCGCTGAAAATATAAGGCTATTATAAAGCTAGTATACAGGCAGTCACTGAAAATATAAAGCTACTTTGAGACCAAGTATACAGACACTCACTGAAAATGAAAAGCTGCTATGAAAGCAAGTATACAGTGAGTCACTGAAAATGTGTCTATTACGAAAGCTAGTATACAGGCAGTGTCTGAAATAGAAGGATATTATGAAAGGAAGCATATAGACACTCACCGAAAATGTAAGGCTATTTTTTAAGCAAGTATGGAAGCAGTCACTGAAAATTTAAGGCTATTATACAGCTAGTATACAGGCAGCCACTGAGAAAAATAAGGTTATTAGACATGCTACAGGGATACGTGTAAAATAATATAAAGGATTAGAACAGAAAAACATCATATAAAATTATAACAATGAAAAATGCTAACAAAGAGAGCTTCCTTTCATTCCGGAACGGATTGTTAATTTTCTCTTTCTTTTGAGTAGAAAAAGAGAGCAATCGAGTTTTTATTTCTGTTTTTTTTAATTTATCGCTTAAAATATTTTTATTCATAAATATTTTAAGAGTAAATTGGTTGCGCATGACTGGTTGAGAGTAAAATAATATTTTATTAAATTACAAAATAGTTTAAAATTTTACTAAATAGAAGTATGTATGAAGCGAATACAATGAGGAAAACATCAGTTTTATTTTTGATTGTGTGAAATTTTAAATCCATTTCTTGTCAAAATTTCATTTTAATGAGGGAACACCAATACAATTTCAGTAAATCGAAATAGTTATACCTTTATTAATTCAAATTCAGTGCAAATATGGATTAATTCTCAATAAACCATTCTTAAAATCAGAATTTCTTTTCGTGAGATAAATTTCGCGAATTTCAAATTTAAATTTAACATGGCTAAAGTTACCAGAAAAGTAACTTACAGATCACAAATTTTGTTTCTTGAATGTAGTGCTGCCATCTAGTGGAAAATCTAAAAACTAATTGAAAAAATCGAATTTTATCATTAAAATGCCGAAAGAATCAGTTATTACTAAATTTTTTATACACTGATTATACATTATGCATAATAAGGAAAATTATATTAAAATCATGTTATACAAAGAATTATATTAAGATTATTACTTACATGAAACTTATAAGAAATTTATTACATAAACACATAACAGGAACAGTCGGCAATGTCCACAATTAAAAGAGAGAGGCAACTGGTTTAAAACTAATTAATATAATCCTTAGTAAGGCCGAAGAACATTAGGGGTCATTGTCTTATGAATAATTTGCAAACGTTTGTTGTCACAGTATCACAATTCCCATAAAACGTTGATTTTCGGCTATACTTGCGAATGAAAACTCCAGATAAAAACAAGATAAGTTTATTTCCTTTGCGGTCTTAAAGTTGTCACAAATATTGCATACAGTTATTTATTATTGCAACGAAATTCGGCAAAATACTTCAGATAGGACATGTGCCCCAATACAGGCACATTAAGAGGCGTACAGTTCACGTAGAGCAAGCAGTTGAGCTTCATCTGAGACTTCAACTGAAAATGAATTTTTGGAGGAGTTCGGCATGCTTATTTACCCTTTGCGACATTCCCGACCAACAAAGAAATTCAAAACTCCAGAACTTGATAACCATGCCACCTAGGGTAAATCTGATTGCTCCTCTAGGCTTTCAAAAAGTCGTCAAATGCAGCCAAATGTATCGCACCAAACGAGCAGCTATTAAGTAAATAAAAAGGATTTAACGCAAGATAAAATAAAATAAGGAGAAATAAAGATTATTTACAAACGTTTAGTATTTAAAGACATTTACAAGAGCATAATATCCCTACCTATGTTTTCTATTACAAATCTGTAAAAATTTGCTTCATACATTTTTATCTTGCACTAAATCATCCCATTTGCTTATCAACTAATTCCTTTCAAACCTATTTCGTGAGAGAAACCGTTGACAGCATCTTTTAGGAATTTTCTTATCTATTCATTTCCTCCCTGGAAGAAGCATGGTCTGTTCCTCCCATTACCATATATTTGAATGTCTTAAGTCCTTGCGAGATTATGTTTATATTATCCCAGTTAAGTTTCTATTCGTAAGAAGGTGTTTTCCTCAACCGAAATTTGACATTCATACATATTATAGAGACAGGAAATGTTTATGCATACATTTATACAATTATATACTATCTTCCAAATGTTAACTGTCTCCTTCTAAATCTTAATAGTTGTTAATCGTGTGCAGGACGATGTAAGGAAAGCTGCTCCACGTGACCACCTTCATTCACCTGCAAAATTTCAAGTCGATGGACAGTGTGTTCAACAGCAGATCGTAACTGATCAGTTGTGAGGCTTCGCACATGAAGCGTTATGGAGTTCTTTAAGTCATTCAACGCCGCGACACCTCCACGATACATCAGACTTTTTAAATAGCCCCATAACCAGAAATCGTCTGGACACGATTAACAACTGCTCCTCTTGTGCAATTTCGTCCTAATCTGTTCTTGTTTCTGCAAACTGAACTGTTTTTGTTTCTCCCTTACCTTTACTTAATGTGGTTCGATGGCAAGGTGATCAGAAACTAGTCAATAAATGTTAATATTGTTTCTATATTCCGTTTTGGTCATTTATTGTGTTAAATTTCATGTTTTTCCCGAAAAGGCGCCCTCTGGTGGACATTTTGGAACTAATTTTTTTTTCGAAATTCCGTGAGCGCATCTCGTGTATAGCCCATGTACAAAATTTCTTTGCATTCCGTTCACCCGTTTACGCTGTAGGATGCCGTTTATAGGGGAAGTTTAATTATAACCACCGAGTATATGTCCAGTATACACATCGACTGTATATGTCTATATATATGCCGATATATATCGCCTATATATATATATATATATATATATATATATATATATGACACGGATGCTATTTTACACCCGTGTTAAATTCATCTACATGCAGTCATCATGTCCTCATTTTAGTGGGCGAGTGGCAGGCAATAACTTAAACAACAGTTCATGATCTCTTAGTCCTTCTTTATTGATTTTCTTCAATTAACCATGCTACAGGGTATTTTTTCCGTTTCACCATTTTGATAATTTATTCGGCACGCAGCGAAGCGCTTCCACGGTCAACGAGAATCCCCAGCAATCTGCCGCCAAAACCTACTTTCTCCAGAGTCTATGCCGCCCAGCGCATGTGCAGACCCCTCCCTTCGAGCATCTGGAAGTCCATTTCTGCTGGCGTTCACTTTTACTCCGCGCCAAAAAATCTGTACTATTCTAAAAATAAACTCTTTCGCTAGAATCGCTCGCTTTTCGACCTGACTTTAGCTTCTAAAAGGAGAATTTCCCTACAGAATACACGCGCTTTGGTAAATTGATTGTTAATTTCTTACTATTTTAAACCCCCCCCCGTACTTCTCAATTATGTTTTGACAACTCAATTATGTTTTGACATATATATATATATATATATATATATATATATATATATATATATATATATATATATATATATATATGTCGATATATAACCAGTGGTTAGAATGAATTAGTGAAATAAATAAGCAGACAAAATATTACAAATGGTTTGCGGTAAGCCGCCCCATTTATTATGCCATATCTCTGCCTTTAAATGTTACATTAATATAATTTTTAATGCACAATACAATTTGAACAGGAAACTTGTTATTTAATTGGCCAGCACCAATCTTTTCAAAAAATTCAGTAATGGTACCGTTCCAACGGTTCGGAGCTCTAAAATTAGAGACAACGGTAACGTTCTGTAAATAATCTCCAACATCTGAGAAGTATCATATTCTTTATACTTAGTAGATATACATTTTCTAACATCAATGAGTACATTATATTTAAAAACAGCAGGTTTTCTTGATCCAATATATACAGTTTTTGTATTCGGTGAAGAGGTTATAGTAGAAATCGATGGGTTAGACTGGGTACACTTTCCTTTGTTATGAGTAATACAATCGGTAGTATCTAAATTCCAAGACATGTAGAATGGAATGTTTCGAAGAGCATCATGAATGCCAGAAGTAAACACACTTTTTGAACCATTCTGAGCAAGATCATAGTCGAAAGGAATAGCAAAAGCAGTAATATAGAGCGAAAAAGAATTAAATTTAACAAAACGATAAACTTTCTTGTAATCTGTAAACAGTTGAGTATCCAAAGCACGGGGCATAACACTCTCTTGAAAATGCTTTAAATTTGAATTATCCCAAGTAGCAGTAGTATCCGATGATGGCTGTAAAATATAATAGTCGATATCTTTCAAAGTAACACGCATATTCTCAATATGCCTATTTTTTACAAATTTTTTTCGATGACGAAGCCATCGCAATCCATAAGGACGGCGGAGTATCCTCTTTCGTTACTGCCGGTATCCTCGACGTCGATGTCTCGCTGTCCTCCATCTCTGAGCCATATCTAAAGCGTCCAAGCACGTCCTCACCTCTAGGCAGTTCGTGCTCTAATAACACATTAACACATTAAGTATACGATCCGACACAGGTTTTTCATCCCGTGGTGAAATCACAGTCTGTTCGGACGTGAAATCATACCTAGTGAAGCGTGACTGAAGCGCACCTAGGATTTCGCCGTTAAAAACAGCTTCTAGCTTGAAATTAGACGTCACATAAACTTTCTTAGGCCTAATCTTAAGAGAGCCGCTTTTAATTTCGGCAATAAAAACATAACGGTCAGCCCATATCTGTAAAAAGTAGCCTAACCATTGACCATGTCCGGGCTCGACGTCAGAAATCAAGATATTAGACACCCCCCTACCCATCCCACCATTTATTAATGGGTTTGTTATAAGCATCCCCAATAGCTCTGACGGCAAAGTCTTTGCCTGATCTTGGCGGGCCATTGATCCAAACACCACAAGATGCACTTAATTCGTTGCAGTTGAACTTCTTAAGCGAATGAAGGGTACGTTTGTAACACAAGTAAAGACCTGTATGATTATCTGCAATCTCATCTATTTTTCCATTTTTAGCTAGGTCGATGCATTCTTTAAATTTGTTAGCACCGACAGTTGAAGATGGAAGTGAACCAAATTCGGTGAACTCACCATCTTTTTTGCAGTAGTCTGCGACTTCCTTCACAGATCCTCGCACCTTTTGAAAATGACAGCCAGGCAGAAGACGCTTGATGGTTGAAAACTTTGCACGGATCGTAAACGATACAAAGCCTTGAAGATGGCGACGGCCGGTGTCGGGGCACGACTCCTTTTCATAAACTAAATACTCAACTTCATCCCTAACACTGGGCTAAGGCTCCGTATCCACAACTAAAGGCTCCGTATCCACGTCTAAAGATGTAAAGCACCAATTTTTAGCACGAGCGTCGACAGACATCTTAACTGAAAAAAGCAAGTAGTAAATATGAATAGTTACAATTATTACGTTAAGTCATAACCGAACATTAATTCGCCATAAAGTTTTGTGTAAAACTAAACGAGTCGGCTACTGAGACGCTTGCCATGTTACAAGAAGCCTACGGGAAGGATGCTGTGTCCAAGGCTCAAGTGTTTAGGTGGAACAAAGCCTTCAAAGACGGAAGAGAGAACGTGGATGACGGACAACGCGCTGGACTTCCATCAAATTCTCGATCTTCAGACAATGTGGCTAAAATTAAAGCGCTTTTGGAGTCGTGGGATGAGTGTCTGAATGATGTCATCCGGACAGACAGTTAATGCAGATTTTTACAAGGGAGTGCTTCAAACGTTGAGGAATCGAATGGCGCGCGATCGCCCGGAGCTCACAATCAACTGGATTCTGCACCACGATAATGCGCCGGTCCATACAGCCTTCAAAGTGGCTCAGTTCCTGACAAAACACAACGTCGCAACGATGCTCCAACCACCGTGCAGCCCCGATCTGTAACCACCGGACTTTTTTCTATTCCCTCGGTTAAAATCCAGCTTAAAAGGTCATCGTTTTGACAATCTGGAGAACTTGCAGAAAAGCGTAACGCGCGTTCTGAACAGCTTTCCAGTTGGAGACTTTCAGGCGGGCATCAATGGGTGGCAGAGTCGTTGGCAACGGTGTACTCATGCAGGAGGAGGCTATTTTGAAGACTGTTAAGTGTCTGTAAAATTATCTTCAAATAAACGAATTTTATGGAATCAGTCTCATTACTCTCTGAACAGACACTATATATATATATATATATATATATATATATATATATATATATATATATATATATATATATATATATATATATATAAATATATATATATATATATATATATATATATATATATATATATCTATGTATATCTATATATATGTATATATATATATATATATATATATATATATATATATATATATATATATATATATATATATATATATATATATATTTCTATATATAAGATTTTAGTTATATAATTCGACACTATATTGCACGAAATATCTCTCTATTGGCTGCTTCTCTGAACACAGCGTGCCGCCTACTTATTTTTACAACACACACAATAAGAGCCCCTCACTCCTACAATATGCTACAAAAAATCTGAACACAATCCCCCGGAATACTTCCCATATATTTTTACAAAAATTCTCGGATTTAAATTGAATCTCCCGGATCGGGATGAATTCGTCTCTTTCAAAAATGCAGTCGGGGACCTGCAGAATAATTGCGGAACGAGCAAAATTTGAAATCTCATGCAAATAATACGTTCCTTTTTCGAGGTGAAAGGATATTCCCGTCCCGGCATGAAATATTCTTGAACGAATTTTTTCTATTTTCTTTTTCTTTTTTTTTTTTTTTACTGCGCCGAGATTCCTTTTTCCCAAACCAAACCTGGATGTTAAAAACAGAATAAAAATATGACGCAATAAAAAAAAAACGATTCTGTGAGAGGATTCCGGAATAATGAAAACGGGTCAAGCGTCCCCCGGGGAAAATTTTAAACGTCGGGATCTGGCAACCCACCTCACTAACAAAAAGAAGCAAAAATGAGGCTTGAAAAGATTAGCCATTAAAAATATTATCCTGAGAAAAATTTCCTGTGATGAGAAAATGCAAATATATATATATATATATATATATATATATATATGTATATATATATATATATATATACAGAGGCTGTTCGCACATATTTTAGACGATTTTGGTAAGCGGTAATAAAAATTCGTTTGCTGCAAAAGAAATAATTGCAACTGTACTATGTTTTTAAAAGTCAAAATTATCTTCTGCGGCTTGAAAGTTTTGTTTTTATTCAAAATGGCGTTTTTAACAAAGCAGTGGTTCGAAGGCTACATTTATGCTCTTTCCGGAGAGAAATATGCATACTCCGTTATCCAAAAACGATGTGAGAGTCATGGTTTTGTGATATCTAAAGCGTCGGTAGGTAATATCGTCAACAAGAAAGGAAAAAAACGTCAAATTGGAGCCTCAAGTAGGACAAAAATTCCAAACAAATATCCAAGGAAAAAACGGACATCTTCGACTATTGCAAAGGTAAGTTGTTTAATGTTAAAAGAAAATCCCCCTAGTCAAAGGACAGTTGCAAAATCATTAAAATGCTCGGTGTCCACTGTAAACAAAATGATAAACGTTGATTTAAATCTTAAGAAAGCGAAAAAACGCAATGTGCATCTTCTTCTTCCAAATCATATCGCTGAACGCAGGACACGCTGCAGAATTCTATATGAGAAACACTTATCCAAAGAAAAATGGAAAACAATTGTCACAATAGATGAATCATGGGTGTATTTAAATGATTGCAACAAAAAAGAGCCATTTATTATCATAAAAGGGGAGAAAAAAATGTAAGTACATGGTTCAAAGAATCGAAAGAAAGTTTTTCTAGGGGATTCATGATTGTTGCTGGTTTTTCTTATAATGGCAAGTTAAAAATAAAGAGAGTGGAAAAAATGTCAAGATTAACTCCAAATACTATCAGGAATATATTTTATCGCCAATTTTTCTGAATCAAATACCATCGCTTTACTCACAGTGCCATCAATCTGTGAGACTCCATCAGGACAAAGCTAGCAGTCACACATCAAAATCCACTGTAAATTTCCTAAAAGAAATGGAACAAAAAACTGGTATCAAGGCCATACCCTTCACTGATATCCCTACTAAATATCCCGATGTATCACCTATGGATTTTTGTGCTTTCGGAGTTTTAAAATCTGCGTTATCCAAACGTCGTCCCAAAACCCTTGCAGGACTCTGGAAAGCTGTTCAGGTGGAATGGGATAGAATACCTCTTCTGACACTTCAAAAGGCATTATTATCCTGCAAATTGTGGTATCGAAAGATAGTTCAGAATAAGGGATGTCAAATAGAACATTCAAAACACAAGAATTTTATGTAATTTAGTTTTGTGAATACAATATACATCGTCTAAAAAATGTGTGAACAGCCTCTGTATATATATATATATATATATATATATATATATATATATATATATATATATATATATATATATAAATATTTTTTAACGTACGAATTGTAATGAGAAAAGAATAGGAAATTCAAGAGCTTTTTAATTCTTTTTCTTAATGGAAAAAGACAAACACGACACTAGACAGAAACAATAGAGGAAAAACTTAGCAGCATCAGTTTGAGATAGGAACGAGATTTTTTTTCGCTTTTATTTCACGCCGAGATGAAAAATACTTTTTCATCAGTATTTGTCCAGAAGAAAAAAAGCTAAGCTAAGATTAGTATAAAGTTTTTGCGCAAGTCACAGTTAAATCCCCCGGGATATATATATGACTAAAAATGAATAAAAATTAGAAAACTAATTTAGTTCTTTAACACCAGAATTTTTTTCCCAATTAGTTGACAAAGCGGATGGATTCAATATTTTAAGGGA
>OU015500.1:157932936-158010436 GCA_907164885.2 Dolomedes plantarius
GCGACTCCTTGGTGCGCTAATTTTTTTGTCCATGAGTGTATATATATATACATATATATATATATATATATATATACATATATATATATACATACATATATATATATATACATACATACATATATATATATATATATATATATATGTATATATATATATTTCGGAGTCAGTCATGATTCCGAAAAAAGTGACCGTTTGGAGGGATAGCCTTCGAATAGGGGTGGTCGGCTGCAGAAGTTTCACTAGGATGCGGCAGAATGGAATCCCCCATTTCTGAAGTTCAATGGTAAGGGAGCAGTAGGGGTAGGGCAGCATGGCAAGTGGCAAGCATTCTGGCGGGTTTTCTAGTTGTCGGTAGACACCATGAGTTGGTCCGGAGAACATCGCGGTGTCGTGATGGAGGCGTTCTTCAAATACAAAGGGTTCTATAACCGCGACAGAGGGGATATTTAGGACGCGCTATGCAACGGATGCTGTTCCTGTTCGAAAAACAATTCTGCAGTGGATCTCGGACAGAGAGCAAGTGGGTCTGCCATGCCACCTGCGCTGCCAATAGCGGTCCCTTTCTCAGATGTTGAAGGAAAGTCTCAGGTGTTGGAGGATGCCACAGGTTCTCTTCAGCAGATGAATGTACGTCGAAAATCAGTGCCCAGGCTTAATCGCGACTCGTCTGTGAAGAGTAAGTTTCGCCACTTTAGTCTGGTCCAAGACTGATGTTGTCTGCACAATGCTAAATGGCCGCACACCTCTCCATGTGTTTGACAGAGAGTCCCTGATTGGTGAGAGGTACAGGAATCTTGCAGGCGTAGGTTCGACTTTTCAGGAGAGTAATTGGCCCTCGGTTCATTTTTATGGAAGACAACGCTCGACCACATGAGGCTCACAAAGTCGACGATTATCTTGAAACTGAGGATATTCCCCGGATTTATTGGCCAGCCGGATATCCAGACCTAAACCCTATTTAAAATGTCTGAGACTCTCTTGGGAGGGCGGTTTAAGCTTGCCAACTAATTCCGAGAACCATCCAGGAGCTGAGAACTACGTTGTTGCAGGAGTGGGATAGACTGATACGGGAAATCATTAAACTACCTCGTTTTCCGTATAGAGAATTGCTGGGAGAAATGTATGACTGTGATAGGGGGCCACAACCCATATCAGAGTCATTTTATGTAAGTTCTTTCAGTATGGGTTTTCGACATTCCTACACTGATGAGCCTAACTGACGAACATGAGTGCGCACTATGACTATTGTATGCTAAAATTTTTCTATAATATAACTGTGTATCAATGTAAAACTTCATAAATTTATGTCCATCAGATTCCAGGTGCGAATATTCTTATTTTCTGAGTACATATATATACATATATATATATATATATATATATATATATATATATAAGGTAAAGTTGAAAGAGAAAAATCTGTATGAGCACTAAAACAACTTGCAGCCAGGAACTAAAAACATGAAAAGATAAGATTGAAAGAGGTTTTTGACAGCATCTCTTCTTCAGCGGTGTCGATACTATCTAAAATCCAATGGATTGTTTCTGATAAGTATGATCTGTACAATAAATATACTTACACACCGTACAATCCATGAGAAACTGTAGGATATATATATATATATATATATATATATATATATATATATATATATATACATACAACTGTAGGATGTACATATATATATACATATATATATATACATACGTATATATATAATATAATATATATATACATATATATATATATATGTATATATATATAGGAGAGCCGAGGCGGCCTTGTGGTACAGCGCGCTGGTTTTCGGTGCTGAGAGTGCTCGGATCGAATCCTGGTGAAGCGCCACTAAAATGCCTCCGTTTGTGTCATCCATTCATAGGGGGCAATGCTGGTCCGCTTATATGGCGCCCCCATAATAAAATGGCCAGCAAAACTGCGGTGAATTACAGGCGAATGTCGTCGCGACAAGTGCCTCCGCATTAAATATATATATATATATATATATATATATATATACATATAATATATGTATATACATACGCACACAAACACATATATAATATATGAACATATATCCACGCACCTACACTCCTACTTAATCACATACACGCATAATCCCACACACGATCACACGCAGACATGCGTATATACACTCTCGGTGTGATATTTATATATTATAAATATACACGCTGAGAAAAGTATAAGCTTATATACATATGAACGTGCACCGCGCTGCATACACATCCGAAAAGAGATTTGCAAAATAATAGAAGAGCTCAAATACGTAAATTGAACCCAATTTAAAAAACGCTATACACTTTTTTCCATAAAATAAAAAAAAAATTAAATACTCCTGCGTTACTCCTGCATGCTACATAAGCGACCATTTTTATGCCAGCGATGAAAGAATTTCAAAGCGTGTCATTTGAGAGTTGTAATTAGTTTACTTTTATTTTTTTCTCCATACATCTAGCAAGAGTGATAATTTTTTTCCCCGGGAAAACATTTCAAAAATGTTTCTCTGAAAAACTCCCTGTCATTTGAAATCTTTTTTTTGCCCCATTATTTTAGAAAATTGAAGCTCGGCTTGAAAATACTTTAAACAATTAAATGCAATATAAAATTATGCATTTTGTTTTTCTTTTAGCGAATTTCAAACTCATTCCTAACAAGATTTATCGTTAAACGAATCGTATGCGAAAATTTCGAAAAAAAATTATGTGCTTTCAGTTTAGCGATATGCATGCTGTGCTGAATTGATATGAACAATTAATTTTAATATTTCATAGGGGAATAGTTGAAGAGGGAAGTTTTCACATAATTATTTTCCTATAAGAACTAATATTATGCATATATATATATATATATATATATATATATATATATATATATATATATATATATATATATATATATATATATATATATATTCTTTATTCTTCAATTTTATTTAACCATTTTAAGGAGGGGCATAATTATAGCGCGAGTGTTATGGATAGGTTTACGTAAATTTCGCATAAAAAAAAAATCGAAATTTCGAAAAAAAATCACAATATATAAATCTTTGCATTTATTTGCAATATATATATGTGTGTGTGTGTGTGTGATATCTTAAATTTTATGTCCTCCATTCTAGCATTTAAACTCCCTTTCCTAAATCCAATCCCCAGTAATATTAATTTATCGCTTTAAAACTCTTAGCCACAGAACTTCCCGTGAATCGCATGCCTTTGTATTTCTACACATGTATATGTCCTAATTCAGGAGTGGGTTAGCATCACGAGACCCAAAATCTGCTGACCCTACAAATAATAGTCACACGTCTACCTCGCCCTATCGCGTTTAATGTTGAAAGGTGATACTACTTCCGAGCCGTTCTTCTGAAATGAACGGGTGTACTCTTGTCACTCTAATAAACGATTCGGACCGACTGCTTCTAAATTTAATTTTATTCCTCCCAGGCTCTAAGTTTAGCTCCAGCCATGTAAATATGATCTAATTTTTCCATTCAGGTTATAATTTAAGGTTGGATGTAATGAGCGTATTACATATATATATATATATATATATATATATATATATTCAAAAATTTCGTATTTATTTAAAAGAAATCACAATTTTACTTGGTTAGGTAAGTTTTTCAAAATTCTAAGTTAAAAGCTAATATTGTAGTAGTGTCCACTTTCTCTTCTTTAAGTATTTAGCAATAAGTAATAAGCAAATTTCGAGAGTGAGATCTCTAGGTTAAAGGCCGTGAATGATCTTAAATAGGCAATTATGGTAATAAATTATTACTATTACTACCCTAATTTCGCTTAAAAAGTCGTATATGACCGAGTTTTAAGCCGAAAAGTAGTAAAAAAATAATTACAAGATAAAAAGAAAATTTTATACACCATGTTTTAAAATTTTCTGTTGAAACTTGACAAATAAACTTGACAATTCTATGTATTAATAAATACTTTTTAAAAAAATTTTTGATGAATTATCCCATCAACTTGAAAGAAAATGAAGTTAATTGGAAGTTAACTTGCGTTTAACTTTTCGCTCCCGTCCCGGGCGATAGATGGCTGTACCAGTCTACAAAACAAAATTAACTGAAAATGGATTCAAATCTGCTTAAAGAGGGCTAAAAGTATCAAAAGAATGCATTGCCATCGTGTTCTGAGTTATTCTAAAAGTTTCAAATGTGTAGCAAGTCGGGAAGTTAGTTAAAAATCGATTGCAAGACTTGTACCGGACAAACAAACACACACACACACAAACAAGCAAACAAACAAGAAAGTGAGTTAAAGAAAACATGGTAATAATTTTCGCATTTATTCACTCACATCGGCAAATTTCGCATTTATTCGCATCTGTTTCGTAAATAAGAAAATTACGCATCCCTAGTTATGGAACTTTTACAGAGGTTGAGAACCACCGATCAAAAACTGCAGACGAGAGTTAATTTGCGAAAGATAAAGCTTGGCTAAAACGCTGCTAAGATCAATTGAGAAAAATCTCAGACGAAATGCTCTTTGAAACTTCTTGAAATTCTAATCAATTTTCAGACCTTTCAGAGGTTCAGAGAAAGAAATAAAATTTCAAAAACTTCTCCAGTATTTTCAGAAGATGTTGAAAGGTGTCAGGCAAAACTTGATTCATTTTTAAGAGAGTTTAAAAATGTAGAGAGTTTAAAAGAGAGTTTAAAAATGAAAACGAAGAGACATTTAGATAGAAACATCCTATAACAAAATCGAATTTTAGGGAAATAATAAATATTTTCTTGGAAAAGAGGAATATTCATTTATTACAAACAAATCGGCTCTATTTAAGAACTTTCGTGTTTTATTATGTTTTACAAGTAACAGTGGACGTTTTAAACAGCATTATACATTCGTTTTACAACATTGGAAGCATGAAACGCTCTAATTTTTTTTCCCTTTTTTCCCGATACATCTAAATTAATTTCCTTTTTTCGAAGCGAATTCTCTAACCCAGATAAACGAAATAATACCCCAGTGTTAAATTACTTGTGAACTTAAAACATGAGCGGAGATGCTCGCTGCATAAAAACATCAAAATACGTTTGCATAATTAATTAAATTTAATTTCACGCCCCCTGCACACTCAGGTAAAAAAACACCGGGGATAACACAGAAAAATCCGGAGGAAAACTTGCATCGTACTTAATTGAATTTTTCAGCCTGGAGGAGAACGGAATAAGGAAACGGAAAAAAACAAAATGTTGTATAGAGTGTGCTTTATGTCTTTCGGATAATGCTTATTTATTCCAGCGTGCTGATTTTTTTTTCTCCTTTATTTCTCTCTCGCGTTATAAATGAATACATATTCAGAAGGAAAAAATTATAAGTACTCGAAAACAATAAATGCTAATTTATACTGATTTCACGCTCTCTGAGCGGACAGGGAAAAATTAAAAAAATAAAGATCCTTATTAAAAAGGTGCGAAAGTTGGGGATCCATAAAAAGGATCAATTAGCTTTTCGCTGGGGAGGAAATGATCAAATAAATTGATCGGATTCAGATAGTTTGAGAATTAACTTCGAGAAATTCCTCCGGATAAAAATATATTTTTTTAATGATATTCAATTTTTATTGGAAAAGGGTACTTATGATTTTCGGAACGTCGATGAAGAAGGGGCGAGTGTCTTAACACTCAGTTACACATTTCTACTGTATATTTTTATCTATACAAATGTAGCCACAAGAAGCCAGACGGAATGCATTGCAAATGCGGATACACGGGGGTGGAAATCCAAGGTTACGCCAGATACACCTTAAAATCCTAAATCCTAGTTAAAAGTATTAATATATATATATATATATATATATATATATATATATATATATATATATATATATGTATATATATATATATATATATATATATATATATATTTATATATATATATACATATATATATATAGATAGATAGATAGATAGAGAGAGAGAGAGAGACAGAGAGATAGAGAGAGAGGGAGAGGGAGAGAGAGGGAGTTTTATATATATATATATATATATGTATATATATATATATATATATATATATATATATATATATATATATATATATATATATATATACATATATATATATATATACACATATATATATATATACATATATATATCTATACATATATATATATATACATATATAGATAGATAGATAGATAGAGAAATAGAGAGAGGGAGAGGGAGAGAGGGGGAGGGAGATATATATATATATATATATATGTGTGTGTGTGTGTGTATACATATATATATAGATAGATAGAGAGAGAGAGAGAGAGAGAGAGAGAGAGATACGGATAGAGAGATAGAGAGATAGAGAGAGGGGGGGGAGGGAAGGGGAGAGAGAGACATATATATTATGGACCCTGCATTTATTATGGACCCTCTTAATATCTGCCCTATTCGCCGGTGCAGTTGCTTGAAATAGCTGTGATCTACAGCTCCTAGGTGGCTGCAATGGATAGTCAAGGCCATTGACCCCAAATCACTCCCGAACGACGTCATTTGACCAATTGTTTGTTTTTTGAGTTTTCAAACTCTTTTTGAGGAAAGTAAAAGTGAATATTTTACATATCTACTACTATGTTTCGTAAAAACTGATTCCTGTGCCTTATTCTACATGAGATGAAGTTCCTTTTGAGCTAGTTCGAAATTAAATTCCATGTAACTCATAATGTGAAAAACTAATTTATTTTCAAGATGGCGTTATTTTAAATATGGACCCCATGATTGCTGGTATTATGGACCCGAGTCCATATTACCAACAATCGGTTTCGATGATGTAATAATAATGTATTCGTGAGAAATTGCGATTCGACAGAAGATTTCATTGTGATACCTTTTATTTTCATGTTTTGTAATCCTTTTGGGTTATTCTGGGAGCTAAAAACGCAAGTTGAGAAGTAGTCTCCCTCTGGCAAGAACGTTGTAGTTCGCAGAAGTTGGGATAGGGGGAAGATGGCTGAGGCTATCCAGAAACTAAGATTCGGAGAAATGGGACTAAAGGAGGCTGCCAGGGTGTTTGGTGTACCAAGAATAACTTTGAGATTATTGGCTTCACAAATGGGTAAGCCACCAGCAGATTTGGTTGTACAAAATCTAGGAAGGAAGTCTGTTTTACCAGATTACATTCAAAAAGAGTTAGTGGCCTATTTGTTAGAGATGGAGTCAGTATTTCCAGGTCTCACTCGACAAGATGTGAGTAAATTGGCTAAACGCAATAATATCTCCCTTTCATAAACGAAGTAGTAGAGAGAGACTGATTAAACCGATTCTTCACTAGTCATAGGGGACAAATTTCGATCAGGAAACCTACAGGGACGTCATATGCACGAGCAGAAGGATTCATACGTGAGCAGGTGTCTGGTTTTTTAAAAAAATTGCTTGAAGGCTTGTGTTCTGGGAATCATTTCCAGAATCTTCAATGTAGATGAGACTGGTTTAAGTGTGGTTCAGTCAAAAGTTTCCCATGTCATCGGGTTGAAGAGAAAACGTCAGGTGGGAGCTCTGACTACAGCTGAACGTGGTTCTTTGGTAACTGTGGTTTGCTGCATAAGTGCAGGGGGGACATATTTCCCACCAGTGATGATACTTCCTCCTGAAAACATGATGGATAAGTTTATGAAGGGAGCCCCAACCGGAGCCATTGGAAGAACTCACCCCTCTGGATGGATACCATCCCTTATCACCCAGACCCGCAAAAAGCATCGTGCATCTTCTGTGAAGGTGCATTCAAAGATGACGCATGCGGAGAACTTTGGATTCGTTGTGTGATGTGCCACATTAGGCTCATTCTGTGTGCACCGGAGCCGAAGCTGAATTTTATATTTGCGACTTTTGTCACCAAAATTGAAGTTTTTTTTATATAGATAATACTTGATGATCCATCTCTTTAATAAATATACTTTCTTTCTTTCATTTTTTCTTTTGAAAACTTTTTCTTTTTTTATTTCCAGCTGTTTAATGCATGGATAAATGATTTTTTGGTAAAAAAAGTGCAAAGTGTATTTTTATTGAATGCTAATATATATTCCGTACAAGTAGTACGTATGCTTACTGCTGTAAAAGCAAATTCTATATGTGCAACGAATTCAATAAACATTGTTTCATGTATAAACTGTGTTTGTATCAAATTCATTTAGAGTGCCACTTCAAATTATATACACCCAAGTTTGGGTAGAAGTGAGCTATATTCTACAAAAGGTGAGGATCCATATTACCCTCCACTTTGGGTCACCTGCTAGCTTTGACTTTTTTCACTTATGTGATTGTATACATCTTAAAATTTTATTTAACGGCAAATCCACTTACGGATGTTTGGATGATAAGTTATGGAAGAGGTTAGAGCCCTAAAATATGAAAATTAGTCTTTGGTATGACCACAGTGAGCCAAAAACAAAAGGGGGTCCATAATCATATATATTTATATAGATAGATAGATAGATAGATATACATATATATACGCGTATCCACAAAAATTATGTTCAAGATTTCTCGATAGTTTTCTTTTCTCGAGAGAGAGAATAATTTATCTCTTGTTCCACGCGAATTCTCATACAATAATATAAATAGCATCTTCCAGCTTTAATTCAATAAAAACGGTATAATACAACAAAATATCACTGTTTAATACTGCATTCATGAAATTCATCCATTATTTTATCATATAATACAATATGTAGTTAAAACAATGATCACAAAACAAAATTTAATGCGCTTATTTCTCGACATAATTTTTCTAAACTCGACGAATATAACTCGACATAATTTTTCTAAAAACATAGCGTTATCATATTGCACATAAATAGCATTTGCTCGCGTTGATTCAGTTTAAAAGGTTATATAACAAAAAAATATCACTCTTTAAAACAATTTATATATTTTATTTATTATTTCAGCACAAAATACAATTAGATTTCAAAAAATTATTACAAAACAAAATTTAGTGCGTTTATTGTTCAATTTCGAAATAATTTTTCGAAAAACATAGCGCATCCGATGTAGTATTGGACAATCGATTTCTCTTCGTAACAAAATCGTTATCAATAGAACAATTACTTTCATTTTGTGTAGATGTCGAATTTATTGCGGTCTAAGCGTCTCTAGATAGTTCCAGATTTCTTGTTCTTGTACACGTTGTTTGGAATATATGAAATTCTTGTTTAACAGTCTGATAGGTGTCAGTAACCCCAGGTTTCACTTCTCTCACACTTTAATTTATAGATAAATTTAATTTTTTCAGAAAGGACAATTCCCCATTTCCATTAAGTTGAACAACTTGATTAACATCTTCTTCGCCAGTATCAATCTGTTGACAACTACCAAATAATCTATTCAACTTCTCTTCAGTAAATAATTAAATTTCATTTTTTGATATTAATCAAATTTGATATTTATAAAAACATATGATATTATTATTTCTTCTTTTATTGCAATAAGAAGCTCATTACTAAGTTCATTGTTTACCTTCTCTAATTCGAACACAAAAATTTTAAGACTCCTCCTTCAGTCAACAATGTAGAATCCTCTCAGTTCAGACACTAAAAGGTTGTTCGACTGAGCCTTAATGTAAAATAATAAACTAAGACAAACACACACAAATACATACATACAAACATACATATATATATATATATATATAGGGTGAGCCAAAAGTTCGCAAAAACTTTAGAAATTCGATAAAAAGGAAGAAATCATGATAGAGAAGTGCGGTTTGCAAGAAAGGGGTCACAAGGAAGTCGAATTTTTTTTACCAGCCAAAAAAAGTTTTAAAAGTTTTAAAAAGTCACCGGTAGATGGCGCTGACATGCGAGAGATTCAACAGAATTATGCAAATCAATCTTGCAATAAAAGACCGTGATACACGAGGATTTGGAGGATCGGTCACAATGTGGAAGGCCGTCGTTGTCGGAGGGCCTCAATACTGCGGTGGAAACCGTTATGAATAATATGGCGGCGGAATCGTCCACGGTGAGTAGCAGTGCTCGCAAAGATGGACCAGTGACTCTACCAGTGACTTTTTTTAGTTTTTGTTTTGCTATTAAAAAAATCAAACTTCCTTGTGAGCCTTTCCTTTCAAACAGCCCTTCTTTGTCATAATTTCTTTCTTTTTTATGAATTTTTAAAGTTTTTGCGAACTTTTGGCTCACCCGGTATATACTTATATATATATATATATATATATATATGTGTGTGTGTGTGTGTGTGTGTGTGTGTGTGTGTGATGACTCGAAAAGAGACAATTGCGAAAATGCGGGCGACAAGTCATCTGCCATGACGATATCTTAGTAAAAATGCTGAGATCACGTGATCAGCAAACGAAATTTTTTTTATTTATTCGATTGAAGTGATATAAGTGCATAATCTAAGATGCGTTTATGTGAGTCAAATTTCATTAAAATCTAGAATTCCTCGGCTTTCAGATATTCTTTTTTTGTGTGTCCGAGTGCCTAATTATTCTGTAGTGGAAAGAAATGGAGAGGTGAGTAATTACATTCTTTAATTCAACAATATATATATATATATATATATATATATATATATATATATATAAAGTATTCTCACCATATTAATTGGGATCGCTGAGCTGTGCGCCATCCAATTCCTTATTCAAAACCATTACCGTTATTTTTGCAGCTCATTACGTCGTGTTGCAATCATTCTATTTTCGAAAACAACGGGACCGGTAATTAAAAACGCGCAGTGATTTGTTGTAATTGCATTGTATTGACCTCGTAATGAATGTCATAATAAGCGCCCTAACAACCTTAATTACTGAGTTCATGCATTTCATGTTGTTGCCATCGACTCACAAACTATTTTTCCTGATAGGAAAAAAAACAAAAAACAAGAACGTTATTAACGACGAATATAATTTACATTCTGATACAAGCCTTCGCGCTTCGCGGCATTTTTCCCACGGAAGAAATAATTAATAATATTAGTATTGATTGGGTGGCAACTGAAGAGCATAACGATGAGAAATGCAAGGACGGATGATTAACTATGCATGACATCATCCCTTATTTGTTAACGAGACATGGGCCGCCTCGTGTCACGGTGGGAAACGGCAAGTTGAAAATTTAATTTGTTTTATAATGAAACGGAATCGAACTGCACACGAAACGATGCCTGCTAATAAAGCCGACGTAACTATTAATTCATGGTGCTCATATAAAAAGAATATTTTATTCATTAAGTGGCAAATACTGGATAAAACAAGAAGAGTAAAAAGAAAAATGCCCAATTCATAGGTTTAAAACAAATTAGTATGAATAGTACATTTAATATTGAACAACAAATAGTGTAATAAATATCCAATGAATGCTCTAG
Source organism: Dolomedes plantarius (assembly GCA_907164885.2). Lineage (NCBI taxonomy): Eukaryota > Metazoa > Arthropoda > Arachnida > Araneae > Dolomedidae > Dolomedes > Dolomedes plantarius. Next base: position 157,944,294 of record OU015500.1, read on the forward strand.
AACAGCGGCTCCTAACCCGTGGGTAACGACTCGATCCTAAAACTATCAGAAACCATCGAATAAACCATCAGAAGAGATAAAAAAAGTGCTTATATTTTGTCAACCATTTTCAAATCAGAACACAAATTGTTTATCAATAATCAATCTGTATCTTTAAAAAAGCATATATATATATATATATATATGCTTTTTGATGGTAAATTATGTGTTCATAAGGAAGGGATACGATACAAATAAGGTCTTTTACTCCACCATGGACCGATGAACCGTGGAGGTATTCCGATAAGGAAAGGTGGGTCGCCAGCTGAAAAAGGTTGGGAACCACTGCTCTAGAACGAAAGCTATTTGTAAACGTTATATCCTCCCCAAAAATAAAATAATCCCCCTAAAAGTACTGATTGACGTTCTAACAGTATAGGCGATGTTCGTTTTTAATAATATAAATTATCTTTATTGATCTTCCCTTTCCGATATTATATATATATACTATATATATACAAGGTCTGACAATAAAGTTCGGTGAATAGTCCTGTAACATTAACGTAGATGAAATATTAACGAAAGTTACCTTACTGTCCTTCGAAATAGTCACCTCCCATAACTATGCACCGCTGACATCTGCTATACATGTTCTGGAAACTTTGCAAGAAGTCTTCTTTTGGGATGGAGTTCAAAAGCCTCGTCACGTTTCGTTGGATGTCAGGAATATCGTCAAATCTCTTTCCTTTCAAAGCGAGTTTGAATAGGAAGAAGTCTGGAGGATTGAGATCTGGTGAGTATGGTGGATGTTCAATTTGCACCATCCCCTTTTTTGCCAGGAACTGTTTGACGATATTGGCGGTGTGAGGGCGAGCATTGTATATATATATGTATGTATGTATATATGTATGTATGTATGTATGTATGTATGTATGTATATATGTATGTATGTATGTATATATATATATATACACGAGGTGCAATCAAAACATTCCCGGACGAGTTCTCTGGCACACCTATAGATAACAGCACAGGATTTCTGGTGCAGCTATACTGACTTGTGACCTTTATAAATCAAGTGCCCAAGGTCACGCAGCTGTGTTTACATCGCGAGCTGCCATGTTGGTATTTTTGTGCTACTCTGCGATTTCGTTATGAATCGAAAGTTGGAGCAAAGATTCAACGTGCAATTTTGTATTAGGCTAGGAAAATCGAAAATATAGACTGCTTCACCAAGCCTACGGTGCTGAAGCAATGAGCCTTACGCAATGTTTTGAAAGGCGCGTTCGGATCAAAAGTGGCAGAACGTCCGTGGAAGACGACGAGCTATCTGGAAGACCTTCCACTTGCACCACCCCCGAAAATGTGGATCGAATTCGGCAACTTGTGCATGAGGACAGTAGGTGAACGATCAACGGCATTGCTTACATTGTATGGGTCAGTGCGGGCTCGAGGTAACCTTTGGTAGCGCGCTGGTTTTCGGTGCTGAGAGGGCTCGAATCGAATCCCGACGCGTGCCATCAAACACCTCCGTGTCTGGGCCGTTATACTGGCACGTTAAATCCGTAGACCGGAAAGTCTCTCTAGGAGGTCAGAGAGGTTGGGAGAGAGTACGATCCCCCTAATTTCGCCAATGGGGGTGCTAGGTCAAAATTGAGGTGGCATCTAGCTAAGACGGACTCCGACCCTTGTGGTGTTATATAAACCGGAGCCGCATACTTCAGCCCGAAGCTTATATGGACCTGGTCTGGAACTTCCCGCCAGGGGATATTAGTAACAACAACAACATGAGTAAGTGCAGACAACCTTAACTTCTGAATTGAACATGCTGACTCTGAAGCAGAAGCATCGCGTCGAAGTCTGCCAAGAGCTCCGTCAGCGAGTTTCGGATGAGCTATGATGATCGGGTTTCGGAGGATCATCTCCGATGACGGGACAAGCCCGATGAAAATGTTAGAAAAAGTTTTAGCTCCCAATTTAATAACTTTAGATCTTGAAATATTCACTTCCGTGTGAACCTTGATCTTCTTGTCGCGTAAACGTGCGACCCATTTTTAAATTAAGAGACTCATTTAATAATAATATAACACTTTATTATTATTACGTTAGAACATGACCGCTTTGCTTTTGCGATATTACTACATCTACTGTTTTATATTCGCCATGCTCACAGTGCCATCTCTTGGCGAGCAAAATAGCTTTAACATTCAGGCATCCTGATATTTCCAATTGCCCCCAATTGAGAATCAATGTACATATACTATACAAACTTATTTAAACAATTTTAAAAGAAACACACTTTTAACATGAAAACATTAATTCTAACTTAAAACAGATTTTTTTCGTTAAATAGAAATTTAGTACACAATTATTCAAAAAATTATGACAACTTGATTAAGATATTTTCTTTAAAACACAATATAATAAACAATTTAAGTATACGAATAGGACTTTAAAATATATTTACATATCTTTCTAAAAAAATATTAAAGTTACTGTTCTGTTTTCAAAGTTTATTAGTTCTAATAGTTTTTTTTTCATAAAAATAATTCTTTATAGTTCAACATGAGTCCATGATCAAATTAAAGGAAAGTTATTTATATTACCTTATCCCTTCGTCTGTTCTAACGTGAGGGTTACCTGAATTCTAGACGGGTGGACCAGAAGTCTACTCATCTTCGGATTCATGTCCTAGGTTGCGCTAAGGTCTCCACTTGGTCGACAATACTGTTCACATTGTTGGTAGGTGCGGTAAGACCCTCTGTCACCGCTGATTCACTTGGACAGTCCGAATTCATCGGCAACGTTCCTAAAAGTTTTCAAGGCGTGCTGGGTGGAAGTATTCTTTACGGGATTAAGCCTGGTGAATTTAGAGAAGTCGTCACTTGTCACAATCAAATCTTAGTTAAATCCAGTGGAAATGTCGGTCTCATAAACTGTATCATGTTTATTATTTTCAGTTCTTAAACTCCTATGGTCAGTATGCATTATCTTAGCATAAACATGCCTTAACGTCTCAGTGTTAACATCCACCGGAGAATGTTTATCTTCTATAATATAATTCTCTATAGTCTTATTAGTTTCTTCATCCTTGGTTTCGCTTTTTGAGCAGTCCTGCACATCGGTAATGAAAATGCAATTTTCTGAAGCACTTCCTTTGTCGATACATGAACTGACATCACGCAAAGGTTCACCCGGTGTACCGTCTTCGTTACTCAAAGAATCTAAACACTCATTTTTCACGTCAAGTGTTATAGTTCTCTCAGTCATTGGGACATCACTTTCTAATGAAGAATCTCGAGCACGAACATCGTTAATGATATCACTGACAACATTTTCACTGTCTTTGTGGGCATTAGAATTGTTTAAATTCTTCTTTTCTATACTTGTACTCGCATTTAAATGTACATTTTTGTTACAGAAATCCTCACTCACAGAATGCGCATGCAAACTCGCAGATTTCGTATTTCTTGCTGTCTTGTAAACAACTTCTGTGAAATTCCTGTTCCTTGAAATTTTAGAATTACTGATTTTTGAATCCTTGCTATTTAAATAATTTATTTCCGTTTCCAAAGTGCTTTTACATATTACTTGCGCTTTACCGATGTTTTGATTTTCTTTGATCATTATATTCTGATCTTCATTATTTATAACTGGAATAATCGTTTTTCCCTCATTAACTTCTAACAATGCACCTAAGCTATCTTCTTTACCTTCAATAATTATTAATCCGTAATTTATTTCTTCTGGTTTAGCTTTTACAAAATTTAAACTGTTATTCACAACTTGTAAAGCTTCGACCGTTTTTAATTTCGATTCAGTTTCTCCGGAATCCATTTCAATAAAAGGGAAATCTTTACTATACCCAATGTGCAAACTTTTGCCTACGGCTGCATAAGCAATGTAAGGTAAATCCAAAAGTGTTCTCCCTACCAATAAATCAACCGGCTGCGTTTGGTATTGTACGATTAAAACAGAAACATCCTTCGCGATTACGTCATCAATCTGAATATCAACCATCGTCCCTCCTACGCATTTCACTGCTGGTGTCAGTTGGTTTCCGAAACCAAACAAATGTTTTTCACATGGCGAAATGTTTAGTCGTAAATTTTTCGCTATAGAGTCTTCTAAAAGACAGCTACTACTGCCAGTGTCTAACAAAGCGCTGTCACGTTGTTTATTAATTTGCGCGTCTTTGAGATATCGGTTTGGCGTTAAAGATTCGGTTCGCTTACATTCCAATGATTCGTATTCTTTTCGTCTTTTGCAGTACAATATTTTTTGAATGGCCTTTAATGCCACAGTTCTTACAAGGCAGAGGGCAATCTCTGGCCATATGCCCATATACATTACATGAAAAACACTTTCGAATGGAATTATCGTACCCAATAATAGACATATCATTGGATTTGTTACCACTTTTGTTTTCTGGTTTATTCGACTCAACACTCTTATAATTGTGGGAATCTATCTTAGGATTATTACGGTAATAACTTTTGGCTTCATCATAATATTCATTGTTCTTAAATTCATTATTTACAATTTTAAATCCCAAGCGTACATTTTCGTGTTCATCAAATTTACCTGCCAACTCATTTGCATTTACAAATTTCGGCCAAGAATCGATAAAATGTTCCCTATTACATGTGGAACGCGTTTCTTTAATTGATCCGTTATAATAAGCTCTTTTAAAGAGTCAAAATCGTCAATATTTAAACCAGCTAACCATTCAATAAAATAATTTCGCAGATCATAAACGTAATCTTCACAAAGTTTTGACAAATACACAGTCATTAGCTTTTTGTTCATCTTCCCTGGCGATAAGTTGGGTAAATTCGTAAGGCAAAAGTCCTAACAGATGCGAAACATAATCTTCTTGTTTAATACTTATACGTTTAGCTTGTCGTTCAAACAAGATTAAATAAGATGTGATATCACCGTCATTTAAGCTAAATTGTTGCATTAAGCTCCGTAGTTCTAAGTTACTTTTGTTTACTTCCGAAACCCGAACAGTTTCATCGTGTCCTCCCAAGGATCTATTAGTACATTCGATTTAAAGTTTTCTAATTCAAAAGCTCTTTCAGCTTCCACTTTTTGCCGTTCAGCTTCAAGTTTTTTCTCGTTCCTAAGCTATTTCTTCATTCTTAAGCCTAGTATCTATAATTCTTTCAAATAAATTTTTTGGGAATTGTTCATCATAATATTTGCTTTGGCAAATAATTTTTTTTAATTCCTATATCATACTATCGGTTGAGACTACATTACCGAGATTTAGCTCCGTCGCTAATTCGATCAAATCAATTTTTCTACCCTTGCCAAAAAAGGTCATTTTTGTTACTTAAAAAAAATACTTTAGCGAAAATAATATACTTGCTTCATTAAACATACCTTGAATGTTCGTATTCCGTTTTGGTTTTGGTGCGTAGGCAGTATGCCACTTCTGATTTCTGTTAGCTCCCAATTTAATAACTTTAGATCTTGAAATATTCACTTCCGTGTGAACCTTGATCTTCTTGTCGCGTAAAAGTGCGACCCTTTTTTAATATAAGAGACTCATTTAATAATAATATAACACTTTATTATTATTACGTTTGAACAGACCGCTACGCTTTTGCGATCTTACTACATTTACTGTTTTACATTCGCCGTTCCCACAGCGCCATCTCTTGGCAAACAAAATAGCTTTAACAAATGTCAGATATTTTTTTTAAATCGCCTATCGTATTTCTCCCGCTCGTGTGTCATGCTGAACATTATGTGACGCAGTTAACTTCTCCGTTACGTAAGTTGTCCCTATGCATTGCGTCATTCTTTAGTTTTGCTGTAATTAGTTTTTAACGCTATGGCCATGGCACGTGATTGGGGATTATGGGTATTTAAGCAGTGTACCTTCTTGTTGCTATGAGTTCTCTGTTTGACGCCTTCGGCAGATGTTAGCACTTGTCTGTTTGTAATTATTTAAGTTATGTTTCCGTTGTCACTTTAACGTTTTATAAGTTACTAAAAGTACGATTTTAAGTAGCGATGTGCCTGCGTGTATCATTTACTAAGCTAACAGTCGTAACATTGACTGAGTTACGACATTAGAAGATTCAGCTCAAAGGTCGCCTTTCAATACCGTTGACCGAGTCAGACTTTGAAGCGTCTCAACCATGCCGTAGTAATAAACAATATGAAACACAAAGTGTGTCGTTCCGCATATTATAATATGCATGGAATTCCGGAAAAACGTGTTCGTACTGCTATGGTAAAAACTTATTCGACTGGAACTGTTGTTCTTGACCAAAGGGGTAAAAAAGAATCGGGTTATAAAGTTAAAGAAGAGAGACTAAAGTGAAACAACACATTATGTATTTTCTGTGTCAAGCCAGATTTGGCTCCTGCCGACTTTTCTAGTAACGCAAAAAGTTCGCATCGAAAGTAACAATTGCGGCATTGCCGACGAAATTAAAAATCTCGAAAAAAAACAAAAAAAAATGCATCTCATAAGAACTAAAGCTCCTCAAAATCTAATCAAATCTTTGAAACTTGATTCCGATGAAAGGGGTCTCCGCAATCGCATTCGACTTAAACAGGCACTCCCCACGCTTAAATTGACCAGTGGTATCCAGTTTTATAAACGGAACCTGGACATACAACTTCTGTATTCATAACATTTAAACTGGGGCCTCTAAAATGTATTTGTGAGATGAAACGACAGCAAAACGCGGATCAAGAGAAATCAATATATGCCAATATATAAACCAATAAACAATTCAAAAGAAGATTATGATGAAAAACTTGAGTAAAATAATAAATTGCATAACTAGTTTAAACCAAATTAAACTAAAGAATCTCCTGTGCAATACAAAAGAAAAGGGGCTAACTAAGTTCAGGCAAAATGCATCATCCGTCTCATAACAAATGCAATAATAATGAGCAAAAACCAAAATTACTAAAGAAAAGGCAAAGATTAAAATATTATAGTCATTAAGTTATTCAACTATACCAAGTGTCATTCATCAACAGCAAGTCATGTTACAACAAGGCAGAAATTTTACCCAGACATCTACCAAATTTTACTATTTTTTAAAAATAGTTTTAGACATTTTACAATTTTTTTATATATTTTTTATATTTTTATTATTTTTTGTACACTTATAATAAAAACTATAACAGTAATAAAATAAATGTTAAATTTTATTAATTTTTTATATATCATTTTTTCTTACATTTTTTAACATAATTAGTTTATATATATATATATATATATATATATATATATATATATATATATACAGGGTGAACAAAAAGTCCGTAGAAGCTTTAAAAATTCATAAAAACCGGAAAAATAACCAAAATAGAAAAAAGGTTTGCAGGGTTAGCATCGCTAGGTCACGGGAATTTTTTTAGAAATAAAAAAATACCTAAAAACAGTCAACAGGTGGCGCTGACGTACACTTTTTAGAATAATTTAGAAGAGGTGTTGCGTTATCGTGCAACAAAATCCCACCGTCACTCAATTTTCCCCGGCGCTTCTCTTTAATTACTTTACGCAACCGGTTCAACATTTGACAATACTAAGCCGAGTTGATTGTCGTTCCTTGCGGCATAAATTCCACTCGCCGCACAAGGCCCACCAAACGTGCGAATTGCTGCAGCGATTCAAATGGGAGGGAGGTATGGCAACTTCCTGCATGCAGTCCCGACTTTGCGCCATGTGATTTCCATCTTTTCGGTAAGCTTAAAATAGAATCTCGGTGGACAACGATTCCGAAATGACGAGCAGCTGTCTCCGTGTGGTTACATAGCGCTGGAGGAGATTTCTATGCATCCGGAATCGAAAAGTTGGTTAGAGTCTCTTGGGAACTATGTAGAAAAGTGAACTTACATCGTATGCTGTCATAGCCGTGTTGCTTTTGTATAGGTTATTTAATAAATGGCCATACCTTGGAAGTGCAACTTACTTTTTGATCTGCCGTCGTATATAAGAAATAAACATCGTCTCATTTTAAATTTCAACTCATTTAGTATTCGGTCTACGATTATATAATTTTAGGCTATGAAAAAAATTACTCCGGGCTTTTTTGTGAGGGGAAAAAATTGTCCTCCCTATGAAAAAATTGTCCCCCCTCCCTTGGAGCCGCCAATGTGTGACGTTCGGATCCCGGCGCATACAGACAACCTTCTCGTCAAGGACCAGTTCACATACGAGTCCGGTAGCGGGAGCGTTAAAGTATTGAAATATGACAAACCTCCAAACGATTAGCGACGAAATTTTTAACGCCTATGATTGGTTTATTTCCGTCTCGGAGCCATCTTTCCTTTTACGCTTCCGGACCGGATGTGAACAGGCCCTTGTATGCGCCCAACTCGTATACAATGAATTTCTCATTTCGGTGAAAAAATGGGACTTTTGCCGTCCCGTATCAAAGTTCCCCGGGACGCGTGGCAAAATTTACAAATAAGGGACTGACTGTCCCTTAAAATCCGGGACATTTGGCAACTGCAGGGACGGCTCCAGCCAAGAGTTTTTTTTTTTTTTTTTTTTTTTTTTTTGGGGGGGGCAATATATATATATGTATATATATATATGCACACACACACATATATATATATATATATATATATATATATATATATATGCATATGTATGTATATATATATATATATATATGCATATGAATGTATATATATATATATATATATGCATATGTATGTATATATATATATATATATATATATATATATATATATATATATATATATATATATATATATATGAGATAAACATCGTCTCATTTTAAATTTAAACTCATTTAGTATTAGGCATACGATTATATAATTTTAGGCTATGAAAAAAAATACGCCGGGCTTTTTTGCCCTTTGCAAAGAACAGAAAACCAATCAGCTTTTTTTTTTAAATACCGTTGCCACTCAACCTCATGATTTACATGTTGCCACAGTAAGTAAGAATTCAAAAGCCAGTCTTGTAGATGTGACCAAGGTTGAATGTCGAGGCCACTGACTGGCACGATCATCCAAATCGAAACCAAGTTTAAAAATTCAGCCATTTTTGGGTTCTGACCTGGCCATCTGAAATTGACGTGTGTGAGGTTTGAGGTATACACATTCTGTAAAGAGATACTTGCATTTCAATGGACGGAAAATAATACTCGCCCGAATTTTAAAAACAGCATCTGGTTCAGCGCCGTTCGAACACCACAAATTGTATATTCCTTTGTTCACCAAGTGCGCTGACATTCTTTTAGACAATTTATTTTTCTTTTGGTGGTACATGTATAATCCTCCCACTGGTATTTGGCAATTCAGTTTTTGAATCTAAGCTTACCTCAACAGCGACTCTTCGGAAGTCGAGGCTTGCAAGGCATATCTGTAGGGTAGATTTTCACTGTAATGTATCACGTCATGCAAGTCTCACAAACTTCATTTTGAATTATATGACGCGCCATGGTTTATGTTTCAATTTTGTACATACATATTTTGGTAATGACTGTTCTATTTTTGTGTATATCACTCTTTCTAAATGTCTTAACGACGTAGATAGAGTAAGGGCCTGTTCACATAGAATCCGTCAGCGTACTTGTATCGACATATTCTAAACCAATCGCACGCCTGAACAATTTCGTGGCTAGTCGTTTGGAGGTTTTCTATTTCAATACCTGTAAGGCCGACGGATTCTATGTTAACAGACCCTTACGGTTATTATTTTAGTATTATTGAGCATTTTGTATAGCACGTGGATATGATCACTGTATCTCCGAGACCAATAAGTCCTACGAAGCTGATATTTTGTAGGGCGGTTCCCCTTAGTGCGCACCAAGAAAACGCAAACTTTAAGGGGACTTAGACACACAAAATTTAGAAAAATAATAATAATATTCTAAAGTCGTATTGAATAAGGCGAAACGTTGTAACGTCACTGGCTACGTCAGTTTTCGTCTGCTATATATCACGTGATTATCGGGTGGCAGAAAACAGAAGCCGTTCCTATGCGTTTGCATGTGTTTTTGGACGATACCTTCATTTTGAGTTAAATAATTTAAGTTCATTTATAAAATTCCTCATATTAGTTGTATGTAACAGGTATTTTAACACTTTTTTGTCAATATTTCGCAAAGTTTAAGAGAATATAATCATTCTTTCGTCGAGAATGATTATTATTATGTATAGATATCGGGATGAGTTACTTCAGGCCAGCGTCTTGTATCGTAACTCCAGTCTTCCTCTGTCAATAAATACGGGTCACATACCGAACAAACCTTTCCGAGCTGTACCTGAATGTTTAATTTGCTGATATACCTTTGTTTAGATACCTTATCTAAAGACTTTACGTAATCTGAGAGCATTTTATTCAACAAGCTGTAAGAATGCTCATTGAACGCCATGTTAAATTATGCAATGTTTTGCCACTCCTCGCCAAACAAGAAGTAAAATCTGCAAGAGTTGAGATGTGACATGCTGCGAGACACTGCCCTATGTCGGATGTCCGGCAGACTACTTATAAATGGTCCCCATTTTCATCCAATTCGGCCCGCAATGAACGGAGACCGAATTTTTTTTGAGGATTCACCTTTGTTGCGCCGTTTTAAAAGCCAAATACCAACGAGTCACTCACTGACTGCACTCTGGTCTAGGAAACTGAAATCTTGCAGGCCACAAAGAAAGGGGCTCGAATCCCCAAAATAGAAATAAGCCTGCGTTGAATGTCGGCTCACGGTCGCCCAGTGACTGCTCAAGTGAATTGAAAAGAAATGAACTGACATGATGGATGTTCCATGTGTGTGTGCGTGTATGTATGTATGTATTCCGTCGGGAAGCACGGTTATTCAGATCGTGTAACTTATAATATGGTTTATTCTCATTTTTTTTCTTCCAGTGAATGTTCAACTGGGACACTGAACTTTTCTGATAGACTGATGGGAATGCGACCCTAGGTTCCATTGAAAATATTGTTCGTCTGATTAATACATTAGTACATAGCAGCCTTAAGCTGGATAAATTCAATCCAGTGGTCAAACCATAAATGAAGTGGTATCCAACAAGGAACGCTACACTTAAACTGAGTAAATTGAATTTTAATAAAGCATTAAATTAAATACTTCTGATCGTTGGTTATGCAGTTAATAATATTAATGTAATTTGGCGTAGAAAAATAAACAGAGTTAAACATGTCACTAAATCTACCAGATATTTAAGTGGAATTTAAAATTTTTGTGGGTTAGTACAAATTGGACAGTGTTAGATAAAACTTTTCAATTTTTCTATGCATCTTTAAAGGCAGTAATCATTTATGAATGGCCACGCTGTCAAAATATACGTAACAACAATCTTAATTATAGCCAGAAATAAAGAGAAAATATTTAGCATTGTTCATAAGATATCGTTCTTTCTCACTGTTGTGTAGACTGCTCTTAGTATTGTTAATCATCAACAATGCTAACAATCATAAATATTTTTACAACAGATCTGCTACGCAACAAAGGTTTTTTACAGTCGCCATTTTAAACCTAAAACTTATGTGTGAAGGTTTAAGCGCTTAAAAGCTTATCGTAATTGCTTCTATTTTAATTTGAGAATTCTTTGAAATTTTCTTATATCTCTTGACATCGAGATCTATTTATTGTTATTTGTTGAAATATCATCATTGGACTGTTAGTTATTATCGTGACTGCTGTATTCTTGTTCGCTATTTCGGACGTCTACTGAATTTTGTTATCAGGCTTTTGGATTTACCAATTTTACGCTTTTATTGAAAAGAAAAAAATAAAGGGGAAAATGTCAAAAGAAGCTTGCCTGGCAGTTGAGGAAGAAGATGACGTTGATATTTATGAAACTGCCACTGAAAGCTCTATGGACGAATATTTTGATGCTAGACCACCTAAACCTCCCCGAAAGCCTCCTAATTCTGCCCTGGTATTGCGTAAGGCTCCTAAACCTCCAAACCCGCTCATGGAAAGGTTTTTGAATGACTGCGACATCCAAACTACAACTGATGTACCTCGACTTAGTTTAAAGAAAAGAATACGGCGACTTTTCTGCAGTTGTTTCCGGCCTTCAGCAAAAGACTAACCAAACAAGCCTACATGGACAAAATTGTATGAAGATTTTCCATCGATGAACAAAATTTCTAAAACAGCTTTTTTATTATGTGTAATCATCCACTGTCACTCTATAGAACTTTAAATATCCGTACAATTTGGGATTTAAAATTTTTGCAACTCATCGCACACTGTCTTCAGTTTTTCCAACACTTTGTTGCCTGCAACTAGAAATCATCGGTTACTCATGCTTATTAGTGTTACTGAAGTCTGCTTTCTTCTTCCTCTTCTCCAAACCACCTAAATATCTGCTTCATGTCTTTCTCATCTTCACCACAGCCGCTACCATCTGGCTCGGGTCATCCTCTTCGCCAGAGCCGCTACCATCTGGCTCGGGTCATCCTCTTCACCAGAGCCGCTACCATCTGGCTTGTATCTTCCTCTTCACCAGAGCCACTACCATCTGGCTTGTATCTTCCTCCTCACCAGAGCCACTACCATCTGGCTTGTATCTTCCTCCTCACCAGAGCCACTACCATCTGGCTTGTATCTTCCTCCTCACCAGAGCCGCTACCATCTGGCTTGTATCTTCCTCTTCACCAGAGCCACTACCATCTGGCTTGTATCTTCCTCCTCACCAGAGCCACTACCATCTGGCTTGTATCTTCCTCCTTACCAGAGCCACTACCATCTGGCTTGTATCTTCCTCCTCACCAAAGCCGCTACCATCTGGCTTGTATCTTCCTCTTCACCAGAGCCACTACCATCTGGCTTGTATCTTCCTCCTCACCAGTGCAGCTACCGTCTGGCTCGTGTCAACCTCTTCAAAACAAATTGATTTTTTATTTCTGAGCCTACAACATCAGGCTGGGAAATGTATCCGCCAAACATCGTGCCTCCATTAAAAAAAAAAGAAAAAAAGTGAGAAACACGCCGGCCCACTGGCATCAGGCCGCGCGGATGGTCTTGCTGTAAAGGGGAGTGTTCAACAGCCCGCCTCCAAGCGGTACTCTCCGGGCAACGTTTCTTCCTCGCAAGTCTAAGGAACGGCGAAAGGGCTGAACTGATTCGCATTTTGCAATTGTAGGAAAAGGAACTTTGTCTTCTGTTGAGCAGACAAGAACCTTTATCAAAATATCCTACCTTCATACTACGATGTATAATTGATGATCGCTCGCAAATATTAGACTCTAAAAAACCCTTGTCAAGATCTGTTAAACATTACAAGCGTTTCATTGTGTTTATGATAATCACTGTGTATTGTGTGCACTTATCAGACTTTGCAAAAATAAAAGTTTTCGTATCTTTGCAACACGTTTCTTCCTTAAATCTTTTTCTTCCATTTTCACTGTACGCTGGTAAATATTAAATCCTGTCCCGAAAATTTCGAAAAATATTTCGTAATGTTAAATAAAAAATAATAAAGTAAGTAAAAAATAACGTGTATGTATACATGTAAGCCCGGCCAGGCTTACATGTATACATACATTCATATATATATTGTGTGTGTGTATTTTAAGGACACGTTAAAAGTGTGGGACGCAGAATCCATGGACACGAGAGGCTTGTTTAAAACTTCATTTATTATTCATACAACCATCGCTTACATCTACTGACACATCGAACAGCAGTGCGAGTGTATATGTATATACATATAAACACTTATGGAGTGCTCCGGCAAGCGACGCATGCGCAGGACGTGATCCTGCTTGGATCGTCCTACGATGACCGTATAGAAACTTTGCTTATTGTTTCAATAAAAATACAATAAATATTATAAATAAAATAATTATATATATATATATATATATATATACGTATAATAAAAGAAAAAATAATTTATAACAGTGATTGTAATTCTTTAGAACATAAAAACCAAGTGATTTTGAAAACTCTCTTCAATGGCGGTAGTGAGACGTCAGAACTCGGGGAGATGCGCGGCAGCCGTCCTGCGCAAGTCGTCGCTCACACGGGCAGTCACGTGATTGGTCATTGATAACTAATGCTACCCTTTCCGAAGCCTCGACGTAGAATGCATGACCGTAGAAAGGAGAGGTGAGGCTTGAAAACGATTCGATTTCTTTTAAAGGTTTGCGGCTGGACTCAAAACGTGTTGGGTTTTAAAGATTAAATCCCTAATTATTTTATCTCCAGCACTTCGCTAAACTTAAAAGTAATGACAGTACGTCATCTTATTTATTTTATTAAATTTTATAATACTCTGTAAAATATTCAGAGATTTATAAGTGAATCATTCCCGCATATGCGGATATGTCATGAATCATATGCAAATGTATGTGGCGCAGTAATTGATTGGATGGCAATTACTATAAAAGCTAGCCGCATTGTATTAAAGTTTGTTCCTTCTACCCTTCGCTGCTTTTATCTCTCAGTTGCCAGATGTTAACCAGTTGTACCATGTTAAAGTCCTGACATGGACATTATTCGTTTCCCTGTTACAACGCCAGTTTGGTGTATCTGCAAACAGATAAGTTATCTCTGTTATGTTATACTTTGTTATGTTATTCTATGTTATTAAATCTCTATTCTCAACCGAAACTCAGTCTTAATTTCCCACTCTGCTACTTACATTTCTATGGCATGACTGTCACTTTAAACTCCTGTATCAAAGTTCTGTCAGCTATTCTTTGAAACCACTGACTGATCATCAAAAAAACGAAGGCAGTTAAAACGTCAAACTATTTATCTGGGTTTATATCTACATAGTATATCCCTCGTCGTTTTTATTGCAGGATTCGGAGTCGATTGAAAATTAAATTCTCTAGCCCTTCGGTGTTTCGCTGAAGAGCTAAAGTCAGGTACTTTACACATATTCGATAAATTGGGATTCGAATTCAGAATATATATATATATATATATATATATATATATATATCCGTATAGAGTTCCTTCCAATAATAAGAACAGCTTTAGTATTAAAAATGGGCACTGACGTGATTGACGAAACACGGACAAGTAAGATCGCACCTGAAAGCACCTGTTTGACTCCTGACGAAGCAGCCCATTGCGAAAGGAACAAGCTAGGTTCCAAGGTTATACGGGTATATATATATATATATATATATATATATATATATGTAACATCCGCATTACATCACGTCCTTAAATTATAATCTGAAAGGGAAAACTAGCTCATATTCACATGGCTGGAGCTACACTCAGCCCGAAAGGAATAAAAATTAGATTTAAATGCAGTCGGGACAAACTTCTTAGTACACCGTTCATTAGAACGAAAATACATGAGTTCATTTCAGAAGAACGGCTCGGAATGATATCACCTTTCAACGTTAAACGCGAGGGCGGGGTAGACATGCGACTATTATTTGTAGGGTCAGCAGATTTAGGGGACTCACGAAGCTAACCCACTCCTGAATTTGGACATATACAGGTGTAGCAATGCAATGGCATGCGATTCATGGGAAGTTCTGTGGCTAAGGGTTTTAAAACGATAAATTAATATTACTGGGGATTAGATTTCGAAAGGGCATTGAAATGTTAGAATGGAGGGCATAATATTTAAGATATTACATATATATATATATATATATATATATATATGCATTTGAAAATTCTATTTTTTATAAACATCTAATAATGAATCCTGACAATTCCCAGGAACCGCTTCCAAGTACCCAAAGCCCAAACCTTCCCTACGTCTTTGTAGGTGACGATGCGTTTGGGCTTTTTGATTCAACTATCGGTTGAGCCGAGCCCGCCGATACGTGGAATGCTCTTTTGGAATTTTGTCTAATAAATGGAGAATTTTTCACAGACCAGGCAATGTAAATTCAGATTTAGTTGTACAAATAGTCAAGACCTGCTGCCTCCTACATAATTACGTTCGTCAATTTGATGGATATACACTCATGGACAAAAAAAATTAGCGCACCAAGAAGGAGTCGTCAAAATGAAACGAAATTTTACATACGTCATGACTACTTTGATATAAGGAAATGATAAGAAAATCAAAGAAAAAGGATAATTTATTTCAGAGAAAAAGGCAAAAGAACGGAGGAGTTAATACTCCGTTGGACCCCCCTCTAGAGCGAATGCACGATGCGATACGATCGGGCATTCAGTCATACAAGTTCTGTATGATGTCTTGAGACATTTCGTTCCATATTTGCTGTAACCTTGCCTCTAGTTCGTTCGAACTCGTAGGATGCCCAACTCGTCGTCCCAAATGATCCCAGATATGCTCGATTGGAGACAAATCTGGGGATCGGGCAGGCCAAGGAAGGGTAGTAACAGTGCGGAGACAGTCTTGTGACACCCTTGCCGTATGAGGCCGAGCATTGTCTTGTTGAAAAATGGCTCCTGGGAGCCGTTGCATGAGTGGCAACACATGTGGTTGCAGGATTTCATGAACATACCGCTGGGCTGTTATGGTGCCACGGAACAATACTAGGGGTGACCGTGTATTGTAGGCAATGGCACCCCCATACCATCACACCAGCTGTGGGAGCGATGTGTCGCTGTACACCAAAGGCAGGATTGAAGCGTTCACCATGGGCTCTCCACACACGAACACGATTGTCATCACTGCCGAGATGGAATCTGGATTCGTTGCTGAAAACGACCTAGTTCCATTCCGCTGCAGTCCAGTTTCCTCGTGAGCGGCAAAACTCCAAACGGAGGCGTCGATGGGTGGACGTCAAGGGCAGCACACGTAATGGGCGCCGCGATACCAACTGTCCTTCAGCCAGGCGCCTTCTTATGGTTCGAGAAGACACAGAGGCCCCTAGTGAAGGTGCTACCTGTGCCTGGATGGCGGCCGATGAAGCAGTTGGCTGTACGCGTGCATTTCTTACGATGTGGCGGTCTTCTCGACGACTGGTCTGTCGAGGGCGTCCTGAGCCTGGTCTTCGTGTACATGACATCTCTCGGTTCCACTGGTCCCAACACCTACTCACAACACAATCAGAGCGGCCTAATTGACGAGCTACTCGCCTAGCTGACCACCCAGCTTCCATCATCCCGACGATTCTCCCCCTCGCAAACTGCGACAACTGCTTATATTGTCTTCGAACACGGCGTAATGGCAGGTCTATCTCAGCTCTTCCTTTGTAAATGATTCAGCACATTCAAACAAGCTTTGGTTACCTGTTTTATACTCCACAGAGTACGATGTTCAACGCCCTCTACCGGCTATACGTAATGCGCAATCACGCTGCATTTCTAATCATTTGCATATCTCCCCGACATGTACCTTCATTGCAAGTTTCGTTACGATCCCGCAATTATTTCTTGGTGCGCTAATTTTTTTGTCCATGAGTGTACTTGGATATAGAATATATATATATGTATATATATATATATATATATATATATATATATATATATATATATATATATATATAAGCAGTAGGTATGTTGAAATGACTTATGCTCAATCCGATGTGACTGGGGGCCTCAGAGAAGGGATGCGGCATCGACAACAAAACATCGATGCTTTGAAACATCGATATTCAATATTAAAACATCGATGCTAATAAAACATCGCCCCAAAACCATCGCTATTTTGGAACATCGATGTTTTTGAACATCCATTCTTTAAAACTGATTTAGTAACGGTACTTTTGGGATGCATCTTAATGTTAATTAACGTTAACTTATATAATACCAGAACAAAACAAAAACTTAAATGGCCGCTCGTGTTTATACTATTTATAAAAGGAAACCACATGGAAGGTTCTGGAGTGTTGAGAACATTCCAAGCGCTCTGATTGGTTCATTGGTTGTTAATTGACATGTCTCGTTGGTAGGTTATCGTTCACCCTTTTGTATTCATCCTTTTCAAAATTCAGACTTACATTTTACTGAGTGTGAAAATTATGCTACGTGGTTTTTTTTATTGTGGAATTTTTTCATAAAAAAAACCCCATCAAGACAACGTAAAACATCGAGCACAAAACATCGATGTTTTTAAAAAAAATCGACTTCAATAAATCGATGTTTAGAACATCGATGTTTTTATTAGAACATCGATCTTTTGAAAACACCGACATCGATGCCACATCCCTACCTCAGAGTACCCTCGCAAACGGGCTTACAGTGCCTTAATCCGGCCATGCTCAGAAGGCATTGATTGTTCCATGCCACAGAAGACCACGTGGGAGTTGGACAAGAACAGTTTTGTGGTAATGAATGTATTATACGGTATGTTTATGCAAATATCTTTGAACGGCATAATGTCATTTCTGATTAGTTCCTACTGCGTCAGTATCTGAATTTCCTTTTTTTATGTCTTTGCAGGTATTTGTAACCTCTGTGCTGCCGGGGATGTTTGTGGTCTAAATTACGGCACGTGTCCATCAGTAGAGCTATTTCAGCATGAGGGAGTGACACAGTCAATTTATTGTTTGCTACAAGAGTGTAAATGGCTTACATGTTGTATTTTTATACTTAAATGTCACTGATAATATTGATTTGGATCTATTGGCGCAAGGTCCAGTGAAGACAAGCTGCGCCAAATTCATGATAAAACTCGAAAAAAACATACATATAAGTTAGCATTTTTAGACCAAAAATCCAATTAAACGATGATAAAAATTTATACATATGGAAAAAAAGTGATAAAACACAGGCAAAATATGGAATAAGACCACACAAAAGCAGATATTATATATATAATAGCCGTTGTCTCTGTATAACACTTCCGGGCTGTACTCATCTTTCAATTGAAGCCCTCAGTAAACAAAAAGCCGGTTAGGCTTCATTTCAATTTCAGATGTGGATCAGAATTTTTTTTCTTACCTAAAAACTAATATCTTCTCCATCAAATCACGTTTGTTCAGCCTATTTTTCTATAAAACATTCAGAACTAAAAAAAATTGGATGCTTTTAGCTGTATATTTAACAGTTTTCAAAAATGTGTTTACTTTTGCGATGAATTCTGAAAGTAAACAAACTTGAATGTGAATGAATCAAGTAGCTCAAGTATTCATATCGCGTAGTGAGCTGTAAAAAACTGGATGGCAGTCTACTACTCCAATCGCATGAAAAACTAAATAAATAAAAAATAATGAAAGGGTTTGCTTTTACAAGGTGTGCATTAAATGCAATATTGTTAGATAATTCGGGATATTTTTTAACTTTCATATACTTTTTCCATTATGACGTCATTATTAGTATTATGACGCCAAAATGACGGGTTACCTTCTAGTAAAGTATAATATTAGAAGTATAAATATGATAAAAACAGTTTTACATAAGAAATTCAATTAGAAGATAAAAACCAATATGAAGTATGAATATGAACAGCGCAGGATGAGGATGTTTCCCTATTAAATGCGATAAAGTTGGAAATGGCGACTTTAAAATATTCTATAAGCAATTTTTAAAACTATTACAGGACGTCAAAATATGAAGGACAGTCCAAACGCATTTACAGTGTGCATGCGTCAGAGCACTCTCTCCAAATAAATTACAGATATGCCCAATGCGTAGGCGAGTCACCAAAAGAGGGCCCAAAGGAGGTATTTGGTTTGGAGATGTCAAGTTTGTTGTTTACCTGCATGTCCCAATTTTCTAGCTATTTGCAACGTATAATATTTTTGATGGCCCGTTTAATGTCACAATCGGTTTGTGTCGAGTAATATTAGCAGTTTTTGCAGCTGCTTCGGCCAACTCGTTACCTCGGAATCCAACAGAACAAAACACTGTCTAGCCAGATGGTGATGCAGTTGTAAAATCTCAATGGCAAGAGGGTGAGCAAAAGAATCCAGAGAAGCGCTGAGTATTCTTAGAAGGACTCTTGAATATAGAGGAGCTTCTGAAGACCTTTACGGGACATTTGATGATATTGAAATGAGGTATAAACAGCCTCGTAAAAACTTCTTTACGTCAAACAACCATAGAAAACATTTTCTTGCTCTCTTCCTGTAGTTCAAATGTTAAAACTGTTTAGCAGGTATGTTGTTACAAATATTGGATTTTTTTTTCGCTTACTAGTATAATCATGTGTATCTACTTATAGATCTAGAAATTAAGTTGCATTTTTAAAATTATAAAAAATAATTTTAATAAAAGATAATTAACGTAAATTAGAGTATTTAATGGTAAATTATCTAATATGTGTGTGTGCCTGCCCCAAAACCTAAATTTAGGGTATAAGAACCAATCGCAATATAAGAATAAAAAACAGTAATAACAAACGTGATTCTCATAAGCGGAAATCACTGTATGTATGTATGTATGTATGTATAAAGTATATATAATAATAAATTATATTTACAAAAGCACCTGCATGATAATGAGTGTTAGTGTCTCGGGCCGCACTTAAAAGCTTCGAAGGCCGCAGCGTAGTACCTCTGCGTTAAAAGCTTCGAAGTACCTCTGCGTTAGAAGAATGCTCAATCAGTGAAACTTCTTTAAATGGCTTTATTTTGTTCTGTACCAATTCATAGCTTCTTAAGAAATGCTATGGGAGAAACCCCTTTTCGACGGCCAAAACCTTTTGGAACCATGACTGACCGCCTTAGGGAAGTTTCAGTTCGTATTGTGACGTCACTATAAGGCTGTTAACTCTCTGAGGCATTTTTAAGAATTTTCACTATTGATCCATACCAAAGAAAGACAGAGTTCTAATTTACAAACGAAGCCCAAATTTTTAAAACAAAAACTCAACAATTTATTAACAAAAAAAAATTAAACAAAATTAATCATTAGACACTTTCAGACATATTCACGTAAATTTACATGCAGGTTCACATTGCGCGCTCCTGGGCCCATTCCCAGCCCAAATACACAGGAGCCTAGAAAAAACACGTCTACACTGTGCGGAATCTATGAAGCGTCTCTCCTCAATGTCTGGAATTTCAGAAGGGGTGGAGGAGCCGCCAGATTATCGGCTGACAGTTCTTTTTGGACGCCGAACTTTTCTACATTCCAGGACGTTAAGATGACAGCTTTAGTGGCTGCCTCTGTGAGGGAAACGGTGTTTAATCCCCCCACGTGTTCCGAACTGGTGGAACCGAACAACACATTCTTTGAAAAACACGCAGCTGTGTTTCACCCCTTGTGGGGTCTCGGGAAAAAGAACATCTTTCCAGTACGCTACAGCTCCTCCACGCTCCAGGAAACTTTTTCTTCACAGACGAAAAAGTTTGTCCGTCGACCACACCTACACCACCAATAGCACAGTTTGTGCACCGGCAAATAGCACAGTTTGTGCACCGGCATACCGAGGAGTTGAAACAAAAACACATAGCCAGCGCCACCTTTAACACTCAAGTTAAAACCAAAATTTAACAAAGCACATAACCAAAATTTTGAAAATTTATTTACCCATTAAATTCGCGTTCAGTGCATTTATTTTGTACGGGATGACATTTTCAATAAAAACACTTAAATTCCATAAATCAATATTCATTCACTGATAAGAAACAAAAATAATACTAATAAACACTTAAATACACATACCAAAATACAACAATCATATACCTTTCTATTGCATGAAAAAAAATCAATTTAATAATACATACAAGCAATACAAGGTAAATCAACCTCCTGTGTATTTAATCTGGATTTTCAACATGGGCTATCCACTTACTAATAATTAAAAAAACCAAAAACGTGATGCCCATGTGAACCACAGGTAGATGCATAGTGCAACTCATTCCAGGCTTACAACCCGAAACGAAATACAAGTCAATCAAACTCTCTCCCGACCGATCTACCTCCGAAATCAACCCTTTACTCTTTCTCATCACCTCTCCCGACACAAGATGTTTACTTCCTAACCCGAAAGAAAATCCGGAACTCTCAGGATTAGACCATTTGGCCCTTTCAGGTAACCCTGATCTCTTAACCGAAATTTCAGCTTCTAAAACGACCACTGAATTCGCCATCTCTATCTCAACCGCTATCTCCTGTCTCACATTCCTTTCCAAACTTAACACCCTTTTACCTTCATGCTCTTCACCTTTTCTCATATCCATTACCCCTTTTTCAATTCCGAAATTTCCTAACTCTCCCGGGACCACTAACAATTCTCCTAAGTCTTCGTTCTTATCTTTCAAACGCGAGTCGGGTTCATCGGGTTCATCGACCTCCTGCCCTAACAGTAAACTTTCCTTCCTTTCCCCACAACTCTGCTGGCCTTTCTCAGATGCCCCCCGAATGTTTTCAAAACACAGCACGGCTACTCCCTCATTTTCCTCTGTCGTAATTTTTCCCGACTCAACTAGACTTTCCCCTTTCGCCTCCACCCAAATCCGCGGAGCAGGGTCCGCCCTCCGACTGTTTTCACAGCAAAAATCTACCTCTTTCTTCTCGGACTGAGAACCTATTTTTCCCCCGGACAGCTTTTCCGCTTGCGGAATATCCGCAGAGTCTACTTGAGTCTTCTTCCCCTCTTCCATTTGCTCAGAATCATAATTCACTGTTTCCCTTACCGTATTCTGGGGTCGCCAAACGGACTTGAGATATAATTCGCGATTTTTCCAATTCGAAAATCCCATCTCTTCGCTCTTGTTCAATAGCAAAAATCCTATATATTTCAGCTTTCTCCATAGCAAAAATCCGATCTCTTTCCGCCTGCTCACTTTCCCTAGCCGCTTTTTCCTGTCGTAATCTATCTTGCATAATGGTTTCAAGAAGACCCCTAACAAAATTCTCCTCGTAATTTGGACTACTCTATTAATTTTTTTAGATGGATTATTAATGCATCTGGGGCGGGCTGTTGACCCAACCTCATCGCCAAAATTTTCAAATCTGCCTTTCTCCCCCTACTCAGAGAAGCCATTTTTACACACAAAATTAATCACAAATTTATAAGCACAGGTCAGGAAAATTAAAAAAACTCAAAATAACTAAAACACCTTCAATTAAATTTTCTTCGTGAAACCATGTATTTTACCATGGGATCATACACATAAGCAAACAAAATAGCAAAAATTTCATATATAACACTTTAGCTTAACTTTTCCAAATTGCAATAATAACTTTTTTCAAAATCAAAACATTAGATTAACCTTTTTAACATTCGATAACACACCAAAAACAATACTTCTACATAGCAAGTCGTTGAATAAACGTTTATCCCGCTACTATAATTGAGATATACAGCTTGTATATTTTCCACAAAGGCACTAGCTTAGTTAACCTTTTATTTAAAAAACTCAATTAATAACCAAGTAGCAAACGTTAATCAACACTTATACCGCTACAAGCATTTACCGGAAAATACTGTTTGTATTTCCAACCCACAAAGGCACTAGCTTAGTTAACCTTTGAAAACAATTAGAAGCTTCTAATTAACAACGTTAGTTATCGTTTCAAAAACTCTCAATACATGCTTTAACAAAATTATCGAGAGAAACAAAAAAAAAAATACCACTGTATTTATTTTTTTAAAGCAAACAGTTTGTGCCAGGTAGCTTGCCCCGAAAATAACAAAAAACTCAAATAATAACTGTTTCAAAAAATTATTGAGAAAAAAATACCAGTTGTATCTATTTTTTTAAAAACATTTTAGGCAATACAACCAGGGTAGTTTTTACCCTCCACAAGAATTACAACCGCTTGCATCATAGGTAGCTTGGCCATTCACACGTTGCATATAAACACTACGGTTGCAAAATACACTACTTTTGCCCCCACAAAACAATTGCACTGAAGTATTTTTCCAGCAATTCATCACAACTTAAAATTATTTCCGAAAAATACCTATCCAAAAAAAAAAAACAATGCAACTTTGAGTATCTAAAAGCAGTACTCACCCCTTTTTTCAGGCCACAGCAGAAACGTCATCGGTCACTCGCAGGCGCTCTCGCAACACGGATGACACAAAAACGAAACTTCATCAGACGGCGAAACACTCTCAATTTTAACTGAGCCGGGGCTCTCTGAAAACACCCTCTTCTCGACCGCTCCATGAAAAACACCGGAGCACAGAGCCGATTCCCCTCCTGCGAACCTGGGTCGATGACCTCTTCTTTCGCGAAGCACTGCTATTCTTCAAACATCACTCCCTCGAAATAGGGGAGGTTTTCCTCTGAACACTCCTCGCTACGGCGGCGTTTTAAAATCTGTACTTCTACGGGTCCGAGAAAATGACCCGCAATTTGGCATACTGAACTCTGCTTTCAGAACCGGGTACGGATCCAACCGCTGATCACCAATTTAGCTGTGACGTCACTATAAGGCTGTTAACTCTCTGAGGCATTTTTAAGAATTTTCACTATTGATCCATACCAAAGAAAGACAGAGTTCTAATTTACAAACGAAGGCCAAATTTTTGAAACAAAAACTCGACAATTTATTAACAAAAAAAATTAAACAAAATTAATCATTAGACACTTTCAGACATATTCACGTAAATTTACGTGCAGGTTCACATTGCGCGCTCCAGGGCCCATTCCCAGCCCAAATACACAGGAGCCTAGAAAAAACACGTCTACACTGTGCGGAATCTATGAAGCGTCTCTCCTCAATGTCTGGATTTTCAGAAGGGGTGGAGGAGCCGCCAGATTATCGGCTGACAGTTCTTTCCAGTACGCTAAAGTATGTATATACCGTTTTTCGGACCGTAAGGTTGATAACACGCACCTCAAATTTATGAAATGATATTTAGAAATGAATATTTTGTGAGGTATATAAAGATATTTTCAATTTCTTACTTTATATATATGTATGTATATATATATATATATATATATATATATATATATATATATATATATATATATATATATATAATAAATATAATAAAATATTCATTTTATTTAAATGTTACCTTCAGACCATAAGACGCAAATTTAAGTCAATTTTTTTATATAAAAAGTTGCGACTTATGATCCAAAAATACGGTATATTATAGTGCAAACGTAGTGTCGACCAGTGTTTGCCGTTCTTTCACTCAAATGAAGATGCGGACGTCCCACGAAAGACGTTTATTTAACTTGATACACAACACGTACAAAAAATATAATATAAAAATAATTTACACACAGATGCAGCTCCATGGTAGCTTGGGGCACTTTCTACCACTTTCACGAATCAAAAAGAAGTCAGTGACAGCCGCTTTCTCCCATTTGTCCTATTTGGATAAAACGCTCCTACATGGCCTCTATTGTTCATCACTCTTTCTACAACTTGGTATCAGACGAGTGGGTGCGGTGGTGTCCACTCAGCCATTTCTTGGAGGAGAAACCAGTCGAGCATACGTCGCAGACGAAAGATTTGTCGCCCGTAAGGGTGCGTAGGTGATCCTCCAGGTAGATAGATAAGCCAGGAGAATCCTCTCTGATAGACACCGAAGAAGAAAGGTTTTCTCCCGTGTGGGTGCGCGAGTGTGCCTTCAGGTGTCCCTTCCAAACAAATATTCTCTGGTAGACACCGCAGACGAAAGGTTTCTCTCACGTGTGAGTGAGCAGATGTTTATTTAAATTTACCTTCCAGGCGAACCCCTTCAGGCAGACATCACAGACGAAAGGTTTCTCTCCCGTGTGGATTCGCAGGTGTTCCTTTAGGTAATCCTGCCGGGCGAAACCTCTCTGGCAAATACCGCAGACGAAAGGTTTCTCTCTCGTGTGGGAGAGTAGGTGATTTTTCAGGTGCACCTTCAAGGTGAACCCCTTCTGGCAGACATCGCAAGAAAAAAGTTTTTCTCCCGTGTGGGTCAGCAGGTGATTCTTCAGGTTCCCCTTCTGGGTGAATCGTCTCTGGCACACACGGCAGACGTGAGGCTTTTCTCCGTTCTGGGTGTGCATGTGTCTTTTCAGTTCGCTATAGAAAGAAAATCCTTTTTTGCAAACACCGCACATGAATGGTTTTTCCCCTGCGTGGATGCGCAGGTGCCTCTGCAGTGCGCTATAGAGAGAAAATTCTTTTTCGCAAATACTGCACATGAATGGTTTTTCTCCTGTACAAGTCCGTAGGTGTCTTTTGATATCGCCGTAGAAAGAAAATCCTTTTTTGCAAATGCATATGAATGGTTTTTCTCTCTTATGCTTGGGAGTGTGTGTCTTTGTGTGGATTGTCTTGTGAGAGACGTTTTCGCATTCGGAAATTTTCTCCACGTACCGAGAGTTGGCGTGTTCTTCAGTGACGTCAGTTCCATTTGAAACGTAAGAATCACCGAGAGTAGCTATTTCTTTGGCGTCGTCGGGGTGCTCCAGGGAAGAATGACTTGCGACTGAATTTTTTTTCTCGTCAGAATCGTGAAACGTTAGTTCACCCTCCATAACCAAAGTCATAAAACACGAATATGGTGAGATACTCTAATCCAACTTAATCATGTTAAGTTCCAACTTTATTATTATAATTCTGATTTTTATACCTTTCGATGCTTGAAGCGATAGATAGATGCAAAAGATTTGTTTCCTTTGATGAGAATCTCACATCAATGGTCAGTTCAGAAAGGTAAGTTAAAATGAAATCTGCCGGCAACGAAGGTCAGTGATTCATGTCAAACATTATTGATCTGGACCATTTCATTGAACAAATGATTCACTAATGCAGTAAGCATATTGTCTACATAACTTTACAATCTCATTTTATATCAGAATGAAAAAGTTATTGTCTATGCACCTAAATTATAGGAATCTGGGGTTATTTTAAATATGACCAGACAATATTTGCTACTTGGGGAAAAAAAAGTTTGGCTAATTCTAATGAGCCTTAGAGACGATCTTATCACCAATAAGAATTCGCACAGTTTCTGCACGGCACTGAAACTGCAGTATTCACTCTCATTTTCGGGACTTGATTTTCATAATAAGCATTATTCTTTTACGATACGTAAAGATCTCTGCGTCTGAGAAGTTTTTTCTGGACGTTAAGATTCGGACGAAATTTTCAGCACTTCTACCGACAGACACCTGCAACGATATTAAAAAATATAAGTAATGAGATATTCACGTTTATAAATCCTTCCATAAATTATACTATGAGATACAAGGTTACGCTGCAGAAATAGTGATTGTAATAATTTTCATGACCGCCACTGTATAATTATTCCTTTTGGGCACACCATAGCAAGGTGTTTTTGTAGAACTCATTGCCGAGTAAAATCTTTCTAACACGTAAAATTGGAAGCCTTTCCAACACACAATCAAAAAGGCAATTCTAATTTTTACGATTCGTATTCTAAAATTGCATCGAAAACAAACTTAAATAATTTCATGTTGTTTTGCATTCAGATGACCTTTTGTAGAATACAAAAGACGACAACTATACTGGGAAGGTACTACTTATATATAAGTAGTATACTACTTATATTAAGATATCTACTTATAGGTCTAGAAATTAAGTTGTATTTTTAAAATTATAAAAAATAATTTTAATAAAAGATAATTAACGAAAATTAAAGAGTATTTAATGGTAAATTATCTCTTATATGTATATATACGTGTTTGTGTATATGTCAGTCCAAAAACCTAAATTTAAGCTATAAGAATCTACCGCTTATAAGAATCAAAAACAGCAATAACAAACGTGATTCTCATAAGCGGAAATCACTGTATATGTATGTAAGCATAAAAGTATATATAATAATAAATTATATTTACAAAAGCACCTGCCTAATAATGAGTGTTAGTGTCTCGGGCCGCACATAAAAGCTTCGAAGGCCGCAGTTCGAGTACCTCTGCGTTAGAAGAATGCATATTTAGTGAAACTTCTTTAAATTGGTTTATTTTGTTCTGTACCAATTCAAAGCTCCATAAGAAATGTTATGGGAGAAACCCCTTTTCCACGGCCACATCCTTTTGGAACCATGACCAACCACCTTAGAGAAGTTTCACTAAGTATGTATAAACCGTTTATCGGACCATAAGACGCACTATTTAAATAAAATATTCATTTTATTTAAATGTTACTTTCGGACCTTAAGACGCACCCCAAATTTAAGTCCATTTTTTATGCGTCTTGTAGTCCAAAAAATACGGTGTATTATAGTGGAATCGTGGTGTCGAGTGATGTTTGCCGTTCATTCACTCCAATGAAAATGCGGATGTCCGACGAAAGACGTTTATTTAACTTGGCACACAACACGTACAAAATATATAACATAAAAATAATTTACGCACAGATGCAGTTCTATGCATGGTAATCTAGCCTACTCGCTGAGAGTACATCTGTCTCACTGAGAATCCTCACAGAAAGTCGTTGCAATGTATCTATCCTAACTCGCTGTTTATGCTACCTTTGGCCCTTTCCAAATGTCAACTGACGTCTCTTGACTTGGCTTAAAACAACTTTAAGGGCTCGCACCTGTCTCTCTGGAATTTTCACCTCGACCACCCACCGTGAAATCCTGCAATCGTAAATTGGGGGCACTTTCTGCCTCTTTCCCGAAACAAAAAGAAGTCAGTGACAGCCGCTTTCTCCCATTTGCCCTATTTGGATAAAACGCTCCTACGTGGCCTACTATATTGTTCATCGTTCTTTCTAAAACTTAGTATCAGACGAGTGGGTGAGGTGGTGCCAACTCATCTCTTGGAGGAGAAACCATTCGAGCACACGTCACAGACGAAAGGTTTGTCTCCCGTAAGGGTGCGTAAGTGATCTTCCAGGTAGGTAGATATGCCGGGTGAACCCTCTCTGGGAGACACCGCAGACCAAAGGGTTTTCTCCCGTGTGGGTGCGCAAGTATGCCTTCAGGTGTCCCTTCCAAACGAACATTCTCTGGCAGACACCGCAGACGAAAGGTTTCTCTCACGTGTGAGTGAGCAGGTGATTATTTAAATACACCTTCCGGGCGAACCCCTTCTGGCAGACATCACAGACGAAAGGTTTCTCTCCCGTGTGGATGCGCAGGTGTCCCTTTAGGTAGTCCTGCCGGGCGAACCCTCTCTGGCAAATACCGCAGACGAAAGGTTTCTCTCCCGTGTGGGAGCGCAGGTGATTTTTCAGGTGCACCTCTCGGGCGAACCCTTTCTGGCAGAAATCGCAGAAAAAAGGCTTCTCTCTCGTGTGGGAACGTAGGTGATTTTTAAGGTGCACCTTCAGGACGAACCCCTTCTGGCAGACATCACAGGAAAAAGGTTTTTCTCCCGTGTGGGTCAGCAGGTGATTCTTCAGGGTCCCCTTCAGGGCGAATCGCCTCTGGCACACACGGCAGACGTGAGGTTTTTCTCCGTTCTGGGTGTGCATGTGTCTTTTCAGTTCGCTATAGAAAGAAAATCCTTTTTTGCAAACACCGCACATGAATGGTTTTTCCCCTGCATGGATACGCAGGTGCCTCTGCAGTGCGCTATAGAGAGAAAATTCTTTTTCGCAAATACTGCACATGAATGGTTTTTCTCCTGTACAAGTCCGTAGGTGTCTTTTGATATCGCCGTAGAAAGAAAATCCTTTTTTGCAAATGCATATGAATGGTTTTTCTCTCTTATGCTTGGGAGTGTGTGTCTTTGTGTGGATTGTCTTGCGAGAGGAGACGTTTTTGCGTTCGGAAATTTTCTCCACGTGCCGAGAGTTGGCGTGTTCTTCAGTGACGTCAGTTCCATTTGAAACGCAAGAATCACCGAGAGTAGCTGTTTCTTTGGCGTCGTCGGGGTGCTCCAGGGAAGAATGACTTGCAACTGAATTTGTTTTTTCGTCGGAATCGTGAATCGTTAGTTCACCCTCCATAACCAAAGTCATAAAACACGAATATGGTGAGATACTCTAGTCCAACTTAATCATGTTAAGTTCCAACTTAATTATTGTAATTCTGATTTTTATACCTTTTGATGCTTGAAGCGAGAGATGGACGCAAAAGATTTGTTTCCTTTGATGAGAATCTCACATCAATGGTCAGTTCAGAAAGGTAAGTTAAAATGAAATCTGCCGGCAACGAAGGTCAGTGATTCATGTCAAACATTATTGATCTGGACCATTTCATTGAATAAAAAATTCACTAATGCAGTAAGCATATTATCTACATAACTTTAAAATCTGATTTTATATCAGAATGAATAAGTATTGTCTATGGACCTAAATTATAAGAATCTGGAGTTATTTTAAATATGACCAAACAATAGATGTTACTCGGAAAAAAAAGTTTGGCTAATTCTAATGAGCCTTAGAGACGACCTTATCACCAATAAGAATTCGCACAGTTTCTGCACGGCACTGAAACTGCAGTATTCACTCTCATTTTCGGGACTTGAGTTTCATAATAAGCATTATTCTTTTACAATACGTAAAGATCTGTGCGTCTGAGAAGTTTTTTCTGGCTGTTAAGATTCGGACGAAATTTTCAGAAGCACATCTACAGACAGGGGGTACTGACACCTGCAACGATAATAAAAAAATAAAAGTAATGAGATATTTACGTTTTTAAATCCTTCCATAAATTATAGTCGGAGATACAAGGTTACGCTGCACAAACAAATTATAATAATTTTCATGACCACCACTGTATAATTATTCCTTTTGGACATACCGCACACCCCAGCAAGGGGTTTTGTAGAACTCAAAGGCAAGTAAAATCTTTCTAACACGTAAAATTGGAAGCTTTTCCAACACACGATCAAAAAGGCAATTCTAATTTTTACGGTTAAAATTGCATCGAAAACCAACTTAAATAATTTCATGTTGTTTTGCATTCAGATGACCTTTTCTAGAATACAAAAGATGACAACCATACAGGGAAGGACACGGGGGAAATTGGAGAGCGGTGAGTGAGATAAACCTTTCAATGGATTTACAAGAATACAGAAGACAACTAGGTAATAAACGAGGGGAATCGTAGAGCGATGAGTCATTCAGAATTTTCACTAGATTGTTCATTCTGTTTTGACGTGCAACATCCCACAGATCATGCATGTAACACTCTGCTGATCGGAAAATACTAAGCAAGCTATCAACTACCAGAACAAAGCAAAATTATCACACGAACTCTGGGATTTCTCCATGTTCCGTATCCATAACGAAGAACGCCGAATCACCTAATCACAGTGTTGCCAACTTGGGGGATTTCCCCCTAAATTTGGGGGTAAGTTTGATGAAAAGGGGTATTTTTAGGGGCCACGTTTTCTTAGGGGCATTTCGTGGGGGGAACATTTTTTAATATTTTGTACAATCGAGACAGGTTTTTTTTATTAGATTATAAGTTCCATACATATGTCAAATGTAAATAAACCTCCATTTAATTATGTGTGTGTTTTCTATTCATTTCAATTTATCTCTCAAACAGGATGCCTATTTGGAACCAGAATTTCTTTTAGGTTGATCTCAAGTAAGTGTTAGGGGGAAACAGGGGGATTTCGAGAGGGCGCTAGGGGGAGGAGCTTCGTAGAGGTTGGCAACACTGCCTAATCACTGTTCAAGGTACTCGTAGCTATGCCTATACAAACAGCGAACGACGGCGAACGAATTGGGCGTTTGAAATTCGGTTGGCGTCCACTTGAGCAAACCGAATGCTTGAGCAGCCGTTCGTTCATTTTCGTGAAGAGTTATTTTTTTAACTTTATTCAGTTACGACAACGAACAAAGAAAACAAGTTTCCAACGGGAAATGAAGTTTCCAAGCAAAAAGTAAAAAGCCAAAGCGAAGGCTCTGTACACATACGACGAACGACGGCTCACGAAGACTGACGAAAGCTCTCTGCTATACCACCTAGCGCGAAAACCGTGACAAAGACAATCAAATGCGTTCAGTGGTTTATTTTTTAATTTTAAAACCCGCAGATATATTGTTCAGTGACCAATTTCACCCCCAAAATCGTTGAATATGTCACATGGGCTTGGTAAATACTCTATATTTTGACCCATTTATCTTGTAAAAGGTGAAATAAAGATTTCTAAAGAGTGTGAAAATGAGGAATGGTGTTTCAAAAAGTAGAAAGGGCAAAAGTATGGACCTCGTATATGGGAACATTCCCAAGATAAAGGAAGTGATTAATTTTTTTATGTCAGCCATCCTGCTAATTACAAAGCATTATACATATGTTGAAATACATGCGTATATTAAAAAATGACACCCCTTTAACGGTGCAATATTTAATCATAGTGCAGCTTCTGCTTGAACCAGCTGATCACTGTGAAGAGTCACATCTATTGTTTCGAAGCTGTAGCCAATTCTCATAGGCATAAGACCATATTATTTTCACTTTTTATCTCGTATTGCGCATTGCATTTGTTGCAAACACAAGCGTACATATGTACGTGAATGATATAATCTTCCATACAACTCCTAGGTTCTCAACAACCAATATACTAGGGACTGGCTCCAGTTTTTCTTACACTTATTGTATGTATGTATGATGCAAAATCCCTTTTTTATGAGACAAAACTTTCTGATGTGTGGTGATAAAAAAATATTTTTAGATTTGAAGAAAAATCTTAAATATACTGTTTTTCCATAAACATTATTGAGAAACATTCTAGAGTAAGCATGAAAAACATTTAAGAACAATGGTCTAAATCTCTTGATGAAATTCTCTCAGGCAAAATTCTTTTAAAATATACACCACAAACAAAAATTTTATTCATAATCTCATAGAATTAACTTTTTCAATGAAAGTTTTTCATTACAATAATAGGTAACTGATATTTTACTACAGTTAAATATGTAAAATTTTACTGATAATAGAGGTAATGTAAAAATTTGTGGGTGTTTATTTTAACACCAACCAACAACAGTTTGTATTTATTTTAAATGATATGGGTGTCATGGTCATTTTTGAAATGCCATAGATTCGATTTTAAACACCACAGCAAATATGCATACAACTAGCAAACATGGCATCATAAAGGAATTTAATGTTAATTTATTTATATAAATGATTATGATGCATAATCAACACTTCTTCAATTCCCTAATGAACTAAAATCAGTGTTTTGAACTAATTAACAATTCATCATCAGGCTGAGGAGCATTGGTATCATTGTCTGGAATAGTTTCTAGTATTGTTGAATGCAATGGATAGTGTTTATAGAATAAGAATATTTTTTTAAAAATTTAATTTTAGGCATCTTAATATGGTTGAATTTTCTATAATGAAAACTGAAAATTCTTTTAATGAGGACATACATTTTTGAATTAATTATATGAAGGTACTTTGACTGATTTCCTGGCGGTCCCCACTGTAATATATAATGATTGTTTAGATGGTATTTCCACTGATTAAAATTACAATTCTGACATGGGGACCATTAAAAAGAAAAGACTATATTTGAAACAGAATCTGACAGTGAAAGTTATTGTGATTTTGTTTGCAGAAAAGAGTGAACAGAAAATGACATTTAACCATCCTAGAAACACTATATAAGTGTTTCAACGATAACTATTGAACATAGTTATCTATAGAATTAGTGAAGCTACAGAATTAATTTTTGTTATCTCACTAATAAATTTGTTCTATCACCAAATGCATACATAAAATAAAACCCCTGCTGATAATTTATAATAGATGGGAGTTACCAAAAGTGGTTTAAAGAGAAGTTTCTTGATTTAAAAACATTAATGGAACACATGAAAAATTCCAATTGGATCAAATAATCGTTTACTTGAAACTCAATTAACTATGACTTAGAGGAAATATTAGCAAGTCTTCACATTTCATTATTTTTTACCATAATTTTCAGAACCCATATAATGAAAAATAACTTCTGTAAGTTACGAACCTCTCAAAAATACCTTCATTTAAAAAGAGATAAATTAGTACAAATCACAGCTGTTAAGTTATATTGAGTTTTACGTTAGCTTTTCAGTCAACAGTAAAGTAACAAGAAAATATCTTGAACATTACCAAAGCATTAAATTTTATTATGTTGCATATAAAAAAAGAACCTCAGATTTTATCCAGGAAATAAAATGATGCCTGTCAAACAATAAAATATTTCATGAAACATATATTAATGCTCTATTACAGTGGTTCTCAACCTTTTTATAATCTACCCCTCCCCTTTGGATGATTTTCTTACCCTATATATATATATATATGTGAATGTATATATATGTATATATATATTGTATATATATGAGTGTATATATATATGTATATATATATATTGTATATATATGAATGTGTGTATATATATATATATATATACAGGGCTTGATTTGAGGTGGAATGTGCCAGAACCTGCATTCTGGTACCTCTCTTTAAGAAAAAAATATTATGACAGTTAAAAATATTTATTTAATCACATATTACTCTGTTGTCAGTGTATGAGCCTGGCCTATTATATATATATATATATATATATACTTTGGAATATCCATCCACACACTCCGGAAGTTTACAGTTCCGGCACCTCTGTTTATAGAAATCGAGCACTGTGTATATATATATATATATATATATATATATATATATATATATATATAAAACATATAAAACTCCAAAACCCTTTCAAAATTTTAAATTCTTTTAAATTTCCTTGTACGCAGATTAATTACGTTGTTCGCTTTCATTTTAAGAACAAAGGAGTTGATTTCGGCAGATACTATACGATCCTTGTAAATTTGGAGATAATCCCTCTTCAATATATAAGTTTTCAAGCCCGGAGTTCCAGGCACAGCGAATCGCTGCTCGTTGCATGGTCACATGACACGTCGGCTATGAAAAGTTATATAAGGGCCTGTGGTCAGCTGCCTGTATGCTTTTTGGATTTTGGCATGACTCTGATACCTATTAAACACGCTGTAACCCTTCAAGCAGAATGTGAATAAATTTATACTTTCAGAAGAACAACAATTTGTTGGTGTCCACTTGGCTACTATGTTCTTCCATGCTGTGGTATGCTGGCTCCGGTATCCGGTCATCATCATCATCATCCACAGGACGGGGCCAGCATATTACACACATATATATATATATAAATTTATAATGTAAGTAACCTATTAAATATGATCACCTATTTTTTTCAACCTCCCAATGAACCCCACCCCTTCCTGAATTTCTCTCATGCTTCCCGGAGGTTGGGGGGGGGGCACATTTCTCAGGTTGAGAACCATTGCTCTATTATAAAGGAGAGGGAAGTATGAGTCCACCAGATATCGCCCATGCAGTTTCTCGGTCAAAATGGAGGTGACTCCCGCTTATGTCAGACTCTAAAACTTGTGGTGTCAGTGTAAACCGAAGGTTCATTCCTCTGCTTGCAGCCATCTATGGAACTGGTCTGGAATGTTCCAGCCAGGTGGCATTCAGTCAACAAAAACAAAAAACAAAAAAAATTAGAGCAATTTCTCAAAAGCCTCATAAGAAATATATATGGTATGAATTTGAATTTTATCACTGGACAGTAATTTTTTTTTCCTAATGACAAGCTATAAACAAAAACGACAAGATAAAAATACAATAAAACAGATAGCAACAAGAAAAAAAAGTAAAATAAAGAAGGAAACAGGAACATATCCATTTCTCAGTGCTCTTGCCTCCCAAAATCAGCTACAGAGATCAGTGCTTCTCAGGTTTAGAGGTGAGAAATGTTCTAAACTTATGGTTTATCACATATAGTGAGGAAAGGACTCTCTAGAATTTTCAAGTGGCTCAGATGTTCAGTTAAACAGTCATGGCCAGTTAATAGATGAACCATGGCTACTGAATCCTTGCTTTGAAAATCTGGAATGGACGTACTACCAATAACCCATAGCTTATTAGGATTTCTGTCAATAAATTCTTGAAAAAATAGGTCCTTCAATTTCTTCTAGATAAATACCCTTACAGAATTATATATAATTGGCCTAGACAGGGTCTGCATAACTGCAGCAAAGGACTCCCTAGAATTTTCAAGCGGCAATACATGTAACAACTAGTATGTAAATATACTACACACTAATTTTTAAGTTTACTAATTTCCTGTAAGTTGATCCCAAATAAAAAGTAGTCCACAAATTATCATAGTTAATAATGTGGATGTCTTCAGACAAATGCTTACATGTTAACAACAACAACATTAGCTATTTACTTTTATTTTGGCATTTATAGAATAATAGAAATAGGAGTAACAGTTATAAAAGAGATTTTCCATTTGAAAATTTTAATAAAATGAAACGTAGAATAAATTATAATACAACTGATAAATAAAGAAAACAGTATTTTAATCCACTTGGAGCACTTCTCTGTATGCTCCTATGGTATGAAATACCATTTACATGAACGATGCTACATGATTTTCTAAACAACATATAAGGCATACACCCAATACACATATAATGCACATATCTGATATTTTTACTACAAAAGAAAGTACATACTGAAATTGTGGGGGGGGGGGGGGGGGGGGTGTACTATGAAAGAGTAGTTTTGAGCAATCAGTGCAAAGCTTAAACAAACAATAAAGAAAGAAATACAAATGAATATAGAAAGCAATTGCTACATTTATTGATAATTAAATTTACTTTACTATATTTATAAAATCAGAGTCGAAAATCGAGATGACGAGGGGCTTTTGCCATTTCATCAAGGATGTTTTCTGCAGGGACATGTATATTTCTATGAATGTTCAGCAGAACAAGGCCATTCAGGCGTTCCTCACTGGTGGTGTTTCACAAATAAGTTTTTAACTGCCTGAGGTTGGGAAAAGACCGTTCACTGGATGCAATGGACACTGGAAGTATGCAAAGGATTTTCAATAGCGAGTTTGTCGCTGGAAACAGTTATGAATTACACTCATCTAAAGCACCTAGAGCATTCTGTGGAAGCAAGTCCAGACTAGCTAGATGGCAATACCATAGTCTCAGTTCCCCTAGTAGAGCTTCTTCACTGCATTCTACAACCTCTGCATATGTGAAGTGCAGCTTTCTAGCTTCTCTGTCTCGCTCAGTCGTCATCTTTAGATTTTTTCCCCCTGGTAGCAAACATTTGAAGTGATAGAATATCCTTATGCTGAAGGAAACATTCCTGTATTTGCTGAAGAAAAGAATCCAATAAAGGAATATATAATGCTACTCTGAAATAATTTTCAGGTGAATCTGCTGGGATGTTGCATTGATTTTTCTGATGGCCAACACGACAAGAAATTTTTACATCAACATTCTGTTTATCACATGTTTCAGTTACTGCAGTGAAAATATCATGGAATTCTTTCTCTGCATGATTTCTTATTTCTTTCATTACACTCTTACAATGGTCAGCATAACCCACTGCTTCAGTTAAGTCCATGTCCTCAGTTTGTAAAAATCTACTTAGAGGAAGTGTAACAGTAAACAGTTGATGAAGACGTAAATTGCTACTAAAAACTCAGCTTGATTTATAGCACTTAAGTGATTTGCAGTTGCTGCTGTTTCTTTATCATAACATACAGATAGTTTTTCAAGTGAGTTGAATACAGCTGGTAACAGTTCTATAAATATTATTACAGAGTCATGCCGATCTATCCATCTAGTTGGACACAATTTTTTCAGACAACTATGAGAAACAGAAGGCAACTGGGATTCTATTAAAGCACTTAAAACCT
This sequence comes from Dolomedes plantarius, assembly GCA_907164885.2. Lineage (NCBI taxonomy): Eukaryota > Metazoa > Arthropoda > Arachnida > Araneae > Dolomedidae > Dolomedes > Dolomedes plantarius. The sequence continues at coordinate 157,981,672 of OU015500.1, forward strand.
GCTGCCGTTTCGACGAACAATTAAAGAAATTGACACATGTGTCAAGTGTCTCCACTGCATTTCAAACTGTGCTTACATTGCATGCATAGCTGAGAACAAGATTTAAGCAGTGAGAACTGCAATGAACATACAGCGCATTAGGAAATTGTTGTTTTATGTGTGCCTGAACTCCACTGAATTTACCACTCATGGCATTACATCCATCATATCCCTGACCTCTTAATTTGTTCATGTCGATACCGCTAATTTTCAAACTATTCAGAATCGTTGAGACTAGACCTGCACCAGTGCATCTTTCATGGGCACAAACTGCAGAAATTCTTCGTATATAGATGCCTTTACATCAACATTACCCAAAAAATGAGCACAAAGAGAAAGTTGTTGAATACCAGCAATATCAGTTGTTTCATCTGCTAACACACAGAATCCATCACCACTGTTGATTTTCTGTACTATTTCTCCTACGATGACAGTATTACATGCTGCTATCATATCATTTTGTATCCTGGGGCTAATATACATTGCATTTTTACTGGCTGTATTAAAGTGTTTCTGCAGTTCATCGTCTCCAGACCTAGTTCTAAAGCGTAAAGGGGAACAAAAATTGCTGTCGTTTTCTTCTGGCTTCAGCATATCAATTATAGATCCATAATCTCTATGTCCTCTCAATGAGATTCCCTGTCTCCCGCATAATACAATGGATCCATAATTGGAATCAAACGCCTTCAGTTGCTTTCAGTTTGATTCCTGAGCCCTTTTTCAATCTGCAAATCCACTGGCTGTTGCTTTTTTTTCAACTATGGAGGGGAAGTTTCCTGCTTTAAGAGTGCTTGTTTTATGATAACCCGACTCGTCATGCCTTCGACACTCCTCTACAGCATCCTTCCAACTGTCGAATTTGATTTTAACAAGCTTTCCTAGAGGCTGACCTCCACGACCAGCCCAATTTGCACTAAAAAGTGCACATGATTTGCAAAAAGGGCCATCCAGATACTTAAGGTATGTCAGCCATTTCCAACGGTCTAGCCATCGATGATGAAACTTTAGATTTCTCTTTCCCGATGAAGGAAATGGGTAGGAAGGATTGGGTGTCCATGCGTCACGAAGAAGGTATAGTTTTTCCTCATCTGTGAGCTAAAAAAATTAAATTGAATACTCAAATAAATAATATTTAAAGTATGGTGAAAATTTAATGGAAATTAAATTAAAATTGTTAACAGATTAAATGCTTTTGCAAATTGTCGATCGACTCCAAACCTTAATGGATTTATTTTGAGTCAGGAAATATTTTTCTAATTGGAGTTTTTTCACTTGAAGGACCATATAAAAATTTTAAAATGTTCTGAAAATTGATCGCATGAATTTTTTTATTATCATGATCTTATTTCTTACCTAATTTGGAACATGCTGATAAAGTATGTTTTAATTTTAGTAAAAATATTAATAACAATCTTAGCATTTGTTTCAATTTTGTTAAGGGAAAATATAAAATGATTGATTGACTAACAAAAATATAATTATAAAACTGACAAATAATATAAAATTGAAAAAGAAATATATATTTTTGCATTTTTAAAAAAAAAATTTTCAACATTAACATATCTTTTGGGCTCCTTCCAAAGATCTGCTTAGTATATACCCGATATCATTTTTCTCAGCTGAAATTGTGCATTCAACTGCTGCAGAGGTACATGTCCCAGAATTTCTAACAGAATCATCATGCTGCAATGTCGAAGGAACACATGTATCTTCCTCTTGTTTTGGCTTTTTCAGAAAAAATTAATAGATTGTTTCTTTCCTTTTGTTTTCTTCCATTTCACACACCACGCAAAGAAAAGGACTCATGGCAAATGAAATAAATTATTTTCACACTCCTTTTGCCAAAAGATTTCAAATTCGAATTTTATAGTGTTCCAATTACCTACTATACACTGGTTAGTCTAAGTTGTGTCCAAAAATGGACCATCATTTAGAATGCTGAGAAAGACCACCCATGGCCGAACAGTCTTTCCAAGCTTTATTTGGTAGTCGGGTGTGCTGTCAATCAATGGACAAACGTTTGTTGGCAATTTATTGCTGTGAGCTATCAACACACCCACAGAGGACAAAAAGTAGAGTACAAAACACATAAGAAAATGCATTCAAGCCCTTGAAGCTCTCTATAACCACTGAAAACAGTATATGTTGTGTATCTGGCAACCGGAAGTATGCAGATCGGCCAGATGTGGCTCGACCAATCGAATATGCTGCCTGAACTAAAAATAGCAGTGGGCCTTGCATCTCTGAGTGTCTAATGTGTGTTCGTATCTGGGTGTTTTTATAACCCATAGTTATGTTAAATAAATTGTTAGTTGTTTAAATCGTATTTATATTTTTTTCATTGGACCCATTACATTTGAAGTATCATCAAAATACAACAGTACAAAAGGCTTAAAATTTATTCAAAAGGTAGGAAAAACTTTCCTACATTCGACTGTGTTGCTCTTTCTACGTTTTGACAAAAGCTCATGGACAATGGGAAAAAAGGTATGTGAATAAATATGATTAGACAAAACAGACTGGATGACTTTTTTTTATATTTTAAAGGCATAAAATTTTACTGTTTCAATATAAGAACAGTCCTTATTGAACATTTAAATTTAATTTAAAGTTGGTATTTTTCAAAATAATTGCTAAAAGAGTGGCAATACCTAATTAAATTATATATGTAATCAGAACCAATGGGGGGTGAGTTTAGAGGACGGAGGCTACCTTTCATACTTCTACCAGTTTTTTTACATTTTTAGATGAAATTTTACTTTGAACACCAATTTTAGGAACTTCAGTCTTTAGTGAATGAAAATTTGAATTAAGTAAGACAGAATTAACAAACTTTAAGAGAGCAAGGCGAGTATACTTATTTCTTAATCATCTAACTCCTCTCCCCTGGAGAGAGTAAGGGTTTGGGGGCACTGTCCACTGTCATGGACTTTTTTAAGCCAATATTTGTACCTTTTTGGTGTTTACATCTCTTTCTCCCCAATGTGTAAAAACTTTGTAGGCAGGATTTTATTAATGTGTTCCCCAGAAGGCCAAATTCACTTGTATTTTTGATGAGGCTATAACATACCTCATCAATCAAAATACCTTTTAGTATGCTATTAACTCAAAAAATATCAAAAATATTTTTGAAACATTACGCAACACAAATATTTTAAATTTCAAACAAACAACAACAAAAAAATTGAGAACATTGGAACAAATTTTAAAAACACATAAATAGTTAACACATTTAAAAACACTTCAAAATGGAAAAAATTTAGAAAAAGAACATCACCCAAAAACATATTTTAACACATTATGCAACAGAAATATTTAAATTTCAAACAGAAACACAAATTGAGAACACTGGAACAAATTTTAAAAATATATCAGCACTTAACACAAATTTAAAAGCACTTTGAAATGGCAGAAATTTAAGAAATAAATGTTCCCCAAAAAAATCTATTTTCAAATATTATACAATACAAATATTTAAATTTTGAACAGAAAAACAAATTGGTTTGGAGTGCTACGGTCAACTTTTTGCAACATGAGGGATAATTAGACCGGGACCTACAGTTTAAAGGTGATTCTGAAAGGCTACAAACATCCATGCCAACATAGGGACTCGAACCCAAAGGATCTGCACCGAATGCCAGCACCCTAGCCATTCAGCCATCACCTTTAAAAACACTTAAAAATGACACAAATTTAAAAAGGAAAATCATTAAAATACCATGAAATGCCTACAAATATGATTCAAACATTTAAAAATAAATACAATAAAACGTAGAACAGTTCAAAGAACCTAATTCCATTTACTTTAAATACTGAAAATATACAAAATCCAGAAAAAATACTAAGTAGCATTGTCAGTGGGTTACCAGGTAGATATATTTATCACCACAGCAAAATATATCTAATTGCCAAAAAAAAAAACCAAGATGGTTACTACCAAATCCCCTCTCCCCATTTAGACCAAAATTAATCTGTTACCTCTGAAAAAAAATAGGTAAGTATATAGGAAAAACATGATAAAACTAAGCAGATTGCACAAGCATTCAATATACAGAAAATCAAAAAGTAATGTTTTATGGTATATATTTACCTATAAATTTTAATTTGAAAGACTCCATGCTTTTGAACACCCCCATATATTGAAACTTCAACACAATGACTGCCACAATATACCTGGGAAACTAGCCCTTGGCACCAGCTTTAGTTAGTTATATTTTCTACAAGTTCAGTCTGAATACAGTCATTCTGTAAAAATTAAAATTTGATTACATTTTTTGTTAACAAATGAGATTATTTGTCAACAACAAATGTATCCAAGTTATCTCACAGATAGTGTTTGGCATAAAAATTTGTATAATAAAGTAAACTGACAGATAACTTGTACATTAGTATTGATAAAGACAGCCATAAGTATACTCACAGTAGGTCTCAATGACAAATGACAGTTATTGTATTAAAACTTGAACAAAGTTTTTTATAAACCAAGTTAACAAAACACAGTTTAAAAAATTTTAATTCAATTCTTAAACATATAACAGTAAACACAATACCTGTTTTTTTTTTTATTATTTACTGAAACTGGTGTTACTTCTTTAAGACAAGTTCGAAATTATTTTCGCTCGACTCGTAGTAACGAATAACACATTCTTCATGTACTACAAAACACACGGGGGAAAAGTGAATATAAATTCGTCCATGCAGTATATTTTCAGGTTCAAAGAACAGGAATATTTTTTTTCTATAAAGTAAACAAAAGCGACGCATAAATATTTTGTTTAGCGATGGGCGACTATTCGAGAATTCGAATGAATCACTCGCATAAATCGATTATAAAAATCATTCGAGTAGTTCGATTATCACAATTTCACTCGGGTGAATCATTCGACTGATTTTGCTCGCGATTATTTCTATATTACGCGGGCAAATCATTCTAATGAATCACTCGGTCACAACGATTATTTTCCGAGTGAATCACTCGGAACGATTATTTTTTTAGGAGATTATTTCCTGCATAAATCGCGCTGAAGTACTCGAGTGTATCACTCGGTCAGAACGATTATTTTCCAGGAGATTATTTCTTGGATAAATTGTACTAAAGTACTTGAGTGAATTTCTCGAAAGAGATGATTATTTTTCCAGCGATTATTTCTCGTTTCCCGTTAGCTCGAGTGATTGCCCAAGACGATTATTTCTTAGATAGCTCGTATCTCCATAGGCTCGTATCTCCTGTTCACATAGGAGTCCGGTAGCGGGGCGTTAAAGTAAAGATGACGTTAGGACGAAAATAAACCAATCATAGGCGTTAAAAATTTCGTGGCTAATCGTTTGGAGGTTTGTCATTGGTTAAATAAATTTCAATACTTTAACGCTCCGCTACTGCACTCCTATGTGAACAGGCCCGTAGATCTTCGACTACAGTAAACAGATCTCTATGACCCTGCTCACTCAGATTGGAATCTTTTGACGATACAGGTCTTTCAAACAAATTCGACACTTGTGAAGATCCAGATTTTTCAAAAAGAATCGACTCTTTTGAAGAGCCGTGTCTTCAAAATGAGCTGATTCTCTGAATGACCGACTTCGGATCTGCTTATTCTTATAGATCTTGTTCGCGTACGACCAGGATCCAGGTATTTGGAGGAACGTTCGGGCAGCGGATGATTGATCTGCTGTCCAGCTGCTGAGTACGTCACTAGGATATTATGCTGTCTATTTTCATGAATTTCGTTTTCAGTGTTGCAATTGAAATAACAAATGATGTGGAGGGGAAAATACACATTGTTCTATGCACTGATGGATGGATGTATATACAGGGTTTATATAAAAAGTATCGGGAAAAGCTTCGGAAAAATAAATTTATTTGGATATTGCTACAATTCCACAAAAGTCTTCAAAATACATCCCTTGAGCGTCGACACGCTTTTTCCAGCGGCTTTTCCATTACTCGAAGGCTTCCTGGTAGGCGAATTCCGGAACGTCCTTAAGGGTACGCGTGCAATTTTCTTTGACAGCACTTAGAGTCCCATGGTGATGTCCGTTAAGGGAGGATTTCACTTTTGGGAATAGGAAATAGTCTGCTGGTAACAAGTCGGGACTATAAGGGGGTTGGGGAATTGTCTCGATGCCTTTTATCGTCAGGTATTCGGTGACCTTGGAACAAGTGTGGCTGGGTGCACTGAGACGAGTTTAGTGCAGATCTATCGCATCGCCAAAATTTCAGTGATAATGCTGTGCACTGTCATCTTATCAATGCCAACTTTATCTTTGACCATGCGCACACTTAACCGACAGTCTGAATTCAGCACTTCACGCATTCGTTGCACGTTGTCGTCGGTTCTTGGGGTTGGAGGCCGTCGAACGCGGGTCTCGTCCTCCACACTCTCTCTGTCATCTTTGAAGATCTTGTACCACTTAAAAACTGTAGTTTGTGACATGCTTTCATCCTTGAACACTTTGCGTATCATGCCCAACGTCTCCGTACCTGATTTTCCCAGTCCAACACAAAATTTGATGGCGTATCATCAATCGCGATTGTTCAATCGTTCGCTGCATTTTGCGCTTGCACCGAATCACTCGACAGGGGTCCACTAAAAACACGATCTAGCCTAAACGAACGCTCGCAGACGACAGGCGCTTGGTGCGTCTTGTAGGTCACATCCCCCACCACCGAACATGCATGGTATAAGCGCGCTCCGACGTACAGTCACGTTAGAAAAAAACTGTTCCCGATACTTTTTATACAAACCCTTTATATTCCAACATCGCTCTGGAACGCCTAGGGCAATTTTAACCAAACTAGTTACACATGTGACTTACAATCTGAGAAAAAATACTAGGGGGGTAAGATCTCTAGCACACCTGGGGGAAAGGGGGGCATGTAAAACTAATCGAAAACGACTTAATTATTAGGGTCGAATCCATAGTTTTCGGAATCGCTGAGAAGAATAATGACACTCCCGATGTCGTTGAAGAGAAAGTTCATCCCCCAATCAGCATTAGGGGGGGGGGGAGGATTCGAAAATAAAATGTCCAAAATTACAGAGAGTAGTATTGAATCCATAGTTTTCGGGGTCGCTGAGATGAATAGTGACACTCCCGGTGCCGTTTAAGCGCAAATTCAGACTCCCCCATCATCAGTATTGGGGGGAGGAGGAAGAAGGGGTGAAAAGTAAAATGTCAAAAATGACCGAGAGTAGTGTCGAATCCATAGTTTTTGGGGTCACTGAGTTTTTATCAATGGTATCAATTATTGCTAAACATTCATGTTCAGTTATGGCATAATTTCGTTCGTGTTGCTTTAGCTGCCTCGAATCAAAAGCTATGGGGTGCAATACGCCATCGGAGCGCGACGCTAATTTCGGTTTTGGAGACCAGAACTAATCGCTCCCATGTTAACGTCCATAGAGGAAAATTTCGAGGATTTTTTTATTTCAAAGCCAATATTTTTAAATTGCTAAAACCTATTGAAATGTATACCGAAGAACGTCAACTTAATTTTAAAAATACAGTGATTTCCGCTTATAAGAATCACGATTGTTATTACTGGTTTTGATTCTTATAAGCGGTTGATTCTTATAGCCGAAATTTAGGTTTTTGGACAGGCACACACACACCTATATATACATATATGCAGGGCCCGATTATGAACGCTGGGGGCCCCTGGGCAGATGCTATTTGCCCCCCCCCCTTACGGACATTTTTAAAAATACATACTATTAGAAGTACTAGGTGCGTACACCAAGGTGGTTTTGGGGCCCCCTAGCATCAGGGGGCCCTGGGAAAAGTCCCGATTTGCTCATGCGATAAAAAGGCCCTGCATATATGAGATATTTTACCATAAAATACTCTTTAATTTACGTTATCTTTTATTAAATTTATTTTTTATAATTTTAAAAATACATCTTAATTTCTAGACTTTTAAGTAGATACACGTAATTATAGTAAGAGAAGAAAAGAATCTAATATTTGTTACAACATACCTGCTTAACAGTTTTAACATTTCAACTACAGGAAGGAACAAGAAAGAGTTTTCTATGGTAGTTTGACGTAATGAAATTTTCAGGAGGCTGTTTATTACTCTTTTAACAGTAATAGTTTCAGACGAAGATTCACCTTCTAGCTTACGTTTTACGGCTTGATAACGTGCTGAATCTACTAATGTCAGGTTTTCCTAAGTCTTAGTGGACACTTCGCCGAAGATATATGTGTTTCGGGGTCCAGGAAGCTGCAACCAGGATGTGGGAGGAGGGAAAAAAGGGTCCATGTCTTTGTTTGCCAGTGGAGAAAAGTAAAATCGGACCCGGACGGGTAAAGATGCCCACGGGTCAAGCTAATAGGACAATGATGTGCTAAAGCGTTTAAGGGGAAACTATTATGTTATGTCAAACAAAGAAAGGAACGCATTTTGCAACTGTATTCCATTCCATCTTATCACACTTTCTTTAAAAAACATAAATAAAAAGAACTTCGTGCCTTTTGAGGGTTTAAGTCTCCTTTTTGGAAATATGACAGGAAAGCGAAGAGTGTAAGCTGATTCTTAAAGCCGGTGGATTGATTCTTTAAAGCGAAAATTTTAACATGGAAATAATACATTTGTTTTTGTTTTTGCGATATTGATTCTTATGAACGGTTGATTCTTATAACCACTAATCACTATAAGCGGTGGTCACTGTACTTTTAACAGTGTTCCAAACGCAATATTTAGAGGAAATTGAAAGGTTTCTTTGGAAATCGGCTGTTTTACGGCTCTGAGTTATACTTTCCAAGTTTGAAACAGAACAGCATATTCATTCGCTGATCCATTTTGAATTTCGACCGAGCGCACAACACCTTCACTCTACAATGAACTGTTTCCACACGATCAGCTAACTCGCAGGGCAGCCGCTCAGGAACTGGTACAAACCAGTCTTCACCTGTCCGGCACGGTATGCACCGGTTGCAAACTCTTACGACCGTGAGCACCATGACGTCATTCCCCGAACTTTCTGGACAAAGGTTGTATATATATATATATATATATATATATATATATATATATATATATATATATATATATATGTAGGTAAGGAATTGGACGAGCGGGATAATTACAAACGAAAACATTTAATAGTTGTTCTTGGATATACAGGGACGGCACAGGTGACATTTAATATTTACAAAGGAGATTAATAAAGTTACGTCTTGGAAATACTCTTATAAACAATAAAAAACCGTCGTTTAATATTGCACCTATAATAACGTTACGAGTCCATCTTAATCGAATGAACTTCCGTTTTCGTCTGCGCGCAACGAATCAAGGTCCAAAAGTTCAGTCCAAGGAGGAGAAAGCTATGTCTGCATGACGTCACAGGCGCACACATTATGGAAAATGGGGTGGAGGAAGTTGCTTCGCACTACATATATATATATGCAGGTGGTTATCAAAATAATGGAAACACCTATCAATATTAGTGCTGTTTATGAATGTGCTTCATATTCCTTAAAAAACAAGTCTGGCCACTGGTATTTTTTTTATAAAATATAGTGTATGTATTATTCTACTGTCATATATCAGCAATGAAGCTAAGGGCATCGTGCTTTTGGGGGGAACAGCGTAAAATGTCAAACCTTGCAGACCTTGTGAAAAGGGCATATTGTTGGAGCGCGTATAAGTTGGAGTATCTGTTACTGCAACCCCAAGGCTAATGGGTGTTTTTTGAGCTATGGTATCGAAAGTTATGATAGCATACAGAGTGCACGGAAAAACATCCTAACGAAAAAAGAAAACAACTGCAACCAAAATGACCGAAGTGTTTAATCGTCATCTACATGTTTAGGTATCAACCATTAGAGGTAGAAGGGAACTTCCCAAACAAAGCATTTACGGAAGAGTAGTTATTCCAAAGCTTCTTGTAATAGATGCCAATAAAAAATATCGTCCACAATGGTGCCACGAGTGCAAATCCTGGTCGAGTAATATGTCGAAAAACGGCATTTGGTCCGACGAATCATTGTTCACATTGTTCCTATCAACAGGACGTGCGTACGTCTACAGAACACCTACACAAGCCTAAGATTCTGGCTGTCTCATCTCAGCTGTCAATCATGGAGGTAGATCTATCAGGGTTTCGGATAGCATCTCATGAATTTCTTCAGGCCCTATTGTAACCCTAAAAGGGAGATTGAAAGAGAAGGACTATGTCGAAAATTTAGTTCACTAGTCCATTCTATGGTGCAAACATTGTTTCTTGCAAGAGATGGCGTTCTCTGGTATGATAATACCCCTATACATACAGCTAAATCTATCAAGTATTGGTTTGAAGAGCATGAAAATGAAGTCAAATATCTTATCTTGTCCTGTACATTGCCCCCGACTATAAATCATTCAACCACTGTGATCTGTATAAGCGGATAGATAAAGGTATCGATATCCACCAGAGCATCTCTCTAGGAACTTTCATGATTTTTTCCTGAAGAACGGCATAATATATTCTTAACCACTATTTATGACTTGTATATTCCAATTCCAAGGTGAATCAGGTGGTATTACATGACATAAGTGATTCTGCCCCGTATTAATAAAGGTTTTCATGATGTTTCATAGAGATTCCATTATTTTGATAACCACCTGTATATATACAGTGGAATCTCGATCGATCGTTCCCCGAATCATCGTTTTTCCCGTATGTGTCGTTTGTTTCACCCAGTCCCGATGATCATATTATGTTCCCGCATCTATCGTTCAAATCATTCGGTCCCTTGAAAAACGATAGATCGGGATTCCACTATCTATATATATAAAACAGTTCCGTAACTGACTCACTGACTGACATACAACGCACAGACCAAACCGCTAGACCTAAAGGACTGAAATTTTGCATGGCGATTCTTCTTATAGTGTAGGGGTGCACTAAAAGAGAGTTTTGAAAAATTCTTCTTAGATTTTTTTCATTAAATTTTTAAGCTGTTTTAGTAAATTTTTTTTAAAGTTTGCATTTAAAATAATAATCTGAGGGTTATAAAATTTATATCACGAGAAAGATCCTAAAAATTCCTTTAAAATGAAATCATTTTCGAATCTTTACCTCCATTTTCTGATTTTTGGTGAATTTTTAAAGATTCATTTTTAGAATTTAATTTATTAAATGCCGATCACGTGATTTCTTTTTCTGGAACTTAAAATAAATTTATCGTCACGTGCATAACAACTAAATAGACAAAAAATATTTTTTTTCTTGCTAATGCGGCAGACGATTGGACATTATTTTGTCTATAAAAATATCCCTTACGATTTTTTTATAACTATATATTTTTTTTCTACTATATATTTCTCGATATATTGTATATATTGATCGTCGTATTTATTATAAATATATATATATATATTTATTTTTTTGCATTAATGGCATACATTGACCTTTGTATTTAATTTGAATGTACCCCTTAGCGAAGTGCGGGTTTTCAGCTAGTATATATATATATATATATATATATATATATATATATATATATACATATATATATATCTTTCTCCAGTGTTTTGTCTGTTAACGCCCCGTTTCCAGCAAATTTACAAAATCTGCATGGCGGATGCCTCACGTTCTCAGAGTCACTAGTGCGGCTTCCCGAACCAAAGAAAAAAAAATATCCATAACAAATGATCAGAGAAGTGAACAAAAGGAGTCATCCCAAGAAAAGAAAGACGTCGGAGATTAAAGATCTGCGGGAAAAGACGAAAGTAAGCGGGGAAAAAAATAAAGAAGAGTCCCAAACTGAGTGGGATTGATTTTTATACGCAGGGGCTCTGCTTCAATTGCCTCTTTCGACACTAAAATGGACCGATCTGAAAAAATAACCAAAAAAAAAAAAAATTACAGGGATTATGGATATTTGTAAGGAATGTGTCGTTCTATTTGAACAAAGGCAGTGGAAAAAAAAAACTCGCTTTTTTTTTTGCTCCAGCGACAAAAGTTAGACTTATTTTTTTCGATTTATTTTCTTTTTCTCAAGACATTCGTCTTCGTATTTCATAATCCTGCAATAAAAATGGCCAAAGGTTTTTCGTTCTCGATATAATTTCTTCTTTCGCAGAATTAATAAATCATTAAGAATAAAATATATATGAAACGAAAATGACAAAAAAAAAAGTTGGGTATTACTCGCGAAAAAGGAAGGCTTTTCATCTGATGACAGTTTTTTTTCTTTATAAAAAAATACGCTTTGTTTTAAGGGGGGTTAGGGCCAGGAAATTTATTATTTTTTATAGTTTTATTTCCCAGTTTTATTTCAGTCCACTGTGTCTTTCTGTAAATATAATTTTATATATAGAAATAATTGAACATTTTGAAACTTTGATTTAAAACGGGAATTTAAAAATTCAAAACTGAGAGGATGTTCATTTTTTTGTATACATGACGAGCCAGTAGTCTCATATGTATAGTTTTTTCCCGTCTGACTGTCAAATTAATTTCTAAACTTCGGAATTTATAAAAGTTTTATTTTTCTTTTAAATTATCCCTTTTAAGTGCAAGCAAAAAAATTAAAAACCAAGGTAAATTTTTCTTCAGGAAAAAAAAGTCTCAGATTTTTTAAATTTTAAATCAAAAATTCCGTCATCAGATTAATAAAAAAAGAAAAGGGTGGCTTTGCGAAATTTCATGCAAACATCTCTTGAAGAATTATTAGATATGCCCATTCAGAGATTGCAAATCGAGGAAAAAAATTCACTCCGTTTTAAATAGATTTAAATTGGTGATGTACAGCAGAAAATGAATAAACCAAAGACGGACCTTTCTCACAACTGATATTGTTTAAACCCTTAAAACGACCTTTTCTGTCCATTTTTTTTGCAATAACATTATACCCCAATCTTTTATCTTTCTAATTCTGTTTGAATTTATAATTCTGGTGGAGTTTAGTACGAAATTATAAATAAGAAATGTGTTATAAAGTTATTTTGAGCGTTTTCTCAAAATTAATTTTTAACGTAGGATTACGTTCCTCCATAATGGTCCCCAGGAAAGCAAAATTTCAGTTGTCCTGCGCCGAGAGTTATTATAATTTTGTCAGCCCGCCAAACCCTGTCTGTATCGCTTGGGCAAGCAGTAAACAGTTGAACAGAAAAGTACCAAAATGATTCAAAATTTTGACATACATACATATATATATATATATATATATATATATATATATATATATACACACAGTGGAACCTCGCATAACGAGCATAATTCGTTCTAGAGTCTTACTCGTAATGCGAAACACTCGTTAATTTATATGCGAAACAATTTTTCCCATATAAATTAATGTAAAATACGATAATGCGTTTCATGCCAAAAAAAATACTCAAAATTTTTTAGATGTAACGTTTATTATTTAAAGATAATTACTTATACATAAATTCTTAAGGAGCAAAATCATCCATAAGTAGTTTATTTTTTACGAATTTATGACACATATCTAATTTTTTCACTAGAAAGTTATCTAGCGACATTTGTTTTTCAAAAATTTGCGCTTCAAAATTTGCGGAAAATGTGTCACCGAATTGTCATTGAATAAATTTACAGCGCGCATAGCCACCGTCTTATCAGGGTGATGCTTTGTAACTTACGATGCAACAGTTTCCCATGTTTTCATCATTTCTTTTGTTGCGCCAGAAGATTGTTTCTTTGCTGTTTCTTCGCCCTTCACCACTGACAAATTCTCCTCTACAACTGCTTGCTCTGAAAGGCACTGGAATTCTATTGGCTGTTCTCTTGGCTGTGCTTTTCCACAAGCTCCTCAATATCATTGTTATCCTCCACTCCAATGATATTTGCTTCTCGAACCATCCATGACTACCCTTAAATACTTATTTTTCGGCCGTTGATGATCCTGGTGACGTGAAGATCCGAGTGATGTGAAGAGGGGACTTCCTTCCACGTCACTCGTTATGCGAAATGTTGCTCGTTAAGCGAGCCATTTTTTTACGATTTTTTTTTGCTCGTTATGCGAAATACTAGTTATGCGAGGTGCTCGTTAAGCGAGGTTCCACTGTATATGCATCTGTACATATATATATAGATACATATATACATAACACATACATACATATATACATACCAAAGAGGTAAGCAACGATAAGTAATCCTAAGTTAATAACCCGCTGTAGTTTCGTTAGAGGAGACTACCTGAACATTTTTTTCATCTTTTCTCTTGTCGTAAAACTTCCCATAGCAAAAAGTTACTTTTAAAATGCCTTAAAATTGTGCATGCCTTATCTATAAATGTTTATAAAGGGGATTGCAGATTAATTAAGTTTTTTGTTCACACAGGTATGAATTGCAAGTGACAACGAATTTTGAGTGATTTTTCTTTACGTCAGGACTTTAACCTCTTGCTTACGGGGCCCATTTTTCCGATTCCTTTAGAGCGGGGAGTTTCATGCACCCTTGGTAAGAACAGCCATCAAGGGGGTATATATATATATATATATATATATATATATATATATATATATATATATATAAAAGAAAGAGTTGATCCGTGAAAATAATAGTGAAAATCCAGCGTAAGACATATTACACTATGCAGTGTGAAACAAAAACATGAAAGAAAAGAATTTAAAAGGTATTAGACAGCATCTCTTCATCAGCGATGTCGATACTGTCTAGAAATCAATAGATTGTTTCTGATAAGTATGATCTAACCAATAAACATACTTAGACACCGAACAATTCATAAGAATCCATTAATTGAAATGAATTAGTTTTAATGTCCTCCACTTTTAATATTCATTGCTATTTTAAATTTATGTTTTGGTTTTTCAGCCTTATCTCTATTGTTTGACTATTAATACATCTTTGTCAATTTATATATATATATATATATATATATAAATATATATATATAAATATATATATATATATATATATATATATATATATATATATATATATATATATATATATATATATATATATATATATATATATATATATATATATATATATAAATATATATATATATATATGTGTGTGTGTGTGCGAATTGATTCTTGGGCCAATATTCTAGGGATACATAGTATCCTACCCCGTAAGAAAAAGGTTAACTGCTACGGACTCATATATACAGAGTGTAATCCTGGAAATAACAGAGTGTAACAGAGAAACAGAGTGTAATCCTGGAAATACTGTATTCCCAGCAGAAAGTTATTATTTCCATCCTCCAATTTATAAAATGGTAATTCATATATTCTTGTTTTTCAGTTATCATGTTTTGCAAAAATGTCAAATTTTCACCCATTTTTTTCCAGTCCTCCCTTAAAAAAAATTATTTTAATGTGACAGCTCAATTTTTTATACATTTTTGCAAGTTTTAACTTACATGTCCTTATAAAAATAGATAAAAGACAAAGTTTCAAAAATTTAAAAATATCTCCTCCGAATGTGTTCGGATTCCTTAAACGAATAATTTTTCAATATCTTTTTCTTTTAATAATTTCTTTTACTCTTTCTATAGGACCATAAGAAAAATGAGTTCAACTGCGTTCCCTAGGCCTTGCCTTCCAACGCAGATATTTCAGATAATGACATCGGGGAACCAATGTGCGTCGATATTTAAAAATGGAGTGAGCTGATTGGCGGATCCAGGATCCTCCAGTTTGCTTCACCAAAGTGAAGCAGCTTTCTGTTCGGTCAGTTCTTGGGTGGGTGTCGGCTGCCTATAAGCTGGATTTCGATTGGCAGATAGGAGAAGAAGGGAAGAAAGAGATTGGTTAGTAAAGAGACAATAGATTCAGGGGTCTTGATCCGTGAGTTCAATCACTATAGCTTGGAGATTCTCCGCGAATGGATCTGCTCCGAAAATTACGAGAGTGGACACTCGCTCTTGGTTTCTCGTAAAGGCGAATTTACACACAAGCGAATCAGCTCCCCCCGTTGCCTCTTGACACATTTTGGTCTCTATTAGTCCCCCCTAACGTGGGGGAAGTATTTCGTCGCTTTGATCATTCGCCTTAAAACCGCTCTCCGGGGCGGTCTGAGTACGAATGATCAAAGGCACGAGGGACGCCATAAAACCTCCTTTCGTCGAGGAGACCAATAATCACTGCTTTCCCATACACTTCGCTCTCTGATTCGCGAATGTGTGCACCGCATAAGTGAACAAAGACCAACAATTTTGATCAAGCATCCCGGGGGCGACCTGCAGGGCTGATACCTCCCCCAACCCCTCTGACAACAAGTAAGAACTTTACAGTGTCCTGATTGAGCACGCCGCTATCAGGCTTAGACACAAAGGTATTCAGTAACACTCGTCGGGATTCGAACAGAGCACCCTCCGTTCGGAGCTCAACGTGCTACCACTATGCTACCTCGGGCGTTTTTTCGATGATATAGTTTATTTTAAAACTCAAACACAATATCTCAAAATCTGTTTGTCCTAGAAAGGCGAGCAATTTTTTTTCTGATAGGCGTATGTTAGAATATTTATTATTTTTGAATTTCGAATGATAAATATCGATAGTATAAATACCGATATTTTTCGAACCCCGAACTTAATGGGGTTTTTACGGTTTAAGCCAATCTCCCATACCTAATATCTCAAATACTCACCCCAAAATAACTAAATTTTTTTTTTCTGACAAGAATATGTCGGAATATGATCGACTGAACATGACAGCGTGTTTCTAAACAAATGACACACTGATATTATTCCAGTTCTATACTTTTGGATTTTTACGATCTGATCTAGAGATAACGTACATAGAAATCGGCTGACTGATTCTTACCTCGATGATGTATTGAGAGTAGCATGTATCAAGTAAACAATTGATTTTGCGAAATCCTTTCAGGAGCGCCGTTTGCTCACTGCAGATTTTTTTTATTGACTGTTTTTAACCAAAAAAAATCTTGAAAAATTTTCCAATTAAAGGATGTAAAATGATTTTACTTCTTTAAACTGATAATAGATGGCAGCACTAGCAATTTATCTTGTCATTTAACTTGAACACAATTTGGGGACTTAACTTGAACACAACTTGAACAAATTTGGGGAAAAGCTTGAACTGTGCAAACGGCGCCCCTCAAAGGGTTAAAATAGTCTCAAAATTAAAATTCACTCTCATTTTTAAATAAACGTTTGAATGCATTTAGGTTTTGAGTTTTAAGTTTTTTTACAATATATATATATATATATATATATATATATATATATGTGTGTGTTGGAACCGAACTTCTAAATCGGACAATGTCCGAAAAAAATGCTCACATCGCGAATGGATCACTGACAAATGCGCGAAGTCTGAAATGTTACGTTATTTCGGACTTTGTACACTTGAATTTGATCAATTCGCGATCGGGCAAATCAGTAGTGAGCCAAGTTCGATTTCACACTTGGAGGATGGGCGAAACTCTGTAATGTGCCTCGAAAAGTGATCAAGCTGTACCTTTCTCTCTGTGAACGGTATCACTTGAGAAAAAAGGGTAAAAACAAGGGAGTCGTTGTTAAACCAATACTTACTAACGCATTCCAAAAACGAGGACAGGTGGACCTCATTGACATGCAATTAGAGTCTGATCGTGATTATAAATTTCGTTTGAACTTTCAAGATCATCTTATCAAATTCCTTTTTTTACGCCCACTGAAAACGAAAACAGCTGAAGATTTCTTATAATTTAATGAACATTTTTTGTATCATAGGAGCTCCCTCTATTTTGCAGTCCGATAATGGACGTGAGTTCTCGAATAAAATTATAAAAGAGCTTGCATATATGTTTGAAGGAAAAATTATTCATGGAAAACCCAGACACTCTCAAAGCCAAGGCTACGTCGAATGTGCAAACCAAGATGTTCGTGATATGTTGGTGACGTGGATGGCAGACAATTAGACAAGTCAGTAGGCAGAAGGCTTGCGAATCGTTCAAATGAAAAAAAATCACACCTACCATCGTGGAATCACAAGACGCCAATACGAAGCTCTGTTTGCTGTTCCATTTACTAACGGACTTCCCCAGGAATTGTGTTGTTCAACGGACTTTGAGACTGAAGAACAACTTGAAGAGGTTTTGGCCAACATTCCTGAAAGTAAACATGAAACTGATTCATCAGATTCTGAAAACTCTGATGTGTCCATCTTACAAAACAGGAAGAAGTTAATTGAAGACAAACGATCCGATTGTGCCAAAAAAATAGGAAAAAAGCAAACGAACGAAATGCTAAGAGACAGTGACGGTAAATTTCCTCCCATGAGCGTCGGTCAGAACGTTGTGTTACGGATTCCAGAACTCTGACAAAGGAAGAACTGCGCCCAGAAATGTGATAGTTATGATAATGGAAGTGAACGATAATGGCCTATACAATCTCGGTACGAAATCCGGAATACTGGAGAAGTTCTATTCCAGAAATGAATTCCAACTAACTGAAGACAACTTCATATCTGAAAAAGACATTCCAAGCTTCGTACACTCACTTCGAATCACAGTTACCCTGGAGTGAGGAAACTCACAAGGTTTCGTCCACAGCAATTGTAGAAAGCAGTGTGACAGCAAAAGATGCAAGTGCCTATCAACTGGATTCAAATGTAACTCAAAGAGCCATAACAGTTCTGCCTGCAAGAATAAGTAACAGTGCATTTTTCATAATTTTTTCCAACATTTATTATTTTAATATGTTTTCATTTTTTTCACTATGGACATACTTTTTTAACTGTGAGGTCTTTAAAATAGTCAATACATATCGTTAAAATGATCTTTTAACTCATTTCATTCATTTTAATTAGTCAAATAATAAGAGTTAAAAATAGTTTTCTGACTTTGATCATTTTTCAACTGCCCATTCACAAAGTGAGCAATTTAGAATGCTCAAACTGCGAAATGAAATTAAGTTTCGTACTCTGCGCACTTCTGATTTGCCCATACGCGAAAGGATCATTTGTAAATGACCCAAGTCCGAAATAATGTAACATTTCGAACTTGGCGCATTTTTCTGTGATCCATTCGCGACGTGAGCATTTTTTTCGGACATTGTCCGATTTCGGAGTTGGGTTCCAACACATATATATATATATATATATATATATATATATATATATATATATATATATATATATATATATATATATATATATATATATATATATATATACCGGGTGCGTCATAAATTCGTGCAAAGTTCAAAAATTTATAATAAAAGAAGTAATCCTCGAAAAAATTTTCTGTTTGCGCCAATAAGATCAGAGGGACATTGGATTTTTTTCCATGTTAAAAAAAAAACAGTTTCCAAAAGTAACCGAAAGAGGGCGCTCACGCGTCATATTGAGACGTTTTACGCAAATCAGGCAAACTCAAACAGAAAATCAAACAGATCACAATAACACGAGACTGCGCATTTAATTTAATGTAACAGATGTTCAACATTACTACCAGCACAAGATAATAGGCAAGTGAGGCGCGTCACTAAGCCCATTACAGCGGATTCTAGCATCGATGGCAGCGACTGTCTGTCGAATGACATTTTTCAGTTCCACCAAAGTGGTTGGGGAGCACCGGTAGACATGAGAGTTTAAGGATCCCCCAAACAAAAAATTTGCCCGAGTCAAGTTTGGTGATCGTGAGGGCCACTGAACCTTACAACCACGACTTATAGAACTCGGTCTTCAGAGAAATATTCTAACAAGAACGTCTTGATATGAAGTGAAATGTGGGGCGGGGCATCATCCTGCATGAAGGTGACAACAGGTAACGCATGTCTTTCTTGCAATGCAGCTTAACGTGGTCACGCAAAAACGCCCTCTTTCGGTTACTTTTGGAAAAAAAATCATGTTTTTTTAAAAATTTTAACTACCATTTTCCTCAAAAATTCGTTCAAAGTTCTAGGATTAACAGATCTCGAGCTACTCCATTTCAAACTTCACAAAAATCCTTGAATTAGATTACTTTGGATTCAAGTAGTACGTAATTTTTATGTTTTGGATTATGTTTCTGAATTCAATCAAAAGTTTTATAACTGGCTTTTTTTCTCTTAAGAAAATTTTTTCGTCATTCGGAGACAAATAGATTTTGATATATTAGGTTTGAAATTTTGCAAGAAATGTTAAACTCCATAAAGTCTCTCTCTACGAATATAAACGGTTTTTATTGTTTGTTCGTTTAGATTTTGTTTCAATAGATAATTTTATAACGGATGTATTTCAGAAAAATCGCTAGACATTCTGGGACAGTCGATTACAAAGTTAACGAAAAATGTTAAACACTGTAAAATCAGTTAGTGAAAGAAATTTTAGACGTTGGATCATTTTTCGTTTTTTTTAAATGCAAATAATATTTTATAATTTAAATTATTCGGAGTAAAAATATCTGGTCTAGCGTGTTTTAAACGCTCATCAACTCCTTTGGTGGACGAAATTTCTAAAATGAATCCTGTTGCAAGGTGCAAAAAAGTTCAAATGGTACTTGAAAATACCATTTTTATTGGATTACTAGCGGCCCGTCCCGACTTTGTCCGGGGTGAACAAAATATTATACCAATAAATTTCCAGTTGATAGCCAATAAATTGTAAATCTTTTTTTACCTTAATAATAACCTAAATAATGCCTTAAATTAATTTTACGTTAGTTAATAATTAAAATAAATTTTTTAAAAGAAAAAGGCGTGCCGGAGAACGGCTAGGTTCGAACCGCTAGCTTCAGAACAGAAGCCCACCGCGATAGCACCACGATAAGGATCGTTGAAATCTTCGGAACAAAAAGCGGTAGAAGACAGTAGCGGAAACAATGGAGATTCTTAGGATTAAGCCCCTAACTTTATTTCTACTGATCAGATATACATAATATATAGCCTATGTTCATCTGGAATAATGTACCTTTCAAACAGTGAAAGAATTTTTCAAATAGGTACAGTGGTTCTGGAGATTACCCTCCACGTACAAAATCGCTCTCTCTTTATATTTAAGTATAGATCAGCATTTATGTAGCTATCAATAATAGACACATTTTCTCCATAGGTTAATTCTGAGGTGAACGAATCCAGTAGGGTTAGTGCATAGCAGCCTTAAAGAATGTCTCTTAAGAAGACGTTTAGCAACATTTAATCAGCACAAACTATATTATAGACATATGTACAGCAAAACGCGCGGATACGTTTTATAATAAACACAACCACGATATCGTTTCATTTTTCACCGACCATCATCCAAACCCTTCACACACAAAATGTGAAGTAGAAGTTGTAGTCACTTTTGTCCATACGGTTACGAGTTCTGAGCACTGGGAAACGGGTAACTGGGGATATTTGTTGCAGTTTTATGCTTCTATATTCATTGTACAGTATCGTAATTGACGTTTTCAGAATTGTAGACGTCCATAAGCGATGGAGGTACGAATAATGTCGGAATGTCATTTGCTTAGACTTATGTTTCACTGACAGATTTCGGAAACATTTCTCAACATTTCTAGATAGATAAATTTTTAGATATCAGGTTTGAAAGATATGGATTTGGACGATTGATTCCAAAGTTCAGATGAATTCGGCGTGTATTATTTTTAGACTCGTATTTTTATATTCAGTCGATAATACTACAGCATACAGTTGTTGGAAAAATCGTTCACTATTTTGAGATGAGTAGATTTTGATATATTGAAAGATTGGATTAGGTCGTATAAACCCGTCATTTATTTAGACTTATTTTTCACCTACCTATTTGAGATATGTTCTTCAATATTTTGTAACCATCCTTGGATCTTAAGCTTTCCAATTAACCTCATCCTTTTACTGAGTCTGAGCTCACTTCGTCTAATGACAGACCATAAATATATATATATATATATATATAGTGGAACCTCAATCGATCGCTCCCCGACTCATCGTGTTCCCGTATGTGTCGCTTATTTCATCCAGTCCTGATGACAATATTTCTTTGGTATGTACCTACATCCATAGTTATCCCGGATGTATCATTCAGTGCAATTAGTTCCTTGAAAAACGATAGATCAAGGTTCCACTGTATATATATATATATATATATATATATATATATATAACAGTTCCGTAACTGACTGACTCACTGACTCACTGACATACAACGCACAGACCAAACCGCTGGAGCTAAAGGGCTGAAATTCTGCACGGCGATTCTTCTTATAGTGTAGGGGTGCACTAAGAAAGATTTATGAAAAATTCTTCTTAGATTTTTTTAAATTCAATTTTTAAGCTGTTTTAGTAACTTTTTTTAAGTTTGCATTTAAAATAATAATTTGATGGTTATAAAATTTATATCACGAGAAAGATCATAAAAATTCCTTTAAAATGATATCTTTTTCGAATCTTTACCTCCATTTTCTGATTTTTGGTGAATGTTTAAACATTCATTTTTAGAATTTAATTTATTAAATGCTGATCACATGATTTCTTTTTCTGGTACATTAAATAAATTTATCGGCACGTGCATAACAACTAAATAGACAAAAAACTTATTTTTTTTCTTGCTAATGCGGCAGAGGATTGGACATCATCCAAAAAAATATTAAAGTACAATAAAAGATATGTTCCTAAAACTGTACTATATTAACTGTACTTTCTTTAGTATGTCCAATTACATTTAATTTGAATATTTTCTACTACATTATTTTGTCTATAAAAATAACCCTTACGAATTTTTTATAAATATATATATATATATTTGCATCAATTGTATACATTGATCGTCGAATTTATTATAAATATATATATATATATATATATATATATATATATATATATTTGTTTTTTTGGCATTAATTGCATACATTGACAGTTTTATTTAATTTTGAATGCATTCCGTAGCGAAGTGCGGGTTTTCAGCTATGTATATATATCTCTTTATATATATGTAATGAAGCGCCTTCGGATATATAAAAATTTCATAGAAATATTAAGAGGTGAAGTCGATCGAAGGCTTTTATCATTACATTGTTTTGATAAAATTGGGAACGCCGGCTGAGCGGGACGATAATTATAGAGCGGAGAGGTCCTGTGTGACGTAAGGTAGTGAATAGTCCTGCGGCGGTGGTCAACTTGGGAGGTTGATCGCCAGACAAGATTAAGAGAGTTGTCGCCAGGATTTGACACTACACGACAATGGACTGTATTTTCAGATTTACAACGGCGGCATGTAAGAACCAAGGGCGTCGTGTGAGGTTTATGCAAGCATGTTTCCCGCGGGGGCGTGTGCTGCTTAGTTGAGGGCGGCCAATAAAATAAAGTTTGAAATGAGCAAGCGAATGAGTTTTTTTGCTGAATCTGGTATGGATGAGAAATTTTGAGGAGGAGGAGACACGAGAGAAGAAAGGAGTTTGAAATGTATAAATTAGGGAGTTTAAAAAAAATAGGAAGCTCTCTCAGATCTCTCTCTCTCGAGTCTCAAACTTCTGGCGTGTCGGGTCGAGCTTCGGTTCCCCGCTTTTATCCTGAGATTTTGCGTATTGGAGTAGAGCTGCGGTTCTCCTGGTATTATTACTGCGTTCAGTCGAACTTGGAGTTCCCCACAAATATTAATGATAAAATATAAGTTCCCCTGCATATAAAATAATAGTGGAGCGAGTAGTGTAGCGGTCACAAGAATCATCAAGAGACGGAGAATCAAGAGGTGTGTGTGTGCCCTGCCTATGTACAGAAGGATCCAAAGGACCCCAGCTAGACGAGTCAGCGGATTCAACAATTAGATAAATATCAACGGAACTGAGTGAGTGGCACAATTTCATTGTTTAGATCAGTCCCCTTTTTGTTTTGTTTTTTTTAAATAGGTTGTTTACGGTCAGAGTAGGAGTAGTTTATATAAGAGTTAGAGTTGAATAAGTATTTTGAGTTTTGGTATTTTATCGTGCGCTCCCTACTTTCCTCGTCAAGTAAATTTTGAATGTTAAATTTCGATATAATGATAAACTAATTTTGGTATATGGATAAGTGTGCCTATAAAAAATATGATTAAAATAATGTGTACAAACAATGTATAATAATTTGTAAATAAATTTAAGTTTAAGTTAATTTTAAATCTCTCTGTTTTATTTGTTTCTCAATTTTTTAGTTCCCTTGTTCGTCAATTGCTAGTTACGTCCTGAACTACGGGTTATTAACAAAATAATTTTTTAAAAACACAACGCACCCAACTACCCCTTTATAAATAATTTAATGTACTAACTAACTATTTCACGCCCGTTAAAATAACTTTGGACGAGCAACACGACAATATACACACACACACACACACACACATATATATATATATGTGTGTGTGTCTGTCTTTATATATATATATATATATATATACATACACACACAAAGGAAGATAATTGTTATGGTTTTTTGGATCTTAAAATTAAATTTCAAGATAACGGAATTAAAATTGGGATATATAATAAAAGGTTAGATTTTGAATTTGGAGTTATTACGTTTATCAATTTCCATAGCAATTTAAACTTTATAGTTTAAATTTATCTTAATATTTTTCACTCGCCACTATATAGAATGAAAAATATTTGCAATAATATTAATTATTTCTTACAAGCATGCGATACGTCCGAGGAAAACCTACGCAGGAATAATTTCCCTAGAAACTTTGGTAATTTCACCATTTCTCGTCTTTAAATTGTTATAAGTCAAAAACCGTTAACGATACATGGTTCATACTTGGAACATGTTCCAAGTCGTTTTCAATTATTTTACTTTAATTCTGATTCAGGAAATCTGAAAAAAAAAATTTGCTTTTGAAAATATGATTTTTTAAAAATAAGTTACATATTTTTTTAAAATTTTTACTCTAAATATTTTTAATTTAAAAAAAATTAATATTTAAAAAATTCTGAATCAAAATGAAAAACTATATATTTCTGTTTAATTAAATGAGAAAAATTTGGAATTCGACAAATAATATTTTGAATTATAACGATTTTATTCTACCCCACTTTTTTTAAATTTTTAAATTTATAAATTTTTTAAAAACTTTATGAGAAGTTTTACGAAGTGAGTTTGTTTTCAAATTATGTATATGGTTAACCATCACAAAAAAATTCAAAATTTTAACTCAATAAATAAAATTTTTTTTAAATGTGTCCCGGATCCCCTCAAAAAAATGAGATATTAATTTTTGTTTTTAAGTTTTACGTATCTTAAATTATTAGTACTTTTATGATCAAAACGTTTTTTAGTTATTATTTTGTAGGTTTCATCTTTCTGTTACTTTTAGTTTTATTTTTCTTTATCTATATTTTTTTCTTCCTTTTTTAGTTGAATGCTTTAATAATGTGTATTTAAGAAAACTAAGAAACAATTTGAAACTTTATTTTATCTCTGAATATATTTTGGGAAAATAATTCTTAATCACGCTACATTTATTGCCAATTTCACCGAAAGTCCAAAATAAAATAACTAAGCCATGATTTTTTTTTAGCTGTGATAGGATAAATTATTTTACGATTTCTATAAAAAGACAAATAAATATTGAGTCACTAGGTTATCATTTATGTCTTTAAGAATATAAAAAATAATTAAGATATCCTCGATTTATATTCATGTGGAGTTAGAAACTTGTCATTTGAGTTAAAATGATGAATTTCGAATTAAACATAAATTTAAACCCGTGTATCCTATGCATTTGTTTCAAAAGTTCGGCATCAGATAGCAGCACTACAGTTAGTAAATCATATTTTTATGTCATAATTTGTATTTCGCCAATAGATGACAGCACTAAAATTATTGTGATACTCTGATAGCTCCGTTATTCCCTAACAGATGGCACCACCATACGAAAATTCGTCACATTCCAACAGTTTGGATACCATCCAAAACATCACGGGTGTTCTTACTCGGTTGTTGACAGTGAACTCTCGGTGAAAGACACAATGCTTTCCTTAAACACCTTCTCGGAAATAAACCATTTAAACTGCGGGGACACGCTAGCGTACGTGTGATCACGGCATTTCAAGGGTGGGAAATCATTCATATAAAAGCTCACCGATTACCGGGGGATTAAAAATAGTTTTTAGCCAGCATTCAAGCTGCTAGGCAACGTCGTATAACTTTCCGTAGCTACCGCCATTGCATCGTCTATGCATATCGAAAAAAAAAAAAAAAGACTAAATTTAAAGGTACGGTTGAGCGAGAACTCAGACATGATTTATGAGATGGATTTCATGATTTATTTTAGTCCGGGTTAATCTGATTTTCTTTTTATTTTTTTTATTTTAGTCATTTCTCCTTTACACCCGAACTAATACAAACAAGAGAAAGTATTCATTGATCTGTCTCTCTCATACCTAAAATTAGAAAAAACGTGTAATGTATATAGATTATAATATACTTTTTCACTGCGGGAAAAGATTCGATTTTCGTGCTGTGCATTCGATTTCAGCATGAGCAGTACTTAAACGAAAGGGTTGTTTTTCCTTTCTAGGTACTATTTTTTTTTAATTAATTTAATTTATTTTTTTTTACACATTTAGGGGTTTATTGAGGTTACCAAAGTTAAATTTTCCTACAATAATATATATATATATATATATATATATGCGTGTGTGTGGATGTAAGTAAGTAAGTAAGTAAGTAATAGGCCATACCTATTCACTAACAACAGAGTAATATGTGATTAAATAAATGTTTTTAACTACGTAATTTTTTTCCTAAGAAGAGGTACCAGAACGCTGTTCCGGCACGTTCCGCTTCAAATTGCGCCCTGTATGAATACATACATACACACACAAACACACACACACACACACACACACATATATATATATATATATAAATATATATATATATATATATATATATATATATATATATATATATATATATATATATATATATATATATATATATATATATATATATATATATATATATATATATATATATAAGCAGGTGAGAGGGTAGCCTCGGGAAAACTTCTGGAGAAGGTCAAGGCCAATGTGGGGCTGTCGTGCCAATTATGATGATGATGATGATGATGATGATATATATATATATATATATACTAGCGGACCCGAGAGACGATGTGCTGTTCAAACGTTGTAAATCCAAAAATAATAAAATTATTTTAATAAACTATAAATTGTTTGGACCGTTTTGCTGAAAAAATATGTAAAAAAAAATTATTTTTAAAAAACCTTACACCACCACGCGTACAGTTATCACAACTCGACCTATCTTAAAATTAGCAAGAAAGTGGACGAAATTTCATTAATAAGGCTATTAGTATGACTAATCAATGAGCCGTTCAATACTTCATAAGTTGCATAGAATCAAATTAGAATTGACAATTTAAATTTGTAGGGTAAGTTAATTGTTATTCAATGCACGTGTAAACAGCATTAAAATTCATGAAAATAAAAAAAAAATTCTGAAATGCGATTGCAGCGCTGCCTACCGGATCCAATTGAGTACCTAAACTAACCAAAGGTCAAAAACGACACATAAATAAGTAAATTAATTAAAAAACATTTTCTATCGGATCAAATTGTGAATCTAAACCATTCTCGATTCAAATTCTCGCACACACGAAGTTTCATTAAAATCAGTCCAGCCGTTTAGGAGGAGTTCAGTGACATACACACGGACAGAAGAAATATATATATAAAGATATATATATATATATATATATATATATATTTATATAAAGATATATATACAGTGGAATCTCGATCCATCGCTTTTCAAGGGACCGATTGAAATGAACGATAAATGCGGGAAAACGATAGATGCGGAAACATAACAAAGCAATATGATCGTTGGGACTGGATAAAATGAACGACACATAAGGAAAAACGATGGATCCGAAAACGATCGATCGAGATTCCCCTATATATATATATGTAGGTATGACGTGGATGTATGAGAGAGAGAGAGATGGATAGGCATTTATCTCACGAAAATTTCCTGATCACGCCACGATATTTTTCTGGCCACTTCATAGTGGGAATTCTCCACAGGCGTACTAACATTATTCCTTATGAGGGCACGATAAATATCCATGCCCTTACTGGGCCTCAAGGCCTGATCCCTGCGGTGGAATTCATAACAATTTTCAACGTGATAGGCAAATAACTAAATGAAGAACTGCATTAAATTTTAAAATTATTCTCCCCAACAACATGCGTTAAAGGACAGGAAACTCGACACATTCCGGACAGAATAACGTGTAAGTCGACTTCACTCTTAAAATGTCATTATACCTTTATCTGGATAAAAAAATAAACATTAAAAATCTGATGAAATCGTGTCACTTGATTTCTAAAAGAGATTAATTTCGATCAGTACTGACCTAATGAGCTCAAATGCGAAAGACTGAAAAGACTT
The DNA here is from genome assembly GCA_907164885.2 of Dolomedes plantarius. NCBI lineage: Eukaryota > Metazoa > Arthropoda > Arachnida > Araneae > Dolomedidae > Dolomedes > Dolomedes plantarius. Next base: position 158,009,992 of record OU015500.1, read on the forward strand.
CTAAAGTGGTTTTACAAGTAAAAAGGTACTGAATTGTACTGTCAAAATGCCGACCCACGATTCAAATTATAAAATTCACTCCGGAAACTATAAAGATAAATTCTCAAGGCCCAACGTTCCGAGCACGCCATTCTTTTTTCTGGCTTTTGGGTGTTGCCTTTGTTGAATGGAAGTGACTCGGAAAAACGTCAGAATCGCTCTGTCACACATTTATAACGTCTCGGCCCTCGAACATGCACATCAGGAATCCCGTGCGGAAATCAGTCCGCGCACAAGGTGGTCGCCCTTGAACACTCCTCAAATGGTACCAGGATTCATGGACTAAACTTCTTTCCTCCTCAAACAATATATGCATCCGTATAGCACAGTTTCATCACGTATATACGCCGATACAGTTATATATATATATATATATATATATATATATATATATATATATATATAT
>OU015500.1:158012936-158030592 GCA_907164885.2 Dolomedes plantarius
ATGTTCCTGGCACCACTGTAGTCTACGTTTTGAATTTGTCTGTGACACGAGAAGTTTTGGAAAAGAAGCTCTGGTGTAAATATTTTGTTTATATTAGTTCCGTTCTCACTGTATGAGTCAAGACTAGGTTTTTGACTCATACAGTAAGAACATATAATATGCATATGATATACATATGTTTCCTTTTCCTTCCCTAATTGTGTCTCTTAGACAATGTTTTGCCACGAACGTTGTACGCTTTCATAAAATTAAACTCATTACCTCTCGGTACCCCCAAGAAATTTGCAATTGACGCTGCCGAAACACCAAATAGGAGCGCACTTACAATTCGCACTTTTTGGAATTCTATCAAGTCGTCTCCACCTTGAGCAAATTTTTGCAAAGCACTGTTTAAAAGGCAATCACACACCGCCTCGAGAACATAAGCTAAACGATTTCACAGTAAATGCGGTGGCTATTTCTGTAGTGAGCTCTTTATTTAGCTAAAATGAAATTCCCATTTTTAAGCGTAGAGTTTCCATTATTTTGGACAACCCTGTACATAACTCTTTGGTTTTATTCTTGTTTTGGTTTGGAACGATACGGTCAACTTTTGCTTCACGAGGTCTTATTAGACCAGGATCTACTCCTTCAAGCCGATTCCAATTGGCTACAAACGTCCGAGTGGGACACGAACTCACAGACTCGAGTACCGAATGCCAAGGTCCTAGGCATTCGGCCATCGTCCGGCGTCAAACTGTTTGAAGGCGTTGAAACTAACTACTGTCGAAGGCAGGAGCTATAGTTTACTTCAGCAGTTACTGGCGTCAGAATTTCCTGTTTAATGCTTACTCCACACCAACGGCGACAGCAACGAAAAACAGACACATTTTGCCACGTGTCTCTGTGGCTGCCATAAAAGCTTTCACACCGCTAGGAGACGGAGAGAAGAGGATATTTATTTGCGCATGCGCATAATCTTCTCTTTCTATTCTGATTGGCTGTCGAGCATGGCGGCAGAGACAAAAGTTGAACTTTTTCCAACTTGAAACCGCAGAGACCAGAGACGGAGACTAACGGGGGAGTGAACATTTGTTTGTAATACGCATGCGCAACCACCAAGATACATGGTTTTCGTCTCCGTCGCCGTTGGTGTGGAGTAAACATAAGTCAAGAAAGGACGAGTTTTTAAGAGAGGACTCCTTTAGGAAAGACAAAATTTTCGGACAAAACGGGGCTTTTGCTTCCAATTCAGAAACCGAAGGAATTTGTCGTTTTAATGGTGCTTATAGCCTCATGCCAAAGCGACAGACCGCCCTTCGGGGACGGGGGTAATTAAGTATTAATACTAGACCTACGAGTCCTGTTGGCGCCACCTGTCTTCTTTCATGGCGCGTCCTGACCACCCCCGCAATAAGGGCTCACTCTGTCGCCCTACCCCATGTACTATTCAGTTGTCGATACGTCTCCAAGGCACTCACAGCGCGTCTTAGCGCAAGTTTATTATTGTTGTTCAGCCGTCAAGGTACTTGCAGCGCGTCATAGCGCAATTTCTCTTTTTAATAAACTGTTTTTGTTTTTAATATACAGTCCACGCTCAATTTATTCAGGCGCCATGAATGCCACTTACAAACCCGGTCAAAATGACTGGTCATAAGATTATTAGAAATTGGCATATCTAAATTGTCCGAAATTCTGGTGTTAACCCTTAGGTGGGAACAGCTGCCTGTCAGGCAGCTTTGTTTTTTAGTGAATGCTGGGTCTCCCACCCTTCGACCTTGGGTACTATGAGTCTACAAGGGCTTCAGTCAACATCTTGTCTTCACTGTGGAAGGGTGATTCGCGATGCCACCCTTCTACAGTTCAAGAAATAATTAGATTAATCAGAGCAAAAATTAAAAACTCCAACCCAATCATTCGTTCTGCTAACTAATTGCCTCTACAAAACGAACCGCAATATAACCCGTGATAATTGGTTCTGTTCAATTGTGGCTACCATGATTGTGGTTCGTTTGTAGACGATTGTGGCTACCATGAAGCTGGTAGAGAATGAAGGAGAGAAGATTTGACGATTGTGGCTACCATGAAATATAATAAACCACAAATACCCTCTGATTTTCTGGTTAGGAATACCCTGGAAGCAGTGACGTAGCGAGCATAACTGTCGCCCGGGGCACGATACCTTTTTGGCGCCCCCCTTTCCGAAAAACATATAGTAATATAGTATATAGAATGAGTGAAAAGGACCATTTGGCGCCGCTGTTTGAGTGGCGCCCGGGGCATGATAGACCCCCTTGCCCACCCCACGCTACGCCACTGCCTGGAAGGAGATATTCCATCTATATTTGCTGTTCCGGTTTGATCGTCTCCGGACTTTTCCTTCTTCGATTATATTAACTTTTTTTATATTTTTAATCATAACTGTTCCCAATGTAATTCTACTAGCAGCTGTTGTAGTGAATTGCAGCGTAAGATTTCTATAAATAGATCACTTCCTGTATAGCGCGCATGCGCATTGATTTTCAACACATCGGATTTCCAGCGTTAAGTAATTTTTGTGACACTTCGAAAAGGTGCTTCTTACTGTAAAGCAGTGGCGTAGCGAGGGAGGGGCAAGGGGGTCTATTATGCCCCGGGCACCTCTCGCAGAGGGGCGCCAGTATAAGATCTATATATTATATTACTATATGTTTTTTTTTGGGGGGGGGGTATAAGGTCTCTATATTATATTACTATATGTTTTTCGGGGGTTGGCAGTATAAGGTCTGTATATTATATTACTATATGTTTTTCGGGGGGGTTCCACTATAAGGTCTATATATAATATTACTATATGTTTTTCAGGGGGGATCCCAATATAAGGTCTATATATTTTGTTATTATATGTTTATAGGGGGGGAGCGCCAATATAAGGTCTATATATTATATATGTTTTTCGGGGGGCGCCACAAAGGTATCGTGCCCCGGGCGCCAGTTTTGCTCGCTACGCCACTGCTGTAAAGAGCACATTCTATATTCATTAAATGTTATTCCTAATATTAATTCTGTTGACTTTCGTTTCTTCTGTCGTTTTGATTTAGAAACTTTTAACCACTGAACCACATGTTGACTACTTCCAGCTGCCTTCCAGGCACATGTTCCCACCGAAGGGGTAAACAACCAGGTTGTTACAGCACACGCACTACGACACGTTTTGGAAAGTGGGCTTTTCCCTTCATTCATAACAAAATTGGATTGCCACTAAAATGGAAGATGCTCTACGACAGTGATTCCCAACCGGTGTGCAAATCGGTCAGGGATTCGGAAGATTTTTTTTGGGGATAAACAAAAAAAATTTTTTAGTAGAGCCCACTAAAAATAAATACAGTTGGTTCTCCGTTTAACGACGCTCTACTTAACGACGATCTCTATTTAAAGACGATATTTCCCGGTCCCGGTCCCTCCGACGAAAAAATTCTATTTTAAGACGATTTTGTTTCTATTTAACGACGATTTTTTCTTACATGATAAACTTTTTCTTCAACATTTTATCGAGAGGAGGGTTACTTTCTGTGGGGGAGTTTGGTTTCAATAACAGACCCGGAATTTCCTTTATGTTTGTTGCAATCATAGACTTGTTGCAGTGGAGGGGGGGGGGGATTACTGTTTCTCGGAAGATCGAACATTCTTCCCTAGTGGATCGAAATTCTTAGAGCGGGTGTGGAATCACTCTATTGTACCTACCATGTTGTCATGTGATTTACGAACTGTCCAAAAGCACCCCTCTCTCACTCCTTCTGGGAAGCACGTGTTCATGTTTAGAGAATTCATGGTTGTGTGTAGGAGCTCATTCCAGTACGAATACGAGGTGAGCAGAGCAAAATGGCATCAAAGCGAAAGCATCTTACGCTACACGAAAAAGTGAAAATTATTGAAAACTGGGAAGAAAGTGTTGGAATAACAAAAGTCCAATTCGCAAGACAATTTCATCTACCCGAGTTTACTCTCAAAGGCATTTTACCAAGCAAAGAGAAAATTCTTGAAGCAGCACAAAAATTTGGTTTGGGATCCAAATCCAAAAGGCAGAAAATTCAATGTGGCCGATCAGAAGAGTTTGAGAAGGCAGTCCTGCAATGGTTTCATCAAGCAAGAGCATCTAACATTCCAATTTCAGGAGTGATTTTTAAAGAAAATGCTAGTATTATTCTGGCAGAAAAGTTTGGATTGCAAAATTTTCAGGCTTCGGCTGGTTGGCTAAAGTTCAAAGAAAGATACGGGCTTGTATTTAAAAGCATGTCTGGCGAAAGTGGCTCCGTAGATGAAAAAATAGTGGATGAATGGAAAATAGTGCTGAAGGGGATATTATATGGATGTGATGAGAAGAACATACTCAATGCAGATGAGACGGGCCTATTCTACAATATAGTGCCTAATAAAACCTTAACGTATATGGGCGAAAAGTGTTTTGGTGGAAAACACAGTAAGGAACGATTGACTGTTTTACTGTGCACTAATTCGGATGGATCTGAGAAATTTCCACCACTAGTTATAGGCAAATCAAAGCAACCAATGTGTTTTAAGAACATCACCAGGAAACCTTGTGAGTACCGTAATAACAATAAAGCGTGGATGACATCACAAATTTTTATTGACTGGATTAGAAAATTTGATGCAAAAATGCATCGAGAAAAGAGAAAAGTTTTACTTTTAATCGACCGATGCACTGCACATACTCCAAATATCCCTGGACTTAAAATTTGAAAATCCATTTCTTACCAGCCAATTGCACTAGCAAGTTGTAGCCATTAGACCTGGGTATCATTCGCAGTGTGAAAGCATACTACAGAAAATCTTTAATTAGGAAATTAATACACAATTCGGCTGACAGTATAAAAATTAGAAAATTTACAATCTTGGAAGCAATGCACATGATAACATCAGCAGGGAAAGAAGTTTCTTCATCCACAATAAAAAACTGCTTTCGCGTTGCTGGAATTCACAAAGAACTTGTAGTGGAACTGCAAAGTACGGATGTAGAAATCAACGAAGATGACATTACCCCTGAAGAATGGAGAAGCCTTGTTAAAGATGAGGATGCTTCAATTCAAGATTTTTACAATTGTGATAAATATGTTTTAACACCAGATTTCAGAAATGTAGAACAAATTTATGAAGATATTGTAAACGAAAACACAGTGTCAGACGAAGAAGGTGAAGTTGAAGACACGGAAAACGAGACACTGCCATCGTCTTACACAGATGCAATTTCTGCTCTAGATGTTCTCCGACGCTATATTACATCGAAAATGGAAGGTGACTCATTTATCATTTTAGAAAATCTGGAAAAGAGAATAACGAAAACAAGGCGAATGAAGCAATCAACACTTTTTTAATCTTTTAAAACATAATTTATTGTATTGTTTGTACTCTTTTTTTTTCAATGTAATTTAAAATAACTTTTTGTGAATAAAATAATGATGATAATAAAAATAACATTTTTAAACACGCCAATATATTAAGAAATATATTGACAGTCCTAAGCCTGTAAAGTGTGAAGGGAAATGTTATTTTTTCACAAATTCTGTTTAAGGACGATCTCTACTTAAGGACGATTTTTCATGGTCCCTTGAAAGTCGTTAAACAGAGAACCAACTGTATTAAGTTGATATCAAACATTTGTGTTAAGCATAAATATTAAGTCTCACATTTATAAAACAAAACTCTTTTAAATGTTCTTTTAGTGATTTCCAATGTAGTTTTCTTATATTGAATCCCATGGTTATAGTTGATACTGTATAAATATATTCTATTCTGGTGTTTGTTACTTATATCTTTCAATATATAAATAAAATCAACCATGGGATAAGTATTTCTTCCAACTTAAATTTGACACTAGTTGGTACCTGTCAAAACATGACTGTTGCATAGTAAATAAATGTACTCATATACAAATTATACGCAACACACCATAGCCAAATGTTGAAAATCGTAATATTTATTAATAATAGAGAAATACACTTTAAAAAATTACTATTGAACCCGATAAAAAGAAATAGGGTTACTCAACAGCGCGAAATAAATAATTTCCGTCAGGTTCCATTCTATATCTCATGAACATAATTAAAAATAAAAACGGCAGAGAGAGAGCTAGAGAGATTCCTCGGAATAAACAAATTACCGTGTTTATGCGACCTCGTGCTTAGTGAGTATCTAAAGCCAGATTTAAACATGTCACTGAGCATGCGCAGAAAGTAATTTTTGATTGTAAATTATTCCTAATTGATCGAAATTGCGGTTACAAAAACCAAAATTGGACACATCTATAGATTAAAAGCTTTCGTTTCAGACCAAAATGTAGTAAATGGATGCAGTTGTTTTCTCCCACGGACTTCCCAAAGAATCAGCTTAGCAACTTAAATATACATAGATGTTACATATATATCTATGGTGTCCGGTGTAAAGTGCTTAGGTCAAAAAAAGTGATTTTTGGATATTTGTTAGTATTGATAAAATAACACAAATGTTTCGACTTGTATGAAAGGCTTAAGTCTATCAATTTTGTATACAAAAGTACATTTCTTTGTATAAAAGACTCAAGTCGAAATTATAGTTCTGCGATTGGTATAAAAACCAATAACTTGGTATATTTAAATCCCTGTTTTTGACTTAAGGGGACAGTGGACCTTCAAACCTAACTTTTTTTGTTTTGAATGGATTTGCTTGAAATTTGAATATGTGATTAGTACCATAGATATGTAAAAGTGGTTAAAATGTAAAGTAGAAATATTAATGAATTATGAATTATTAATTATATCAATAATTGGCCTCATTGAAAATGTTCCAGGCGCATTTCTTTTGTATATAATATGGTAATTTTTATTTACAGGATATCTTATAGAACTAACAATGAAACTTATTGCTTATTTTAAGCATTCATTGAAAATATAAAGAGAAAAAAATAGTGAAAGCACCCTTTTTATGACGCAAAATATCTATAAATCGTCTTTTCAAGTACAAAATTTAGAAATTCTGAGCTACGAAGCATACTTTTTTTCAATAAGATTTATTTGATATACAGTTAAGTATATAAAACTTAAATTTCAAAGCAATTCGATCATTAGAAATGTGGCCGGAGCAGTTTGAATATTCGTATGACACGAAAATGTTTATTTTGAGAAAAACACATTTAAAGTTATCGCTATTAGTAACCACATAATATCTAAATTAAATACAAATGCCTATAACTAGGAAAGTGATCACAGAAATTAAAAATTCTTTTTTCAACACATTCCTACTCGTCCGTAGTTTCACAATTCAATAAAATAAAAAAATCGAATTTTTGGGCAAATTTCACAATTATGAAAGTCCACTGTCCCCTTAAGCCCTTTACACCGGGCACTATAGATATATTCCATTTTTTTTATTTTTAAATTGAAAAACTAACATTGTAACAAATGAGCCCAAAGTTTCTTATCTCATTTCCAAGGATTCCTCAAATGTAAAAAAATATTGTGAATTCCCGCTCTAAGATTTGCAGCAAACGCTATCTTTCATGTTAACAGATACTCGAAAATTTCCCTTTCCCAGCGTCCCATCAAGTGCCCGGGAGATCCACTCGTTATCCGATAAATTTTCCTCATGCCGCGAATTTCACGTCGGGAAATTACGCTCTCCTATATAGGTCGTGCGAAATCGACTACGCCGCTGCCGTTTTATCTCCTGTTCCACATTTTTTCGAGGTCGCGCGTCTCACTTTCTTGCGAGGCGCGAAATTTCGTACGCCGAACGGTCAACTTTCGTTGCCGAAGTTCCAGAAAATTCCCCTTCCATCGCGAGGTGTCGCGTTGCGGTTTAGTTGATCAGCTGTGCGGATGTTACGTCCAACTTTTGGAGCACTACGCAACAAGCGGATTTTTAAAATTCGTGATGTAAATCAGTGGCGTGCAAAACTTTATTCGATCGCGATCCCCTTTCTTTAAATAAAAAATCTCTCAACCCGCCCCCCCCCCCCAATGAAATACTTTAAAAGTACAGGTAACCCTCCTATAACACGGTAGATAGGTTCCCAGAAAATGCCGTGTTGTGTGAAACCGTGTTATATGAGACCCAGAGACACTTCAAAAAAGGGGGTTACGTTCTGAAAACTTATTAAAAACAAACATTTTTAAAAAATTCCATATAAGCAACTTAATTTTTATTAAAAATATAAATGTACGTATAATACAAAACGAAAAGAAACAAAAAAATATTTTTTTTATTTAATGCGACCTTAATTAAATAAATTTCTTCCTCATCGCTGCTCAGTACAATCAAACGAGAACGTTTTTTCGATTGAACGGTATCACTTTCACTTTCAGAACCTTTTTCTTCATTTAGATTTCTTGCACCTTCTATCCTCTTTAAAAAAGCTGTAATTTTGGTTTGTTTGCCGGTTCTTACAAGGTCATTGTAGATTCACGGTATGGAGATAGACAATTTTGCAGCTCCCTTTTGAATTGTCGGCTTCTTTCGGCGGAAGGGTCTGCATTCAGGAAAAATGTTTCAAGATTTTCAGCTAAGCTAAGGCCTTCTTGTAATTTTATAGAGTTATCAATGAATAAATTATAATTTGTTTACACATTTTCATGTAAAGCCATTATAGTTCATTATTCCTTCCCGTCATTGCTTTAAGGTCATTTAGTTTTTTAAATGTGTTAAAAAAATCATGTTATTTGGTGCTATTTAAGTACAGTGTTGTTTTTGGAGTATCTCATGTGGCTAAAACTTCATAATTAAATTCTAATATGTATTTGCATTTCATTAAGTTATTCTTTTTTAATTTTTAAAATTATAAATGAGCATGATATCAAAATATATACTTTACATTAAATCATTAAAAATTATAAACTTCATTTATTTACATTAAAACTCAAATACGTCGTTTTTCTCATTAAATGTTTTTTAAGGCGACACCGTAACGTTACAAAAAAAAAATTTTAAGTATTTCAATAATCATTGTAATTGTATTGCATTTTAGCAGTCAATTTAAAACATATTCTGAAAAGTAAAATATATTTTAACGGTAGATTTAATTAAAATAAAATTTTTTTTCAATTTCTTAAAATCCTTATAAATTTTTTCGAATATTAATATTTTGCTTTAAATTTTTCAGAAAATGTATCTAGGTTTACTACACAAAACTGCACATGAATTTTTAAATGCCTTTAAAATTTCATTTTATACACATTTTTTTTCTCTCAGATACTGTGAAAAACGAAGAAATATGATAGTTTGATGCATATTTTTGTATGTAAAAAAGAAACATGCATGTTAGTACTAATTCCATTCACAGTGTTATTTCATGCATAATGAAAAACCTGTATAAAAAGTTTAATATTTGTGACTTAAACACAAAAAAAACCTTAGCACTTTTACTGCTTGAATGTCAAGAAAAAACAAACATGGAGAAAAAGACCTTTAAAATTTTCATTTGTTTTAAAAAGTCCCATTAAATGAAATTATATACAAATTTTCTGGTTATCTAGAAGTACATTTATAAACAATATCATGTCATACATTTTTAACACATTAAAAAAAAAGTTACAAATTTTGTAATTATGGAAAATTTAAAACCTATTTTTTAAATAAATACTTGAGTATGATATAAATTTATTCCAAACGATCCGCAAACCTTCTGTGGGTCTCGACCCATAGTTTGCGTGCCACTGATATAAATAACGAATGTCTACCAGTTTCCAAATATTTAATGCAGTTCGTCATGGTCAGGTGGGGATTGTCTCTATGGGTAAATCACAAGGTCACCGAATTCTTTTATACACAGAGGAAAAAAAATGAACTTTTCCGATTCATGACAGAAGTGGCGATGTGAAAGGCATCCGTTTGCCTAAGAAATGGAGGAATGAAATACATCTCAGTTATGCATCAAGAACTGCGCCAAATAATGACTTCCTACATCTTTTTTATCTTTCTATCTTTAATATCTTTTTTAAAGGCTCAAACAAAAGTCACGGGATTCGGAGTGAAAACTATTGCAACCGAACACATCTCTATAAGTTGCTAAGCCGATTTTTTGGGCAGTCCGTGATAACAAACTGCTGCACCAATTTACTTCATTTTGGTCTTAAACGATAGATTTTAATCTATAGAAGTGTCAAATTTGGTTTTTGTAACCGGAAATTTTGAACGAATGTTTGTACAACTGAAACGAATGTCCATCGTTTCTAACAGGCAAGAACCAGAAGAAGCACAAAATTGCAGAAGCTCCCGTTCATATATATATATATATATATATATATATATATATATACTTAAGTAGTATAGAAAGGTTACAGAAAATCTGCATACAGTATACAGTGAAAAAAGGGGAGAATGAAACTATCTACAACTACAATATTTCTGTACAACATCCGAAATCTACATACAGCATCCCCTGATGATATATATATATGTCGGACTTAGTCTTCACGCCCATAACTTATTCTTGTCCGAACTCCTTTTTATCCAATGTGGCAGTCGATGGTGGTCCAATGGCTAGGAATTGTGTAGAATCTTACCAGTAATTGCAGACATCACTTCTCAAAAGAGTGACGACAAATCCGGTATTATTTAAATAATATTTATTATATCCTTTCAAAACTCTCAGCTCCTTAATTAAATTTATTCCCATCCCTAACCAAAACGCGTGCCAGCCAAGCGCGGCACGTCTTTCCTTGTCGGTAATCACATTGTCTCTGATGTTTTCAACCCTTTGTGTCAAAGCTCCTAGAATACTGCGCATGCACCCAAGGTGGTCTGACGTTTGCACCGCCGATGAGGCCCGGGCGGAGCTTTAGCTGTCAATCATATCCAACCCTATTATATATTTTCTCCGCGGTGCTTCTTTTCCGATACTTCGTAAATTAGTAGTATTTTATTGATAATTCCCATTTTCTCTAGCAACCCCCCCTTTAAGGGGATGGTGGACTTTCAAATTACCAAAAATCCAGCAAAAGTTGGAATTTTTTAGGGGGTGTATTAATATTTTAAAAACATGTAAATATTGGAATGAAATGCATTTAAAATGTGTAGTGAAAAGAAAAATGAAAAATTGGTGGCTTTAGAGTAGTAAGTATTAAAGGTAGACAAAAAATTATATTTTAAATGACTTTTTCTCAAAATGAGAAATTTCCAGATTTGCAAGTCTTTAAAATGCTCCTCGCGTCATAATGTTTGACGAAATTTTATGAAATTTATAATAAAGATTCCTGTAATACATCAAAATAAAGTTATGTATCCATTTCAGGATTCGAGGTCATTTAGGTTATAAAAGTTTAACTTTAGTGTAGAAAAGTACAAAAATTTCGCAAAAATTCAGAGTACAAGCATAAAAATATTTTCTAAAAATTAACTATTCAACGAAAGTACAAAAAAATACATAACTTTGTTCAGAAAGTATTTATAAGCAATATAAATGCAAAATTAAGGGGAAAAGTTTAAAATTGAGTCGCAAGGAGCATTTTAAAGAAGAGTAATTTAATTTAAATTTTTTAATTATAAAATATTTTTTTAAAAATACTTATAAAATTTTATAAGGTGTTTAATATTGTTATACTTTAATGAATATATATACAAAATTTCATATCTCTGTGGTAAAAATTTCAAAAATCGTTTTGAAAGGTCCACCATCCCCTTAAAGTTTCTTACGGTTCGCCCCCCCATAATAAATCCTTACTTTTATATATATATATATATATATATATATATATATATATATATATATATATATATATACAGTGCGGAATTAGGCAGGTGCAACAGAGGCACCCGCCCAAGGCCCACTTGGAAGGGGGTCCCAAAATGTAGTATTTGTTTTATTATTTTCCCAAACCTAATTAATTAAGGGGCCCAAATGCAAATTCTTGCCCAGGCCACAGGAGTGGCTAGTTACGGCACTGTGTGTATATGCATCCCCGACCAAATCAGAAAATGAAAGACCGGTTCGGAATGATGCCGATTCCGAGAGTACAACGTTATAACTTTTTAGGGACAACTGAAGTTATAACCAGGTTTCCAACAGAAAATATGAGTAGTACACCCAAAATAAGTGTCGTTAGTTACACTAAATGAACATCGCTTTATCTTCCATTTCCGTAAGAGTTGAACAGCTTGCTACAAAAAATCTTAATTATTATATTTCAAAGTGAGTAAGTACGTACTTACGTTCATACATATATGCATAAATATATTACAATCATTTATAAAGTCTTCAGAAATACTAAATCTGCCCGCTAAGAAAGAAAAGAAAATCTATTTAACGAATTACAAATTCACCGCTCGCACGCTTTTTCCCCATCTCGAGGTAAAATTTTGAGAGAAATATCGAGCCCCGAAATAAATCCCCGCGAAAGGAATATCGCGTGCTAATCCCGTTTTTCAGAAGAGTCAAGGCCGGAGCTCTTTATTATTAAAAATATGCGGTGCTCGTGGCGAAGAACGAGAAAGGGCTCTCAAATCAATGAAATACTCCTGTCGTAACCGATAGATAACAGGAGTAGCAGTATACTGACCCAGATACAGATACAGCTGACCAATTGATACTGAAATAGAACAAAGCAAATCGTGGATGGAGGGCCAGAATTCGGTTTCAAAGAGAGGATCCATGTCTTTACTCCTTTTTCACCGAAGCGTATCTCGCTGCTCCACATCGTCCTTATCGGCTATTTATTTATTTATTTTTTAAATAGTTGACCTTCTAGGAACTTCGCCTTTTTATTTTTCTGTATTTTATACACATTCCTTTTGTTTTCGAATGGATAAATGCTCTAAGACTGGGATAGGTTAAGCTTGACACAAAAAATGAGGAACCCAACCAATTCGTGTCGACACAAAATACATTAAATTGCTATATTTTAATATAAAAATGAGGAACACAACAAATACGTGTCGACACAAAATGTTTTAAATTTTTATGTTTTAATATAAAAACGAGGAACACAACAAATACGTGTCGACACAAAATGTTTTAAATTTTTATGTTTTAATATAAAAATGAGAAACACAACAAATACGTGTCGGCATGCAATGTTTTAAATTTTTATGTTTTAATATAAAAATGAGGAACCAACAAATTCATCTCGATACAAAATGTATTAAATTCCTATATTTTGAAATAAAAATTGAGGAACCAACGAATTCGTGTCGACATAAAATGTTTTAAATTGCTATATTTTAATATAAAAATGAGGAACACAACAACTTCGCGTTGACACGCAATGTATTAAATTATTATATTTTAATATAAAAATGAGGAACCAACAAATTCGTGTCGACACAAAATGTTTGGATTTGCTATTTTCAATAAAAAAAAATAAAGAATCTAAATTCGTGTTGACACGCAATGATTTAAATTCTTATATTTTAATATAAAAGTGAGGAACGGACCAATTCGTGTCGACACAAAAAGTTTTAAATTGCTATATTTTAAGATAAAAATGAAGAATCTAACAAATACGTGTCGACACGCAATGTTTTAAAGTTTTATATTTTAATATAAAAATGAGGAACCAACAAATTCATCTCGATACAAAATGTATTAAATTCCTATATTTTGAAATAAAAATTGAGGAACCAACGAATTCGTGTCGACATAAAATGTTTTAAATTGCTATATTTTAATATAAAAATGAGGAACCAACAAATTCGTGTCGACACAAAATGTTTGGATTTGCTATTTTCAATAAAAAAAAATAAGGAATCTAAATTCGTGTTGACACGCAATGATTTAAATTCTTATATTTTAATATAAAAGTGAGGAACGGACCAATTCGTGTCGACACAAAATGTTTTAAATTGCTATATTTTAAGATAAAAATGAGGAATCTAACAAATACGTGTCGACACGCAATGTTTTAAAGTTTTATATTTTAATATAAAAATGAGGAATCTAACAAATGTGCCGACACACAATGTATTAAATTATTATATTTTAATATAAAAATGAGGAACCAACAAATTTGTGTCGACACTCAATGTTTCAAATTACTATATTTTAATATGAAAATTAGAAATGCAACATATTCGTTCCGTCACGCAGTGTTTTATTTTAATATATAAATGAGGAACACAAGAAATTCGAGTCGACCATAATGTTTGAATTTGCTACATTTCAATTTAAAAGTAAGGAATATAAAAAAATACGTGTCGACACACAATATTTTAAATTGCTATATTTTAATATATAAATGGGGAACACAACAAATTCGAGTCGACACATAATGTTTAAATTCCCTATATTTTAATATAAAAATAAGAATCTAACAAATTCGTGTCGACATGCAATGTTCTAAATTCTTGTATTTTAATATAAAAATGAGGAACTCAACAAAATCGTGTGGACACGCAGTTTTAAATTCTTATATTCTAATGTAAAAATGAGAAACTAACAAATTCGTGTCGATAGGAAATGTCTTAAATTGCTATATTTTAATATAAAAATGTGGAACATAACAAATTGGAATCGACACATAATGTTTGAATTTGCTATATGTTTAATATAAAAATAAGGAATCTAACAAATTCGTGTCGACACGCAATGTTCTAAATTCTTGTATTTTAATATAAAAATGAGGAACTCAATAAATTTGTCGACACATAGTGTTTTAAATTAATGTATTTTAATTTAATTTGAGTACTGTTAAATTTAGTAATACAGGCTATTTACAACTACTTTATAGAATTGTACTACTTTATGTTTTTACTTCCTTCACTAAGAAGTTCCGATGCAGTTCGCTTTTAGTACATGTCTGGGAATCATTTCAGTGGACTCTGATTCAATTTGTTAAAACTCCTTGTTAAAACTTCTGCTAGACACAACCGTTTCTTTATACAATCGTATTACGGATGGCTTGCGTAACCGACGGCTGTTTCTTCTTTACTAACTTACTCTCAGCTGTAAAAATATAAATAATAAAGTGAACGCTTCAGTGGTTCCCCCTCCTTTATTTGCATTAATTGTACCTTTCTGACTAGAAGTCTTTAATGTAAAAGTTATTTTTATTTTAAATTAATCCTGTAACAGTAAACAATCGGACAATTAATATGAGTGAAAAACTACAGAATAATATGTGAACACGTGACGCGTATATTCCATGCTCTAAATAAATAAATGATAATTTTTTTTAAAGTTCTAAAACTACGAGTACTATATTTAAGTGTCTACTTAACGAAGTCCAAAAATATAATGGATATAGGAGCTATAAAAATTTATTTATATATCCTATAGCATCTTAATGCTCTGAACTATGAACTCTAGAGATGTTTATGGTGCTATAGTCTATTCCAATAGCTATCATGCCATCGGAAAGATGAAAAAATAGGCTAAAGCAGGGCTAAGAGTTTTTAATTCAGTACAGTAAAACCTCGTTTATCCGGCCCTCGTTTATCTGGATCTCCGGATAATCCGGATCAGATTTGTAGACTTTTTTTATTTAATGTTTCCATTAGATAATAATTTATAACTATGATAGCAAGAACGTAACTATAAGTACGCCAAATATTCGCTTTTTAGTTTGATTCAATGTACAGTTGCTACATAGATTGTACAATAAATTGTTGTAATAAAATGCTCTTTTTTTGTTTGAGAAAGCTTTTCTAGAGTGTCACAGGGCATTGACGTGGAATGACTCAGAAAAGTTATTATATTTTTAAATGTCTTGTAAATAATACCATGTAATTTTGTTACAAAACATAGGTTTTTATCATCTGCTGAGTTAAGGATTTTGTTTTGCTCATTACCCATATTACTCGGATTATCCGGATTTTCGATTGTCTGGATTGCCTGTGGTCAGAGCTACTCCCGATAAACGAGGTTTTACTGTATTTTAAAGTCTTATTCGGTTACGTGACCCCGTATGGAATCACGTAACTGAATTTTGGGGGTCGCGAAAACTTAGGCAACTGTTCACGAAGGGTGTCGTACCTTTGTCATATTCTTGAATATTTGTTAGCAAAAATAATTACTAAAGCGATTTTGATTTAGCTGAATATTTTATTTCAGTTAAATCAAATTCAGTTTAACTAAAATCAAAGATTACATCACAGAAGCACAGCAGAGGAATAAACCGATCCTTCCTTGCTTTCATTTCTTTGATTTAGTATCAGATAATGTTTTATTTGCATATTTATTTTACGTACCTAAGTTTTATTTGTATATTTATTTTGTGTATATACCGGGGGTGCGTAAACTTTTCTCCGGTGGAAAGGGGTAGAAAATAGTTCTGAAGACCTTATTTAAAGTTTTGCGTGCGTGGAAGTGTCTTTTTTTCCATCCACAAAACAAAACGTCTGTCACAGATCCCGGAGACTGCACGCGTGCTCTCCCGCAAGCTGTGAAAAATTCCTTCGAATAACCGCAACACCCCTCTTCCCCCCCCCTTTCCCTTCGTGGTGGCTTTCGATGCACTCTCGCTATCTTGAGACATCCTCTTCTCGTTGTCTCCCGCCCACGTCAAACCATTCTCGTCCCCCAGTGACATATTTCTGTCTCCGGGAGGGCGCGACTTGCTCAGAGTATGTTCACAAATACATAAATAAAGAAATAAATAAATGTTGTTGTTGATGTTTCTAATGCCCGCTGGACTGGCAATTCCAGACCATAGGCTAGTGGGCTGAGGGGTGCGGATACGGTTTATAATGGCGCCACAAGGGTCGGAGTCTGATTAGCAAGGTGCCTCTTCCATTTTGACCGACCACCCCCAAAATTGACATCTGGGGGGATCGCACCCTCACCCACCCTCTCTGACCTCATGGAGAGATTTTTTGGTCTAAGGATTTAACGCGTTCCTATCCGGCCTAGACACGGAGGTATTTAATGGAGCTTGTCGGGATTCGATCCGGGCACACTCAGCACAGAAAGCTGATGCGCTACCGCATTATATATATATATATATATATATATATATATATATATATATATATACGCAAGCTGAAAACTCGCACTTCGCTACGGAGTACATTCAAATTAAATACAACGGGTAATGTGTGCAATTAATGCCTATATATATATATATATATATATATATATATATATATATATACTATATATTATATATATATATATACATATATATTACATATATAATATATATATACATATATACATATATATATATATATATATATATATATATATATATATATATATAATAAATACGACGATCAATGTATACAATTGATGTCAAAAGAATACATTTATAAATAAATCGTAAGGGATATTTTATAGACAAAATAATGTAGAAGAAAATCTTCAAATTAAATCTAATAGGGCATACTAAAGGATATAGTATAGTTCGAGGGACATATCTTTTACAGTATTTTAATATTTTTTGGTTAATGTCCAATCGTCTGGCTAAAAAAAATATTTTTTTTTTTTTGCCTATTTCGGTATTAGCACGTGACGATAAATTTATTTAATGCACCAGAAAAAGAAACCACGTGATCCTCATTTAATGAATTAAATTCTAAAAATGAATCTTCTAAAAATTCACCAAAAATCAAAAAAGGAAGGTATAGATTCGAAGAAGATTTCATGTTAAAGGAATTTTTAGGATCTTTCTAGTGATATAAATTTTTTAACCCTCAAATTATTATTTTAAATGCAAAATTTAAAAAAAATTACTAAAGCAGCTTAAAAATTTAATTAAAAAATCTAAGATGAATTTTC
>OU015500.1:158035692-158065692 GCA_907164885.2 Dolomedes plantarius
TACCAAATTGCCTTCATTGTCTATTTCAGTTTCTACCAAATTAAGATTTTCTGGATAAAAATTAATTTCTAAAGATGTTAAATTTTCACCAAAACAAACCAGTATATCATCTACATATCTGAAGTACAGTAGTTCATTTAATATCATGACATCTCGTTCATAGAAATGAAGGTAGATGCCTGCTAATGCAGATGAACATCCGCCTCCCATAGGAATACCTTTAATTTGTTTATAGATACAATTTCCGTCATATAGTATAGTTTCGTACAGGACTAGGTCCAGAAGTGCACGGTATTTACTTATGGTAATAAAAAATTTTTTTATATATATATATATATATATATATATATATATATATATATATGTGTGTGTGTGTGTGTGTGTGTGTGTGTGTACGTTTTGGGGTATTTAAAGATTTGAGTTTGAATAAATTTTAAAAATATTCTTATATTATTTAATTTAACACTTCAGAAAATATTTAAAGTTAAATTTTTACAATTTCACAAAGATTCCTTCAGATTAATGCTAGAGGCTATATATATATATATATATATATATATATATATATATATATATATATATATATATATAGACTAATATACCTTTGCGTCAAAAATTCGTAATAAAAGAAGTAATGCTAGTTAAATTTTTCTGTTTGCGCCAATAGTTCTGTTCAGTTAGTTTCTGTTTGCGCCAATCTGTTTTCCCCAATAGGATCAAAGAGACATTGGATTTTTCTTTTCAATGTAAAAAAGAAAAAAATGTTTCCAAAAGTAACCGAAAGAGGGTGCTCATACGTCATACGGAGACGTTTTACGCAAATCAGGCTATCAATAAAACATCTGGCTGGAAATGAATACGTCATTCGAAGCCGGCAGCATGCTTTCTTTAGGGCTTGTTCACATAGGAGCCCGTTGCGTAGCGTTAAGGGAAAGATGACGTCGAGACGAAAATTAAGCAATCATAGGCGTTAAAAATTTCATTGCTAATCGTTTGGAGGCCTATGATTGGTTTATTTTCGTCTCAACGTCATCTTTTCCTTAATGCAACGCGATGGACTACTATGTGAACAGGCCCTTACCAGATCGAGCGTTGGTGGTTAAACTTTTCTACAAGAATGGTGAATCCACAACTGTTGCATTGCGGAATGTTGAATCTGTATCCGTACAAAATCGAGGCACTTCACCAATAATCACCAGCAGATACAGATGCAAGACAAAACTTTGCTACATGGGCTCTGGCACAAATGGAACGTAACCAACAATGGTTGCTGAACGTCATGTGGGCGGATGAAGCCCGCTTTTCACTGCATGGTGACGTTAATACGCAAAACAGTCGTATCTGGGCGACATCAAACCCTCGTGAGTACCTGAGCCAGTCACTGTAACAGTGGTAATAGTCACAGGTGTTCTCCTCATGTGACTATTTGGTGTGGTTTTACCGCGTCTTTTATTCTGGGCACTTTCTTTTTTGAAGAGCCTCGTCCTGTATCCAGAAGGAAAACCTGTACAGTCACTGCAGCACGGTATCTTACGCTTTTGCGTGACCACTTTAAGCCTGCATTGCAGGAAAGACATGCGTTACCTGTTCCCACCTTCATGCAGGATGGTGCCCCGCCCCACATTTCTCGTGATGTCAAGACGTTCCTGTTGGAATCTTTCACTGAAGACCGAGTGATAAGTCGCAGATGTAAGGTTCAGTGGCCTTCTCGATCACCAGATTTTTGGTTGTAGGGATACTTAAAGTTTCGTGTGTACCGGGGCTCCCCAACAACTTTGGTGGAACTGAAATATGACATTCGACAGACAGTCGCATCCATCGATGGCGACATGCTACACTCAGATGTATTGGGCGTAGTGACGCGCCTCTTTTGTCAATTACCTTGTGCTGGTGGTAATGTTGAACATCTGTTACTTTAAAATAAATGCACAGTCTCATGTTATTGTGATCTGTTTGATTTTCTATTGGTGTTTGCCTGATTTGCATAAAACGTCTCAGTATGACGCGTGAGCGCCCTTTTTCGGTAACTTTTGGAAACATTTTTTTTAACATGGAAAAAAAAAATCTAATGTCCCTCTGATCCTATTGGCGCAACCAGGAAAATTTTCCGAGCATTACTTCTTTTATTACGAATTTTTGAACTTTGCACGAATTTATGACTCACCCGATATATGTAGTGATATTCTTAACCGAAATACGTGTATATATATATATATATATATATATATATATATATATATATATATTATGTTATACCTCAAGGAGAATGGCAAATCCTCGAAATTCTGTAGAGATAAGGCCGGTGTGCTATTCCATCGCCGACTTTGGGGACGGCACGCACCGACATAAATCATATAAATGTCAAGCGCATGTTAAAGTTCGTGCCTGTTTCTCGCTCCCTAAAAGCCTCCAGAAAGTATTTGGAACAAGATCTGGTCCAGTTTCAAACATCGGAACGTATATTAGATGTATGCTTCGATGTGCTAAAAAAATTAATATTTGAATTTTTCGAAAGGGTTTTTCTGACGAACTTGAATATTGATCCCATGATTGTACGCTACCGGAACCTAGTTAAATAAATAAATAAATAAATATATATATATATATATATATATATATAAATAAAGGTAAAGGTTGTTCATCTTTGGTGCTTCCTAAAAGCCTTCAGAAAGTATCTGGCACAAGATCTGGTATACTTCCAATTATCACAAGGTATATTCGATAATCGCTAAGAAATGGTACAATAAATTAATATTTAAATTTTTCAAATGCATCTCTCTGAAAAATATTTCGGTATTGCTCATACCATGATTGTACGTTCCTAGAACGTATAAAGCAGTTTTTTTAGGAGAAAGTGTAACAACAATCGGTTTGATTAAAAATGCTTAAAATCTCTAATTTTAATGATTTGGAACGAATTTTCAAAATTTTCACGTGTATTAAGGAAGAATACTGATGTTTCTGTAGAAGCGGAATGGTATAAAAGGTGTGTGGCCAAGAAAAATTCTATTGTAAAGGCTGCAGAAGCAGGGGTAAATAGGGGCTTGTATACTAGGAGGGAATAGAAGAATAGCTGTCGGTGTGGCCATTGATAACGATCTAAAGTCTATAAATATTGCAAGATAGATGTTCGTTATTTTATGGCCCACAGTTAAACCTTAAGATGATAAGGGTCAAAGTGGTATTGCAAATGAAAATTATGGTGGGGAGGTACTTCGTAGACTATGGACATGGGCAGTATAATAAGGAACCAATTGGGGAAGGAACTACTGAGAGAAAAATAGCCCATTTCCCAATGAAAATGAGGGGCGGGCCAGAATCCCCCCCCCCCCTCCCGTAAACGGACAACAGCCCCTCCAAGTAAAAAAGAAAAAGGATAGGAGGTCCAGATTTATCTCAGACTTTTTTCTTAGAGCTCAGATCTTAGAGAGTCTCGACTGCCTCTGAGTCTAGGAGAGGTGCTAATAATCCGCCAAGATGATCCTGTATATGACGTGATTTTGGGGTCCTGTCGTCGATGCCATCTTTCATCGCTGCATACTTCAGCTGTAGTAAGTGCCTCCCCATAGACCCCATATGGTAAAAATCATTACTTTGACCATATAGTTTGCCTCTGCTTCTGAGTTCTCGTATGTAAAATGTTAATATGAAAGAGAATATTATGCTAGTAGCTATTACACTTTAATTGAATTTTGTGAATTGTTAAAAAAATATATGTTAAAGGCCAATGCTCTGTATTTCTTGCTTGCTCCAACACACGCATGCACTTACTGTATAATATTAATTTACTCCATAATATTACAAAGAAGCGAACATCTGTCTAAGAAAATCTTGTAATACTGTTTAAAGTATCGGTATAGCGGATAATTCAGTGTATAGATAAAACTCATCAAATGACTAGAAAGTATTTACTTGATGAGGAATTCAGAAGAGAAGGGATACATTTCAAACAGCTAAAAGTACAAACCGACCACTAAACGAGCGCGGAAGAAATTCTTGTCAAAACTCCTACTGTGACTAAAAAATTAAACGACTAGTATGCCAAATAAATTGAGAGTATTGAAACGTTTGAGAATTCGCAGTAGAAAAGATCCATATCAAACGGCTAAAAGTATAAACCGACGAGGAAACGAGTGTGGAGGAAATTCTAGTCAAAACTCCTACTGTGACTAGAACACTAGTGTTAAATGACTTGAGAGTAGTGAAACAGTGGAGAATTCACACAAGAAAAGATGCATTTCAAATGGTTAAAAGTACAAATCGACCAGTAAACGAGCATGGAAGAAATTCTTGTCAAAACTCCTACTGTGACTAGAAGACTAATATGTCAAATGACTTGAGAGTATTGAAACTGTGGAGAATTCAAACTAGAAAATATGCATTTCAAATGGTTAAAAGTACAAATCGACCAGGAAACAAGCACGGAAGAATTTCTTGCCAAAACTCCTACTATGACTAGAAAAGCAGTATGCCAAATGATTTGAGAGTATCAAAACGGTGGAGAATTCACAGTAGAAAGGATGCATATCAAACGGTTAAAAGTACAAACCTACCAGGTAACGAGCGCAGAAGAAAATCAAGTCAAAACTCCTACTGTGACAAAAAATCTAAACGACAAGCATGTCAAATGACTTGAGAGTATTGAAATGAAGGAGAATTCGCGGTAGAAAAGAGGCATTTCAAACGGCTAAAATTACAATTCGACTAGGAAACGAGCGTGGAAGAAATTCTACTCAAAAATCCTACTATGACAAGAAGACTAGTATGTCAAATGATTTGAGAGTATCTAAATGGCGGAGAATTCTTAGTAGGAAGGAGATATTTCAAACGGCTAAAAGTATTAACGCGAAAGAAATGCTCGTTAAAAATGATAGCCGGGCTGATCCATGAATAATGAGTATTAGTATATTAGTATTATTTAGAGCTAATTATAGATAAAAAGGACTTTATCCAGCAGCAACAATATTAATAAAATAGAAAACTAAGAATATTCTTTTGATTCCCATTTTAATTTCTTATTATGTCGACGTTCTTCCGTCACTACCAAAATCCAAAATCAACTTGGGAATCATGGACCCCAGTGGATAGCAAGTTGGAACTTGACACTGAGGATGCTATCGAATCGAGACACGCGCTACTGAATGCCTTTGTGTCAACGCCGGGTACGGACACATTAAATCCACATTCCCGAATGTTATTCCATGTGATATAAGGGTGTGAGAAGGGTACGAGCCCTCCCCCCCCCCAGATGTCACCCTAGGGTGTGCGGGGTTTAAACTGAGTTTACACGAGGGAATAATGGGTTCACCCATTGCAAGAAACCAACAAATCTAGTGGCGTAACGGGTGATTGTCGAAATGGAGCGTACCTCACCCGTCGGTAAAGAAAAAGTTTAAGATCCGCTACGTTCATGTATCTTACAGGCACGACAATCTATATTAATAGCAACGTATTTATTCTAAGACCTTTATTCCGAGTCCTGCTAATCAAGATAATTTTACAACCCATTTAACAGCTCTTCCCCGATTTTGATTGACGCAAACACGAGAAGTTCACGCCCAGTCTGTCACGTGATTTGTCTCGCTTGCGACCGCGAGATGGGGAATTTGACACATTTACGCCGAGTGATCCATTTTCGGAGATCGTAGCAAAAGAAACTTTCGGAGGCAGAAAATTAATTTTTTTTCTATTATCACAGCGGAAAGAAAAAAACCGATGAATGGAACTCACTCCATCACTCATTCTAGGTGATTATGATTATGTAAAGTGATATCCTTGACTGAAGACTTGAGTTTTACTGGAGTGTTTCGCTAGTTTAAGCACAATTTTGTTTCTTCTGTTTCAGCATGTGGATAGGTGTTTTAGAGAGGTTTCAGATTTTTTATTCGGTAGTAGATTGCAATAACTTCGAATTACCACTAATTATTTTTAGAAATAGTTAAAGCTATCCGGAAGACATTCTTTGAAAATCTATGCACATTTAGTAATAATTAATTTCTATCAAAAGGTTTTTCGATAATCTATATACAGTGGATCCCAAAAGTGTTCGTACACTTACGATTTTCAATGAAATAGGGGTCTATCCATTGATTAAAATGAATATTTCAGAATGGGTATTTAATAATAAGACCTATAATCTATTCTTAACAAAACTACTTGAAATATTTTGAAAACATAGTAAAACTTCAATTTTAAGAAACCAATAATCCAAAAGTAACAAAAGCTTTATCTCACAAAAGTCATCGTACACTTGTAAAAATCTCTACATATTAGTAAATATTCTAATTTTTCGTTAAATTAATATTTAGTAGGATATCCTTTAGCATCCACAATAGCTTTTAAACGTCTGGGAATAGATTGCTTTAGTTCTTTTGTAATTTTTGCATCAATGTTCATCCATTCTTCCATGATAATTGTTTTTTAGTTCGCTTTTCGTGTGAATGTCGTGTTTTCGTACTCGAACCTCCAGTTCTCTCCAAATATGTTCTATTGGGTTAATCTGGCGATTGAGGTGGTGTTTTCAAAACTCGTGGACAATTATAGAGACACCAGATGCGAACGTTGAGAGTCGTGTGCTTGATCGTTATCTTGATAAAAAACAAAGTTGTTTCCAATACCCAAATTTTGAGCTGATAATTTTAAATTGTCTCTTAAAATATTTATAAAAACAGCATGATTCATTATGCCATCAATAAATACCAAATTTCCTAGTCCTGATGCTGACATATACCCCCAAACAAGGATATCTCCACCGGCATGCTTAACTGTTCCTACTAAGTTCTTGGGATTAAGTTCCTCATTTTTTTCTTCTCCATACAATTATACGCCGATCAGCACCAAAATTGTTCATCGGCAAATGAGACATTATTCCAATAGGTTTGGGGCTTATTTATCATTGATAGTGCGAAGGGAAGCCTAAACTTTCTATTTTTCTCACTCACAAAAAAATTTCTATGGGCAGAAAGCCCATGTAATCCAGCTGTTCTGAGAACTCGTCAAAAAATTTCAGGTAAAATCGAAGTAGAAAATGTTTCATTGAATTCTGAAGAAACTTTTACAGCACTCAAATGTAAATTTTTCACAAATTTTCTAATTATAAATCTCTGATCACGTTTTGTTAACTTTGCCGGACGGCCTTTTCTTACCTTGTTTTCGATCCAATTTTCTTCTTTAAAGCGTTTTTCACATACTGCACAGTAGAATGGGATAAAATAAGTAATTTAGAAATATTCCGAACTGATTTACCACTACTATGATGAAAGATAATCAATTTTCGAATGCGGTTTGTTGTTTCTTTACGACTACGAGCCATTTTTAAATAATAAATAGAATATTACGGAGTAGGCAAAAAAAATTAAAGCCAAACGATATTTTAAATGCCACCACAATTCAAAAATAAAAATAAAGCACCAGACGATAATTTTAATTATGAATTTATCCGAAAATATTTCAGTGTACGATGAGTTTTGTGAGATAAAGTTTTTGTTACTTTTTGATTACTGGTTTCTTAAAAATAAACTTTTACTATGTTTTCAAAATATTTCATGTAGTTTTGTTAAGAATATATTATAGATCTTATTATTAAATACCGATTCTGAAATATTCATTTTAATTCATGGATAGACCCCTATTTCATTGAAATTCGTAAGTGTACGAACACTTTTGGGAGCCACTGTATATAAAACAGTTCCGTAACTGACTGACTCACTGACATACAACGCACAGACCAAACCGCTGGACCTAAAGGGCTGAAATTTTGCATGGCGATTTTTCTTATAGTGTAGGGGTGCACTAAGAGAGATTTTTGAAAAATTCTTCTTAGAATTTTTAAAATTAAATTTTTAAGCTGTTTTTGCAACTTTTTTTAAGTTTGCATTTAAAATAATAATTTGAGGGTTATAAAATTTATATCACGAGAAAGATCATAAAAATTCCTTTAAAATGAAATCTTTTTTCGAATCTTTACTTCGATTTTCTGTTTTTTGGTGAATCTTTAAAGATTAATTTTTAAAATTTAATTTATTAAATGCTGATCACGTGATTTCTTTTTCTGGTACTTTAAATAAATTTATCGTCCCGTGCATTACAACTAAATAGACAAAAAAAATATTTCTTTTCTTTCTAATGCAGCAGACGATTGGATATTATCCCAAAAAAAATAAATATCCCTTACGATTTTTTTATAAATAAATAAATATATATATATATATAAATATTACATCAATTGCATACATTGATCGTCGTATTTATTATAAATATAAATATTTATTTTTTTTTGGCATTAATTGCATTCATTGACCGTTGTATTTAATTTGAATGTACTCCGTAGCGAAGTGCGGGTATTCAGCTAGTTATCTATATACAGAGGAATCTCGATCTATCGTTTTTCAAGGGACCGACTGAAATGAACGATAAATGCGGAAACATAAACAAAGCAATATGATCGTTGGGACTGGATAAAATGAACGATACATACGGAAAAACGATGGATCTGAAAACGATCGATCGAGATTCCACTGTATATAAAACAGTTCTGTAACTGACCGACTGACAGATAACGCACAGACCAAACCGCTGGATCTAAAGGGATCAAATGTTGCATGGCGATTCTTCTTATAGTGTAGGAGTGCAATAAGAAATATTTTAAAAAAATCCTTCTTAGATTTTTTAAAAATTAAATATTTGAGCTGTTTTGTAACATTTTTTTAAAGTTTGTATTTAAAATCATTATTTCAGGTATATAAAATTTATATCACGAGAAAGATCGCGAAAATTCCTTTAAAATGAAATCTTTTTCGAATCTTTACCACCATTTTCTGATTTTTGATTAATTTTTAAAGATTTATTTTTAGAATTTAATTTATTAAATGCTGATCACGTGGTTTCATTTCTTTTTTGGATACTTTAAATTAATTTTGCGTCACGCGCATCACACCAAAATAAATTAACAAAAAATACTAAAATATGGTGAAAGAAAAAATTTAACCACTAGAATAATTGAGATGGAAGTTTTTAAAGAATTTAATTCAAAATAGTATGTTTTATGGCTATAAAACATACACATTAATTGCCGTTATATTTAATTTGAATGTACCACGTAGCGAAGCACGGGTATTCAGCTAGTTATCATATATATTTCGATATTTATAAATGAGAAAAATTATTTCAAGAGTTTAAAATTTAATGAAATTTGTATTTCAAAGTATGGAGAGTTTTTGGTATAGCTGCCAAACTTATAGCTTTATTGACATCATAAGCACTTTTGCACACAAGGATGATTTAACCTGTATGAGGAAAGAGAGGGTGGGAGAGTGTACGAAAATCCCCAGATACCACCTCTGGGGATCCTCGGTCAAAATTGCGGTGGCAACTGGTTAAATCGTATTCCGATCCTTGTGGTGCTATTAAAAATTGAAGCCGCACCCCTCAGTACGTTAACCAATATAAACCCAATCTGGAATAAATTCCCGCCAGGGGGTATTAGAAACAACAACAGAAGGATGATTTTTAAAATCATAATTATAAAAATTTTATTTTCAAAATTTTAATCTGCTTTCAGTGTGGTGGATACGCTCAGTTCAATGTGAACCTACGGAGAAAATTTTTTCCATGTTGTCGAAGTAGATAATACAGCGGGAAATTGTTATATCTGGAAATGAAACTCTTAGCAACCTATTGCTAGTATTATTTAATTCTATAAGCCCCGTTGTATGTTAAAATAATTACAAGATAAAAGGAACTTTTTATGTACCATGTTTTCAAAATTTCTGTTGAATCATATAAACTTGACAATTCTATGTATTAATAAATACTTTTTTAAAATTTTTTTGATGAATTATCCCATCAACCTGAAAGAAAATGAAGTTAATTGGAAGTTAACTCGCGTTTAAATTTTCGTTCCCGTACCGGCCGATAGATGGCTGCACCAGTCTACAAAACAAAATTAACTGAAAAGGAATTCAATACTGCTTAAAGATGGCGAAAAGTATTAAAAGAATGCATCGTCATCGTGTTCTGAGCTATTTTAAAAGTTTCAAATGTCTAGCTAGTCGGGAAGTTAGTTAAAAATCTATTTCAAGATTTGTACTGTGCAAACACACACACAAACAAACAAAAAAACGAGTTAATAAAAACATGGTAAAAATGCGCATCCTTGGAGCTCATAGACAGTAGAGCGTCCGTGTTTGTATCTTGCTTTTTATTCACTTTATAAATACAGTAAAACCTCGTTTAACCGGACTAACAGAGACTATAGGCAATGCGGACAATCGAAAATCCGGATAATATCAGTAATAAGTAAAACAAAATCCTTAACTAAGACTTACCGTTTATTACGATAAAAAAAACTATGCTTTGTAACAAAAGTACATAGCATTGTTTACAAGACTTAAAAATTATAAAAATAACTTTTCTGAGTCAACCACACCAACGCCCACTCGTGACACCAAAGCTTTTTTTAACTCAACAAAATCATTTTATTACCATAATTCATTGTAAAATCTATGCAGGAACTTTACATTGAATCAAACTAAAAAAGAGAATAGTTGGCGTACTTCTAGTTACGTTCTTGCTATCATAGTTAAAAATTATTATCTAGTGTGAACATTAAATAAAAAATATATCAGGTTTTACTGTACGCAGTTTGAGTTTTTTGATTTTTAGAGCTTTATAGTATGGATTAGTTGAAAACCCGCATTTCGCTACAGAGTACATTCAAATTTAGAACAACGGTCAATGTATGCAATTAATGCCAAATATATATATATATATATATATATATATATATATATATATATATATATATATATATATATATATATAAATATATAAATACGACGATCAATGTATACAATTGATGTAAAAAAATATATATATATATATTTACAAAGAAATCGTAAGGTATATTTTTATAGACAAAATAATGTAAAAGGAAATATTCAAATTAAATGTAATAGGACATACTAAAGAATATAGTACATTCTATATAATAAATACAGTGTGAGGAACATAATATCTTTTATTATATTTTAATATTTTTTTGGATAATGTCCAATCGTCTGCCGCACTAGCAAGAAATTTTTTTTGTGTGTGTATTTTGTTGTTAAGCACGTGACGATAAATTTATTTAAAGTACCAGAAAAAGAAATCACGTGAGCAGCATTTAATAAATTAAATTCTAATATTGAATATTTAAAGCGGTTCGGGCATGCGAGCACGACTTGTAATCTCACTCCTAAATGCCTCTTATGTGGCGACAAACATCAAGCTGGGATTTGTCCCATTAAGGGAAATCCTCAGCTTTTTAGGTGCGCAAATTGTGGAGGTAACCACACTGCAAACTACTCTAAATGCTCCAGACACCCTAAAAATATATCTAAAGCTAAAAAAGATTCCAACACTAATAACTCAAACAGTAATACTAACACCAACTCCAGCAATTCCAAAAGAAACACCAACACATTCATTCCTGCCCCAATTCCTAGCACTTCAGCTTGGAATAAAAATTCCCTCCCCACTAACAATAGTAACCCTGCGGTTAATGTTGAAACCAACTCAACGACCCTTACTGAAACTCAAAATAACACTCCTAGTGCTTCGGAACTAGTCTATGCTAGGACCGCGCCTAGGAAAAAAATTGACATAGAAAAACCCATCTCTAAGTACAATGTTCAACCCAATCCTTCTAACGATAACCACATCACTAACAACACTGGCCTCTCCGACTTTTCGGAAATCATAAAACTTGTAAGGGAATTTTCCCAAACCTACTCCATCTCTGATGTCTTACAGCTTCTCAGAAACATTGCCGCGGCTCTTAGAAAGCCTGACGACGACATAACTAAAATGCTTAATGTATTCAAAATTATTTGTGACTACTTCTGCCCCGATCCGGGTTCGAACCCAGCTCGGGGAGCTTCTGGCTAGTCCCCTCCTCCTGTTCTGTTTGCTTAAATAGGTCTGCTTTTATGGGCTTCATGGAAAGCGCGTCCTCTTACTATTAACTTAAAATTTTCCCCTACTCACTTAGCCGTAATATTAATGTTGTTACTTAATTAAATTTATTTTAACTATAATTATTTTTTCACTTTTTTTTTTTTTTTTTTTTCTCTCCCCTTAACTACTAGTTTTATTAACTTGCTAATTTTTCCCTCGCGTCTTTAAAACTGTCTAGTAATTTTTTACTTGAGCACTGAAATAACTCGATTCTCGAGTGTCACTGATACTGTTATAGAACTTCATGTTCGAAGTGTTACTGGAGTTACACTGTAACTCCCATCTTGCGCATGTCACCTTGAAGAAATTTATCGTGAAACTGGAGATAAATCCGTCAGGACCAGGCACTCCAGAAGTTCAAAAATACCATTGAATATTTAAAAATTCACCAAAAATCGGAAAATGGAGGTAAAGATTCGAAAAAGATTTCCTTTTAAAGGAATTTTTATGATCTTTCTCGTGATATAAATTTTATAACGCAAAATTTATTATTTTAAATGCAAACCTTAAAAAAGTTACTGAAATAGCTTAAAAATTTAATTTAAAAAAATCTAAGAAGAATTTTTCAAAAATCTTTCTTAGTGCACCCCTACACTATAAGAAGAATCGCCATGCAAAATTTCAGCCCTTTAGGTCTAGCGGTTTGGTCTGTGCGTTGTATATCAGTCAGTCAGTGAGTCAGTCATTTTTGGAAATGTTTTATATATATATAGATAAGACATAAAGAGATGAAAATGACATAATTTTATGTATAGGATCGCTTTGATAATTATCATAATTTTCTCTGGATTACAGACCATTATTGCGATAATAGTCTCGCTTCTAAGAAGCTGTAGCAGTCCGAGTACCAACATAGAGAAAAAACAAAAACGGATTGCCATTTGCAATCCAAGGCGAAGTTACATAACAAACAAAAAAAAGTAACTCGACCACTTGTCAACTCACTTTGAGTTCTCTAATATGTTTTGAGGTAATTGAAATCAATATGATTTAAGAATTTTGAATCAATGAGTCCTTACCATTTTGTGGTGCAATTGTTTTGCAATATTTCTGGTTGATTTCACTTCCTTAAAAATACACTGCTGGCCACACAAATTACAACACCAAGAAAGACAAGAGATATCACAACAAAATTTATTTTGTAGATAACATGTTGACCAAGTATCAAATGATTAAATTTATAGACTTCTGTGAAGTGTGGTTCCTGCCAAAATCAGTAGCCAGAGTAGCCGCCATTGTTGGAGATCACCGCTGCCACACGCCTCGGCATTGATTCAAAGAGACTTTGGATGAGTTCTTGGGGTACAGCAGACCAAACAGCTTCCACACGTTGCCAAAGTTGATCTGCTGTGGCAGCTGGGGATGGAATCTGGGTCAATCATAGAGCAACCATGGACCACATGTTTTCTATCGGCGAAAGATCCGGAGAGCGAGGCGGCCAGGGAAGCAATTCAATCTGGCGATTGACGAAGAACCGTTGGACAATGCATGCCACGTGTGGTCGCGCATTATCCTGTTGAAATATGGCTGTGGGCAAGCCCTGGAGGTAAGGAAGGACAACTGGCTCCAACACCTCGGAGATATAGCGTTGGCTGTTTAAAGTACCGGCAATGCGTACTAGAGGTGTGCGAGAGTGATATCCAATACCGCCCCATACCATAATACCCGGTGCAGGACCAGTGTGGCGGTGCATAACGCAGCTGTTCAGCATCCTCTCTTCACGGTGTCTCCAGACTCGAATGCGACCATCGTGGTGTTGCAGACAGAAGCGTGACTCGTCAGTAAAGACAATTTCATTCCATTCTGCCGTCCACATCCTTTTGTCATCGCACCATTGGCGTCGGAGACGTCTGTGGTTCTGTGTCAAGGGTAGACAAAGCAATGGACGTCTTGCGGACAGACCACTCTGCTGTAAACGGCGTCGAATGGTACGCGCAGACACTGGATGATGCGTTACAGACTGCATGTGCTGTGTTATGGTTCGTGATGTGACTGAGCGATCCGTCACTGCCATGCACACAATTTGCCTGTCATCACGTGAAGTGGTGCGCTGAGGTGGATGCGATCGAACACGCCGGTCCGTCGTACCCTCCTGTATCCAACGATCACATATCCGCATTACAGTTGTTTGGTTTCGTCCAACACGACTACCGATTTCCCTGAAAGATAATCCACAATCTCGGTAGGCCACTATCCTTCCTCTGTCGATCTCGAATACTTGATCAAAAGATGATCGCTGTTTTCGAATAGGCATAATTGATCGTTTTTTTTGAAAAAGCCACAAGAAAAACACAATTGCCGAACTTGAAATCGTCGAAATCTCCAAGCCTTAAATAGCGCTTTGAAGTGGCGCCACAGGCGCGCGTGATGTGCGTCTGCGCTGAAATTCTAATCATTTGCATATCTCACCTCCGCTAATGCATGTTGTAAATTTCATGTTATTTGCATGTTTCCTTCAGGGTGTTGCATTTACAGTGGCCAGCAGTGTACTTAAACGTCTCAGTTGAGATGCTGAAAACAGAAACCAAGACCGGAAATTTACTATGATTGAAAAAAGTAGAGAGAAAAAAATTCCTTGTAGTTCAACACGGGGATTAAATATTTGCGATGTATACTGATGCACCGCCTTATGTCAAGAAGAAAGCTTCAGTCACGGTTAACTCTTGTTGAAATTTTTGTGACTCATATTCTAGTTGACACAGGAACAAAATTCCAGCAGAGTTACGAACGCTAGCAATTCAGCTTCCTAACATTATTCAAGGCGTGAAAAAAAAAATTGTTATTTTAAGGAGAGAATTTAAAGATTATCCTAAAACAATCCAAACCGTGTAAAAGAGTCCGGAACAGAATTTTTTTTTATTAACGCTTTTTGTAAAGATTTCCCTCCCCCCAGAAATGTGTCTTTCTGGAAACAAATATGCAAATGAAAAATACTTCAAAATTTGAACTAGAAAATGTAAATTAGAATTTACAGTGTATTAAGATTTTGATATTTTTTTTTCAACCCAGATGCCACTAAGTTTATCAAGTTTTGTGCGTAGAAAATTTTTTATATATTTTGTTGCTGTTATTAACCTTTTCCTTACGGGGTGGAATAGCATGTATCCCAAGAATACGGGCCCAAGAATATATATATGCATACATACATACATACATATATATACATATATATATTATATATATATATATATATATATATATATATATCCCCCTTAATGGCCGTTCTTACAAAGAGGGTATGAAATATCTCATTCTAAAGAGGGGATCTGAAAAATAGGCCCCGTATGATAAAGGTTAATATCCTTGGCCAGATAAATCATAACTGAGTCCATTGAAGTGTACAGGGCGAAGAGTTAAGGTTCCATTTTAGCCCACCGCTATTGGGTGCCACCAAGGGTCAGGGGCCGACTTTTTGCCCGGTGCCACCCCACTTTCGACCGAGCATCGTCAGCAGCGACATTTTTATATATACCATTTTTAATAAATTTAGAGGGCGATAAAAAAAATATCAGATATGTTTTAGGATGAATATTTCTAGAATTTTGCCTCTAAATCTGAAGACAGCTTCAATGAAAATAGATCAAAGAGAGATTGTAAAAAATTACATAGAGGTATGTGGTAAGATATTTTAGATATGCCCTTTAAAAGTCCCAAATAGTGGAAAATGCAGATTCCGAGATAAATAGCCTTAAATTACACGAGTACTGTAGACCCACAAAGAAAGTGCTGCGCATAAAAGGTATGTCATCATGATAGAAACATGCAGTTCACGCTATATCATTATAAAAGCTCTAAAATACGTTTGAGGCCAAGAAAATAAAAATGTGAAACAATATATAACCCCCCCCCCCCCCTCGATAGATCCTTACATGTTTAAATTTTCAGACGGGAATTTTGTTTTTAATCGCCAACTTACAACAGAGAAGTAAAATACACCCAATTATGTTTTTATATGGCAGATTTCCAGAAAACCCAGTGTTTAAAAAAAGCCAGCGTGTACCTGGAAAAACTGGTTATTGGTAACAGACCTTTAAAACTACGAAAAAAAATAAGCAAAATAAAAGGGTTCATACAAAAGACTTAAAATTAAAAAAAAAAATTAATTGGTATGTCGCCAGAACTACAGACAGTTTAATAGCGGCTTCATTTCTTTTAATAGTTCTGATTGCTGCTTCGATCAGACCAAACGTCTTGGCTAACGATGTTGGTCCTTCTCCATTTTTAAGGATAAAAATCTAATAAACATTATATATATATATATTATATATTGTTTATAGAGATAAGGCCTCCACATTGGAATATATATATATATATATATACACAAGTGGAATCTCGATCTATCGCTTTTCAAGGGATCGACTGAACTGCACGATAAATGCGAGAACATAGCAAAGAAATATGATCGTCGGGAAATGAACGATACCTACGGGTAAACGATAATTCGGGGAACGATCGATCGAGATTCCACTACATATATATATATATATATATATATATATATATATATATATATATATATATATATATATATATATATATATATATATATATATATATATATATATATATATTAAAAGAAATTATCTAATTTCTAATTGGAAGTTTTAATTTTAGTTTCCACAGAAACGCCATTCCGTTTGAGTTTTGGAATTGTAGTGCAGCGTACTGGAAATGTGGTCTTATTTTTTCCCGAGACCCCACAAGAGCTTGAAACACAGCTGCGTATTTTTCAAGGAATGTGTTGCTCGGTTCCACCAGTTCGGAACACGTGGGGGAATTCTTAACGTTTCTGCAAGGTAATAAAGTTCGGCTTCTAAGAAGAGCCGTCAGCCGATAATCTGCCGGCCCCGCCACCCCATCTGAAAATCCAGACATTGAGAGAGACGCTAGAGAACGCGGTCTGGGCGGATGTGTGTTTTGGGCTCCGTACGTTGTGATTTTTAAATTGAATATGTTGCACTGTTTAAATGTCAATTATTTTTGTTAATAAATTGTTAAGTTTTTGTTTTAAAAATTTGGCCTTCGTTTGTTAATTAGAACTCTGTCTTTTTTTTGGTATGGATCAATAGTTGTGAAATTTCTTCAAAATGCCTCAGAGAGTTTATCAGCCTTGTCGTGACGCTACAGTAGTATTCGACATTTTACTCAATTGACAGAAATATTTCAAGAAAGTTAATAATAAGTTGGCGGATAAAACAATACGGCTTACCTATTATTTTAAAGGGTTGGCGACCTCGTCTAACATCATATGGAGTTAGTAATAACGGGTTACAAAGACCCTAAATTAATAACCGAATATGCGGAACTCTCGTGTGTGCGGGACTGCACGCAGCGACTACGCGTTTTCAGCCAATTACAGCATGCCTTCGGGTCAGTCGGATTAACTTTTGGATTACCTATTTTATTATGGTCTTTAAATTTTCTTTTTTTATCATCCAGCTAGAATTATCAGTATTAAAAACGTAGAATAAAATAAGCACATCCAATTGGATCGAAACTAAACATGAGATTGAATTTTATCGGGGGAATTCCCTCAATATTTCGTAGAAAATGACGGTTAAGGAATTTAATTTTCCTTAAAATTTTAATTAAATTGGAGTTTTAAGAATGCAATATTTTTAATCGTGTTAGAGTCAAAAGAATGGTGTAAAAAGGGAAATGAATTAATTATTCTACGCCAGGGATACTGAAAAAGCGGCCAACCAAGCTCTTATGTGCGACCCCTAACACTAACACATTATCAGGCAGGTGAAATTTATAAACATAATTTTGGAAATTTGGGCCTGGAAAATACAAAACTATATACAAAAATGTGTCACTTGTTGCTTACGTTGTTCACATCAACATATCTTTGTGAATTATAGGTTGTAAAATAACCTTAAAACAATGGATGCGTGCCTGTGGTGGGGCAAGCAAGGAAACAGAGAATTGGCCTGTATCATACATTTATTTGACAATGCTAAATAAATATTTTAAATTGTAATTAATAACAGAAAAGTATTCCCCTTCATATTATCATTTTTCACACGAGGAATCAGAAGCAGAGGCAACCTATTTGGTCAAAGTATTTACTTTTAGGATCTATCGGAAGGCACTTACGACTGTTGAAGAGTACAGCGATAAAATGACTTCGATGACGGGGGCCCACATCATATCATATTCAGGATCATCATATCGGATTCCAGGAAATACCGCTAGACTCCGAGACAGTTCAAAATGGCACTCTATATCGTCCGAGTTCTAGGAAAAACAGCCAGCGCAACCTTTGGACCTTCTCTCGTTTTTCTTTTTTCTTGGAGGAAATGTTGTCCGTTTACCGGAGCGATTTTGGCCAGCCCCTTTTTCTCTCATTGGGTAGAGGGCTGTTTTCCTCTCAACAGTTCCTGCCCCAATGGGTCCCTTATTATACTGCTCCTGTTCATAGTCTACGATGTACCTCCCAACCATAATTTTCGTTTGCAATACAACTTTGACCATTATCTGCTGAAAGTTTTATTGTGGGCCATAAAACAACGTCCATCTATCTTGCAATATTTATAGTCTTTTGATCGCTATCAATGGCCACAGAGACAGCTTTTCTTTTACGTCCTCTTAGTGTTCCAACCTTTGTTTTTTTTCTCTGAAGTTTTTATAAGAGTTTTGTTCTTGGCCGTCTTTCAACCATACACCGCGGCGAATTATAACATTAAGCACTTCTACATGAATCATCCTATTCCAAAAAGTCAGGTGATGGCCGAATAGCTAGAGCGGTGGCATTCGGTCCAGATCCTGTGGTTTCGAGTCCCACTGTTGGCATGGATACTTTTAGCCGTTTGGAATAGGCTTTAAACTGTACGTCTTGGTCTAAGGAGGCCTCGTGTAACAAAAAGTTGACCGTAGAGCCCCAAACCTAACCAAACCTATTCAAAACGAAATAGGCGAAGAACGGCTATAGAAACCGGCTTATCAGTTGTTACCTTGAGGACGTATTGAAAGTGCCATGTTGCAAACAACCAAGTATAAAGCTGATTTGTTTAATTTGTCTACTCTCATTTTTAAATAAACGCTTGAATACATTTTGGTTTTGAGTTATATATTTTTTACATTATTAGATTATGAACTATGTGTAGTACGGGAGGTAGACCTATCCCCTGATTTACACGGTAGATGCGTTCCACGACAAATCTTGTAAATCGAAACCGTGTAAAACAAGACACAGCATTCATATTAAACAAGGAGATAGGTGAAAGCCGTAGTTATGTTTATAATAACTTTGCAAAAATGCAAAGAGTTTATGCCGAAGTGAAGACAAAGCAATTTAAGTAATATGCAATGATAAATTATTTATTTGCATATGTATTTCAAAAATTAGCGTGTTACCTCATGTATAACTGAACTAGTAATGACAGTATGGAAATTAAACAAAATCTACTTTAATAACGCCAATGCTAAACGCAACGCAAAACATCTGTGCAGATAATTAAAGAGTGCGTTCAATGTTTTTTTTCCTAACGCCGAGGCACTTGTCGCTAGACATTCACCTGTATGTACACCACGGGACTGCTGGCCATTCATTTAAGAGGGCACCGTATAATCAAATAATACATCGGTATTATTTTAATGTATAAAATTTAGAAACCGTGTAAAAGCGAAACCGTATAAATCGAGGGACATGTGTATAGTGCACATTATTATAGTATGAGGTATAGCTGCGGCCCACGTAACACAGTTAAACATATGCATGTGGCCCACAATTTTTGTTGATGGCATAACCATTTAAATGGTAAAAAGTGCAAACTACAGCTTTGAGGCTTATTTTTCGAAATTTGTAAGAAATCACAAAATTGCTCTAATTTTTGATCAGATGATGGTAAAACATTAAATAATATATTCTATTTGAAAGAAATTCAATGCTGTACAAATTCATTCCCAAGGTTTGTCTCTCAGATCGACGGTGAAGAATTCCAGAGGCGAAGATTATCGATAAAGGGGGGGGGGGGGGGTGATTCATTTTTCCATAAATTAGCGATTTTCTCCGGCTCATTTCTCGGTTACTGTGGAAGATACGAATAAACTTTATATATGCATTTTGTAGGAAATTTTGTCACCTTTAATTTTTACACAGAATTCTTTTTGTGGAATCAATCGTTTTCGAGTTATAAGCGAAAAACTAAAAAATGGGACCTTCTTAGGCTCTCCTCCCCCCCCCCCCTAGGACCGGGGACATTTAGTATGTTTACCTCCTAACTAGTTCAAAAAAATTTCTGAAATCATTTCTTTCGCCCTATGACTTTCTACCTAGACCCCTCTTTTGAGCATTCGTTGACTGGACTAAAGAACAAGTAATATATAAAAAAAAAATTTTTAAGTCAATTCCTACTTAGGTCAACAAAGAAAAATTTGAGTGTGAACTAATAGTAGGAATTGAAAAAAAGGATTGCCTGCCAGAACCTTGCCTACTGTGCGAGATTAGGAGGGGGGAAAGAGAGAGAAAAAGTTTGTCAGGTTGGAGATTCGATCTCGCAACCTACAGGACGGGAGAAGCTCGCGATACCGCAGTGCTACCGTTTACACAGTAACAAGAGCGAAATTACTATTCAAGAGCAAGAGACGCTCTAGGTCTAAAACTAAAATTGATTAATTAAATTTCATTAATGAATTAATATTTGAAAAAACTGTATTAACATCAAGTGTCATCCACTACAAGTTAAAAAAAATGTATTTGAACTTGAGTGGATGAATAAAAAGTACTTTTATTAACGATTGAAAATTTGAACAAGATATATATAGAGAGAGTGTGAACTAGTAGTAGGAATTGAAAAAAAAAAGTTGGGTACGGCTGTTCTAGACGGTGTAAAATCAGAATCTTGTGAAAACAGAATTGGGTGTATTTCGTTTATACTTTTAGCGGACATTCAAAGTTATATAATATGTCAGCACAGCGGTATGATTACAGCTAAGAGCTCCCATACAGAATGCCTGTTTTGATGATAAAACTACGTGCAAGTATTTGGAAATTTAATATCTCAAGGTCAAAAGAGATCTAACCTTCGCTTGAATGGCACGAAAAACGGACACATTTCAACGTCTGTTTCTTTTTCTCTCGCTTTCATTCGGAATAAAAAGCTTAAACGCCAAATAGGGCTTCTGGAAGAAGGAAAAGAATTGATAAATAATTGCAGAGACAAAAGTATCAAATGTCGGGTTTTGAAATGCTGCTAATTTAGGAAAAACATCAATAGTTTGCTCCAAAGCATCAATAGTTTGCTGCAAAGTCTTTTAATGGTAAAGTGGTCGCACCAATACTGAAATATACATTTACATT
The DNA here is from genome assembly GCA_907164885.2 of Dolomedes plantarius. Taxonomy (NCBI): domain Eukaryota; kingdom Metazoa; phylum Arthropoda; class Arachnida; order Araneae; family Dolomedidae; genus Dolomedes; species Dolomedes plantarius. The sequence continues at coordinate 158,056,991 of OU015500.1, forward strand.
TGTAAAACTTAGGGAAAGTTTCACATTTTTAAATTTTTTTAAGCAAGAATTATCGTATTTTCTAAACAGGAATACCTTACATAAAAAAATCGACGTCTTATAATCTAAAGGCAAAATTAAAATAAAATTAACATTTTATATATATATTAATTATTTATTTTTTTATATTTTATATATATTATTTATTATATTTATTATATATATATATATATATATATATATATATATATATATATATATATATATAAACATTTTTTTATGTTTATTAAGTAAGAAATTGAAAATATCTTTCTATACCTAACAAAATACAAAATATTCTTATCTATATCAGTGGCGCACCCAGGATTTAATCTTGGAGGGGGCCGAGTTGAACGGATAAAAATATTTATAATGGAAATTCATTATTCATAATGCAATTTGTATCCCACCCCTTGGGTGCGCCACTGATCTAAATACCCTCCCATAAATTTGAGGTGCGTCTGATAGTCCGAAAAAATAGGTATAGACAAAACAGTGTTGCCAATCTCTACGAAGCGCCTCCCGCTAGCGCCATCTCGAAATCCCCCTGTCCCCCTAACACCAACTTGAGATCACCCTAGACCTTCCTAAAAGAAATTCGCGTTCCAAATAGGCATCCTGTTTGAGAGATAAATTGAAATAAATAGAAAATACACACTTACCTAATGAAATGGAGGTTTATTTACATTTGACATATGTATGGAACTTATAATCTAATAAAAAAACGCGTCTCGATTGTACAAAATATTGAAAAATGTCCCTTAAAAAATGTGGCCCCCTAAAAACACCCCTTTTCATCTTACTTACCCTCAAATTTAGTGGGAAAACTCCAAGTTGGCAACACCGAGACAAAATATTTAGTCCGTACAAAAATTTGGTGTTATCAAAAGAAAAATTTACTTTTGAAACTTGATCTTTCGAAAATGATATAATTATAGACATGATGTCACGCAAGTTGCTAAGTTACCGGGAATTTCCCTCTCGGCGTAATTCTAGTCACTGATTAGCCAACCCATATTTTTTTAATTTTGATTTTTCCAAATGAAGATTGACGTGTGAATAAACATCACGCAGTTTTATAATTTTAAAATGTTCAGTAGTTATTTTTCTATTGATTTAGAGCAGTGGTGAGTAGATTTTTCCAGGGTACGGGCTACTTCTAACTTTTTCGAGGTGTTGCGGTCCACCCAGTGGCGTAAGTGTGGTGAGCTAAAAAAGAGTCTACAATATTTATTATAACTTAATAATAAATACGGAATATGTACTTACCTACATAACTACAATAAAAAAAACTTACTCTTTTAAAACCGCGTTTAAAGCAAAACGTAAGATACAAGCATAATAATAATAATAACCACAAATATAATAATATCAAATGATGCATTTATTATCAAACAATTCAAAATACATTAAAAAATAAATCATTTTCATCTAAAGTTAGTTCTCGTAGTTATGGTTAGTAGAAGACTTAATCTGCATACTGGCTGCCAATCTTGAATATCTCGGTATGTAATTACTAACTGCTAATCTTGCACTGGATTCTAAGTGGTCGTCTGAGAGGCGGGAACGATATGTTGTCTTAATTATATTCATCGTTGAAAATGCAGATTCACACAGGTAGGTAGAGCCAAAGAACGATATCTAACTGGCGTCCGTGTTCCATAAATATGTTTTTTTTTTTTAGTATGCGCTTCTTAGGTCTTAGTAAAGGCGGTCATCCCAAAATGTCTTGGTGGTCCACCGGTCGATCGCGATCGACTTAATGCCCACCCCTGATTTAGAGCATTGCACTGAAGTGTAGTTTTATTTTGAGATAGTTTAACGAGGTGTTTCAATCTGCGCGTATTACTGTTGAATAGGGTTTATACAAAAACCGACTTTTTGAAAAACCGGTTTTCGAATTCCAGATTTCCAAAAAACCGGTTTTAGCCGGTTTTCGAATTTTTATCAAAAAAAAATAGAATAGGGAAAATATTTTATTTAATTTATATAAAATAGTTAAAAACAAAATCAATATCAAGTCAAAATATAAAAAAAATTAAGGATTACACATTACTTACACAAAATAATGAAAACTGAAACAAAAATTTCAAATAATACTTATATTTAGTTCACAAATTTTAATTTCTCCTAAGAAAATAGGATTTTAAAAAACATAAAATTTCCACTAAACGGTGGCTAAGTCTTGTTCTTATTTTGGACACAATATTGCCTGAAATTGAAAATACTCGTTCACTAGTTACTGAGCTTGGTTTTATAGTTTTCAGGGCATCAAATAACAAATTTAAGTTTTTGGTTCTTTTATTCCTTGCCTCAAATAATGAAAATTCAGCTTTCAGTGTCTTTGGATTTGTAAGTTTTTCTTCGGGATCTTCAAGAATCTTATGAATTTATTTTTCCATGGCTTCCTTTAAAAAAGCATTACTCTGATGAGTAGTTTCTTCGATTTGCTCTTCATCAGAATCGGTTTCCACAAAAGAATTTGGAAATATTCTAGACAATATCTTTCCAGATAACTATAACAACTTTATATTTTTGTTTCCAGTTTTCACTTTACAAGATTAAGTGAACCTGTGGTGACTCGTGACGGATTGCACATATGTACTAACATAAAGCAAGTCGGTTAGGCACGTCTTTTCCACGTGCGCAGTGCACAATGCACAAGCACTGGTCAACGCAACTCGCAACGTTAAAAAAAATGTGTCTGCTGCCCATTGCATACAATGAATAGCAAATCAAATAAGTTAAAAATTGAATTTTACATAATAATTTGAATTCTTTGAAACCGGTTTTCTTAATTTAAAAACCGGTTTTCAAATGTGACAAATTTTTTTTAAAAACCCTGGTTTGAAAAACCGTCAAACCCTACTGTTGAAGAATCAGAATATTCGTGATTATGAATGTGAACTCTAGTGAGGTCGATAAAGACAACATATGTCGTCTATTTTCACACCTCATGCCTGCGCTTATAAAGCCACATATCCTAGCTCTAGTGTTATTTCTGTGAAAACAAAATAATTTTGTAACACAAAAAAAAGACAGCTTTTTCATCCGATAGAGGACAGCAATGAAATAAGAAATGAGCCCATCTTGAGGCGATGCATCAGTTGTCATCGTAAGCTCGTTTAGCACCATGATAAACAATGGGGAATTTTTCTTCTTTGCTAATCTGATGAGAAAAATACTATACGTAACATCCCCCATTGCTTATCATTGGGATCGAGAGTTTGGATGGTCACCGCTTTACGTCAGGGGAAAGTAGCGATTACAGATCTTAACAAGTTTCTCAAACGGTGAAATTTACTGTAAAATTTCTCACCCTTCGACCGATTGGTGAGATAACAGAGAAAAGGGCTCGATAAGCCGCGAAGGATTTTTTTATATCCATCCATCATAAGCCCTCTTGTTTACATTCGCATTGAAAAAGTCGCTCAACAACCACCAGACGAGATCTTGCCCGGCCTTGCACCGCCGATCTTGACACTGATTCATATCCTTCTGGAACCGATCCCAATGGCAAAAACACATTGCAACCCACATAGTTTGAGCTCATCGTAATGCGCCTAGTAACATTTACCTCTCGTGGGGATATATTATTTAATGCAACATTCCTTCCCTGCCTTCAAACAGACTGTGAACTAAATCACCTAAATTTTCAATATTTGCAATCTGTTCGAGAATTCTTTATTTTGGAGCATTTACGGTGTTTCAATTCTAATTGTCGTCACGTGGTGGCGTCATTAAGGTGCTGGTTGTTCCCCTTTTCTGTTATTCTTCATCTATGCCTAAAAAAACTCTTCCGGTTAAGAGAGCCTAAGCCTGAAAGCTTATAAAAGTCTTTTCAAAATGCAGTTTATTCTACGTTCATTCCGTGCCAGAGGTTGCGGGTTCGACCCTCGAGGTAGTCAAGGACATTTGTAGACGTTCGAAATCGGCTTTTAAGTCCCGTTCTTGTTAGTCCTTGTGTATCAAATCAAGAATGAACGTTGCTTTCTCAACCAATCAACCAATCAAGCAGCCACCCAACACCCCTCCTCCATGAAAAACGGTCATGAACAATAAACCTCCTGTGTAAAGTTCCTAAATAGCATGAGTATCCACAATGGCTGTAAGTCTCAATGGACAAAGTACGTTTCATAGTATAATTATTTTCACGATTACAAATTATTTGGTTCGAAGAAACGGTATTCCTGAAAGGTATACTCTTCCGTAAAAGTTAGTAATTCTTTCGAAATGCCGGACGTTTTTTTTCGGTTCCCTGCGGTTCGAAGCTGATATTTTGTAGTTAATATATTCTATGCCTCAAGGCTACTTGAAGAAGACGCTTTGCGTCCGTGAGAATATTTTTCAGGCGCTGTGCTACATCCAATCTCTAGAACTCTTATCCAGTTATCAAACAGAAGAATTTCCTCATCGCCTGTTAAAATTCGCAAACCAAAGTGAGCTTAAGAGCTGCACAGGTTCGCGGAGGCGTTGACCTTCCATAACTGGTGTGCAAGGGAAGAAAAGTCTTTAAGATAACGAAATGTCACTGGACCGTTTCGCCCCGAAATAATTCATCCTGAAAGAACCATTCGCCGACGTACACACAGCAAAGTAAATGGACGCAAGAATGCCTCTTCACTGATTGACGTTTTACGTTTTTTTACGCGCTGACGGAAGAGAACGTTTGTCACAAATTGTTCAGTCTTCTCCAGGAAGAAATAAAGGAGTGCTGATGTCTAGAGACTTGTTAAAAAAATTGTTTCTTCGGAGTACCACTGTGCTTACATTCAGTCAGACTGGGGTACTTCGACGGTAAACTAATGAAAGATTCAAGCTGTCTGTGAGATATGCCTTATTTAAGGAAATCACTATTTACAAGTTATTCAGTAGGTGGAAAATTTTAAGGATCACCCGGTTGATAAAATTAAAAATAGAGCTCCTTAAAATGTACTCCCCAAATTCCTAGCAATCATCCTTGCTAATAGATCCGCGACATGTCCCTTTACGAGATTGTCGTGCCTGGCTCTTGATGACACTTCGACAACAGGAGGGGAGATGTCTATCCGCAGTAACCTAAATCATTTCATAATGCGGACAGCTTGAAGATTAATGACGATGCAAGATGAATGCGAGGTCCTGACCGGATCCCCCCGTTCGTGAGACAAGGAAGAGTCTGATCTCTTTATGGGGCAGCCCTTACCCCCTATTTCCAAAGATTTATTGGAAGTGATCTAGTACTTGCGATATCATCTATAAACTTATTGTCATAGGCTTGTAGATCCGCAACCCTGCCATTACACACTGTCTGATTATATATATATATATATAAATATATATATATGTGTGTGTGTGTATTTATATATATGAAGCCCGGTGGTGTAGTGGTCAAAAGATTCAAGCTGCCACACCACAGGTCCAGGGTTCGACCCAGCGACTGGGCAAAGTCGACTCAGACTTTCATCCCTTGAGTGATTCGATAAAATGAGGACCAAGCATACTTGTGAACTAAAATCTGGGGTCCCACGTCAGGTTGACCACCTGACTGAGATATATGCTGTATGGCACCCCAAGCCCACGGTCAAGAAAGCGAAGATGGGCACCGCCGGCCTTGGTCCACTGCAGACTGTTGCGCCATGAGCCATGAGTTTAGTATATATATATATATATATGTATATATACACAAATCTGCAACTTGCTTATTTGATAACTCCTAAAATCACTCAAGTACCTGCCCGCTTTTTATTTTCATTGCCTGTTTACCAAACATCGATGTTAAAACCTCATTACTCATCTACTTTCGTCCAATTTTATAATCCTCTATAAGGCTGTATTTTATATACGTATATACCAAAGTATAATTGAAATTAAGATTACCTTTGAAACAAATTATTTATGTGTAATAAACTTTACTGGAGGTATAAAGCGCATTTGGAAGGTGTGTAAAGGCATGTAGTTTTTAATTTCCCCCATTAATAAGCTTTGAAAACTCAACGGATTACATGTTTCTACGGTAGTTGATTATTTTAGAGGCTCAACTAGAAAAAGAAAACGTCAGCAAGCATCAGATCCAAGCGGCAACTTTTCTTAGGAACAAAATGTCTGGCGCTTCAACACAGATATCTCGGTCCTGAAGCTCGTGTAATGAGTACTTATAACATCATATCGGTAAAAGTATTGCTATCCGTTACACTTACCTCAAGCATTTAGCTTAAGATTTACCAAGTACTTAGCTCAATGTAAGCCGTGAATGAATTCATTTACATTATATCGGATAGCAAATCTGGTATGTATAGGTGCTGATTTTAAATATACGACAACGTATAGATTGCAAAAGTGTATATCAACTAATTGTACTACACATCAGTTAATTGTAATAATCATTAGAGAAACAGAGCTCATCACTAATAACCTCTCTCAGAAAAGTGACTTTTAAAATGACTGAAAAAAAAATTATTTTTAATCCCTAATGAACTGAAATCTGGAAAAAAATTCCTTTTTTTGTGCAACTGTCGTGTAAAGTTAAACTCTAACTAACTCATGGCACAACAGTCCGAATTGCTTTTCAGTACTGCGGACCAACGCATGCGGGGCCCATCTCCGTTTTCATGACCGTGGGCTTGGGGTGCCATACAGCATATGTCTCGGTCAGGTGGTCAACCTGACGGGTGAACCCCAGAGTTACTTCCCAAGCATGCGTGTTCCTCTTTTTATCGACCCACTCATGGGAAGAAAGACATGAGTCGACCTTGCCCAGTCGCAGGGTCGAACCCTGGACCTCTGGTGTGGCAGTGAGACGCTTTTAACCACTACGCAACCGGGCGTTCTGGAACGTATACATTCCAGAAGTGTATATCAAATAATTTTACTACATATCAATTAATTGTAATCGTCATTAGAGAAACAGAGCTCATCACTAATAACCTCTTTCAGCCAAGTGACTTTTAACATGACTCAAAAAAAAAATTACTTTTAGTCCCTAATGAACTGAAATCTGGAAGAAATTCCTTTTTGTTTTATGCAACTATCGTGTAAAGTTTAATAAAAATAAAAAAACTGCTGTCACAAAAAGAGTTAAAATCTTTTTCTCGTCATTCATTCTCTCGTCACATTTTTTTTACTTCCAAGATTTATCGTTATCTGCGTCCGCTGCCAGCAGCACGAAAGAAAAGAAATCCTTTTTTTTTTTGTTTTTTCCGCCGTTCCAGAAATTTATTTCTCCTTTTTTTTCTATTCCTCTCCAGCCGGCGTAACCATAACAATAGCCCGAAAACAGAATTCGCTCGGACTCGTTTCCATTTCATGGCCCTCTGCACAATCTCTATGCTACGGTAATGTAGGGGAAAAAGAGAACCAGTTTCGGCGCTAATACCTCCGTGCACATACTCAATGGGTGAACATTTTTTCCCGCAGACCTCTCTGGAACATGTCGGATTTGTGTTGGCAACAAACGCCTCTCGCAACCGAGGTTCCAATCGTTGCGTACGGGAAAGGCAACAGCCAAGGAGCATCACCACCTGAGCTGCCTACGTTAAGGGGAGGGTTAACAACCTTCTCGGAAGGATTCGAATATTTTTGAACGTCGAGGGCATTTGTCTTGAACGGGAGATGGGTAGCATAAAATAATCGCTTTTGTGTGTGTGTTTGGACAGTTAGCTCACCTTGATGAAGGTTTCTACATAGAGTTGCTGAATTTCGTATCGTAAATTGAGGAATATCGTAATGATATTGGTTTTAAATTGTATTAAAATTCATCTGAATCTGTGTGTGGGTGTTGTGTATATATATATATATTAATATATATATATATATATATATATATATATATTCAGTGGAATTTCGATCTATCGTTTTGCAAGGTACCTATTGCTCTAAACGATCCATGAGGGAAAACGATAGATTCAGGAACTTAACAAAGAAATATGATCGTCGGGACTGGATGAAGTAAACGACACATACGGGAAAACGATGATTCGGGGAGCGATCGATCAAGGTTTCACTATACGAGGTGTACTACACCCCCCACATACACATACACACACACACATATATATATATATATATATATATATATATATATATATATATATATATATATATATATATATATATATATATATATATATATATATATATATATATATATATATATATATATATATATATATATATATATATATATATATATATATAATGTATGTAGAGAGAATGAGAGAGATAGAGAGATCAGATGGATGGATAGATAGACAGATCGATATATAGATATATGTCATAGATAGATAAATAATCAGACAGATTAGAAACAGAAAGGGAGAGAGAGATGAATTTAATTATTATGTAAAACCAATAACATTATGACATTCTTCCATTTACGATATATATATATATATATATACCCACACATAAATCTGTCACTTATTTGAAAGCTCCTATATTCTACGCTGACTCTTTAGGTTTTTTACAAAAGAGATTTTAAAATTTAATCAACTTAACTGACCTTTTTTCAAAGAACTTAAAAACAATTTTTGGCTTTTTAAAATGATTTATTTTAGAAAAGTAATACAGTATGAATGAAAAACAACGATGAATAACATCAATAAAAGTTGACATATTCCTGCGTACAGCGTTAAGCATTTGACGAAAATAATTTTGTTTTTCGTTTACGGTTCCAAGACATCACTAAGCGAGATTTCACATTCCAC
>OU015500.1:158070692-158113192 GCA_907164885.2 Dolomedes plantarius
ATGTGACTTACATCACTTTACCTTTCACCGCCTCATTTATTTATTTATTTATTTATTTATTTATTTATTTATTTATTTATTTATTTTATATATATATATATATATATATATATATATATATATATATATATATATATATATATATATATATATATATATATATATATATATATATATATATATATATATATATATATATATATATATATATATATTGATATGCAGAATATTAGAGATATAATGAACTTTATATCTCTAATATTATGTTATTCTCTTATAATCTCTAATATTAAACTTAATATGCAGAATATTAGAGATATAAGGAACTTTATATCTTGATATTCTGCATACTATGGCTCTGATCCTATAGCCACCCAAAACTTTATATCTCTGCTATATAATATTAGAGATATATATGTGTGTGTATGTGTGTGTGTATGTATTTGTTTGTGTTTGTGTTTATGAGTCTGTGTATGCATAAATCGCATACACATGTATCTATGTATGCATCACGTATATATGCGTACGAATCCGTATAAATGTCCATACAAACTCCTACGGTAATAAAAGCCAACCTGCGTAGCCAATTAGTGTCCGAGACTAGACATCTAAGTGGCCGGCCACGCATATCGACAAATCTGTGCTCCGTCCCTGAACTTCCCCGACCCGAGTCACTGACACATTCATTGTCTTGCCCCCTTAGCAACTGAAAACTCTCTCCGATTGCCATTAAATCACTATTGGTCAAAAGCCAGGTGACCACGCATCGCCCGTTCCGTACTCAGGGAAGACAAAATGCTGCGAGCGACCGCTTCACGGCACACAACTGCGGAATAAGTGGATAAACCGCGCGAAATATTGGATCCGTTGACAGCTCGGGAAAATATCTCATTCCCTTGACGCCAGATCGCTATTTGGCAGGAATAAATCGTCGCATGGATAAAGGATTTAAAACATAAGGCGTCAGGTGAGGCAAAACTATTCATTATCATTGTTTTTTTAATTTATTTTTTGCTGTCCTTTCTATACTATATATATATATATATATATATATATATATATATATATATATATATATATATAGAGAGAGAGAGAGAGAGAGAGAGAGAGAGAGAGAGTGAGAGTGAGTGAAACTTCTTTTTTAGCCATCCATCCCTCTAAAACGCACTATTTTATGAACCGATTCGAGACTCCATAGACCCTATTTTTTGGAAGAAACCTTTTCCAAACCGTCTTTGACGGCCACCCCTCAAAACGGCCACTTTTTTTCGGAACTATGACTGGCCGCCATAGAGAAGATTTACTGTATATACATATTTATTACTGTATATACATATTTACTGTATATACTGTATATATCAGCATTTAATTTATTAAATGCTGATCAGGTGGTCTCTTTTTTTTTGGCGTCACGTGCGTAAGAACGAAATAAATTGAATTTTTTTTTCCTTCTAATGCGGCAGACGATTGGACATTATCCAAAAAAAAAACTAAAATTCAGCAAAAGAAATGTTCCTCAAACTGTACTATATTCTTTAGTATGTTCTATTAGATTTAATTCCAGTATTTTCTTCTACATTATTTTGTCTATAAAAATATCCGTTACGATTTTATATATATATATATATATATATATATATATATATATATACCGGGTGGCCATAATTAAACTGACAGTGCTCACAGTGTTCTGTAGCGCGATCTATTTGCGAGACTGACGCCACATTTTGTAGGAAGATAAACAATATCCGCGAAAAAATAAATTAGTTCCAAAAGTCACCACTAGGGGAATATTTGGCGCTGTGTAATAGAAAATAGAGTGTTAACAAATGCAAATCAATATCGAAATTACCTTTTATTTTGCATTCAAATGAAGTTCAATGTGGCTGCCGTTGTTGTGGACCACATATTGCATTCTGTGCACAGTATGCACAACAGCAGAAAGTAACATGTCTGAAGGAATCTCCCGTACAGTCCGTGATATGTTATCCTTCAACGTAGCCAGGTCCTTGGACTTAAGGTAACCCCATAGCCAGAAGTCGCATGGGGTAAGATCAGGCGACCGAGGTGGCAATGCAGTTGGAAAGTAGCGACTAATGACTCTTTCTGTTGTGAATTTCTGTCGTAGCAGCCGTTGCACCCGTACAGCAACGTGTGGAGGGGCTCCATCTTGCATGAAAATGATTTCCCCCAGGCATTGTCTTTGCTGAAGTGCCGGAACGACAAAGCTGTTCAACATGTGGCGATATTTCTCTCCGGTAACAGAACAGGTTTCCAGTCCTGTCGGGGTAATGTTCTCATAGAAGAATGGACCTACGATAAATTCCGCTGTGAACCCACACCAAACAGTTACCTTTGGTGAATGTAAAGGAATTTCTGTGACTGCATGTGGTGATTTGTCATCCCAAATTCGGCAGTTCTGGGTATTCACAGTTCCATGCAGGTAAAAGTGGGCCTCGTCTCCCCATAAGATTTTCCACGGCCAAGCATCATCCACCTCCATTTTGGCAAGAAAGCTGAGAGCAAAAGTCAATCGCTTATCATGGTCGGGGTACAGTAACTCCTGTACACGGCTGATCTTGTACGGATAGAAGTTGATAATCTTTCGTAAGATTTTCCATACCGTACTGTAAGGCATATCCATATTCCGAGCTAATCCACGTTCGCTAGAGGTGGTAGCAATATTGTCTGGTCCTCTGTCGACAATCGCCGTGGCAACTGCTTCGATTGTATCCTGTGGTACAGGTTTTCGTCCTCTGCCTGACTGAACCTTCAGAGAACCTGTTTTCTCAAACGTCGCAACCATTGCTTTTAGCCCATTAACTTACACAGGACCGTTACCTTTACGCATTTTTTTGTGCGTTCTAAAAGCACGAAGAGCGGCTGACGGGTTGCACTGGTTGAGGTAAAAGAATTTGACCAGTAACGCACGCTCGACTAAAGAAGGAGACATTGCACATAAACTTTCAATCCGATTGATTCGAAACGTAACACATTGCCTTTTAAAACCCAAGCAGCTGGCACTGTGCCAATGGATGTAACGTGAAATTTGAATAAAGAACTTCTTCTGCTCAGCGTACGTGATGTTGCAGATCACGAGACTTTATCGGTGTTTATGTAGATTTTACGCTTTTTTAAAAGTGTTGCCATATTGCACTTGAACTAAATAAGAAAATGTGCATAATAAAAGGTAATTTTATTTCGTATTAATTTGCATTTGTTAACACTCTATTTTCTATTACACAGCGCCAAATATTCCCCTAGCGGTGACTTTTGGAACTAATTTATTTTTTCGCGGAATCCTTCGTCCCCCGTCTTGTTTAATCATCCTACAAAATGTGGCGTCATTCTCGCAAATAGATCGCGCTACAGAACACTGTGAGCACTGTCAGTTTAATTATGGCCACCCGGTATATATATATATATATACATTTTTTGGCATTAACTGCATACATTTATCGTTGTATTTAATTTGAATGTACTCCGTAGCGAAGCACGAGTATTCAGCACGATAGCGAAGCACGAGTATCGAGTAATATAATGAGTAGTGACGACGAAGAAAAATTTATGTGTTCTACATACAATGTATTTTAAATTACGTATGCATGTATGAAAGTAAAAAATATATGTATGTACATATACAAAAAAAACAAATGTTTGAAACTCGACGTACGACCAACTCAACTTACGACCAATGTCTCGGTCCCTATCTCGGTCGTAGGTCAAGGAATATCCTTATACCAAAGGGGTGCCGTGTAAAACATCGTAGAGATATACAGCAAGGAGTTCCCGATATAGCCTCTCGTACACATGCAGTGTAATCATCGAGGCAACATGCAGTAATGCTGTTACGTAGTAGCACTGCCTGGCATTGTCTGTTCCGGAAATATTTGGTCGAAAGTGCTTTGAAAAGCGCTGTGTTTTCTTTCAAAGTCGCGTGGTGGATATCGTGTCAGAAAGCAATGAACTCGAAAACGAGGAAAACGTAACTTATGGACTCCTTATCACTGTCTGATAAATTACCTATATGTACGTGACAGAAAGTTTTAATTTTTTTAATTAAAATGAAAAAAAATTACACGTTTTGTAATGGCTGTTTTTTCAACTAATTTATCTAAAAGAATTATTATACAATAAATTGCATTCATGTAAAAAAGTATATATATATATGTGTGTGTGTGTGTGTGTGTGTGCGTGTTTGTTTTAATTTTCGGAATAAATTAACTGAAACCACATGTGCAGTAGCACAAACAATGACAATACTGAATGTATCATAGCATTTTGATCTTTAAAAGGATATTCTAAAACTTTTTACGGGGTATTTCTATGAAATTTTGTGCTGTGTTTCGCTGTTTTTTTTTTTGTTTTTTTTTTGTTTTTTTTTTACTAATCCTAGATTGTCTAGCAAGGCTAGACAATCTCCATAAAACCAAAAATTTCCAAAAAGTCTAAAATCAGTAGAGGGTCCAGAAGGACCTCGTCCTTAGTAAAACCCAAACAATTTAAAATATGGGCAGGGGAGGCCATGTCGGCAGAGCACCATTGGCACTCCGGGAAGATCTTCTATCCCTGCCGAAAAGTGACCACTCATGAAGCGCGAGAAGGCCGTTTGGTACTTTCTGGGCTTGATCTGGAAAGACCCACCCGCACTTCTTCCAAAGTACCATGGGTGGCAAGGAGGAGTTCTCCAAAGATGGTTTTGTTTGATCTTCATGAGGGAGTAAATCTCTCTGAAAGTAAGCGCCTCACAAGGACTCACGTACTCCTCAGCCACAGTCCTGGCTAAAAAGTCGGCCCTTTCATTACCGCCGATCCCAACACGGGAAGGGATCCACTGGAAATGAATAGTGTGTCCAGATGAAAGCCGGTCAAGAAGATCTAAGATGTCCAGGCTAGTCTAGTCCCCAATAATAGTCCAAATAGAGAGGTGCTGAATTGAAGCACGGCAGTCAGTTAAAATCCAGACATCGTGAAATTGATCCTCAACTTGACACGCATACTGCAAGCCTTTCCTGATAGCAATAAGCTCTGATCTAAATACCGAACAGAAATCTGGATTTTTAATTTTTAATTCCACAGCACCGGTAGGAGTTGGTATGTGCACTCCACTCTCTGTTGTAGTTTAATCAAACTCTGTGTCTTTTTTTTTTTGAGCAAATATTGTGAGTCCGAAGACTACAATTAAAAACGCATGTTATCCTTATTAAAGTAATTAAAAATTTTAAAAAGAACTATAAGTTCCAAAAAAAAAAAAAATGCAAATGAAATTTATGTCTGGGCAGATCTATCACAAAGTAAATATGGTTTAAATTTAAAATTTTATTTTGTGCGTTGCAATATTAAAACGTTCAGATATTTTTTGTAATATATATATATATATATATATATATATATATACTGTCCGACCACGGAAGCAAGGTCCCTGGAAGCTGTTACGCATGCGCGAAAAAGCTAGTCTACTTAGAAAATAGGGGAAAACGTCATATTTTCGGATGTGTTTGTTTATGAAATACGGAATGTATTTCAGACTGCTTTATGTCCGCAATTTTTAAAACTTTATCTTTGATCGAATATGTGAATAATAATTTCAAAATAATAAAAAGAAAGAAGCAAATCTATTTAAAAAATAGGAGTGGATATTTTCGGGTGTGTTTGTTTAAGAACTGCGAAAGAACCAACTTTCTTTTTCAGAATTTTTCTTTTGATTGAATGTATAAATAAAAACCGAAAAACATATTAAAATGAAGGTTTGAAAAATTCCATTTTTAAGTGATATATTGTAATAACATAAATATATATATAATGCAATAAAAATAATATATTTGATTCGCAGTTTTACAATTTGCAGAAATAATTAGGATATACAACTCAAAATTTTCAATCTTTTGAATTTTTCTCAAAGTTTCTCTTTGATGAGTAAAATTGATTTTTTTCTCTTAAGACTGGAATTAGTTTACGAATTGTTGGTACTACTTTACAGACAGCATAAAATTCATTAATTGTTCTTCGAATTACATCACAATCAAAATTATCTAAAGCTACGTTTTCGGTAGTTCTTTTTTTCTGACGTTTCCTCGGAGATTCAAATTTTGGAGTTTCTTCACCCTTTGCTTCTCTGCGTATTCTTTTTACACTGGACATTGATATCCCGGTCATTTCACTAGCTCTCTTTAGGGATTGCGAAAGTGGAACAATAACATTTCCTTCTAGTGCTTCTTTATCACGCAATTTAATTACATTGTGTTTTATACGTTTACAATCACTACGGAACGGCTTATTCCGAGCAGTTGTGTTGGGTAAAGGATCCATTAATTTTAATATAATGATAAAAAAACAGACGAGGCAAAATCAAGCAAGCGCAGTTAGTAACCGACTCTAAAGAATGTCGAGAGAATACGAAACTTTTCCCCCTCCTTCCTCAACAGCCTTACCTACAGCGTGAATAGAATCGTCTTGGCACTATGCCAACCGTGGTTCTTCGTACTGTGGTCGGACAGTATATATATATATATATATATATATATATAATACACATATATATATATATATAATATATATATATATATATATATATTTATATATATATATATATATATATATATATATATATATATATATATATATATATATATATATATAATGGAGCGGTAAATATTGGAATTTAACGGTACAGGTGGTGGATTCACACACAGGTAGTCGTGGTTGCTGAAATAAACACACAGGGGAGACATTGAAGGGGTCGCACAACACTGATGAGGTTCACATTATTTTATTCCGGATTATTCTGCAGACATTCCAGCAAATCACAGGTATCTTTACAGGAGGACACACACAAACAATACTAGTGGCCACCGGAACCTGCCGGGGCAGTCAGAAGACATTTGCATCATGGTATAGTTGGAAGCAGTGCGAGAACAAGGGACAGAAGAACGAGAGAGCGCGTGCCAGAAGGCAAGAGAGCAAGGCAAAGAAGGACCGAAAATCGCTGCTCAAATTTTTTATACTATGGGGGCGCTAGGAATTTATAATTTTTTTAATTGGATAGAATCGAACATTCGTCTTGGCCACGTTAAGATATAACTCAACGTCGCAAGACTTTCCGTACAGGTGCAACGTGGTGAGATAGACGCGTGACACTGACTCATGTCTAAAAATAACTAATGTTCTGCGCGTGGCGGTTAAGGGAATAGAATAGTTGGTTAGGTCGTTTATTCCTAGGTCACCATTTGAAATAGAAACTGTGCTTTATTGAGGTTGAAAAAAATTTAGAATACGCGTTAGCTTTTCAAAGGAAATTAATAATGGTGGGGCGTTATTATTACACTTTCACACACACATATATATATATATGTGTGTGTGTGTGTGTGTGTGCATGCATTGTCTGTATACATATATATACATATACATATACACGCAGGCATACTCCACCCCCACCAAACACACGCAAATACATACATACAAACATATGTATGCATGTGTGTATACACATTCAGACACAGACACACACACACATATATAGTATGTATATATATATATATATATATATATATATATATATATATATATATATATATATATATATATATATATATATATATATATATATATATATATATATACAAACATATACACTCGTATACACACACACATACACATTATATATATTTAAAGACAAGCGCGCACGCGCACAACTTTTTCCATTGGTCAGAGAAAAAATTAACTTGAGGCTTGTCCTTACGATCTCATAGCAAAAATAAAATCGATCATTTTTTTTCCTTATTCTTTAAAACATCGAAGAGAAAGAATTGATCGCATTTCGCCCTCATTTTAGCTCTACTTTTAGGTAAAACATTAAAAAAAATAATAACCAAAAAATACCCCAAGACTATCTTAACAATTTTTCATTCCAGTAGCAGAGATGTCCTACATTACGTAACAGTCATTAATCATCAGGTTTTTTTTGCTTTATGGATTCTGGCTCCGGTTTTATATTAAACTATGCACCCTTGAAGCTATTTTTGCGCCTCGGATGCATAATCGGACTTTTCTCGGGAGGCCATCGGAGCAAACATAATTTGGCTATCACAAACGTCTGAAAACGCTCAAACTGCAGACCTTGAGAGGCCAGGAATCTCGCAACAGCCAAGACAAAAGAAAACGAACTGTGTTTGGCGTCGGGGAGGGGGAATTTGGCAGTCCGTGTCATCTCCAAATAACGCACTGTGTTGCGTCATAAAAGAAATTTCCTCTTGGCAGGCGATCTACTTTGTCTTCCTGATTATCGCGAAATGCTCAAATAAATTCCTATATGGATTACTCTAATAAAAAAAGAAGAAAATTTCCCCCGGCCTCACTATTTTTAGGGGGCTCCAGGAAGGAATAGTTAATATCTTTTTTTTTAATTTATACACATTACTTAATGTTTTTTTTTTTATCAAATTTAAATACAGAGGGAGTGCACACATTTTTGGAACGACTTTGCCTTTATGATTTAAATTTATATGAACAAAATTAAAACCTAGTTGGCATGTATTCGGAATAAGGTTTAATTGTCGTCTGCATCATTAAAAATATTCTTTGCTTTAAAATGTCGCTGGAAAATAAACAATGGATCGATGGCTATGTATTAGAACTTTCCGATGAGAAGCACTCCTATTCGATTATTAAAAACGGTGTGAAAAGCATGGTTTTAATATTTCTACACTGTAAAATAAGTGAAATAATTAATAAAAAATGAAAGAAACGTTAAAGTTTACATCTGACTGTGAAAATTAACTCGGATAAAATAAAAAATATGTATTAACGCCTGTTTTCAAAAAGACATTCCATCACTTTACTCAAACAATCTTCATTGCGTTAAGTTCCATCAGGATTAGGCTACCATCCATACCTCTAAAGCTACTGCTATGTTTTTAGAAAAAATGAGAAATGAAACCGGAATTAAGGCTATTCCATTTAAATGTATCCCACCCAAGTCGGCCGACGTGTTTCCTATGGATTACTGTGCATTTGGACTTCTGAAACGAACTCTTTATAAGAGGCATCCCAAAACATTGAATTGTGGTCGAGGAGTGGAACAAAATCAACGTTGATGTCTTAAGAAAAGCTCTTTTATCGTGGAAATCAAGATGTAATATGATAGTTCAGCAACATGGCTATCAGATCGAACATATTAGAAAGAAAAGTTCTTATGTTTCTTTATACATTTCTTTTTCCAAAATCGTTACAAAAATGTGTGAACACCCTCCGTACATAAAAGTAAATACCACTCACTAACTGATCACGATATCTCTCGAAACACAAGGCTCGAACCTATTATGAACATCATTTCTGCTCTAGAAATCGTGGATGGTTCATAACATTATATATATATATATATATACTAGCTGAAAACCCGCACTTCGCTACGGAGTACATTCAAATTAAATACAACGGTCAATGCATGCAATTAATGCCAAAAAAAATAAATATATATATATATATATATTTATAATAAATACGACGATCAATATATACAATTGATATAGGAAAAAATATATATTTATAAAAAAATCGTAAGGAATATTTTTATATACAAAATAATGTCCAATCGCCTGCCGCATTAGCAAGAAAAAAAAATATTTTTTGTCTATTTAGTTGTTATGCACGGGACGATAAATTTATTTAAAGTACCAGAAAAAGAAATCACTTGAATCACATTTAATAAAATAAATTCTAAAAATGAATCTTTAAAAATTCACCAAAAATCTGAAAATAGAGGTAAAGATTCGAAAAAGATTTCATTTTAAAGGAATTTTTAGGATCTTTCTCGTGATATAAATTTTATAACCCTCAAATTATTATTTTAAATGCAAACTTAAAAAAGTTACTAAAACAGCTTAAAAATTTAATTTAAAAAAATCTAAGAAGAATTTTTCAAAAATATTTCTTAGTGCACCCCTACACTATAAGAGAATCGCCATACAAAATTTCAGCCCTTTAGGTCCAGCGGTTTCGTCTGTGCGTTGTATGACAGTCAGTCAGTCAGTGAGTCAGTTACGAAACTGTTATATATACGGGGGGGGGGGGTAAAGTATCCGAATTTAATTTATAACTAAAAAAATATAATGGATATACATACTTCAGTTTAATCCCCTTCAAAGTATCGTCCTTGAGAAGCAATACACTTAGCCAAACGTTGTTGCCACTCTTGGAAGCAGGATTGGAAGTCGTTCTTTTGAATGGTCAACAGCTGTTCGATCGCTTTTTGTTTGATGGTCGTCACATCCTCAAACCGTCGTCCTTTAAGCGTTTTCTTTAGCTTTGGAAATGCGAAAAAGTCGCACGGAGCGAGGTCTGGTGAGTAGGGAGGTTGCGGGACTTGAACGGTGCCATGTTTGATTAAAAAGTTTTGAACCACATGTGAGGAGTGAGCAGGGGCATTATCGTGGTGAAGCATCCATTTCCCAGATTTCCACTTTGCTGGTCGTTTCCTCCTCACGGAATCACGAAGTCGCCTGAGAACATCACGGTGGAACTCTTTATTAATGGTTTGTCCATCTCTCGATGGTCTGTCCACCTCCCGCAATCTCTCGAACTGTCATTCGTCGATCTGATCACACCACACTACGAACATGTTCCACTTTGACATCATTTCTCGATGTTGATGGACTCCCTGATCGTGCATCACTTTCCACAGATTCCCTTCCATCTTTAAAACGCCTAAACCATTGAAACACTTGAGTTCGGCCCATAAGATCATCACCGTATGCTTTCTTAAGCAAATCGAACGTTTCGGTTGCCAATTTTACTACAAAATTTGATGCAAACACGTTGCTCAGTAGATTCCGTCATGATCCAACCCGACACGAGACTTCCACTGCGTTCACTTTTCGTTATTGCTACAAGAGAACCGCGCTTCGCAGTGCTTGGATAATTGCGAACATAACAAGTTTACATATGTTTAAACATGCTAATTAGCGTGCGCACGCAGACCGGTGTCTATATTATGTTTTATACATTCAGTTCGGATACTTTACGGACAGCCCTCGTATATATATAGATATATACATACATATATATATGTATATATATACAGTTGGTTCTCTGTTTAACGACTTTCAAGGGACCGTGAAAAATCGTCCTTCAGTAGAGATCGTCCTTAAACAGAATTTGTGAAAAAATAACATTTCCCTTCACACTTTACAGGCTTAGGACTGTCAATATATTTCTTAATATATTAGCGTGTTTAAAAGTGTTATTTTTATTATCATCATTATTTTATTCACAAAAAGTTATTTTAAATTACATTGAAAAAAAAGAGTACAAACAATACAATAAATTACGTTTTAAAAAATTCAAAAAGTGTTGATTCGCCTTGTTTTCGTTATTCTCTTTTCCAGATTTTCTAAAATGTTAAATGAGTCACCTTCCATTTTCGATGTAATATACATCGATATATACATTCGAGAACATCTAGAGCAGAAATTGCATCTGTGTAAGACGGCGGCAGTGTCTCGTTTTCCGTGTCTTCAACTTCACCTTCTTCGTCTGACACTGTGTTTCCGTTAACAATATTGATGCGATTGGTTGTTGGTGCGGTGCGTAGCGTGAAAAAGGAAACTGAGATAAATTACGAAAAGTTATATTTACAAAAAATATTTACAATTTAAGTATTGAGTTTGCGTTAACATAGTAAAAGGTTGCGGTGACAAAATAAGACGCTCCGTATGGAGCGGTGCGAAGTTGCGTCTAGAGACAAAGGAGTCTTCTAGTGAAGTGTTCGAAGGGGACTCAAGTTCAATGACCGGAGCTGCAGATAAGAGTCAGCGAGCGCCTCCTGCTGGAAGCACAGAGGGGTGTGGGTGGAACATTCTCCCACCCTATCAGGACCTTAGTTCTGATATAAAGGAAGAGGAGAAAGTTTGGTGATTGAACGTTTTAGAACGTTGTTTTGAGTTTTAACTGTAGCGACTCGAACAAGATTGTCCTTGCCAGGATGAGTTTCTAGGATCCTTCCTAGTTGCCAGGAACCTGGAGGAGCATCATCCTTGATAAGTACGATGTCATCTTCTTTAAGATTCGGTTGCGAGGACTGCCACTTCTTCCGCTGTTGTAGGGAGTGCAAATAAGAATGCCTCCACTGTTTCCAGAAACCTCTTCTCATGTTTTGGACGAGCGTCCATCTGTTAGCTAGTGGTGGAGAAGAGAAGGGTTGATCAGGTACGAAAGTGAGCATATCTCCTGTAAGGAAATGGGATGGGGTAAGTGCGGTAATAGAGTCAATATCAGAGTTTTTAATGTATGTAAGAGGTCGTGAATTTAGTAAAGCTTCTATCTGGCTGAGTAGAGTTGATAATTCTTCAAACGTTAGGAGAGTTTCTCCCATCACTCTTTTAAGGTGAAATTTTATTGAGCGCACTCCTGCTTCCCAAATTCCTCCAAAATGAGGAGAACCAGGTGGAGTGAAATGCCACTCGATAGAAGTGTTGGCTAGGTGGTGAGCAATTGATTCATTTTCAGGCAATGAGCGCCACATTTGTTGCATTTCGTTGAGTTTTCGTCGAGCACCCACAAAATTGGTAGCATTATCGCTATGAATGTGGCGAGGGGCACCACGACGAGCACTGAAACGGCGAAGAGCAGCTATAAATGATTCAGCTGTCAAATCACTGACAGCTTCAAGATGCACAGCTTTAGTTGATAAACAAATGAATAAAGCTATATATCCCTTGGTGGTTTTATAGCATCGACCTTTACTAAACTTTATGGAGATTGGACAGGTGTAATCAATGCCGCAGTAGAAAAAAGGTCGTTCCAGAGTTACTCGACGCTTAGGTAAATTACCCATCAGTTGTGTTTTTGTGGAAGTCTTGAATCTGTGACATTTTAAGCATTTGTTTATACATTTATTAATTAATTTTCTTCCACCAATGATCCAGTAGGATCGCCGTATGATGTACGCTAACAATGTTGCGCTAGCATGTAGATAGGCTACATGCCGTTCTTTGATGAAAAGTTCGCTGAACTTATGTTGATACGGCAGAATAACAGGATGTTTCTGATTAAATTGTAGTTGCGAGTTCTGTAATCGACCTCCCACCCGTAAGAGACCGTTTTCGTCTACAAATGGGTAAAGGGAGCGTAATTGACTTTTATTTGGTACAGGTTCTTGATTTTCGATGCATTTTATGTCTTTATGAAAATAGCTATTTTGAATAGAACGGATAACTGTTTCTTCGGCTTGTTTGATTTCTGAAAAGGTGAGTGTCGTAGATTGATCTTGGAGATTTTCTGCGGATCTTTTACAATTTTTAATAAACCTTTGGCAGTAAGCTACAATGCGAATTATTTTAGCCAAGGAAGAGAATTTTTCGAAAAACTCATCTACTAAAATATTTGAAGTGTGGAGGTGATGGGTAAAGATTGGGTCAGCTCTTTGCTCAGTCTTCACTTCATCCTCGATTTCTTTCGAACTTGTTTCATTCTGTTCTTCCGGAGTAAGCATCATATTTTTAGAATTAGGAACATCTTCTAACTCTGGAAATCGTTTAAGCTCCGTTTCAATATTTATTTCGTAAATATGCAAACTAGATATTGAATTGGCATTTGTGCTTGTGTCAGGCAATTTACCAGAAACCAGAAAACCGAAAATTGAATTCTGTGCAATTAAATTACTTTGAGAACAATTTATTTGACCAGGAAGTAACATCGAAAAGAAAATATCTGATCCGAGAATCATATCAATTTTATTAGGCGTGTTAAAATTTGGATCAGCTAGTTGAATATTTTTTAAGTGCGTGAAATGTTCGTCCTTTATCTTTGAAACAGGCAGAGGTGCCGTTAATTTATCCAAACCATAAGCTGTAACCGCCAGCTTGACCCCAGGTTCATGAATCGAAAGTAAGTCAAGTGCTATACACCCTTTAGTCATGGCAAGGTCCTTTCCAGACAACCCTTTAACAGGAAATCTAGCATTCTTCCTTTTTATTCCTAAAATATTCATGTAAGTTTCACTAATGAACGATGACTCACTACCCGAATCACATAAAGCTCTCAGTGTATGTGCTTCTCCCGTACAATCTTTTACCATGACACATGCTGTGGGTAAAAGTGCGAATGAAGTTTGGGCCGTATTTAACAAAACAGTGTTGGTTTCGTTTGATGTACTGGGATGATCGTCGCTAATATCAGGTGCGTTCTTCTGATTTGTAGAGCCCTTTGAATCGAAAGTGGAAGCAGAAACGGAATAATTCTGCATATTTTCATGCAAGCTAGAATGATGCTTTTCTTTACAGAAATGACATGAATAAGTGGAATTACATTGGTAATCGGTATGCTTGTTTGATAAACAATTAATGCACAGTTTATTTTTGCGAACATATTGCTTTCTATCTTTCACACTCATTTCTTTGAATTTATGGCATTTAAAAAGTAAGTGGAAAGGCATTCTACACAGCATACACTTTGGATTGTTAGATGTAGGTTTAAAACCATTAACCTTTTCTTTTTTATTGTAAGACTCATTTTCGTGGAACAAGTCTAACGAAGCACACTTATTATTAAGGAATTCAAGGAACTCATCGAATGTAGGAAAATCATTGTTAACAGATTGTTGCGACCATTCTTCGCGTATTTTCTGACCAACCTTTTGCAACAATATGTAAATTAGCCAGATATCTCTTGAGTTAGCTTGCTCATCGATGGATTTAAGTCCTCGAATGACTTCATCTGAGACATCTGCTATGCTGCGTAAATTGGATGCGTTTGCATGATTGATAGATGGTTGATCAAAAAATGTTTTGACGAGAGAAGAAACGATTTGTTTCTTTCTGTCGTATCTAGTAAGCAGTTTTTCCCAAGCTTCTTTGTAACTAGCTTCCGAAATTGGTATGTGTTTAATTATCGCTGCCGGTTCGTCAAGTAATAAACCTTTTAAATACGAAAACTTTTGAATATTGGATAAACTACTATTATTATGAACCAATGATGAATATAGATCTTTAAATGACGGCCAGTCTTTGTAATTACCACTAAATGACTGAATATTTATTCTAGGCAGCTTAAAATTATTAACGTTAGAAATATTTGTTATAGGTCTCGGATCATTTACATTATCAATGCATAATTTTTCATGAGCTTCTTGAAGTTTGGCCTTGGTTTCATAATATTTATCTTCAAATTCTTCCATTTCGGAGATTTCAATGGGCAGATCTGAGTCTGCTTTGTCAAAATCAGAATAAATTGTCTCTAATTTTTGTAGTTTGTTATTTAAATCGTATTTGTTGAATGTTTGGTTTTTGTCATTGATATACTTGTGAATTCTAGTTAATGCTGATTTCGCTCTGCCGCGAAGATTAATTGCAATTCTCTCAGCATTTTTAGCAGCAGTATCATCTGCCGAATCATTTGTTCTCTTTTCCATTACGCTTGTAATGGTGCGGAGGAGTATACAACTTGCGTGAAACCAAAATCAAACTTGATTCAAAAGAAAAAAATGTACTTATCTCAGGCTTCCTTGAGCTGGATCTCGTCGAGTGCCTCCAAATGTTGCGATTGGTTGTTGGTGCGGTGCGTAGCGTGAAAAAGGAAGCTGAGATAAATTACGAAAAGTTATATTTACAAAAAATATTTACAATTTAAGTATTGAGTTTGCGTTAACATAGTAAAAGGTTGCGGTGACAAAATAAGACGCTCCGTATGGAGCGGTGCGAAGTTGCGTCTAGAGACAAAGGAGTCTTCTAGTGAAGTGTTCGAAGGGGACTCAAGTTCAATGACCGGAGCTGCAGATAAGAGTCAGCGAGCGCCTCCTGCTGGAAGCACAGAGGGGTGTGGGTGGAACAAATATCTTCATAAATTTTTTTCTACATTTCTGAAATCTGCTGTTAAAACATATTTATCACAAATGTAGAAATCTTGAATTGAAACATCCTCATCTTCAACAAGACTTCCCCATTCTTCAGGGGTAATGTCATCTTCGTTGATTTCTACATCCGTACTTTGCAGTTCCACTACAAGTTCTTTGTGAATTCCAGCAACGCGAAAGCAGTTTTTTATTGTGGATGAAGAAACTTCTTTCCATGCTGATGTTATCATGTGCATTGCTTCCAAGATTGCAAATTTTTTAATTTTTATACTGTCAGTCGAATTGTTTATTAATTTCCTAATTAAAGACTTTCTGTAGTATGCCTTCACACTGCGAATGATACCCAGGTCTAATGGCTGCAACTTGCTAGTGCAATTAGCTGGTAAGAAATGGATAGTCAAATTTGTAAGTCCAGGGATATTTGGAGTATGTGCAGTGCATCGGTCGATTAAAAGTAAAACTTTTCTCTTTTCTCGATGCATTTTTGCATCAAATTTTCTAATCCAGTCAATAAAAATTTGTGATGTCATCCACGCTCTATTGTTATTGCGGTACTCACAAGGTTTCCTGGTGATATTCTTAAAACACCTTGGTTGCTTTGATTTGCCTATAACTAGTGGTGGAAATTTCTCAGATCCATCCGAATTAGTGCACAGTAAAACAGTCAATCGTTCCTTACTGTGTTTTCCACCAAAACACTTTTCGCCCATATACGTTAAGGTTTTATTAGGCACCATATTGTAGAATAGGCCCGTCTCATCTGCACTGAATATGTTCTTCTCATCATATCCATCTAATATCCCCTTCAGCACTATTTTCCATTTATCCACTATTTTTTCATCTACGGAGCCACTTTCGCCAGATATGCTTTTAAATACAAGCCCGTATCTTTCTTTGAACTTTGTTAGCCAACCAGCCGAAGCCTGAAAATTTTGCATTCCAAACTTTTCTTCCAGAATATTAGCATTTTCTTTAAATATCACTCCGGAAATTGGAATGTTAGATGCTCTTGCTTGATGAAACCATTGCAGGACTGCCTTCTCAAACTCTTCTGATCGGTCACATTGAATTTTCTGCCTTTTGGATTTGGATCCCAAACCAAATTTTTGTGCTGCTTCAAGAATTTTCTCTTTGCTTGCTAAAATGCCTTTGAGAGTAAACTCGGGTAGCTGAAATTGTCTTGCGAATTGGACTTTTGTTATTCCAACACTTTCTTCCCAGTTTTCAATAATTTTCACTTTTTCGTGTAGCGTAAGATGCTTTCGCTTTGATGCCATTTTGCTCTGCTCACCTCGTATTCGTACTGGAATGAGCTCCTACACACAACCATGAATTCTCTAAACATGAACAAGTACTTCCCAGAAGGAGTGAGAGAGGGGTGCTTTTGGACAGTTCGTAAATCACATGAGAACATGGTAGGTACAATAGAGTGATTCCACACCCGCACTAAGAAATTCGATCCACCAGGGAAGAATGTTCGATCTTCGGAGAAACAGTAATCCCCCCCCCCCCCCTCCCCCGGTTTTTTCCACTGCAACAATTCTATGATTGCAACAAGCATAAAAGGAAATTCTGGGTCTGTTATTGAAACCAAACTCCCCCACAGAAAGTAAGCCTCCTGTAAATAAAATGTTGAAGAAAAAGTTTATCATTTAAGAAAAAATCGTCGTTAAACAGAAACAAAATCGTCGTTAAATAGAATTTTTTTACGTCGGAGGGACCGGGACCGGGAAATATCGTTTTTAAATAGAGATCGTCGTTAAGTAGAGCGTCGTTAAACAGAGAACCAACTGTATACATACATATATATATATATATATATATATATATATATATACATATATACATATATACATACATATATACATACACATATATACACACACATATATATACACACACACATATATACACACACACACACATATATACACACACACACACACACATATACACACACACACATATATATACACACACACACATATATATACACACACACACATATATATACACACACACACACATATATA
Source organism: Dolomedes plantarius (assembly GCA_907164885.2). NCBI lineage: Eukaryota > Metazoa > Arthropoda > Arachnida > Araneae > Dolomedidae > Dolomedes > Dolomedes plantarius. The sequence continues at coordinate 158,088,570 of OU015500.1, forward strand.
TATATATATATATTCAATAGTTGGTAGAGCCTCCACGAGAAGGAATTACAGCCTCAACCCTCCGTGACATGCTTTCCACAAGTTCTAGTCTGACGGCTAAAGGTAGTTTTTTCCACTCGGATCTGAGAAGACATGCAAGTTCCTTCACCGATTTGCAACTTGTAATATGTAAAACTGTAAAATTTTGTAATCAGTTTGAAGAGCAAAAATTTATCCTTTTTTTCAGCGTAAATTTTAATTTCGATAAAAATATTTCGAAATTTTTTTATACCGAAATTTTTTTATTAGATAAATTATTTCTTTATTCGAAATTTTTTTATCAGAAATTCCTTTCCAGTGTAATCATCGGTTATGACTTGCTGAACCACTGGCAGATTCGAAACCTAGGTCCAAATGCGTCCTATAAGCTAGAGATGTATAATTTTGCTTTAAGCTCCGTCCCTTTAGCACGCTTTATGCATTTTTGTGGTCTTCTTGCTCTCCGAATATTGTACCAGAATTCGCGATAGGCGATGATTCTTCCCGAAGTGGGACTGGATGACTGTACTTTGTCAGTCACTGGTAGAAATTGGTAAATTTCGGCGTCAGAAATTCCTTTTCAGCGTAGTCGTTGGCCGTGACTTGCTGAGCCACTGCAAAGGCGGAACCTACGTTCAAGGTTGCCTGTACTCTTGAGGTGTATATTTTCGCATCAGTGTTGTTATTTGATCCGTCGCATCTTCCTCCTGCGGACATTAAAGATCTTAGGGCTAAGGGCTCAAACTTAGGGCTATGAAGTGCAAGGGCAACATTTAATAGAGTTCCAATCGATCACTCCTGAATTTCCTACCCAAGTCTTCATTCAATCAATTGTTCGTCTATCTTCGTTATTTTTCGAGAATATGTTTAAGGGCCTGTCCACGTAGAATCCGTCAGCGTTAAAGATTCCGTTGGCGCTGATTGGTTAAATGGGCCAATGATTGGTATATGATTGGTTAAAAAATTTTACAATGACGCTGACGGATTCTATGTGAACTGTCTCTAAGATACAAAAGTGGGATGCCAAAAACAGGATAACCAGCTACCCAGTATAAATGTGTGTGTAATAGCAAATTAAATGCAGAAAGTACGATCGAAAGATGAAGCGTAATCATTTTAAATACTAACAGACACAGTCGAGGTGCTGAATAAACACAGAGAGAGCATAGGAATGTTATTTATAATTTATTTTTAACGTAGGATTACGTTCTTCCATAACGGTCCTTCGGAAAGCAAAATTTCAGACGCTAAAACCGCCCGTCCGCCCTTCCTCGCGAGTTATAATTTTGGCAGCGTGCCAAACCCGGTTTGTATCGCTTCGACAAGCAGTAAACAGTTAAACAGAAAAGTACCAAAATGCGTAAAAATTTTGACATAGATATATGTATATATATACGTACATATATATAGATACGTATATATACAACACATACGTACATATACACATGCAACGATAAGTAATCCTACATTAATAACACGAGGTAGTTTCGTTAGAAGAGATTACCTGAAATTTTTTTTAATTATTTCCAACGGCAAGCAATACACAAAAACAACAAGAAAAAAGGTACAAGAAAACAGACACCAACAAGTAAAAACGAGTAAACCGAAGAAGGAAACAGGGGCGTATCAATTGCTCAATGCTCTTGCCTCCCAATATCGGCTGCACACATCTCGAGCCGACAGTGACTCATAGGTCTGGAGGTGGAAATGCCCATGCGGTTTACCACGAATAGGGCAGAAAGGACTCTCTAGAATTTTCAAGCAGCTCAAATATTTAGCCAAACCGCCATGACCAGTTGAAATTCCGATCATGGCTACCGAATCCTTCCTTTGAAAATATGGAATGTATGCACTATTGACAACCCATAACTTGTTAGTATTTCTGTCAGTTAATAAAAATAGGTCTTTCAATTTCTTCCAGATAAATAGCCTTATAGAATCATATCCGATCGCCCTACGAGGATTCTGCATAATTGGCAGCACCCCTCTTTGCCAATCCGTCCGCATCAGTTCATTTCCCAGGATTCCACAGACATTGTCCAATGAACTGTATTCTCTTGTAGCATCTTGAAGACGGATTAGCAATAGTGGCCACATTATAGAAAGAATAAGACTGCCCGGAGATAACACGAAACACGTAAAGCAAGAGAGACGCAACGTTTCATAGCGATGAAATAGCAAAAGAGTCGTCTGTTCAAGCGTTTACGAAATAGACATTTCCTAGTTTCACCACCAGGGACAGAATTTTGTAATTGGTTAAAATGAATACCGTGGTCTATAATCCTCCTGTTTTCATGTGATTGTAATTTATGGTCAAATAGTATGGTGATTGGGGCATGCGCGTTTCTGCTTTCCGTGAGAAAGTAAGAATTTGAAAACAGGCCTTATTCAATTCCTACTATTAGTTCACACTCTCCCTATATATATTTATATATCTTTTTCAAATTTTCAATCGTTAATAAAATACTGTTTATTCATCCACTCAAGTTCAAATACATTATTTTAAACTTGTAGTCGATGACACTTGATGTTAACAGTTTTTTCAAATATTAATTCATTAATTAAATTTAATTAATTTTAGTTTCATATGGGAGCCCTTTCAATAGGAAGAGACCTAGAGCGTCTCTTGCTCTTGAATGGTGATTTCCCTCTTCTCACTGTGTAAACGGCAGCACTGCGGTAGCGCGCGCTCCTCCCGTCCTGTAGGTTGCGGGATCTGACCCCAACCTGACAAACTTTTTCTCTCTTTCCCCCCCCCCCTCCTAATCTCGCACAGTAGGCAAGGTTCTGGCAGGCAATCCTTTTTTCCACTTCCTACTATTAGTTCACACTCTCCCTATATTCAATTCCTACTATTAGTTCACACTCAAATTTTTCTTTGTTCACCTAAGTAGGAATTGACTTTAAAAGATTTTTTTTTATATTACTTGTTTATTACATATAAACTTTATGAGGCATACGAGTTCGGACTATATATGGTCATGTTATTGGGATTATTTCAAGCATTGATTGCAGGATTGGGGTATTTCACGTGCCTGGGAAAGATTCGGCGGCACATGCATTAAAGGGTTAGTATAATTTATCAATTAAGTTAATTCTACATTGCGCTTTGGATAAGGGGTTGTGCTTTTTAAAAAAAAGAGAATTTGGAATACGCGTTATATCTATGGCGCACGGTATAAAGACAAAAAGAGTGATTTAAATATACCAAGTTATTGGCTTTTATACGAATCGCAGAAATAAAATTTCGACTTCAGTCTTTAGTACAATAAGATGTACTTTTGTATACAAAATTGATAGACTTAAGCCTTTTATACAAGACAAAGGATTTTGTTTTTATCAATAAAAGCAAATATCTAAAAGTCACTTTTTTTACTTAAGCCCTTTATACCGGGCACCATATATATATATTATATATATATATATATATATATATATATATATATATATATGTGTGTGTGTGTGTGTATTTGTGTGTGTGTGTGTGTGTGTGTGTGTGTGTGTGTGTGTGTGTGTGTGTTTGTGTTTGTGTTTGTTTATTTATATATTTACATATATAAATATATGTAAACTTTTTGTTTTTGATTTCTCAAAATGAATGCGAACTCTGTGTACAATGCGGCAAGCATAGACAATACAAAATAAAAATGTCACACTGCATAAAATACAACTAAAAATTCTGTATCTGGAAATTTAATTACTTTAAACTCGTGTCCTTAGGTTTATTTGATTCTGAAAGCTCCGTAGTACGTTTTAAGCCAAATTAATTTTTAAAGATTTTTGTATTGCTATTTTTTTTTTTTACTGATGATGAAAAAACGATACAGAGGGAAATTTCTCTTTACTTAATGTTAAGTACATGTTACATTTTATTTCCAGCACATAAAAAGTATATTTAGGTATAAAAGTAGATCCAGAATCTCCATGACAAATTTTTGACGTTTGGACAAGCCAGAACGGATAACTAAAGAAAAAATTATAAAAAGGAAATATATATTCCATGTTCATATTTTTGTTCTGTGGCAGTGAAAAATTTAATCTTTGGGGGAAAAATTATGAGAACTAGAACTCGAAAGAAAATCTTGATTTTTTTTCAGTATATTTTTCTAACCACAGATTAACAAATGCATGTTTTTTTATTTAATTCTGTTCTGTACATTTGAAAATAGATATTTAACTTCATTGCGAGTGTTTTTCTAAAGTCTTTAAATTTTTCGAAAACCGTTTTTAATTACGCAGAGATAGGCTAATTTAAATAGACTAATAACGATTAACGTAAAAATTAATTGATGTAAATATTAAAATCTTAAGAACTATGTGAATAGTTTCTAAATACCTGTTTTCATATGTAGACATAGGTCTTTGCAATTTTATATTGTAACAGAAATGAAAAATAAACATTTCTTAAACTTCCTTTAGTAAAACTAAGAGAAAAATTCCCCGTAGCATACCACGGGGATTTTATTAGATACTAGCCGGGCTTCGCCTAGCTACGCTCAAGTCATCCGTCCACCAGATGACAGCTTGGAAATAGTCCCCCCCCCCCATGAGATTTCAAACATTCCATTGCCATCATACGATTGACAATCTAATGAGAGTTCATTCGACTTCCTGCAAATAGTCCTCCACCCCCCATGAGATTTAAAACATTCCGTCATCGTTGTTTACAACCCAAGGGGAGAATTTGCCGTTCTTCCTACCGCGTTTGAAGAACGGCGTAGAAAATTTGTGTTGAAGTATCGTTCTTTAAAATTCAATTAAAAATCGAAATTTTAAGATAGAGACTTGAAATGAGGTTTATATGAATGAGAAAGCTTTCATCTTCCAGATGATGTAAATATTTTCTTTCGAAGATAAAAACTCGAAGAGCATCGACCATAGATCCTCAAAAGTGTGTAAATTTCTCGAAAAAGTGGGTTTAATATTTTGATGAAAATATTAGTCTGTTTTAAATTATTTTTAAACAAATGAGGTCTTGTTTGAAGGAGAATGCCTGTAGTCTCAGATTGTAAAAAGATCAAAATTCTACGATAATATTTTGCAGAGATATCGTAATCTGAAGTTAAAAAAACATAAAATATCCCACAAAACATAAAATAAAAAATTTTCTAGAATAAAATTTAAAATTCGGGCTTCGAGGTGCACATGTTCAGACTCTTCACTACCCGTGTGCAGTTGTAAGTTTTATAGATTCGTCTCTACGCCGCACACACATAAACACACACATATATACACACATATACACACACACGGACACTTGCTTTTATAAGTATAGATTGGATGTCTACTAATGTATTGCCTAAAACACGGAGAAACTGTTTATAAACAGAACAAAATACGTACTATTTCCCTGTCTACTAAATTTATCAAATACATATTCAAAAAAATCGTTTAAAAGTGCAGCCAAATAACGGCAATTTAAGCTTTTCAACATCAACGTATTAATTACAGAAATCAGTAAGGTAAGATGGTGTAACTGGGCCCATGGTTTAACTTTGCCATCCCCTCCCAAATTTTTCCTTTACATATTAGGTGGCAATTCCACTCTGTTGTGGCTACACTGGTAAGCAGAAGTCAACAATCTATCTTACAACATTGGTTATTGCTTTGAAAAAAATTTTTTAAATTGGGGGATAGAAATTTTTTTCTTTTACTAGATATACAAGCATTGGACCCAGTTATCCAGTCACAGATTCTGTTGTTGCTTATGCGAAATAGACCTCGGTGGCCCACTTATCCCATTTATCAGGGGAACTGGACCCACCTGTATTTATATATATATATAATAAAAATCAATAACTTAGCTTAAATAGACTTCCTAAGACTTACTAAAATGCATGTGATGCAAAGATTTTTGAAAATTATACATGTTAGTAAAATTTTAATATGTTAAAAGTATAGCATAGTGTTAATAATTATTGTTATGGCCGTGATTCTAGAAGATTAGTACATCGCGTTAAACATAAGAGAATAAAACAAGAATTCACTTACGACACTTTCTGAATAATTGACACTTTATTAAAGACACTTTATTGAAGAGAGCACATAAGGATTTACACGTGGCATCACATATTTCCTCAAAGGGCCGGGAAACATTAGGATTTCTTGAATCCATTTACATTAGTTAATTCTGTACTATATGCGTACTTGTAGAAACCTTTCTAACACGTGCGAAGGAAATTTGCTCACAGAAGATCAATTTATTTCTTCATAAATATTTCGAAGATTGATTATTTGTGCGAGTAATACGTGCAGCCACGTGGTTCAGAACCGCTTCTCTACAAGTAGATGGATGGGCCTCTCGCAGAAGAATTTTCGAAGACTGACTCCACATACAATTCTTGAGCCGGAAATTCAAAGATCACCACTCCTTTTCTGTTGCCATCGTTTTTATCCAAACTTGTAGTCGGGGAATGTCAGTGCGCGCGTATTTACTGACGTGCCACCGCTTTGAGTCGAACGAGCAGGAGAAAAGTTGGGTGCAAACTAGTTCCGGCTAGTTTTAGGTCGATGTTTTCATAACATATATAAAAAGTTGAAAATCTATGGCCCAGTTACCTTACTAGATACAAATAATTATAAATGCCCTGAAAGCACCTTGTCTTCTCCACATTTTGTCAACCCTGGTAACAGGTGGTTCTTTACATTTGCGATATAATGCTCGTCTCACCTCTGGTTAGATATTTATTCTGTGATTAGAACAGTAAGAGAAAGAGATTTTTTCATCTAGTAGGGATCCGAGGTTTGGCCAGATATTGTAGGCTCGTCTCGCCTTTGGTGTGTAAATTATTCTGAGATTAGAATAGGGACAGAGAGAGAGCGTCTCTGAGAGTGTTAGGAGGCCTGGCTAGATATAGCAGGCTCGTCTCGCCTCCAGTGAAATAATTAGTTCTGTCAGCAGAAAAGAGTAGTCTGTAATTGTTATGTTAAATGTTCAACTGTAAATAAATTTATGTTCGCGTCCTAAAGAGAGACTCGTTTTTGCACTACCTCATTTGTCCCCATGCCATCATAGAAAAAGAACCTAGGTGAACCGGTGAAAGAGTGAGGGTTCACGACAATTTCTAATAAATTTTAATTTTTAAAAGGAAAAGAATCACGACAAATTTCGTGGAATACTACGTAAGAACTATTGGATATTCTTGCATTGTCCCATCACAAGGCGATGTGTGTTTGCCAAAACGAGGCACTTGCCAATGAAAACATTCGCACTTAATCCACAAGAAATATGGCCAACTTTCAATAGGGTGTACCATATAGGTGAACCAGCACCACCCCCTGATGCCATCTCCATTTTTACCCCAGGGGCGACATCTCTGAGGCTCGTACCTTCTTCCACCCTATCTGGCATCATAGGACTTTCCGGTTTTCGGATTTAACGTGCCCATATCCAGCCTAGACACGAAGGTTCGCAGTTCAAACTAAGCAGCCCCAGTTTAAAGTTCAACGCGCTACCCCTAGACTACCTCGAACCTATGAGGAGATATGTTGTTTCACCTTATATGGTGCTCCCGTAATAAAGAAGCTAGTAAAAAAAATGGCGGTGTGGGTGGGCTAATGTCGTCAAGTCGAGTAACTGCGACGCTAGGAAAAAAAATAAAGAAACAACTCCCACTTAACCTCAAAAGTAAGATATCTCGACATGCATGACGGCGAAAACAAATTTATGCTCAATCGGCGGTCGTTATCTTGTTAATACCAGAGCCCATTTTGGGGAATTTCCTTTTGATGTCGAAAACATCGTGAATAATCCACTCGAAATAAGGGTTGGAATGAAGTGATTGGTCGTTTGAAGGAAGTGATTCTCCTTTCATCTTCGGAGGCAAGGAAGGATTGTAAAATTATAACTTATTAAGTGCATTCGAATAACAAACTTTTATCTCATTTGGCTTCATTTTCTGAGTCTTTCTCGCCCCACTGGATATTTTTCTACGACACGAGGAAATAAAAACATCTTTTATTATTCAGTTCATTCATTCAAACGTTGTCAATTTATTCACAGAAAGACAACAAAGAACCTGGAAATAAAATCTTTCCTTTCAGATTCGAACAAGACTTGTTAGTTTGCGTTTATGTATATGTATATTGATTGTGCGTGTTTGTATGTGTACGTATATATAAATATCTCTCTCCCTCTCTCTCACGCTCTGTGTGTGCGTGTATATATATATATATATATATATATATATGTGTGTGTGTGTGTGTGTGTGTGCGAGTGTTTATATGTGTACGTATATATAAATATCTCTCTGTGTGTGTGCGTTTATATGTGTACGTATATATAAATATCTGTGTGTGTGTTTATATGTGTACGTATATATAAATATATCTCTCTCTCTCTGTGTGTGTGTTTGTTTATATGTGTAAGTATATATAAATCTCTCTCTCTCTCTCTCTCTCTCTCTCTCTCTCTCTCTCTCTCTCTCTCTCTCTCTGTGTGTGTGTGTGTGTGTGTGTGTGTGTGTGTGTGTGTGTGTGTGTGTGTGTGTGTGTGTTTGTTTATATGTGTACGTATATATAAATATCTCTCTCTCTCTCCGTGTGTGTGTGTGTGTGTATTTGTTTGTTTATATGCGTACGTATATATAAATATCTCTCTCTCTCTCTCTCTCTCTCTCTCTCTCTCTCTCTCTCTGTGTGTGTGTGTGTGTGTGTTTGTTTATATGTGTACGTATATATAAATATATATATCTCTCTCTGTGTGTGTCTGTGTGCGTGTGTGTACGTGTGCGTGTGTGTACGTGTGCGTGTGTGTCTGTGTGCGTGTGTGTACGTGTGCGTGTGTGTATATATATATATTATGTGTGTGTGTTTATGTAAAACTATTATATCTGAAAATAATCATTCAATGACTTATATTACAATAAAATCCCAAACCGTTTTACTGAATGGAAGAATTTCAACAGAGAATGGATCAAAATTTTTCGAGTAAATACGTCTGATAGTTATTCATTCAGTTCCTGGAAAGGTAATAGGTCCTTATTCATCTAGTGCAAGAAAATCCGAGAAGCAAAAATTCTCAAGAAAAACACATTTGTATAATCTTACGCATTTAATTTCAGTATAAAATGACACAAATCGCAAAACTTTTGTATTGTCATGTAAACATTTTTTTATATTGTTTTGTTTATGCATACCCTCCATGTCCATTTATCTCGGAATAAATTATTTCCTGATTTCCGATTTCCAAAGCAATAAAAACCGGTATTTCTCTAAGATATCTTTATTAAGCTTAGTACAGAGTACTTTTCTTCTGTTTTCAATATATTCTCTACAGGATTTTTAGTGTAATAATACTTCCCCCTATTCAAAAATTACCAGGATTAATTTTTCTCCTTTCAAGTGTTTAAAAATTTTGCATTTGAAATTTTTATAAAACCTAAAGACATCTTTTGAAACTTCACCTATACTTATAAAATATTTTTAAAAAATATTTCAGGTAGTCTCTTCTAACAAAACTACCACGGGTTATTAACGTAAGATTACTTATCCTTGATTACCTCTTTTGTATGTATATATAGATACGTACATATATATAGATACATATGTACATAACACATAGGTATGTATGTGTTATGTACGTATGTATCTATATATATGTACGTATGGATATATATATACATATATGTATGTCAAAATTTTGACGCATCTTGTTAATTTTCTGTTTAACTGTTTACTGCTTGTCCAAGCGATAGACCGGGTTTGACGCGCTGCCAAAATTATAACACGCGAGGACGGATGGACGGACGGGTTTAGAGTCTAAAATTTTACTTTCCGAGGGACCTTTATGGAGGACGCAATCGTACGTTAAAAATATTTAAATAACATCATTGGTTCAACACATATATATCTAAAATTAAACTGGCATTAAATTTTGAATTTTTTCAACAAAATTTCAGATTCTTGCAGGAATTTTGTAAGGAAAATTTCACAACCCCTTTGTAAGAACGGGTGTTTGTCTCTCTCTCTCTCTCTCTCACACACACACACACACACACACACACACACTCTATGTATTTATTTATTTGTATAATATATATATTTGTATATATATGTTATACATATATATACAGATGTTTATACACGTTATTCCCTTTATTTAATCAAAGTAAGGTGGGATTCCGCACGAAGCCTACGCCCAAAGTTTCTTTCTTTCTTATTGTTTGTATATCATTTCAGTAGAAACGCGCTAAGCATATTCTGTCTGGCCAGATGAACATGAAGAGAGAGAGGGTGCAGCGCAGTATTTTTTTGATGGAATGTATGAAAAATTTTATATCTATATTATATCTACTCGGGCAACGCCGGGCAATAATGCTAGTACATATACATATATATATATATATATATTCCTTCTTGGGCCATCATTCTTGGGATACATGCTATCCCATCCCGTGAGGAAAAGGTTAATTTATAACGACACATTTAATGTAAAAATCCATTACACAATGTTAAATAAAGGGATAAAATTTTCTGTCTGGGACCCTCATAAGATGAACTTGACAAGTTTTTTACCAACTTAAGCGATTCATTATTTCCCATATTCATATATGTATGTAGTCTAAAAAATACCCATTCTTTTAACTGCATTTCATGTGGTTAGTAAAAGAAAAATCAGTTTGAAAGCTTACTGTATTTTGAAAAATAAAGTATTTATGAACAAATTTGCGGAAATGTAGATTTCACTTAAAGTGGCTTTTTGCTTGCTCTAGTGTCAGCAGAGAAGTATGCTTTATGTAAAACTGACTGGAATCTTGCTCTTTGTTTTCGTTGATAATGACGAAAGAAGTTGTATATGAGCGAGAAAGAAAACATGCCTTTCATCTCGATTTGTGGGTTCCTAAAACTGGCTTCGAGATAGCCTTCGCGATAGACTGTTTCGAATAATAATTTGACCAGCGACTTGTTTCAGAAACTATGTGGTCAATTGGGCTATTATCGAAAAAGAAATCTCATGACAGCAAATATATATTTATGAATTTTATTTTTTTCCCCTTATTAAAGTAGATATTTAAATAATGATCGCGTAGCTGTTTTGTTTTTTAAATTTTTCAGTAGTAAATTTTTTTTATCGGGAATTCAATAATTATTGACGTCTGTCTCTACACAATTAAAACTGTCTATGAAAAGATTGAATTTGAAAGCAAAAAGGTATTTTTGGAAAACATGCACATTCAGGTGTCTGATACCTTTTAAAAGCCAAGAGACTCGGCAAACATATCACTATTTCAGGCCCTGATTTTCCATTAGGCCTTTTAGGCCCGGGTCTAGGGGCCCCTGAATGTTGGGGTGCCCCAAACATTTTAATTTTAAAAGGGAAAAAAGAAAATATTCACAATTCAAATTATTTTTTTAATTTTTCCTTTTTTAATAGCAATTTTTTTTGCCTATTCTTTCAAATTTGATTGACTGATTGATTGGCTCATCATACGTATAGTTATATGTATAATTCATCATTTGTATGTTATAGTGTATATAAGGGATTAATAAGTTTTTCTGGTTGCATTGTATTGGTGTTTTAATGATGAAGTTAATATGTTGTATTGCTTTTTGTTATTTGATAATGTTCTCGCTTCTATGCTTCAAATAGCCAATTCTTGGTAAAATGGTACTTTCACGATGATTCATGATTATTTTTTTGTGCGTCAATTTTGAAAATTTTACATCCACATTAGTGTAAGGGAGTCCCCTTCCCGAGTTGTGCCTATAGTCAAGAATTTTCTAAATCGGGCCCTGCCCTATTTTCAATCATCAGTAGTTACGAAAACAATTTATTAAGAAATATGAAAATTTAACTGTGAATTGAACCCTCTTTCTTCTTTATAAATATGGCTCTCAATTTTTCTAGCTTGAACAGAAATTTTTTAATTGTTTAAAATTTTAACCACTTTTTTTTTCATTGTTATGTCATTGCGCACATGATATCACCAGAACAGTTGGCTAGAATACCATAGAGTATTATACATGGGCAATATAAATATGTATCATTAGAATGACCTACTATTATGTCATTCCTACCATAAAAAAATTTGATTGCAGTAAAATTCATGAAATTCTTTTGAAATTTTAAGTTTTAAAATAAAAACCTTTTCTTTTTCTTATGAAGAACTAAAATTTTTGATTTCAAAGATGGTCATTTTAAAGATGTATTACATAACTTAATTTTAAAACTAAACAAATATGTATATTCATTAATAAACGGACGCAAGTCTGCGCACAATGACATAACATTGAAAAACAATGGTTGAAACATTAAAAATTTTTTAAAAAGGATCTTCAAGCTAGAAAAAAAAATTTGAGAGCCATATTTATAAAGAAGAAAGTGTTTTTAACTCACAGTAAAAGTTTCATATTCCTGAATAAAAGGTTTTCATAACTACTGATGATTTAAAATCGGGGTATGTTTGCCGAGTCTCTTAGCTTCTAAAAGGTACCTGACCCCTTAAAAAAATTGCCATTGCTGATACATGGTTAGGAAAATTAGGACTAGAAAATCCCTAACCGAGGGTTAATCTCAACAAATGCACCGTCTTAAATGCACCGTTTGGAAACCTGGCAGTTTCCAAACTTTACGTTCGATAAAACCTAAACCAGGATTTCTGAACAACACATGGGGAGAGAATTCCCTCCCGGGGTGGAGACTGGGATCAATCTTCAGAAAAGTGTGATGGCCTGTCGATTATGTACAATCTGTAAAATTGTAGTTTGGTTTTAACTGAATATGTGACATTCATAATACAGTTTATGGAATGACACAGATTTAAATCAGTAGGTAATGAGTTCTGAATATATATATATATATATATATATATATATATATATATATATATTCAAGTTTTGAAAACTGTAAACTTTTTCTAATACTATTAAATTTGTAAAACTCTACTATAAAAGCAATCAAATTAAATGTATATGTACTAATAAAGAAAAATAAATAAAAGATTTTCAATATATACGGATACTAGCTGAAAACCCGCACTTCGCTACGGAGTACATTCAAATTAAATACAACGGTCAATATATGCAATTAATGCCAAAATAAATAAATATATATATGTATAATAAATACGACGATCAATGTATACAATTGATGTAAATATATATATATATATATATATATATATATATATATATATATATATATATATATATATATATATATATATATATATATATATATATATAAAAAATCGTAAGAGATATTTTTATAGACAAAATAATGTAGAAGAAAATATTCAAATTAAATCAAATAGGACATACTAAAGAATATAGTACACTTAATATAGTACAGTTTGAGGAACATATCTTTTACTGTATTTTAATATTTTTTTGGATAATGTCCGATCGTCTGTCGTATTAGCAAGGGAAAAAATATTTTTTTGTCTATTTCATTGTTATGGACGTGACGATAAATTTATTTAAAGTACCAGAAAAAGAAATCACGTGATCGGCATTTAATAAATTAAATTCTAAAAATGAATATTTAAAAATTCACCAAAAATCAGAAAATAAAAGTACAGATTCGCCTATTTATACATATATATAGCATAATATATAATATATGTACATTAAATTGAAATACACGTGCAAAAATTTTTTGCACGTGAATAATTTGCATGATATTTTAATCCGATTTTCTTTATATATTGTTTTTTGCTTAATATATTTATACTTAGCCTATTTATACATATATATAGCATAAGATATAATATATGTACATTAAATTGAAATACACATGCAAAATTATTTGCACGTGAATAATTTGCATGATATTTTAATCTGATTTTATTTATATATTTTATTTTTGTTTAATATATTTATCATAGCCTATTATATACATATATATAGCATAATTATATAAAATATTTTATTACATTGAAATAGATTGAATTAGCAGTATTGTTTCTAAATATCTGGCTGCATTAGTTAGACTGTACAAGTCGGATTTTAAAATCAGCTGCAAGCATGCTTTTTTTCCAAGAACGTTTTTTTAATTATAAACTTCAATATTTTTTTAAAAAAACTCACTGTAATAATTTTTAGTAAAGCATTCTATTGCGATGATAGTGTATCTTTTAAGGTGACTGCCTACGTTGAAAATTTCATTTTTGACTATTTTGGTCAATTTTATTTTTTCCAGGAATCGTGCAATTCAATCTTTTCTCTTTTCAAAACCATTGGATTTTCATTCTACATCAATTAGAAGCAGAGTTATAGCTATTTTAAAAAATGTCTGCTACAAAATTGAAGTGGCAAACAACTTGAACTGAGTTTTCTCAGAATTATGTTTTTAGCACAAATCTTTACCGTTATCATGATATTTCACACAATAATACATATAATTTGATAAAATTTTCGGGAAATGTTTTAGATGCTATTGTTAATGAAATGACGCTGAATAATTGATGCATAATAATAAATAGTTAAATAGTTTTTGTTGGGCAGCAGCCTATGCCGAAATTTTGTGGGGGGGGGGGGGGTTACTATGAAAAAGTAGTTTTGAGCAATCAGTGCAGAGCTTGAACCTATTTAAGTAATATATGTAATCAGAAAAATGGGGGGGGGGTTACCCCCATCAACCCTCCCCTGCATACGCCACTGTGTTTGGAGCTGTTTTTATAAGGATAGGAATGATGAATCGGGGGATATTTTCATATTGCAACATTTTGTATTTTAAAATTTCTCTTAGATTGTGGGTCATTAAGATAACTGTCATATGTGTCACATTTTAGCTAATTTTCATTGAAAATTACTTCAAATTGACCAATTTATAAAAAATATGGTATTTACTGGCAAGTTTTTGTTTATTTTTTAATTTTCAAGTGCTATTTTACCATAAAAAACAAAAAAATCTTTAAAAAATGATTTTTTAAAAAATTGGCTCCAAATGTAGGCAGTCACCTTAAAACAATATTTCAGGTGATTATAAGGGGACATTTATTATTTTGTTTTGTGCCACTTTCTCGATTATATTACTTTATTTTTCAGATCTAATAAAAAAAGTATTAAAAAATTTCACCTTCAAATTAGAAAACAATTTAAAATAACAAATGAGACAGCAAACATTCAAGAAATTTCAATGTTCTAAATTGCAACACATCAGGTTGCAAAACAGTATATATTTCTAATATTCACGTTTTTACATGTACTATCTACGGTATGTACTGTATAGTAGTGTGCTTTTCAGAGCGAATACCTAACATAACGGCAAAATTTCTTAAATTTTTAAAAGTCTGTAATTTTCCGATACCTTTCACGTTTCATAGCGTTTCAATTAAATTCATAACAGTATTCATTTATATATTCGGGACATGAAAATGTAAACATGAAGTTAGTCATTCATTCATCTTTTTTTTTATAAGATGAATGAATGACTAACTTCATGTTTACATTTTTACAGAATATTATTTTCTAATATTCTGTAAAAATTTCTTATATTTTAACAAGGTTATGAATCTTTTTTTTATTGGAATTGTTCAATTACTTACCATCAAGTTTTGACAGGTACTATCTACGGTATGAACTGTATAGTAGTGTGCTTTTCAGAGCGAATACCTAACATAACGGCAAAATTTTCTTAAATTTTTAAAAGTCTGTAAATTTTCCAATACCTTTCACGTTTTCATAGCGTTTCAATTAAATTAATAACAAGTATTCATTTTATATATTCGGGACTTGAAAATGTAAACATGAAGTTAGTCATTCATTCATCACGTTTTTACATGTACTATCTACGGTATGTACTGTATAGTAGTGTGCTTTTCAGAGCGAATACCTAACATAACGGCAAAATTTTCTTAAATTTTTAAAAGTCGGTAAATTTTCCGATACCTTTCACGTTTTCATAGCATTTCAATTAAATTAATAACAAGTATTCATTTTATATATTCGGGACATGAAAATGTAAACATGAAGTTAGTCATTCATTCATCTTTTTTTTTTTTTTTTATATATATATATATTTATATTTTAACCATACTAGCCACTGCGTGACCAGCATGGTCACTTTTAGTTTTAAATTTCCTTTTGCAAAACAACGCAACTGAAAGTGACATATGTAAGGAATGTTACAATTACCTGTCATCATAAATATATGTTGTTAAGGGGTATTCTCTATTAAGCTGATTCTAAAACATCGTGATCAAAAAATGTGAATTTCTATTACCTTAGAACAGAGTTAAAGATAAGACTGAGAAAGCCCACATCAATGATTTTAAAAATTACATCCCTCTTTGTATGTACTATTTTTCAAAATTAAGATATCTATACTTTATCATTACAACAAATAAGAAATTGCAGGGGGAAAATTTGAAATATAGTGTTGATTACATCACTCTCTGTATGCATTACTGTTAACAATTCAGATATCTACACTTAATCATATTAAATAATAAATTGCTGGGAAAATTTCTTCATTTATAAAATGGAGCAAAAATTCAGCAATTTTTCAAAATTAAGATATCTACACTTTACCATTACAAGAAATAAGAAATTGTTGGGGGGAAATTTTAAATACAGTGTTGATTACATCACTCTCTGTATGTATTACTGTTCACAATTCAGATATCTACACTTAATCATATTAAATAATAAATTCTTGGGAAAATTTCCTCACTTATAAAATGGAGCAAAAATTCAGCAAGTACTTAAAATACAGTGTGGATTTCAACTATGATATTCATAAAACTCCTTGATATACAGATTTGAGTATTTCAAAAGTAGGAGATACTAAAGCGACAGAATCAAAAGAATGGATTCTAGATAAACCTACATACAACTGTCCATGGTTAAACACTGGATTTGATAGGTCTAAACATGTATTGTCAAAAGATCAGCGGTTGTAACTTATGCGGCCACTACACACACGCGGTTTTAAATTGCGGACAGCCGCTGTTTACATCCGGTAGTTGCAGCCGTTGCCATTCGAAGTGTAGAAATATCGTAGATTTTTGTGCCGCATACCTACGCGTTTTATATATAGGGATTATTTTAACCAGATATTACAATAATATCAAATTTTGTATTTTCGGAAAGTTGCAAACTCGGTGCATGGATAGTGGTATGTTCAAAAATGTCTGTACGGTAGCTTGCTTTTCAAAGCGAATACATAATATAACCGCAAAATATTCTTACATTTTTTTTAAGTGTTTTATTGAATATTTCTAAATTACCAGCACGCGTGGCTTTCATATGAATTTCTAATATTTTAATAAGGTTATGAACCCTTTTTTTATTTATTGGAATGTTTACTTAATAACCGTCAAGTTTTGACGGGTACCATCTAGTATATATATATTCATTCTTGGGTCCGTATTCTTGGGATACATGCTATCCCACACCGTAAGGAAAAGGTTCAATACCTGTCTAAGCCGGATATGGGTACGTTAAATGCGTATACCGAAAATTCCCTCTATGAGGTCAGAGGGTGGGAGAGGGTACGATCCCTTCCAGATGACAATCCTGGGGATGCTCGACTTGGCTAAATCAAACTCCGTCCCGTGTGGTGTCATTATAAACCGAGCACCCCTCATTCCGACCTATATGGACATGACCTATATGGACATGGCCTATATGGACATTTTGCCTATATGGACATGGTCTGAAAAACTTCCGGCCAGGGGGCATTCGAAACAATGACAACAAAAAAATTTTGCTTGCTTTTTTTAGGAGAAATTTTTACTGTGCATCCTTTAATGTTATTGCAAAATCTTATCTCCAAACCTTGTATCTAAAACACAGCGTGGAAACTTCGAGAACCTGTTTATGACAGGCCAAGGGTACGGTGCTCAACGAAATTCTTATTCGCCGTCAATCAAATCGTAAAATCAGAACAATGCATGAGCTGTCATGCACTTTTTGAGTGGCAGCCAAGATTTTTAGAAAATCAAACAGATGTACATTGGTTGCGCATCTTCACGCATCAAGTCACTTCTCTCGACATCATCAAATGCAATAATTAAGCTCAAAGAAGCACCGTTTTCATTTCACAAACTAGAATAAATTTTCTGGCGGTAATTTTCTTTTTAAAAAAGTGAAAACAGCATAAGGTAGAGTACGCCAGTTATTGTCACTTTAAGGTTACGTTCCTTTTAAACTCGGCGTTACAGATCAAACAATATTTTTTGTTTGTTTGTTTGTTGTTCTTAATGCCTCCTGGTCGTTAGTTCAAGACCAGGTCCATATATACTTCGGGCTGAGTGGTGCGGTTCTTTTTTATAATGGCACTACAAGTGTCGGAGTCCGACTTGGCACGACAATTTTGACCGAGCACCCCCAGGGGCGACATCTGGGGGTGATCGTTCCTTCCGCACCCACTGACTTCATAAAAGGACTTTCTGGGCTATGGATTTAACGTTCCCATATACGGATTAGACACGATGGTATTTAACGGCGCTTGTCGGGATTCGATCCAAGCAACTTCAATACCGAAATCCGACGCGCTGTCGGTAGACTACCTCGGGCTCAATACTTTTTTTAAGGGATTAGTTGTTGCCTATGGGTTCACACAGGAATAATAGTTATGAAATAAATTATAAACACTAGCCCCTAAACAAAAAATGGCATTGTTTACCCAGTTATTGGCCCATGTCGAATCATTCGCAGTGTACTTCTGATAGAATAAGAAGTTTCATTTCCAGCGCGTGAGAGTTGCATGAAATATACATTTTTCTTTTTTCAATGATTGTGATTTTTGATTAAAAATTTGTTAGGACTACACGTTGAAGATGATTACTTTTTGGAGTATCTGAATTTTTTTTCCGTGTGAACGTTTTTTTTAATGACAACTATCGCCTTCCGTCAAGAGTAAATGGACAACTCAAAAATGGCCATATTTGAGTTGTCTCTCTCTCTCTGGGTTCACATTTTAGAAGTGTATGTTTCGTGGGTACTGGGACTTTTCTAGCTACAATAGGTGCCGCGTGAGATCAAGTCTCATTATTACACTGACTCTTAGAGGGGAAGACGCTTAACTTTAAGTGTCATTTTCTCGAAAATGGCCATTTTTGAGTTGTCTCTCTCTCTGGGTTCACATTTTAGAAGTGTATGTTTCGTGGGTACCGGGACTTCTCTAGCTACAATAGGTGCCGCGTGAGATCGCAAGTCTCATTATTACACTGACTCTTGGAGGAGAAGACGCTTAACTTTAAGTGTCATTTTCTCAAAATGGCCATTTTTGAGTTGTCCCGTTACTCTTGCCGCGTTCCGCGATATATATATCGCCGATCCGGAAGGACAATGATCCCACTGTAAAATTAGACATTTTGCGTATTATGCGTTGCTAGTGTCGTAAATATCCAATTTAGCAAAAGGGAAAATAACATAACTGTAGTAACGCTCTATGTCGGTAAGAGGGAAGTTCCGTCGTTGTTGAAATAGTAGCTGTTTGGAGTCACTCTTTGGAACACCACCTAAATTGCAACGGATAATTTTATGCAGTTCTGTCCCTGTTATTCCGAACCGGTAATATGTAACACTGATATTATGAGTTTGTGTGTAATTCAACACGCCAAAAACAGCACAGTCTTTGGGAGACTTTCACCTTCAATATATTACTCAAAATATCGATCTATAAGATATATTTCTATATTTACGCTTTCATCTCCATATATATATTATTTCTAGAAGGTGATTTTTGGTAAAGACCCGTTTCTCTCCCTTCATACTTAACCAATATCGATAAATGAGGTCCCATTTTAAAGATTAAGTTCCCCACTCTTGACGAATTGTTAATTTAGAATGACACATTGTATTGTTTGTTTAAAAATCAAAGTTAAACATTTTCTCTTCCTCTAGAGGGCGTGAATGCGCTCGCTTTTTTTCATTGTTATCACACGCACTGAACTTTACGATGTAGAACTACACAATAAACTATTTCTATATTTACATTTATGTTATTAGTATTACAGTGTCTTGATCACATGTTGAAGGGAACTTGTCTGTCATCAAAACATCTTAAACTTTCTAAGTTGCAGGAATGAATTCTTCGAAATTCAGACAGTCGTAACTGTAACTGATTCTCCTGAGCAACAGTACATACACACGAAAAGCTTTTTACCTTTTTCTGCAGCCTTGATAGAGCGTATTCTGCTGGAGTTACATGAAAAGTTTACCTCTGTCTCAAACCTATTGTAATCTCATGGGTTTATTGAGTGTTGATCAGAAGGGCAATATATTTTTCGTTGAAATATTATCTATGTTTATTTCTCTCTAAGTGTACTTCTTTCTTCTTAATATTAGGATTTTCAACATTTGGCAATGATGTGTTGGGTATAATTTGTGTATTAGTATAGGTAACCCTCCTACAGCACGGCATCTTACAACACAGTTTCGTTCTAACACGATAAGATAAATTGCGGGAACCCTCGTATAACACTGCAACCTGTAACACGGTTTCGCTCTAACACGATTAAAAAAAATTGCGAAAACCTTTGTACAACACTACTTCTACAGCACTATATAATAGGATTTTTGTTTAACACATTTAAAAACTAAATTACCTTAAAATAATGACGGGAAGGCATAAGGGACTATAGTGGCTTTACATGAAAATGTATAAACAAGTTAGACGTTGCAAAATATCTAAATGAAGGAAAAGGTTCTAAAAGTGAAGCTGATATCGTTCAACAGAAAAAACGTTCTCGTTTGATTGTACTGAGCAGTGATGAGGAAGAAATTTATTAAATTAAGGTCGAATTAAATGAAAATAATATTTTTTGTTTCTTTTCGTTTTGTGTTATACACACGTTTATATTTTTAATAAAAATTAAGTTGCTTATATGAAATTTTTAAAAAAAAGTTTGTTTTTTAATAAGTTTTTGGAACGTAACCCCCCCTCCCCCTTCTGTACTGGCTCTGTGTCTCATATATCACGGTTTCACACAACACGGCATTTATCTAGGAACCCTATCTACCGTGTTATAGGGGGGTTACCTGTACATTTATTGACTATCCAGCCGTCATGTTTTGACGGGTAACAACTAATTATAGTTAAAATCCATACAGTTCGGAGGCGAAGTAAGCGAATGGCACGAAAATCGCTTCCTTACTGCGAAAAATAATCGGAATTAAGAATACATACTTTCCGAAACCGAAAGGATGTATTTTTTCTTTTCTTTTTACTTTTAAATCGAAGGGACAATCTCTCGGAATGTGCTACCCGAGGTAGTTGGCGTGACCACAAGTGCGATTATACCCGCATGAAATGGAGCGTGGCGGCAAGACAATACGATATGTTGACGTTCTCTCTTCGTTTTGCTGCGGCTCGGCCATTGTTTTTCCGATCGCAGCCAGTCACATCGCCGCTTGATATGACAGCCCAACAAAAGGGAGAGCGTGCGTGCCTCTTTTCCTATTCAGAGATCATGGAAAAGTAATCAGTGTATACATTTACGCAGTGGCGTATCCATCCAGGATTTGGGTTAAGGCGGGACCGGACATGTCACAGGCATTTCACGCTTTAACCACTTAACTGATTCATTATTTTTTTACGTGTTAGGGTCTAAAAAATTGTCCATTTTTCTTCTGCAGTTTAACCTTTGGCTTACGGGGCCAATTTTTCCGATTCCCGATTTAGGACGGGAAATTTCATCTCCCCCCTTTGTAGGAACGGCCATTAAGGGGGTTCACATATATATATATATATATAAAATAACTATATATATATACAAAAAATAATTTCATTTATTGCATATATTTTTTTTGTATTATAGACTTAAAGAACCAAATGTCACACCAATGTTTTAAAGATTTAAGGGTAGTGAGTCCCCTGAAGTTGGGGGGGGGGGGCACGTGACCCCCGTGCCTCCCCCCCCCCCTCCGACGCTACGCCTATGAGGGGAAGTATAAAACTGATAGCTTCACTGATTTAGAAAAAAAACCCAACAAAAAGCAACAAAACTCAAGAAAATCAGTGTATAACTAACTCTAGGAGTGATATAACCTTTGCAAAATTATATATTTGCAGAATGATATATCGCTAGAAGAAATGAAAAAAAAAAGACCATGTACGAAAAAAAATCTATTTTAGTCACAACAGCAGAAACTGGTCACGCATCTTCAAGAGCCAACAGAAAGCCCGAGAAGGTTTTTCCGACAGTAGACAGCTATTTTCGTATAATGAAGGAAATATTTAGTAAAGCATACTGCGATATTATGCGGGAAAAAATAAAGTATGAGAACGCGTGATTGAGCAGCGCCCGTGTTTGATACGGTCAAATAAAAAATTTTCTTCAAATTCTAAAAATTCCCATATTTCTTTCGTTTCCTGACGTTTCGTGCGAGTAGAAACTCCCTGTTCTGCTTCAAAAAAACCAAATATATTTTTTTACAATGTAATGTCGCTGGCACTTTACAGCTAGTAAAGCAAATGCAAGCGCGAAAATATCATTACCATGTTTTTATTAACTCGCTTTCTTGTTTGTGTGTGTGTTTGTCCAGTACAAATCTTGCAATCGATTTTTAACTCACTTCCCGACTAGCTAGACATTTGAAACTTTTAGAATAGCTCAGAACACGATGACAACGCATTATTTTAATACTTTTAGCCATCTTTAAGCAGATTTGAATTCATTTTCAGTTAATTTTGTTTTGTACAATGGTGCAGCCATCTATTGGCCGGTACGGGAACGAGAAGTTAAACGCGAGTTAACTTCCAATTAACTTCATTTTCTTTCAAGTGGATGGGATAATTCATCAAAAAAAATTTTAAAAAAGTATTTATTAATACACAGAATTGTCAAGCTTATATGATTCAACAGAAAATTTAAAAACATGGTATATAAAAAGTTCTTTTTATCTTGTAATTATTCATTTTTTAAGTTTTCAAAGGCTTTTATACGGTTTGCTATAAAGTTTACTGTTACGTTAAATTTATTATTAAGTTTATTTGGGACTTCTTTTTAAAGATTTTTTATCACAAAAAGTTTGTTTTTTCAGAAAATGTAACCCATTTTAGCCTCTTAAAAGGTTTGTCATGTGGGAGAGGGACCGCCGTAAATTTTATTTTTTTCTTCCGACATGTGGTCCCGGTTTAGCTAAAGAGTTAACAACCAGTGACCCTTAGGTAAAATGGTTGAAACTCATTCGCTTCTTTCTCGCATTCAGATATGGTACAAGAATTAAACTTGTGACATTAATGCAGATGTTGATACGTCATTTTTTCATGTTTTCGGCAAATTTTAAAAAAAAAAGTGACTTTCCTTGTGAAATATAAAATCGCTCAACTAAGATTTTCAATCCAGATATTCTTAAGTTAATAATCATATTCAACCTCATGCATATGGCTGGTTATCAATGAAAATTTTCAATTAGGGACTAAAATTTTCAATTCGGGACCAAGTATTACCTCTTTTATACATAACAGCACTTGCCAATACGAATAACTTAGTATTATTTCGTAATTCGACTATCAGCTTTTGCCACATTAAAGAACCAATTTTAAGTGTGACATATCAACTTAAAACATAAAATTGAATTTTTCGGACATATCAACATCTGCCATAACGCCACAGTAACTGATTTCAGGTTGCTGTGCAACCAAATTACAAAATTCATGGCAATCATGTCTTCCGTAGTGGAGCACGTGCTTGCATCAGAAAAAAAAAAATTAAGGCTGCTTTGTACTAACCCTATTGGATTCACTCACCTCAATGTTAACCTATGGAGAAAATGTGTCCAAGTATTGCCGACTTGGGTTGAAATTTTTTTTTAAATTGTACTCCGTAATAGAGAAAAAAATTGGACGCCGTGGAGCATTTTTCTTTTTTTTTTTAAATGCAAATAATATTTTAAAACTTAAAGTATTCGGGGGGGGGGGGAATCTGGGGAAATGTTTTAAACGCTCTTAAATTCTTTTGTTGGACGACATTTATAAAATGACTGATGGTACATAAAAGTACGAGTTATCTGAAAGTACCATTTTTATTGGATTATCGGCATTTATGTAACTGTCAATAGTAGACACATTTTTTCCCATAGGTTAACATTTAAGTGAGCGAATTCAATAGAGTTAGTACACAGCAGCCTTAATTGCTGTTTAAGGCGACTAAACTCCCATGACTCTTTACTTATGACAATTACTATAGTCCACAAATATCTTTCATTGCATTTTTCATTGCTTTGAGTTTCATTGCTTTGAGTTTAATTGAAAAATTCAAGCTATCTGAAAATATTTATAAACGCGTTTTATAAACACGGAATAATTCAACCTAGTTCTGTAATCATTAGACTTCAAGCACATAAGGTTAAATGAAATCAAAACGTCTTGAAATCATGTATTTTATAATTGGCTCTGGGAATATATAACATTTTAATAAAAGTTACTTAAAGTAAAAAAAAAAACAGATAATAGGTCATGTTTGTCCTAAACGACGCTTAAATTGTATATAAAGGTTTTAATAAAGTATTTTCTTCATTATTATAAATAATTTAAAAAAAGATTTTAAATAAAAGTAAATACTTTCCTAGGTCATTTTTGAATATATTCTACCAAGGTTACAGGAAAATGTAAAAAGCGTTATTTTTTCCCCACACGTTTAAGCTGTATTTCTAAGAAACATCTATGAGCTTATCAATTTCTATCTGTAATAACTGTCTAAATTTCCGAT
>OU015500.1:158118192-158185692 GCA_907164885.2 Dolomedes plantarius
AAAGTTATCGTCACGTCCATAACAACGAAATAGACTAAAAAATAATTTTTTCCCTTGCTAATGCGGTAGACGATTGGACATTATCCAAAAAAATATTAAAATGCAGTAAAAGATATGTTCCTCAAACTGTACTATATTAACTGTACTATATTCTTTAGTATGTCCTATTTGATTTAATTTGACACTAATTTTTTGTGCTAATTAGCATAGTAAAGAAAGAATTTCAGGTAGTCTCTTCGAAAGAAACTTCCGCGGGTTATTAACGTAGAATTACTTATCGTTGCTTACCTCTTTTGTATGCATATATGTACGTGTATATATATATATATATATATATATATATGTCAAAATTTTGACGCAATTTGGTACTTTTCTGTTTGACTGTTTACTGCTTGTCTATGCGATACAGACTGGGTTTGGCGCGCTACCAAAATTATAACTCGCGAGGTATAGACGGATGGTTTTAGCGTCTGAAATTTTGCTTTTCGGAGGATCGTTAGGGAGGAACGTAATCCTACGTTAAAACAATAGAATCCTCAGTTTCTCCTTATTGTTTTCTGCCATGAATAGCGACTATTTTGTTATAAATCTGGAGAAGAAATCTGTCATCAAAAGGACATCATACACTATTTATACTTGCTCTCGTGGAATACAGAGAATGCCATTTTATTTTTTGCGAGATTGATGCTTGGACATTCCGGCGGATGGACAGCTATGACAAAGTATGCGAGAATAAACCCATAACCGGGCCAATTTCAAACACGAAGGTAAAGCCTTCGCAGATTGCTTTGATTTTTCAAGGTGGTGAAGCTGCCTGTTCCGCGAATCTACAGGAATTTAATGTGTTACGGAAGAAAACCATATAAGTTATGTCACTTTAATATATGGGGTTGGTGACCAAGGAGCAACGTGTGCTCTCTTTTCTTTGCAAATGGTTGATCACCATAGGAGTAGCGTGCTTCTAACATTTTTTTTTTTTTTTTTTTTGGGGGGGGGGGGGCACGAATTGAATTCAGTTAGGGCCCTCCTCAGCACATTTACTACCGGACGATCCTTAAAATATGAAATATGATTTTTAACTCGAAATAAATTAAAACGTTAATAGAGGTTCAATTAAAATCGGAAAATTGCAAAAAACTTTTCAGAAAGTTGGTTTTTTCCTTCTTTTTCAAACTGTGACACTGAAGATTCCAGTCATGTCTTTAGCCTTGGCATAGTTTTTAACACAATGGTATGATCCATAACAAAAATTCGATGCTATATATTTTTTTTCATTTTATTTATATCATATTTATTTTTCTCATTGTATAACTTTTGAATACTACTCAAACATCAATTCTATTGTTATTCAATTTCAAAAACAGCATAATATTTCATATTTGAAGGACCGCAGTCAATGCGCTGAGGAAGGTCATAACTGAATTCAATTTGTACCCCCCCCCCCCAAAAAAAAAAAAAAAAAGTAAAAAGTTAGAAGCACGCGACACCTATGATTACAATGTTTTGTTACAAGTCAGTCGCTTCCTTTAGGACTATGAAATCTCTTATGTATCTTAATAGAGGATACTTAATAGCTCACTCTATCTCTTAGTTAATACTTAAGCTCTAGTCTTGGAGGACGAAACGGCCATTCTCTAAGAGTCTAGTTAACAGACCCCGGATGACAAAGAAAATTTTAGAAAGTCCGGATCACTCTATTATACTTCTTTTATTTATCCTCATTTCATGAATATTACTCATATGAGTCATTTTATAAAGATCGTTATGCGTATAAAATAATTCCCGAAAAAGTACTTTAACAATGTGATTTTTTTTCAAAAAAATTTAAAGAATGTTTAGTTTTTAACAAATCTGAAGATCCGAGAATTTTAAATATATCCTTTAAACACTTGAAAATCGTGGAAAATTTTATGTTGCTGTTGTTGTTTTTAATCCCTCCTGGTTGGAGGTTCCTATTCACCAGGTCCTAATAGGCTATTGGGCTGAAAGGGGCGGCTCCTGTCTTGAACTAGCACCACTAGGGTCGGAGTCCGATTTGTCTAAATGACCGGTCCCGTCATTTTGAACCGAGTGAAGTGACGAGACCGGAACACTTGACCCCGCACCTCCAGAGGTAAATTTGAGAACCTGGAGGACATTGCAGCCACGCCCAACTTTAAGTGCCCCGACCACCATTTGTGAACACGGCGGTGGATTTGCAGCGACGAGCATCGAACCAGGGACGTTCAGATTATTGGCTCGCTGCTCTTGCCAACTGGGCCATCGCGCTCTGGGAAAATTCTATTCCGAGATAAATAAGATTCGATGTACAGACAGGACAGCTGAAGAAAAACATGTCTTATCTAGACATGTTATCCTCATAACGGCATACAGTTAGTGTTATAAGGGCTGGCAACTTATCAAGTATGCTTCCCGACGAGCCGAGTGTTTCTGGGTCTGTTCTGAGTTGGCGGATGAAGAAAAGTTTATATCGTTCCACAACCCTAATTCTTAGGAGCATTACTAACAAAGGAACCACTTTCAGTAGTGATTTGTGAACTGATCATCGTTACCTAATCCAAAATATCAATGGAATCGTATCTTTTTGAGGTATATGGCTCATAAGAAATGTTTGTTTTAAAATCATTTGTTTTCGTTTATCATTCATTTTTTTTTGATACAGCGACTGTTTTTTCTTCGAATCCGATGTAAAATCAACACCAAAGTCACATCGAACTATTTTTTAAAAAAACACTCGGTAAATAAATACGAACAGCTTAAAATGACACGTTTAAATTAGATGAAACCTAAAATTTTCCCCTCACTCACTGAGTAATAACCTTGAAGCCAGGGGAAAGGAAAATATCCCTTGGCAACCCTTCAATTGGCATGACCTTAGAAAAAAATAGGGGGAGGGAGGAAATACGCAAAATAAACACCGAGAAAGAGCAGGTCACTGAATGCACGTAAGGTGCTCATTAAATATGCAGCACGAACTTCTCTATTTTTGCACTGCCACGCTAATAGCATGTCTAGTAAATATTCAGGGGCCACTGACCACATGAGCGCTTGTTAATGGTTGTTCTGGAGTATTTCAGTGATTAATGGGATTAAATTTGTGATTAAATTACACCCATCGCTCATGATTAGAAAGATATCGGCATTGCATTTCTCGAAAACGTCGGCTTTGAGACATTACTTTTAAGTTAGAGTATCGATTCAACGAGAGGCTAATAAGTATATTGAAATATATTGCTTCATCAAGGTTCTTCTATAATGCCTCAATATGTAACGGTAGCCATTTTTTGAAGTATATATCGTACATCAACCTGCAATGCTTAAAACTAACGAATAACTTACTTAAAACTTCGTAATGTTTTTAAAGGCATTTCCGATACGTCCAGTGGTCATCTTTTGCTTCACGGGGCTCATTAGAACGGGAACTAGAGTATAAAGCCGATGCCAAATGGCTATAATCGTGCCAAAAGACACTAGTACCCAAAGCCAGCTTTCGCTTCCCTTATAAGCTATAAAATGTTGTAATGGTATAACATAAAATGTTATCTATAAACCAGGAATTGCCTCATCCATTAGAAATGGAAAGAAAAAAGATATCGTAACAGAATTTTTAAAATACATTTTGAGGCTGTTCAAGTATTACGTAAGCGCATTTTTAGTCATTTTAGACCTCCCTCCCTCCCCTTGTAAGCAAAAATAAACAGACATCCGAACTTCCTCTCCCTCTTTGCTTACGTAAGATTTGGCAAATTTCCCGGCAATCATTAAATTTATTGTACATTTCTGTGTATAGATATTACATCATAAATAGTAAATACGTTGAAAAAAAATAGTATTATATCAACGTCCTAAAAGGTTTTATTAATTCTTTCAAAGTAAATCTATATTAATAAAGCAAGGTCCGGTTCTGTCTGTCGGTCACACTCTCCGGGTGTACCGCCTCAATGTGTGCGTGTGTGCGGCCTTTGAAACTTACAGCCATGAAATTTGGCACACGGGTAGTGCAGACTATCGGAAAATGCACCTCGAAGCCCGAATTTTAAATTTTATTCTAGAAAATATTTATTTTATGTTTTGTGGGATATTTTATGTTTTTTTAACTTCAGATTACGATATCTCGGCAAAAAATGATCGTAGAATTTTGATCTTTTTACAATATAAGGCTACAGACATTTCTCCTTCAAACAAGACCTTATTTGTTTAAAAATAATTTTTAAAAGATTAATATTTTCATCAAAATATTAAACCCAATTTTTCGAGAAATTTACGCATTTTGAGGATCTACGGTCGATGCTCTTCGAGTTTTTATCTTACAAAGTAAATATTTACATCATCTGGAAGATTAAAGCTTTCTCATTCATATAAACCTCATTTCAAGTCTATCTTAAAATTTCGATTTTTAATTGAATTTTAAAGAACGATACTTAACACAAATTTTCTACGTGGTTCTTCAAACGCGAAGAACGTCAAATTCTCCCCTTGGGTTGTAAACAACGATTGAGTCATTCATTCACTTGATTCATTCATCGTCTTCCTTTGATGGCTTGAGCGTAGCCGGGCTTCGCCCGGCTAGTAGTATAATATAATAGTAGTAAATATATGAGTACAGATGGAAGGGGAGCACTTCGCAGCGTACTCTCTTGTGTGCATGTTTTCTGTATTACGTAAGCATTATTCTGATCCCCTCTTCCCCCTTGTCAACAAAATAAGCCTAGCTCGAAGTGCCTCCCTCCTTTGAATGCTTACGTATCACTTGCCCTATCTATCTATCTATATAGAGTGTTTTTTTCTAATAAAATAGGTGGTTATACTGTGCTTTCTCAAATAAAGGTGGGTATTTTTAGTACCGTGTTCTCACACGTCACGTCCCAGGGGAACAAAAAACTCAGTTTTTTTTAAAGATACTTTTTGTTATACATTAACAATCAATTCGTAAGTTTCTTAAAATTTGGTTAAGTTAAGCCAAAATTATACTTAAAAAAGGTATTCCCAAGTACCCCAAGAAATCCGTGTAGGTATGTATGTGTGTATAATCTCGATCTCGGGCGGGCGCCCACTTTCATAGAACCAAGGGCCGCGTATTCACTTGCAACCCCAAGACACTACTACTCAATAAAGGACTCCTCAAATAAGGACTACTCAATAAAGGACTACTCAATAAAGACACTACTACTCAATAAAGGACAGAGTCGTGTCACTTCCACGAACACTATATAGTATTGACATAAAGGATTATTTATGTATAATGAATTACAGTACGTATATCGTTACACGTCAGGCCGCACCAGGTCTCCACAGATCTGAATGTGTTACACTACGCAGCCGTCTGCCGCTTATAGGGACCAAAGTCATGCCCCGTCGATGACATGTTCATGTTGAGGGGTAGGAACGAGCATCACATACTTATATAATTACAAATTTCGTGTAGTAATGGAGACAATGTCACAATATATATATATATATATACATACACACACACAAATGTAGTTTTAAACCCCGTTAAACCGTTGGTCGCCAAAATCATTATCTGCCTCATTTTTCTGCTCTGATTTCCCCCCCCCCCTCATCTCCCTTGTCAGCAAAAATGAGCAAAGCTTGAACAACCCCCACCCCTTGAATGCTTACATAATACTCGAATGGTCCCTTCAAGCATTTGACATTCGAGTTCTTTAGAGCTTTAATTCGTAGAACAGTCATTTTAACTTACGCATATAAAATTAAAGGTGTATGAAAATACATGAAGCATCCAATATTTTAAAAAATAAAAATTCAATTAATGGAAATAATGAAAAAAAAATATGTTCGATTTTATACATACATATATACCCATGTATGTATTTTTCAGCTTTTCTAACTTGTCAGGAATTCAATATTAAAAAAAATTAATATCCTATCGAAAAAACAGTGTTTTAAAAGGCGAATACATTTAATTATTCTATACACAACAAACACATTGTGCCTCGAAAAGAAAGTTCAGCTAGATTATTTGATTCGGAAATAGAGTCTTTTGAATGTTTACATCTAGCAGCTAGATCCCATCCAGATAGGCTGCAAAATAACCTAAACAACACTAATTCTTCGTCATTGACAGTTGTTTGGATGTAAAAAGGCCGTGCTGAAATTCTTTTCTCCCTTCGTGATTTTTCGGATTTACACAAAAGGAGGAAGTTGGGAAAAGACTTTGAAATTCAATGACCCCACACATTTGTCCACACACCAATGGAATCGAGCAATTAGTCATTTTTTTAGGGGGGGGGGGAAGTAGCGTCATGCGGAAACACAGATTCTTTCTTCTATTTTAATACTTTTCTTGTGATAATGTATGTATAAATACTTCCCCCATCGGTTAACATTTAGCAGAGAGTATGCGATAGGCAGGGCCGGATTTAGATGAAAAGAGGCCCTAGGCACTTATGAGGCCCTTTCACCTCTCATTTTTAAATTTGTAAATTACACGAGAGATAATAAAATACATCATTACTGTGATATATATCAATATATCAAATGAAACATGTTATTGGTACTAACCTATATATATTCAATACATTGAAGATTAAACCAAATTCAATTCAGATAAATTTATTTCATAATAATTAGCATTAAAGTTCAAGTATGAATTATTATGAATTTTAAGTCTTAAACTAAACCAAAAATGGAACTTTATTCAAACAACATCCAAGTGGCGTGTCTCCGTAATGAGATTCAAAAAAGTTGTAGTCGGAACAGACCCAATGAGCCGAACGCGTTGATCTTAACCAATACATTTTTATGTTTGTTTATTAGTCATATGCGTAGGATTTCTCCTTATTTTCGGTCCAGTGTTTTAGTGTTCACTGTTTTTAGAATAGTGTAATTTTAATTTTGCTAACAATTTGAATGTAGGCCCCTCTTGATCTTGAGGCCGTAGGCTGAAGCCTAGTTAGCCTATAGGAAAATCCGGCCCTGCCGATAGGGCTAATAGCCAACAGGTCTACGCTATTATTTAATTTTTGATCTATTTGTTATCGCTGAAGACAAACTGTCTGTGAAATGTCTCGGTTTCCCGTTTCCTGAGTGATGAACAGTCTGTGTCCGATAGAAGGGACAAGCCACATCCCGCGGATTTGCTCCCATTCCCAAGGACGGAAACAGGCTGCATTTCCGGAACTTCGCCACTTAAAAGCGGATCCCAATCAGTAAACATGAAGAATACGATACGGTTTCTCGCCAAGGGTTTGGAGCGTTGGGGTTCAATTTTGGGACTTCATTTTCAATTTGTTTCTTCAATTTTTAATGCCATATTGGCACCCTATCGCCGAAGGTTGGCGACTGTAAGTGTGACCGTATCATGTTCTTCAAATAACCCCCCAATCAAGAGAGGAATGTCTGTAACCGTTAGCTCCGTAACTGTCCAACAGCGGTCCTTCGCAATCGTTTAAAATCGTAAACAATTATATCAATCAGATGTTATCGAACAGAAGAATCCAGAGTGTAATACGTTAAAAAATCGATTTGTGGTAAAGTCCCGTTCGCAAGAACCTCTATGATCGGCGTGTTTCACCCCATCCTAATGCCTCTACTGACAACCAAACAGATCGCAGATTCAGACAACCTGTATCTACCCGCTGTTCAAGGCAGCCGATGTTGACAGTTTGGCGGGCTGCACACTGAAACCTGGTTATGTGAAATCAGTTTCATGAAAAGAATAAGCACTTACGGAAGAATTGTAAATAAAGGAATTGTACAAGAACTGAGCTATCAACCAAATATTTGAGGGAGCACTGGTCTGCGAACACACGGCTGCAGGTGTTTACACAAAACTATAGTTGCTAGAAACCATACCCACAGCTTCCAAGAAACGATTATTGCGCCACCTTGTGCAACTGTAATTTTATGAAACTCTGTGTATGCATCTCTGTGTTGTTAAATGAAATGGTTTCGCCAAACCAGAGTTTCGCGTTTCGTGAGTTTCACAAAACCGGTGCGGCCGGTCTTATCACACTAGGCTCAAGCCATTTATAACTGATAAAACAAACTACGAACTATCCACAACCAATTGATAGCATCATACCAATAAAATTATTACGATATTAGTTATTAAATAGTTCCCAGTTTTCAAAGCTTTATAGTCATCATATTTAGGTTTTAAAAAGTATCTCATGAACAATATGTGGTTCATTAGAAACTATTTACCATTAATTTTTTAAATAATATTTTAACAATTTATCTCGAATCCATCAAAATTAAGAACAAATGCCACACAAAACTACATAATAGAAAAGCATATTTAATATTCGAACTCCCTCTGTTACTCGGCAAATCTATCAGTTTTAACGCAGGATTACGTTCCTCCATAACGGTCCTCCGGAAAGGAAAATTTCAGACGCTAAAACCGTCCGTCCGTATCTCGCGAGTATTATAATTTTGGCAGCGCGTCAAACCCAGCCTGTATCGCTTTGACAAGCAGTAAATATTTAAACAGAAAAGTACCAAAATGTGTCAAAATTTTGACATACATATATGTATATATATACACATGTACATATATATAGAAACATATATACATAACACACACATACATATATACAAAAGAGGTAAGCAACGATAAGTAATCCCACGTTAATAACCAGAGGTAGTTTCGTTAGAAAAGACTACCTGAAATTTTTTTTCTGGATAGTTTTAATTTTTCTATTCTATTTACGTAAAAAATTCAAATTTCATAAAAGATAATGTCTTATTGCAGATACCAATTAGCGTTTTGTAACATAAAATGAGAAAAATTCATCTTAGATGCAACAAATGTGAGGATCTAATGTTTTAAAGACGAAAAAAGCATGTTTATTAAGGCTGCTGTGTACTGACCCTATTGGATTCGCTTACCTCATTGTTCACCTATGGAGAAAATGTGTCTTCTATTGACAGCTACATAAATGCCGATAATCCAATAAAAATGATATTTTCAAATAGCCTGACCTTTTCTGCA
This sequence comes from Dolomedes plantarius, assembly GCA_907164885.2. Lineage (NCBI taxonomy): Eukaryota > Metazoa > Arthropoda > Arachnida > Araneae > Dolomedidae > Dolomedes > Dolomedes plantarius. The sequence continues at coordinate 158,127,152 of OU015500.1, forward strand.
CCTTGCAACAGGATTCATTTTATAAATTTCGTTCACCAAAGGAATTTTGGAGCATTTGAAACGTACCATACCAGATTTTTTTCCACGAAGAATAATTGAAATTTTAAAATATTATTTGCATTTTTTTAAACGAAAAAACCCCCAAGCTGTAAAATTTCTTTCTCTATTACGGAGTACAATTTTTAAAAAAAATCTGTGAATCCAAGTCGGCAATCCTTGGACACATGTTCTCCATAGGTTAACATTGAAGTGATCGAATCCAATGGGGTTAGTACACAACATCCTTAAGATATTATCAACTGTTCCTGAAATGACCCTCAGTTCAGAACAACAATCTATCAAAGACACTTCCTGCAAATGGTTTTGCTATAAACAGGAAATAAATCAAGAGCAAAATTATCAGTATATAATTGCAAATTTCTTCTAAAAATATTTAATTATATAAAACAAAAACGCAAAAACACTCACCAGCTACTGAAAGAATTTTCTGATTATGCATATTTTGATTCAAAAATGTAGATGAAATACTGATTAAATTTGCACGATACAGAGCATGTTAAAGTTTTAATGCAAGTTCTGACAATTTGTTATTTTGAAGAAGATTTATATGTGAGCAGAGAGATTTAAAAAAAAAATCTTGTCTAACCCAATGTCTCGCAGGACATTGCAACTTATATTCAATTTACAACTGCGACTGTTGCCTTGAGCAAATGGAAACTCTTGGGACAGGAAATAAAAAAAAAATTTAAAAAAGGAATAATTACCCCAGGGAGGAAGTGAAATATGAGAACGTAGACTGGGCGTGACAGACTTTTTCTCCCACTCCAAACTTACACAAGTTTTGGAATGTTTGCACAAAAGCTCCTGAAAGTAAAACTACTGAATTCCTTTACAAGAGTTTTCCACGTTTATTTCAAATGTATAAAAAGGGGGCAGAACTGTGAACAAACATCTTGTGCAGAATGTCTGTGTGTACTTGTTGCTGGGGGAATGAGTTGGAATTTACCTGTGGCACAAAACATCAGTTGGTTGACGAAAAGTCGAATCGGACAAGTACTAAAATGATTATTTTCTTGTCTCGGGCCTTGTTCGCATTGCTTCCGAAGCATAGCGTAGTTGATATGACCTGTGACTGGTTTGACGTAAACATGTGGTTATTGCGTTGATCTTTGCGATTGGTTGAAATTTTTATCGCTGACGATCCGAAAGCAATGTGAGCAAGGACTAAAGCGTTTTAGTTCAAAACATCGAACTACAAGGTGCGCCCATAAAGTAAGCGGACAAATTAAAAGATCATATGATAAAATAAAAAAGTGAAAGAATAATCGCCTGGCTAGAAAGAGTGACATCTCAACTCTTCTTAAAGCCAGTTTGAACTGGTTATTTAGCCGTTTGCATATCAAAACGCCGCATAGTAATTTTCATTTTCTGAGAAGGCCTTGTACAAAAAATTGCTTCGGAATGGAACAACGTTGTAACATTAAATTTCGTTACGAATTGGGTAAATCTGCTACCGAAACTTTAGAGATGCTTCTAACAGTATCAAGAACACAAGTGTATGAATGGTACAACCGCTTTAAATGTGGGCGAGTCGCCCAGTGGCTAAGTGGTTAAGGCATCAGCCTGCCACGCCGGGGGTGCGAGTTCGATTCCCGCATAAGACTTGGCTATATTCTGGGGAACCGGTCAGTCTTCCGCCTGCAATTGGAAAGCGGAGCTGAAACCCATCGTCCATCGCCATTAAATAACAAAAATGCTGAATACTTTTTAGCAATTTAGAAAAATAAATTTTGATTTTGTGTAAACAGTAAATTTCTGAAAAATAGAGGAAGTATAAGTATTTGTTGTTGCTTATGCCACTTGATTGACAGAAAAAGATCAAAGATCCAAGTCCCGAAGGCTATGGGCGATGAAGGTGCGGCTCCTGTCTTGAACTAGCACCACAAGGGTCGGAGTCCGACTTGGCCAAAGGAGCAGTCCCGTCATTTTGAACCGAGTCAAGTGACGAGACCGGAACACCTGAAACCCGGACCTCCAGAGGTAATTCTGAGAACTTAGAGGACATTGCAGCCACGACAGATTTTACGTGCACCAGCCACCATTTGTGTACACGGTGGTGGATTTTGTCAGCGACGAGCATCGAACCAGTGACTTTCAGATCACTAGCCTGCTGACCTTGCCAACTGGGTCACTGCGCCCATAATAAGTCTTTGTAGTTAGAAGTAGATACTTTATATTTTGTAAACAACCTAATTATCCTTCTTAAACACTTTTGTTATAGTATTTTATTAATAAAGTAGAATTATTTTATTTCAACTGTCCTTAGGACAAATCACTTCTTTCTGGAGGTGGAAAAAGACATTTTAGCAAAGTATTCAATTAAACTATGTTCATATTGCCTCCGGAACGGAGAGTCAGCTATAAAAATTTTAGCTGCTCGACGTAATGACCACGTGATACATCACATCAGTCACAGGTCACGTCATCCATCTCGGCGCCAACGGAGGAACGTTACGCTACGCTCCAGGAACAGTGCAAGCAAGGCATTACGCTCGCTACGTACAAAACGATGGAAAATTCGAAAAGGCTTGCAATGGAACGATAGACTTTTTACTTCAACCACAGCAAAAGTTAGATTTACTGTTCTATAGATTCACTGATGTAACTTGTGCAAATAAAAAAAAGGGGGGGGGGGTAGGCCAACTGAAGGCTTTTCTATCTGGAAAAGTACAACTCGAGTACTTTTGAACAAAGTTTCACAATTGCATATTAATTTGCTTTAGAAATGGTAGGAGCGATAATTGATCCTTATTGGGATAACACATACGAGCAAGAGTTCTATGGGAAAACATTTGGTAAAAGCAAAGATAAGTAAATAAAGACAAAATCCACAGAAGTGAAATTAGACTTTTAGCAGTAGTTCATTCCCTGCACTTCAAGGGTTTTCTTTCTTTATTAGTACTATTATTTTTTAACGTAGGATTACGTTCCTCCATAACGATTCTTCGGAAAGGAAAATTTCAGACGCTAAAACTGTCCGTCCGTCCGACCTCGCCAGTTATAATTTTGGCAGCGCGCCAAACCCAGTCTATCGCTTGGACAAGTTCAACAGAAAAGTACCAAGATGCGTCAAAATTTTGACATACCTATATGTATATATATACATACGTACATATATATATATAGATACACTAGCTGTACCCGTCCCGGCGTTGCTCGGGTAATGTAATTACCAATTTTTTAGTAGCCTTAACCCTTCGTCAATGGGCGTCGCTGTCATCCTTTTCCTCACAACGATACATTATTTTACCCATATAAATTTAATCCTTTCTGGCACATTTTGGGAAAATTTTTGACATAGGATTATTTAAAACTTTCCACAACAGTCAGCGAGACGAAAAACGTATTAAGATGTTTATTGTGCTGAAATTCTTTGAAATCTTCATAGATTTTTTCCACAAACACACCACAAATTATATATTAACTAAGTGTTGGCCAAAAAAATTACGGCATTACTAAATGCGATTTTTTAATCGATTTTCACTGCAACAGTAATCGATTTCCATTAACCACCCAATCCCTCATAGAAAACAAACGCCCCAGCACATAACGTGCTTGACGTCGAAAAAGACACGCCTATTTTCCCCCGATTTACCTTCGTCCGGAAATGAAGAACGAAATCTCCAAAATGAGATTTCTCGCAAGAGTTTCCGAATCATAAAATAAATTATTAAAAAATAACTACAATTTGTAAATTAATTTTGGTTTTGGCTTTCGAAACTGTGATGTCTAGGGTCTCTGAGATAAAAATTTCGTAAAAATGTAACAACATTTACGTATCGATTGGACAATTTGGAAAAAAGGGTCGCGGCCAAAATCGCGTTTTTTCCCGAAAAACGGGTGCGTACAGGCGATCGAAAAAAAATCACAATTAATCGATAAATTAAGACAGACAATTTTAATTGTGATTTCCGTATAGTGTCATCTTTCCCGTATAGCCTCGTCCGAAAAAAAAATTCTTGGACGGATACGTTAGGATTTACGGAGCTTTTACTCGTCCGGGAGCTCCAAATCGCGACTAAATATTTAATTACGGAAAATCTAATTAAAAAATCGAAAAAAGGGCTTCGAGGTGCATAATGTGACCTCGGGGGGCATCTTCGTGTCGAATCTCAAGACTGTCCGACCTGCCGTCTTTGCGCCGTGCCGCGAGGAGACAAAAACTTGGTCACACACACACAGACTTTGCCTTTTATATATAAAGATATATACTTACAAAAGAGGTAAGCAACGATAAGTAATCCTACGTTAATAACCCGCAGTAGTTTCGTTAGAAGAGACTACCTGGAATTTTTTTTAATTATTATATGAAACAAACGTTGGAATACTTTCCACACTACTAGAATGATTTTATTCAAACATGGATGAATGAAGGAAACTTGGTTGGAATTACTGGGGTGTGCGTGGAATGTTTACTACACAAAGCACTCGTAATAGTGGAAAGAAATGCTATCAGTTGTGGCTAGAGTGTTCGTATCAGGGATAATTTATTTTTTAGCTATTTTCAATTTCCGGTTTATTCTTTTCTTTACTTTCTCTAAACCATTACCCACTTTTGCAATGCCTTTGGATAATGCATGAGAATGCACATTTAATTTTTTAATTTTTTTTTTTTTTGGGGGGGGGGGTAACCCTTCAGCGGGCGCGCCAATTTTTGAAACACCAGCAGGCGCGCGTGGCACGAAGTGCAACGTCTCTTTCAGCCTTGATTATTCCTTTTGAAATAAACTTTTTTTTTTTTTCAAACTGAAAATAATGATTCTGCGTTTTATGACACGATATAAAATGCTGATAATACTGAGATATATTTATAATTAAAGGCCAAAGAATGCAGATATAATCGCCTTATTTCAAAACTGTCCGGTTTGTTGGATCTGAGGACAACTTGCGAATGAATTCCTATTATGTCCAAAAACCTAAAAAAAACAATGATATTGTCCATCTTCGTGATATGCAGTCTTCATGATATGTAAAAGCTGCACATTAGATCGACTCCATCAACTCCTGCTTTTGTCGTATTGTAATCCAGTATGATCGCTGGTTTACCACGGTTAAATCACGACTAATAAATGAATGGAAAGGAATACATGGGTCAGAAAGTCAGACCTGCATTAGAAAGGTCGTAGCTATAAATAGAAACTGCTTAGAACATTCAAACCTTACTTGTAAAAACAAACCATTCAAAATGACGAAAATGTTGCACTTTATGCACGGGCGCGCCCGCTGAAGGGTTAATCGACATTTATCGACTATTATATATTATCGACAATTATTCGATACTGTGAAAGATTCAATTCTTAGCTAGCAATATAAAAATAAGGCGATCGTTTAAATATGCACAAAACATACTTAAAAAAAGAAGCATCCGAAATGGCTGCTCGCACTAAAATTAAAATCAATATGTTTCAGCAACGACTAGAAATGAGAATAGAAAACACCCAGCGGTACGGAAACGCATGTCAAAAACCAAGTGTACCGAACAGAAAGAATTTTTTTTTAAAAATCGAGCCGTCGATGTCCGGTATAAAGGCAAATCGACACCGGAAATAGGCGCCTACCGTGGAAATAGTCACTTTCCGTTTCCATTCCGTGGAAACGGAAGGTCATTTCGGGGGGCTTTTCACGTTATATCCGTCTCGCATCGAAAAATAATGAACCACCCACATAACTCAACATGATGAGCCCCAGAGCGCCGCCACGTTTTTTTTTTTTTTTATGAATGGGCACTGCCAAGGTGTATCTTGGGAGAGTCTGAGACTGGGAGCTCCATAAATATATTTTAGCATTTTTAAGTTCATTTACATTTGCGCAATTTTCGTTCAGTACCTTACGCATAGTTGAGGCTCGTACCCTCTTCCCACCCCTACAAGGCCAGGAGGACGGCCGAATGGCTAGGGCGCTGGCCTTCGGATGAAAACATATGAAGTTTGATGAAAACATATTGAAGTTTTCGATAATCTTTTAGGATGGGCAGACAACCTAAATAATCATGAAATTGTGCTTTTTTACTGCTTTTATTACTTTACTACAACACATTTTTGTATTTGTTTTAAAAAATAATAATAGTTGAAATTAAATAAAATTCTCAAGTTTCCGTATAACCGAAGATTTCTTTTTTTCAGGCCAGTAATTTGGAATACCCCCCACACACCAGGGAAGGTTACAGTTCCAGCACCTCTATTTCTAGAAATCGAGCACTATTATATATATATATATATGTGTGTGTGTGTGTGTGTGTGTGTGTGCGTGCGCTTCAAACTATGAATGTTCCTCAAACCATAATTTGGTGGCTGTGGATGTTGCGAGGTGGCGCATTCTCTTGTTGGAGGACGCCCAAACCCATTAGAGCCAGGTGATGGCCGAATGGCTAGGGCGCTGGCCTTCGGTTCGGACCTCACAGTTGGCATAGATGTTTGTAGCCGTTCGGAATCGACTTTAAACTGTAGGTCCCGGTGTAATTAGCCCTCGTGTAGCAAAAAGTTGACCGTAGCGCTCCAAACCAAACCAACCCAAACCCACCCCTTACAAAACCCACGGAAGGATTTTCCGACCAACAGATTTAAAGGACCCATGCCTGGCGTACAGACGAGAGCATTCAGTGACGCTTGTCGGGACTCGGTACCGAGCAGCCTCGATATCGTGAGCTAACCACTGGTTGCTCCGGGCAACAAAATAAATAACAAAAATAAATAAAACAATGACCGATCAGAGATTCACGGTACTCTGCACTTCAGGTGCTCATCGAGTAAGTGAATTCGCGGCGAAAGTTGTGGACCCGTTTTCTCTGCATCATGTAAATTACATTTTTTGTTCCATTAGGTCATTTTCCGAAGGTATTCTCAGAGAAGATATAAAGCGATTTTTTACAATTTTGCGAATATAACACGTACCTACGTTGTATATAATATAATACAGGCATCCATGAACTACTAAGTGGTTACTCTGTCCTAACATCAAATAAAAGTTTTTAAAAAGTAACAGATTACATTTTTTTTAAACCATGATTTCCCATCATCATGTTTATATCTGTAACTGGCCAAAAAATTTCCGTAAACGAGCAAACGCAGACGTTGTGGGATGTGAACAACCCCTTTGACCTTGATCTCCTTTCTCGCTGTGCTTGTTTAACCATCCAAAAACAATCATTTACAACTATTTTGCCTCTCGCCAATAAAAACAACAAATGTTTGTTCTCGATAGTCCTCTAATCCAGCTGAAAGTGGTACTACTTAGTCATTACACGCTTCCATCACTGGAATGCAAATAAACATAATTGCTCACTTAATAGTAAAGAAAAAATTTATTATTATTATTTTAATTTTAACCTTTGAAGCCTGATGAAGTTTTACGAACTTCTCAGTCTCACGAGCCTTTTAGCTTGATCTGTGTGAAAACAGTGGAACCACTGTGTTTCCAGTGCACCAGACACGGCTCGACAGAGCAACCAAGGCCTTCCGGGGCTCATTCATGTCTGGACTGGTGAATAGGCTCCTACCACAAATCAAATCGAGTCTTTCCATGCTAAAGATTTAGGGCCTGTTCACATAGGAGTCCGTTGCATTGCGTTAAGGAAAAGATGACGTTGAGACGAAAATAAACCAATCATAGGCGTTAAAAATTTCATTGCTAATCGTTTGGAGGCATATGATTGGTTTACTTTCGTCTCAACGTCAGCTTTTCCTTAACGCAACGCTACGGACTCCTATGTGAACAGGCCCTTAATGTGCCCATCATGGATGTAGGCAGGAGAGAATCCACTAGCGCTTGTCGAGATTCGAATCCTGACGAGCTAACCACTAGGCGTTCGGGGGATAAATAACAAAATTAATAAATATATATTTTTTAACAACTGAAAGACTCGGCTCGTCTCAACGGTATTTAATTCAAAGACGTTCTGTTTTCCGAACAGATGTTCAAACCCTTTTCGTCTAATAAATGCCATGATCTTCAGTTAAAGGTTTCAAATTCTCTCCCGACAGAGAGATAACGAAGATACCCCACGTTCTGAATTTATATCTCACTCTCTTATTTTATTTTTTAAAGTAACCTTTAAAGAAGCAAAGCTACACCAGGAATGTAATCCGGAATATTTGGCTTTCTAAACAGATTTACTAACCTTTACACCATTACGGTTTGCCACGAATCTTCGCTAAGCCTAACCGACGGCAAGGCCCTCACCCTCTATCGAAATCTTTATTTCTCTCTAGAATGAATGTTCCATATTACAGACTTGCCCGACACAAGAAATTTCACGCATTCAACCATGTTTGATTTTTTTTTTCTGATTCTACGAGTTGAAAACACATTTCAATATTTATGTCATATAATAATTTACCACAGGAGCCTTGGGGTGCAAATGATGCTTTAAAAATGGACGACAGCTAAAAATCTATCCATTTTATAACGCAAGTGGGTTTTGTCTTCATCTATGAGACAAATCGATAAGAGGCGAATTGTTCTTCAGATCGGTTAATGGCAAGTTGTATGACATTGTGCCATATATCTGGCACCGATCATTTTTAACCTCTCTTAACTTAAGCCTTGTTCACATTGCTTCTGAAGCGTTGCTTTCTTCCTTTGGTGCCGAGATTGTTGACATGGCCTGCGATTGGTCTAACATATCACGTGGTCACTGCAATGAGCTCTGTGATAGGTTAAAATTTTTATCGTTGACGCTCAGCAATGTGAACAAGGTTACTGCCTTGCACGAGAAGCGAACCTGTTCTCTAGCTCACCGGTAGCTAACGATCACTGGAGCTAACGGTCAGTTGCGATTATCATTTGTAGAACTTACCAGTTAAAATATGTTAAATACTTGCGGTTGAAATTAAGTTCGATAAACTGAAAAATAAATTCCACCTCAAATTCTTCGAAGAAGCAAATTTATTCATTGTACAGGTTTGAAAAAATAGTTTCTTGGATTGGGAATCGCGCAATCGTGGAAATACTTGCTGATACTTCATGAGTGAGGTATTACTTTAATTCCTTTTTGAAGATTTCTATATTTTTCACTTTATTTTCTTCTACTTAACAAAACTTAAAACCTCAAATGATTAACTACTAATCCCCTGGTAAAAAATACATAAATAAACTTTTATGTCTCAAGTCAACAATGCTTAAAAGAAAACAATAGTCTTATGATCTGTACACACGATTATATGGGCTAATTATAGCACACGTAAGAACGGGAAATCTAAAAGACACCCTCTATATACGGTAAAAATTGAATCATATAGGGGGTAAAATAAACGACAGTGAGTTAATTAGGCTAAATTTAAATTAAAGTAACACTTAGATTTTCAGTTTTTCATCTGAAAAAGTGCATTGTATTCCTTTGTTAAACACACACGTTGAGAAAAATTTTTTTCGCACATTTTTGTTTCAAACCGTTTTCCTTACCGACACACGTACAATTAATAGGTAGTTCAAGTTGTAATATTTTTTAACTCATTGTTAACGATCTCATTCCTGAAATTTGTAGATTTTGCTCTGTTTCCTGACACTTATTGCATTCCAAAATGAGGAAAAGATAAATCTAGAAAAAATAGGAACTTGAATGCAAAACTAAGTACTTATTAAGGGTGCTTAAAAACGAACACTAGAAATGAGAACTTTAGGACTTTTAAGGGCAGTACGAGCTATGTATGTCCTTTGATTAGGGAACTATAATTCAAACTTTAAGTTTGATTAAGTCTGCCTGCCATTTTTTCCCCCATTATCTCTCAATTCTACCTATGAAACTGAAAGTTTATTCTTAAATTGGTGGCTGAGAAAGAAATCATGATTATAGAGATTTTGACATTGAAAATTTTACTAAGAACGACATCAAAGCAAATAACGAGCATCATGTCTAGTTAACTAAAGTACTGCAAATCAATGTTTTGTAGGGGAATATTTTTAATTGTATTTAATTCAATCTTATGTTTATACATGAAAACATTCACAGATGGGTTGAATGTTGGGAGAAATGCATACCCAATTAAAAAATATTTTTAAATAATCCAATAAATGGTATTTTATTAAACTCCACATAACTCAACTAGTAAAAATGCGAGATCCCTCGAGGTTCAAAACATAACGAAAGGTAAAAGCTCCTGACATAGCTATGCAGATCAAGCAGGTCTAAGGTAAGAATGCAAAAAGCACTAAGTAAAGAAAATGAAAATCCTGTGGAATTATCGAAGGAAAGAATGGAAATGCCTGTTGCTATATATTTTTATGCCCATTGCTATATTGCTATACACATTATATACCCATCATTATACATTTCTCTAATGCAAATCCTATGGAATAAAAGAAGGAAAGAATGGAAATGCTTATTGCTATGTATTTATATACTACTGCTATTGCTAAGCTAGCTTTATCACAAATACCAGTAGACAAAACGATTGTTACTGATTGCCTTAATTTTCATAAAAACTATGATTTACATATATATCAATTATCCACCTAAAATAATTTTATTGAAATAAAAAGTTCATTAAATGCACTATTTATGCTTCAATTTATATCTGAACAATTTTTAGGATCTCAATTAAATGGACTCTCAAAAATTACCAATGACCTAGTACTAAAGGATTTTTTTTCTTCATTTAATCACTATTTATGTTGGAGGTTTTCTATATTACATAAGGTATCAGTTTAATCATAAAACTATAAATAATATAGTTTTCCAAAAGCTTAACAATTATTTTTCTAATCTCATAATTAATAAAACTACTCCCTTTTTAGATTTTCAAGACCAATGTGAATTAAGATTTCTAGAATGATCAATGGCATGGTTATCCTAAAAAAATAATCCTTACGATATTTACACACATATTGATGGACACAAAATATAAGGTAATATAATATCTGTATATAATCAAAGAAACATATGTTATTGAACCGAATTCTTTATTTTAATAATTTTTTTGTTCAAAATGTAGAAATGACCTGAAAGACTCTTTTTAACGCTTTACAAATCAGGAGCTTATAGCAAACTTATATGGTTTTAATAAGCCTTAAATTAATTGCTGCTAAGCATAAAAGATGGTAACAATTATTTAAGATATCTAATTACTACATATCCCCTATATCTGATGTCATAATTAGACCAATCCTTTTACATGGATCTCCTTGTTTGGGAATATCTTATGAGATTCCTCATCCTTTTCAGTTTCAAAAATCCTAAATTTTTACTTAAAACAAATAGTAAATTTTCTTGCTCCTTCATTCCTATAGCTCCAGGTATAAAAATGCAAGCTATCTAGGATAATGCATATATATGCAGGAATATGGGATATAAATGCATCAACTTTTTTTCATTTCTTGCATTGCATCATTTACTGAAATCCTTGTGTTTTCATATTTTATACTCTCTTATAACCAAGAGATGTAAGCATCCAACAATGATGAATGGGTTCCTACCCCTTTTCCAAAATCAAATTAAAAATTATTATGGACTTTCTAAGGACACGTGATAATATTTTTAAGGACATCAAAGATGATTTAAAAAAATGTTTTATTTCAATAATTTAGACTTTTAAAAGTATTTGAGTTTTAGGATCATATATAACCTTATGATAATTTCCATATCATCTTAATGAATTCCTACTATTAATAATGTTATTCCAATATTACTTTGGCAGGTTGCAATTTGTCTGGTTATCTCTGCATTTAACTCGACTAATTTACACTGGTAAATAGTATCATAGTGAATAATTAGAGCAAACCAGTATTTTATCTATGCACATATATTTCAAATGAGAGTGGCAAAAATAAGTACTTTTCAAAAACTTTTTATGGCCTCTTAAAAACAAACTTCAAATAAGCAGTACTTAAGGACTGTTACGGACCATGCAAATCCTGTAAAAACATTTTTTTGTTAAGGGTACAATTTGACAAAATCTCTTTAGCAGGGAAAATAGTGGATAACTGAAATCTCTAAAGAGCTTATTACTTCCTGAATGACAAGCAAGTGTTTTGCATAAAACAAAGTGGCATTTCACCTGTTCCCCACTGAACAGGCTTAGTGGTACATGGAGATGCAGCTACATTTCTATGTTTTCACTCATACCTGAGCTTTCAAAAAAAATTTCTTTATGAGATATGAGAAAAGAACAACAGTATCCCTTGCCTTCCTAAAATAAGACAACTTTCTTTTTAGCACAAATACTGATACTGACAATTTTGTTACACTAGACAATAGTTCTAGCATGACAAATATTCAAATTTTAGTTTTAAGAATTGTAGATAAACATTAAAATGGAAGCAGAGCATTTATCTTTTAATGCTTTTTCAATGGCTGAAGACCAATTAATCTCTCAGCATCAACTGGAATTTATACAAATGCTGTATCTTATTTGCAAAGGAAAAGCAGCATCTGCTTTGGATTTGCCTGTTTGACACATAGGGAAAGAGAATAGATATTGAACAAATTGGTGAATAGATTTTACTTTAAGGAAGAACAGTTGAATATCCATCTGGGATTATCATTCTAACCTGAAATACACGTCAAAGCAGGGTTCGTACAGTCCTTAAGAACTTCCCTTATTATTTTCCTGTTTGTAGGCTCCTTAAGAAGTTTTTTAAAAGTACTTACTTTGCTCTCAAGGTCCTTACTTATACAAATATTATTTTCAATGCACATAACCAGACTCTACTAATTATGGTTTACAGAATTACCATTATAACAAAATTACACATTTACCCATTCTAAAATTTTTAAAAATTGTACTTATTTAACGTAAAACACTTGCATTAAACAAATTTATGATAACTATATATTTCTGGTATTTTGAAAACCGTCAGTAAATTTTTTTTTCATAAAGTGAACATCTGTTAATGAATTCTTTGAAAATATAATAAATTTAAATCTGTCAATGATTAGCTTCGGGAAATTGCATATAATAATACTTTTATTTTTAGTATGTGTGTGTTCCAGTTGTTTTTTGTATTGTTCTTATTTAAGATGAGAATGCTTATTTTATATTATTCCTCTGCTCTCTCTCTCTCTCTCTCTCTCTATATATATATATATATATATATATATAGAGAGAGAGAGAGAGAGATAACAGTTCCGTAACTGACTCATTCATTCACTGACTGACTGACATACAACGCACAGACCAAACCGCTGGACCTAAAGGGCTGAAATTTTGCATGGCGATTCTTCTAATAGTGTAGGGGCGCACTAAGAAAGATTTTTCAAAAATTCTTCTTAGATTTTTTTAAATTAAATTTTTAAGCTGTTTTTTAAACTTTTTTTACGTTTGCATTTAAAATAATACATTGAGGGTTATAAAATTTATATTTCGAGAAAGATCATAAAAATTCCTTCAAAATGGAATTTTTTTCGAATTTTTACCTCCATTTCCTGATTTTTGGTGAATTTTTAAAGATTAATTTTTAGAATTTAATTTATTAAATGCTGATCACGTGATTTCTTTTTCTGGTACTTTCAATAAATTTATCATCACGTGCGTAACAACTAAATAGACAAAAAAAAAATTTTTCTTTCTAATGCAGCAGATGATTGGATATTATCCAAAAAAAAATAAAATATTCCTTATGATTTTTTTATAAATATATATATATATATAAATATTTTTTTACATCAATTGTATATATTGATCGTCTCATTTATTATAAATATATATATTTATTTTTTTTGGCATTAATTGCATACATTTACCGTTGTATTTAATTTGAATGTACTCCGTAGCGAAGCGCGGGTTTTCAGCTAGTATATATATATATTGGTTTAACTACCAATTTGCTTTAATGTCTGATCATGACATTGCTGCTGATATAAATTTATGAGGTTAAATGCAGGAAAAACCAAACCTATAAGAATATTTTCAAATTATTGATATTATATATTTAGAAAGTGGATAATTTTGGAGATACCCTCATAAGGTTGTCCTAATACTGAAATATTTTTAAAAGTCTAAATTTTCTGATTAAAACATTTTAAAACAATTTTCAAGTCCTTAAAAATGCCATCTTGGGTCCTTTAAAATTTCTTAAGAACTCCTAAGAAAAATTTTCTTAATTTTCCACAGTTTCATCTCACATACATAATTCTGATCTGTAAAAATAAACCTCAAACATGTAAATTTATTCAGTTTTTAAAGTTTAATTCATTTACAAGCAATAATTTAAAGAAAAAAAAGACTAAATATAGAGATACACATGATCTGCTCTTTAGTGATAACTGAGCCAAGTAAAAGATTGCCAGAAACAGACATATGTATAGAATTTGCCTTGTTAAGATTTAAATATTACTAGTGATAAAGACTAAATAATTTCTGTAGCTAAATATCTTTAAAGAATACTTCGTAAATATCTTATACTTTAAAATATGCTTTCCAGAAATTCAGTTTAAACATGTGAATAGTTTCAAAGAATCTAATTAAAATGAAATTTCATCAGTATTTTTGTTAAGTATGAAAATTTAACTTTTAGGCGAAACTTTTTTTTCTCAAATTATCGCCAATTGCTACCACCCAGCGAATCGATATTTTCTCCTCATCATCTAAAATAGACTTAAGCGCAAAATAAAATGATCAAAAAAAAAAAAAAAAAAGTGTAAAACATACTTTCACAGAAAAGTTTTTTGAAGTTTACCATACTCAAAATACTAAAAATACGGAAAACAGTCTAAATTAAATGGATGCTTTCATTGACAGGTGAGCTGGATTTTTATTCAATCTAACGAAATTTGCGTACAAATTAAAAACTAAACATTCAACATCTTGTGTTATTTTATGACCTTTGAGGATGATCACAAAATTACACGCAAACAATTAACCACCACACGACCTGATAGTAATCTTAGCAACGCTTCCTCGCAGATATATAATTGAATATAAAATTTTACTTATAATAAATAAAAAGAGGTGATATTTAGAATAATCCTGTTAACACGTATACCAAAATCAACAACAGCATAACACGATTAAACAGTAACAGTTACAAACTACAACTGTCAATTATGATAATTTTTTTCAAGGTGCTAAAAATATGTTTGTTTTTAATTTTGTGTTTCTTAAAACAATTTCTAAAAGATTTTAATCCCTACCACTGGCTTAAATTCTTAGATCTCAAATTCTAAATGCAAGGGATAGTCGAGGTATATAAACGTTATTTCCAACGCACATGACCAAACTCTACTAATTACGGTTCACAAAATTACCAAAATAACAAAAAATAAGCATTATCACGTTCAAAATTTTCTAAGTTGTACTTATTTTACGTAAAACACTTGAATTAAACGAAAATAAGAAAACTGTGTATTTTGGTATCTTTAAAACCGCCAGTAAGATGTATTTTCATAAAATAAACATCTGATAATGAATTTTTTGAAAATGTGTGAATTTTAAACTTATATTGATCAGTATTTTTCTCTATCACAGCTATACTTTACTCATTGAGAATTTTCAAGAAGATACGAAAGTTTTGTTTTCGCTGCTGCTGGTTAATGACGTAAACGACTGCTCAGTCAGTTTGTGGCGCTGAAAGCAATGATGTCAGAAGGTCAATATTCACGTTCACGATTGTTTTGTTGATGCAGATTCTTTCAGGATCAAATAAACAAAAGGATACTAATGAAAAGAATATCAATGTCCGGGAAAGAATAAGTACATATGTACCCGAATTTCTGCATCTGCATGCTTCTTCCGTATGTATTAATTCCTAAGTTCTGTTTAAATTTCTGACTTTTGAATTCTTCTGTCTTGGAGGTCGTCATAGTTGCTACTCAGCTGTTTCGATTATCCATGTTGGCACATCCGCAATGCCACTTGTATTTATTACCTGTTTTAACCTTGATGATTTCACGTGTGGTTGAGTGGTATTTTATATGAAATAGTTTGGTATAGTTATAGTCCTGTCACTTTTTCTGTACTTTTACTTCCTTTCTGTTAGCAAAAAGCTTTTCTATTTGACCTATTTAGATTTCGAAACGGTCTGATAATTCTAAGTTAGATCGCGTACATGAGAGTGACAGTAGGAACTTTTGTTATTTAGTTTTCTACTTTGATGCGAGTAACACCTTTCCTTTCTAAACTGCAGACGTGGCCCTTTAGTATCTTCTGTAACATCTGATATTATGTAATTTTCTTTACGTTTATTAAAATTCGTAAATTTTTCCATGACTAAAGTTGTTTTTAAAATGATTGCCTTTTTTTCTTCTTTTTTAAAGATGATTAGCATTAATTTCTTCAAAATTTTTAATGTTGTTATATTTTATTTTGTCTTTTACCTGTTAGAATTTTTCAAGGTCAATAACTTGAAATTAGTTCGTTATATCTTAAATGTGTCAAAGCATAATTAATATGTAGTTCAGTTTGCTATTCTTCCCTGTCTGTATGTGTCTAATTTTCCTCTCCAGTCATTACTTAGAATGCATTACTTTTCATTTACCATCTTAATAAAATTTAACTGCAATAATAATTGTATTAAAAATTTATGTTGCCTTCATATTTCCTTTCTTAATTTGGATTGATCTAGTTTATATGCTTTGTACAATTCTGTTATTTGTGTACATTTTATATTTTTAATATACTTTTTGTGGTTTACATTGTCTTGCTTTATGTTTTGTAAAATTAGCTGCTAGAAATATATATTTAATTTAATATAATTATTCATTTAGAAGCACATTTTTTAAAAATTCCTTGGGAAAATTCTATAGATAGCATAAGCACTTCATCAAGTAATTGCTTTTTTACTTATATTTAGCTATGAATGGGTCTCAAGTTTTTATGTATATTTCTTTTATGTATATGTTGTTTATGAAAAATTTTAAAATTTATCTATGGTTAAAAACTTAAAGTTATTGTTCACATTGACATGTATATAGGGAATGCTTATTCATAGTAATGTAAACTGTTATTTACTTACATAAATTGAATTATAATAAATATTGACTATGCAAGAGGTTTTTTAACTTAGAGTTTCTTTTTATTTTGTGTGCTTAACATTGATTAATAGCATCTGCTAGTTATAATTTTAAAATCTTTCTTATCATCTCCTTTTCTAAGTTTAACATTTCATATTTAACAGTTCTGTTTGTTTTTTCTTTATTTCTGAACTGTATTCATATGTTTTATAAAATGCTAATAAGTTGTGAAAATATTATTTTGAACACCACATAGAACTTGAGATAACATTCTTTACACTTTGGTTTTATTTTTATTTCTATTTTTTAATTGAAGATGGATATTTATCAGGACCTTCATGAATATATCATATTTAAAGTATGTGGAAGGATCTTGATATTATTTATTTTTTTTTTTAATTCTTATTTAACCATTTTTTTTTCAGTTTTTAATTATTTCTTTTTTCTTTTAATTTCCATGTAGTTTTATAAACATTATTTAATTTAACTGGGTACATGATGATCATCATTTGATTGATAAGTTTACAAAACTTGTTATTATTGAATTTTACCTCTATTGTTAAATTTTGATATACTATTTTAGTCTTAAATTAGCTATTCTTCAATAAAGACTGTTAATTTCAGCAAATGTTATTTATAAATAGCTTGCTACTTTCATTAAGTTACAGGTTAATAATTTTCATTGTTTAGGTATACCATAATTCATTTATTTATGTGTATGCCTATTAATCCTTTATATCATGAAATCGGCTAATTTTATAAATATAATGTTTAAATATTTGGGGATTCTTGAATTTATAAGGTAGAGTTAATTATTGCATACATGAAAACAGTTATTTGTTGTCATGTTTTATAATTGAAGTTTTTTTCTTCTTTCCAGATGTGATTTAACATGATTTATCAACTTGATACTTGTATCTACTCGAATTATGCTGAAATCATGTATAGTTTATATTGCCATTCCAAAAGTTGTCATGGTATGTTAGACATTAAGATGATTTTAAAAACATGGTTAATAGTTAAATATCTAATCAGTCATATATAACATTATAGGGAAATGAATTTCAGTTAAAAAAAATTTTATATTAAGATTGACTGAATGATTTATGAATTAATGCCTAAAATGAGTATTGTGTACTCTTTCTTGAAATAATTCTTTATAGATATTTTCCCTTTTTAAATATATTCTATTTCTTTAAATTAAATGCATAAAATTTCCAAATGACCCTAATTTATTTCATTCTGTTATCATATAGACTTATTGTATTTGTTATATTTAATCTTTATAAAAGTTTCATAGTAATTAAATGTTTAAAATTTAGGTGTACTCTTTCTTAAAATAATACTTTATATTTTCCCTTTTTAAATATATTCTATTTCTTTAAATTAAATGCGTAAAATTTCCAAATGACATTTATTTCATCCTGTTATCATATAGACCTATTGTATTTGTTATATTTGATCTTTATACAAGTTTCTTAGTAATTAAATGTTTAATATTTATTTAAATTTAGGTATGAGAACAAATGCTAGGATGACTTAACTTAATGAATTATTACTAGGCCTAAGGTGCTTTAGTTATCATTGATAGACTTGTGTTTCTTTTTCAATTTTACCAAAATTTTCTAATAAAACATGTAAGATAGCAATCTTGTTGATGTTAGAAAGGGGAAGAAAAAATTAATTTAATCATTAACTCCTAGGTTTCATGTTAAATGTTTGGAACTGAATTGTTTTAATTCTAATTTTATATTCTTTACAGGTTAATGTGAAGACAGCTTATTCAAGCCCCTGACATCTTACCACATGAATGGAATATCCAAATAGTTGAAAGGTGGAGATTTTTTGTGTTCAGATACTTTTGAACTTTTTAATTGAGCATAGCCATGACCTCAAGTTGCTTGGATCTAAGCATACCATCATCATCAACTTGCAAAGATGATTTTGTGTCTCAGTGGCGATGCCATCGAAGAACGAAAAGTGCTGGAAGCAATGCTTCTCGGGACTTATCGTTATACACTTCTATGGGATTATATGCTCATCATGGTGTATTTGCACCTCAAGACAACACAACAATAGAGAAAAATGTTGAAGTTTCATTTAATTGCAAGTATGATTTAATAAAAATAGTAGAAAAAAATGATCGAGCTGCTCTACATTCACGTGATCAACAAGGTATATTTCATGCACTTTTTTTATTATTTTGATGATATATGAATTTTTCTTTATGTATAAAAGATAAATATAAACCATTTACTCTCATTATATTCAATTTTTATCATAAAGGCTAAATAGGTACTTTTTCTCTTTTGCAAGCTTGAGTTATTGGTTGTTTAAAATAATTTAGGTCATCTTCATTGCATGTAATAGTAGAGTGTGTTATTATAGCTTTTTTAGTCTTATTAGTAATTTTTAATCTTTTTTAAATATGCCTTTATCTGAGGTTATTTCAATGACATTTTCATACAAAATGCTTCTTTTACTAACATAAAGATCTTTAATCATTGTTAGAAACATTTAATGTTCACTCTTTTTGAAAACTGAAAGTTTTGCTCTTTAATCTAACTCAAAATTTTATATTTTTGGGTGTGTATTTAATCTGACTACATAATCTGATGGGAATAAAATCCAGAAATTTAAGTTATCAAGGAAACATATTTAAGTAGAAAATTTTGAGCTTAATCATATTACCAATCTAATTTTCATCTGTGTTTAAGGAGGGGAAATTATAGATTTAAAATATATACAAATGGCCAAGATATAAAAATATATTCTGTTAAAAATAAGAATTCATAGAAGGAATCTGTATCAATTTATGGTACTTTTTATAATAAAATAGTTAGGCAATTGTTTCTTTTAAATGATTCAAGTGTTCTTTTTCTTTCCTAGCTTTAAACTACTAATAAATTATCCCTGCATAAATGTTCAAGAGGTTGATTACCTGATAGATAAAAAAAGTTTTAAGTCTAATTATAAAATATTGCGTGTAGATAATTCTGTAGTTGAAAGATCTATTAGAAGTTGATCTAAGACTTCGTTTCATTTATTTATTTTGAACTAGAACAATGGATTACTCATGTTCTTCTGTGAAAGATGAATATTAATATTTTAACATATATAAAAAATAAATGGCAGGAAAATTTATTAAGTTTTTTTTTAGATTCATGTAGAAAGTTTTTTCAATATAATCAATAAATTTCATATTAGAAACTATTAATGAATGGTAGTATAGGTTTGTATGTTTATATGCTTTCATCTATGAATGCTTTTGTATGAAATACTTTAATTTTAGGAGTGTTGGAATGCTTTTGTGTTAACCATTAATATTTTGGGGATTTGGTGTATTAGGGCTAAATGTACTATAGCCTTCTACAATTACCTTACCAGTCTTTTATAATTATAAGAGGTCATTAATTCTTTATAAAGAAGTATTTTAAAAAAACATTGCTTATCTATTCAGGCTTAAAATTTCTTTCTTTGGAGTGCTGGTGACAAGTTTACTGAATTGAAAATTATCTCGCTTAAAATACCAGGTGTTTCTGCATCATTGAGAGTGGTTCATCTGCAGGCAATCTGAATTTTTCTAATTTGTGTTAATATCAGTGTTTGAAATGATTTTGCCAACTTGTCATCTTTGGAGAAAAATCACTTAATTACTGAAAATTTCAATCAGCATACTATGGCAGAAAATGATCTGTTTGAGGTAATCAAACAGTGTAGTAAAGAAATATAGGTATTCGTATATCTTTCATGTAAGATTCCCCCCTCCCCCAAGGGCCAGATGATGGCCAAATGACTAGGGCGCTAGCTTTTGGTACCAGAGTCTGTGGGTTCGAATCCTGCTATTGGCATGGGTGTTTATAGCCGTTCGGAATCAGCTTTAAGCTGTAGGTCCTGGTCTAGCCCTTGTGAAGCAAAAAATAACTACCAAGCTCTCAACCAAGTGAAACAATTGCTTCCCCCCCCCCCCCTAAAAGAATATATATGTATTTGTGTATGATTCATATTGTTTAATCCAGACTTAGAATAGAAATCCGCTTATTATCAGGGGTTTTAAAGATTTTTCTACCAGATGGTAATATATCAAAAGTTGTTCTGCTGGAAACATAGTGGCAAATATTTTTGACTATATCCTAATTGTGTATGTGGATACTATTTATGCTTACTTGAATGAAATGTTAATGATCAGTTAATTTCTTGAATATTTTTGTAGCTTAAATATTGTCTTTTATAATTTATGCTTTCAACCAAATTTAAAGTAGTTTTTTTATTAATGTATTTTGACATATATATTGCTATATTTGTTTTGTGTTTTTTCTCTCATTTAGAAGACCTTGATCTTCGGGAATGTGGTATTCTATCTTGCCGTCCACATTTCTTGCAGCGATTTGCCAGTATCCGTATATTTGTCTTCCTCTCATGTGTTTTAGTTACTGTTCAACAAGCTTTATCCTCGGGTTATTTTAATAGGTAAGTTAATTTGTTTCCTATGTAATATACTTATCCTTTGAATGCATTTATTTTAAAAATATAATTAAGTACATGGTGTTGTTAAGAATCACTGATGTTTTAAACATTTGAATGGAAGTTTATGTATCACTTTCTAATGTTTGAGTAAGCATAATGATTAAACATTTTATTTTGATTTTTAGAACTGTAGAAATTAGAAGTGCAGATAAAGTCAGTTTAATTTATTTGTATAACATTTACTTTTGATTATTCTTTAGTCTAGCTTCAGCAACTTATTAAGGATTCAGGTAAACTTTACTTGCATGCTTTTGTGGTAATGATATCAAAGAGAAATTGAGAGCATAATTTAGTTACAAGCACACTTACTTTTTAAAAAAAAATAATACATGACAAAGAAAATTTCAAGAAGGCACAGTTCATAGTTAGTGAAATAAAGATCAATGAAAGTGCTTCTGCTGGCAAAATATTTTGATAGCTAAACTGTATGCTTTATTGAGGTCCAGATTGCTTGGTAGGCCAGTCAGTGCTGTAGATTAGTTTTAAAAACTTAGGGGAAATATAAATATACACTGCTACCATTAGACTTCTGATGCCAATTAAATTCTTAGCTAAAGCCATAAACACTCAAAACTTGTTTACATTTGTTAGGTTTACATGTGTCATTTTTACATTTATTAGGTTTTCTTCATTTTGAAAAGTTTATACAAACTCTAAAGAATAATTTCTGGTTTTATTATTATTTTTACTTATAGCCTTAAGAAAACTTAAGTTCATATGTATATTTTCTATGAGAGATTTATAGCCAGAGATGGTACACAGGGGTATACCCCCCTCCCCCAAAAGAAAAAAAAAAAGAAACTATATTTAATTTTTGGCAGTATTTCTCAAATCGGCCTGAACTACTGGGCTGCTAGAAGGAAAATCTAGTCTTTAGACTTTTCCTGGATATAGGATTTTTTTTTATTATTTATTATTTTTTTTTTTTGTGAGCAGTATTAACAAATCATGGATCCTTGAATTCAAATCCAGTTTTTTTTTTTTTTTTCCCCCAACTGCCAGTCTGAATTATGCATATGCTTTCCTTGTTTTAAAAAAATTCATTCCGAGGAATGATAGAGTATGAGCAAAAGTAGCTCATGAGTTAAGTACCCTAGACCTTGCTTTACCATGATTGTTTTAAATAGAATTATGACGAGGAATACAGCCTGAAACTAGTTTTTAATTAGCTACCAGTTAATTTTTTGTTGTTATAACAGATGAATTTTAACTCCAAGATCATTTTCAAAAGGCCACTCTTGATTTGTTATAGACCGATACTAAACTGTGCTGCTGCTGTTGCTTTTTTTTTTTTTATGGAACATGATTGTCTTCAGGGCTACTAGTTTTGAACTGGACAGGTGAATTCTCCACTTTATACTCTTTGTGATGGTAGACAAGAAATGAACGCTAAACATTTATATGTATGCTCTGCACTAGGAGAATTTAATTACATCACTAAAAAAGTATTTGTAAATAACATTTATTAAGCTGTGTACTATTTGATAATAGCACAGTATGAAATTTCCTGTAGACTCCTGTCATAGAAAATCATAGACAAGCTCTAAATGATGGGGTCAATTTGTGTATTACATCATATTTCTGAACCTGAAACATGAAATAATTAAATATGAAAATGTAGAATTATTTTTCTTTTATATGTACTCACTTTGTAAAAGTTTTTGATTCATAGAAAGTTTCGAAATATCTTTAAGGGTATTTTATAAATTCAAGAAAAAGATCTTTGCATATAAATGCATTCTTTTTTTAATATATGTAGTATTCAAATACATAACAGTTACTCATTTTCTGTTATCCTAGTAAGTTTTATAGTGTCCTAAGTTTGATGCATATGTAAATGTTATAGTTCAAGAATTAATCTATTGCCTTTTTATAATTGATATGTGTATTATAATAGCTAATATTTTATTTTGAACCATTTATTTCCGGCTCTCCCATATTATAACTCTTATGAATCTCTCCTAATTTAAAACTCATAATTAGCATAACTTCACAAGTGTTACAATATGAGATAGCTGGAAATAAATGGTTTTATATAAATTATTAGTTATAGTTATATTTAACTATTTGTATCAGTGTAAACTGATAAAAATAAAGGCTGAAAATGTGTAATCAAAGACACTTCTTGAACTCAAAAATTTTGGACTCAGTCATATTACCACTCAAATTTGTCAGTATATATGGGGATGGAATTAAATTATATACAAAATGTAAAAATATATTCAGTTAAAAATAACAATTTATAGAATTAATCTATAGTAGTTTAAGCTGCTATTTATAATAAAAGGATTAGACAAGTGTGTCTTTTAAATGGTTCACGTGTTCTTTCTTAGCTTTAAACTACTAATAAACTATTTCTGTAAGTGATTGTTCAAGAGGTAGATTACCAGATAGGTTAAAGTGTGAGTCAAATTGTAAAACACAAATTGTATGAAGATAAAATTTTAAGTATTCATTATAATTCATAATAACAATTATGTTACTAATAAAGGCATGTTAATGAAATTATTGAATTTTCAGTGTTATTACTACAATTGAGAAGAGATTTGATATTCCGAGTCGAGTGTCAGGTGCCATTGCCAGTACTTTTGAAATTGGTAACTTACTTACCATCATATTTGTCAGTTACCTTGGTAGCCATAGACATATTCCTGTATGGATTGGAAAAGGTAAGCTTTCTGCTTAAAATATGAAATAATTGAAAGTACTAAGATACTTAACTTAAGATTCTTGTTTTATAAAATCCGTGCTTATGCTAGTTCTAATAAATATTTATTCCCTCTAGGTATTATTGTGATGGGAATAGGTTCCCTCGTGTTTTCAATTCCATATTTTCTGGAGCAACACACTAATTCTGTTTCTGTCAGGAATCTTACTCATCCTATGGATGAAAATACATGTCAGTTACAATCTGCTACCGTCCAGTCTTCTCAAACAGCGCATACGGGGTAAGAACTCTTGTCAATCAAATCAGTACCATTCAAATATCAGTTTTAATTTTACTTGTAAAATAAAGCCCTTTTCATGAGTACAAAGTTATTTTTTTAATACTTTATTTTTGAAATTTTCATAGTTTACATCTTAAACAACTGAAAAATTGTTTATAGATGAAGATATCAAAGAAGTTCAGTTTTGAACTCTATATTTTAAAATAAGTAAAGTTAATCCTAAGAATCAAATCAGTTCAAATAGTGCATATTAAGAGTTATTATGAACATAATTTTATGATATCCTGATACAAAAGATGCCTGTTTTTTAGAAACATTCTTAGTTTTATTACCATTAAGAAACATACTAAGTACTGTTAGTAGAAGGGCAATGGATGAAACTTCAAATCCTTATGACATCAAAATTAATATTTTAAACTGAAAGCATGTGCTGTATACTTAAACGTGAAATAGCTATGACGCAAGGTATCAATCTTTATAAAATATAGTTGATACTTCTGTCTTATCAAATTGTTAAATTTTGTATTGATCATCTTTTTAAATCATTATTTTATTCTCCCATGAAGAAATTTGCAAACTAATGAAAAGTGACTAGAATTTTTATATATTATGTCCTAATTTATTTCTTGAAGGGGAATGTGTATTAAAAAGATTTTGTTAGTAAATGAAAACTAGAAGTTAAGCTTAATTTAAATTTCTTCAAAGTCAGTTTTCTTGTATAAAGTTGTTATTTATGTAGACAATAGAAAGTGCAAATAAAGATAGCAAAAAAAAAAAAGTTGGATGGTTGAAATTTACCTTGTAAAATAGCTGTATACCGTTCCTGACTGGTATTTAAAGATTAGTACATTGACAAGTTGATATACAGAATCAAATTTACTGAAACTCTATGCTCCAAACTGCCTTTTCTCAAAAGTATTATTTCATAATGGTAGAATTATCGTAAAACTACCTTAATGCTATATATGTATACAGTTTTTATTTAGACTGAATTTTAAATTAAATTGAATTAAATTTAGACTGCCTATTCTCAAAAATATTGTTTTTTAATTGTACTGCCATTGTATAATTACCACAATGTTATTGATGCATACAGTCTTCTTTTTTTGATCTTCTTAGGCACTTTATCAATCCTCCTTCTCATGACAATGACCCTACTGTGTGTAATGAAGGAAGATCTTCCAATACTTTGTATATTTTAATCTTTATGGTTGCCCAAATATTGATTGGTAGTGGAGGTACTCCAATATTTACACTGGGAACTACGTACATTGATGATCATGTGAAGAAAGAGAGTTCTTCTATGTATATTGGTAAGTTGAATATTAATTTAGCAATTGTGTATGTGTTTGTATAATAAAGCAAAGAATATAACCTTGACTAATTTGATATTTTGTTTTATAGGATGCATGTACAGTATGGTGGCGTTTGGGCTAGTATGTGGCTTTTTACTTGGAGGATATTTACTTTCTTTCCATGAGAACTACTTTTTGTACCAGACTGTGCCTCCTAATTTATACCCTGGTCACCCAAGATGGATTGGAGCATGGTGGGCAGGCTTTGTAATATGTGGTGTCCTTCTTCTTTTGGTAAGTTTCACATTATTTGAAGTTAGGTATTGTATATTTAATAATATTATGCAAAGTTACATATCTGACATACCACAAAATCTTGAATATAATAATACACACTTTTTTTCCACATTTTAGTTCACAAAAAATGATGGTGTGTATTATATGCTTCTACAAAAAATGTAGTTTTAAACATTGAATAAACGACAAACAATAGATAAGCTGTATTCTAGTGAAAGTGATTAAGACTGATAATATGCCAGTATTGTTTGCTTTAAATTACAAATTTAAGTTTTTTTCGGCTACCAAATTTGACGTTTTCATTTATTTTTATTACAAATTTTATTTATGTTAATAAGTATTTGTGTAATTTTTAAATGAAATATTGAAAAGTTATGGGTGCATATTATAGTCGAATTTTAATTTTTTCCGAAAATTTTGAGCAAAATCAAGCATATGTATTATACATATGTGCATATTATAGTCAAGATTTTACGGTAAGTGATCTTAAAGCAATATGGTGGTATATCATATTCAGACAGTCAATAAGAGAAAAAGAAAAACCTCAAACATGTAAGAAGGGAAAGTAAAATATATTCTTACAAGTCATCATTATAACTATTTTCTAATTCTTTTCTTGCCACTGCTCATTAAGTCTTTACAGTTGTCCAGGTATGTGTATCTAGTATTCATTAAAAATAAATGTGTTTCATATTTTAAAATACCCCTCAGAGTTAAAAACTTAAGTATGTGTGAGAATGTAAATCTGAATATGGGAATTCTGCTGGAATAATTAATTTTTATTCCAGCTTATTTCTAAAAAATTCTTGTTTATTTTCAGTAAATGAATGGTTATGTCTAGATGTCTATATCTAAAATTCAATAAAAATAAAACAAATCATTAAAATTAAGTACAGAAAATCAATGAAAACATACTTTGTATGTAAGAATAAAAAGTAAGATGTATAATAATTATTGAAAAAGTATATATAATAAGTATAGTTGTATAATAAATATTTGAAAAAGAGAATTTTAAATAGTTATTTCATTTTTTAAAAATTAAATATATTTTTAAAAGTCATTAAACAGTTTTTAATCTTTAAGAAATAAAACCATTTCATTTTAAATCGAAAAAGCAACACATTGGGTTGCCACATAGCTAGTGTGTATATATATATATATATATATATATATATATATATATATATATATATATATTTGTTTGTATATCCTTATCTTTTTCTGTTAAGCACAATGTTTTTGAATTCTGCATAGAATAATTTTCTAATTATATAAGTAAAACTGTTTATTTCTTAAAGACACTGATTGATTTAAGTATACAGAGGCTGTTCGCACATTTTTTAGACGATTTTGGTAAGCGGTAATAAAAAATAGTTTGCTGCAAAAGAAATAATTGCAATTGTACTATGTTTTTAAAAGTCAAAATTATCCTCTGCGGCTTGAAAATTTTGTTTTTATTCAAAATGGCGTTTTTAACAAAGCAGTGGTTCGAAAGCTACATTTATGCTCTTTCCGAAGAGAAATATGCATACTCCGTTATCCAAAAACGATGTGAGAGTCATGGTTTTGTGATATCTAAAGCGTCGATAGGTAATATCGTCAACAAGAAAGGAAAAAAAACGTCGAATTGGAGCCTCAAGTGGGACAAAAATTCTTAACAAGTATCCAAGGAAAAAACGGACATCTTCGACTATTGCAAAGGTACGTTGTTTAATGTTAAAAGAAAATCCCCCTAGTCAAAGGACAGTTGCAAAATCATTAAAATGCTCGGTGTCCACTGTAAACAAAATGATAAACGTTGATTTAAATCTTAAGAAAGCAAAAAAACGCAATGTACATAGTCTTCTTCCAAATCATATCGCTGAACGCGGGACACGCTGCAGAATTCTATATGAGAAACACTTATCCAAAGAAAAATGGAAAACAATTGTCACAATAGATAAATCATGGGTGTATTTAAATGATTGCAACAAAAAAAGAGCCATTTATTATCATAAAAGGGGAGAAAAAATTTAAGTACATGGTCCAAAGAATCGAGAGAAGGTTTTTCTAAGGGATTCATGATTGTTGCTGGTATTTCTTATAATGGCAAGTTAATAATAAAGAGAGTGGAAAAAATGTCAAGATTTACTCCAAATACTATCAGGAACATATTTTATCGCCAATTTTTCTGAGTGAAATGCCATCGCTTTACCCACAGTTCCATCAATCTGTGAGATCCATCAGGACAAAGCTAGCAGTCACACATCAAATTCCACTGAAAATTTCCTAAAAGAAATTGAACAAAAAACTGGTATCAAGGCCATACCCTTCACTGATATCCCTACTAAATCTCCCGATGTATCATCTATGGATTTTTGTGCTTTCGGACTTTTAAAATCTACATTATCCAAACGTCGTCCCAAAACAATTACAGGACTCTGGAAAGCTGTTCAGGAGGAATGGGATAGAATACCTCTTCTGACACTTCAAAAGGCATTATTATCCTGGAAATTGCAGTGTCGAAAGATAGTTCAGAATAAGGGATGTCAAATAGAACATTTAAAACACAAGAATTTTATGTAATTTAGTTTTGTGAATACAATATACATCGTCTAAAAAATGTGTGAACAGCCTCTGTAGTACTTCTGTTAGTCCCTTTAACCTTTCATTCCATCAATTCTTTTTCATATCCAGTGAATTAAAGAAGCTTGAAGAATTTTTTCATTAAAATTGCAGAGAATGTTTTTTGTTATACTAATATAGGCTGTAAATGTGTTAATTTGAAGATATTTGTAGATATTTAAGTAATATAAAAGTTAGCAAATTAAAATAGTATTAATATTGTTCAAAATGTGCCCAATGACCAGTTTTTTGGACTAGAGAATGGTAAATAGTGTGTGTATTTTGTTTTCAGTTATTTAATTTGTTACCATTAATAGGATTAAATCTTTTTGAATAGGTTTCCATTCCATATTTTGCTTTTCCAAAAGTTTTATTGAGAGAAAAACAGCGATTGCGTTGGGAAGAAAAAGGTGAATATTATAGTACAAGGCGTTTAAAAAGTGAAAACAATACACTAGAAAGACGAAATGGACAAGAAATGGTCACTTATTCAGAACCAGCAAGTGGTAATAATGCTAGAGAAAAGTCCAAGGAGTATGGGAAGGACATTAAAGGTATGTTTCTTTAAGATAGGTTTATCATTATCATTTGTATGTACTTGTTATCTATATATGTAAAACAGTTCCGTAACTGACTGACTGACAACACACAGACCAAACCGCTGGACCTAAAGGGCTGAAATTTTGCATGGCGGTTCTTATAGTGTAGGGGTGCACTAAGAATGATTTTTGAAAATAATCTTCTTAGATTTTTTAAATTAAATTTTTAAGCTGTATTAGTAACATTTTAAAGTTTGCATTTAAAATAATAATTTGAGGGTTATAAAATTTATATCATAAGAAAGATCATAAAAATTCCTTTAAAATGAAATCTTTTATTCCCTTTACATCCCTTTTCTAATTTTTGGTGAATTTTCAAAGATTAATTTTTAGAATTTAATTTATTGAATGCTGATCATGTGGTTTCTTTTCTTTTTGTGATACTTTGAAATAATTTTGCGTCACATGCATAACAACGACATAGACCAAAAATTTTATTTATTTGTTTATTTATTTATTTTTTACTTTTTACTGCAGACTTATCCAAAAAAATATTAAAATACTGTAAAAGAAATGTTCCTCAAACTGTACTATATTCTTTAGTATGTTCTATTACATTTAATTTGAATATTTTCTTCTACATTATTTTTTCTATAAAAATATCCATTACGATCTTTTTATAAATATTTTTTTTTTTTTTTTTTTTGGCATCAATTGCATACATTGATCGTTGTATTTAATTTGAATGTACTCCGCTTGTTTAGTATATTTCAATATTGAGCTATTTGCTTTATTAGGTGTATGTAACATTAAGTTCCTGAAGCTTCAAAAAGTCATACTTATAAAAAGCTTTTTTTTTATATACTTTTGATATTCCTTTCTAAATTCTTATGTGGGAGAAGCTTTTTATTTTAAGGTCATATTGATTTTGTGAAAATTAAAGTTATTACACAACTGTTTGTGAGTCAGTTAATCAGTGTATTAAGTACATTGAGTATTTGTGTCTTTCACTTAAAATATATTTAGTGCTCACATTATATGTGTAAACAACTTTTTCTTCATTATTTGCTATAAAATTATGCACGATTGTCATACTGAATATATTGTATTTATTATACAAAACACTTATGGATAAAATAATAGTAAGTAGCATCTAAATAAAAATCTAATATCCACTTTAAAGGGCAATAATATTTTTGATTTTTGTGTTGTAGATATTCCAGCTTCAATGTGGCGTCTTCTAAGCAATCCAATATATGTTGTTACTTGTCTGGGATCCTGTATGGAACTTTCTATTGTGAATGGATTTCTTGTCTTCCTTCCAAAATATTTAGAAACCCAGTTCAGCATTGGAAAATCACAGGCCAGCATTTTTACTGGTAAGTTTTAAGGATAAAGATTATGATAAACTGTAACCTTCTAGATGAACAAACGAACTGTTTGTTTTATCAGTAATTTGTAAAAGTAACTTTTAATAGATGTTACAGATAAAAACAAGTGTGAGAAAATTACTGTAGTTAGTAAGGTGAGACAGATTTTTATATTGCCAGATGATGAAAGCTCAAAGAGGTTAATTTTTAGCAAGTGTTACAGAGGGGAAATGAGAGGTACTCTGGTGTACATAATTTAAGATTCTATTATTACATATTAGCTGAATACACATACTTCACTACAAAATAGATTAACCAACTTACATAATACATGGTAATAATTTAATTTAACCCTTCAGTGGGCACACCCGTGTACAAAGTGCAACATTTTCGTAATTTTGAATGGTTTGTTTTTACAAGTAAGTTTTGAATGTTCTAAGCAGTTTCTATTTATAGCTACACCCTTTCTAATGCAGGTCTGATTTTATGACCCTTGTATTCCTTTCCATTCAATGTTAGTTGTAATTTAACCCGTGGTAAACCAACAATTATATTGGATTACAATATGACAAAAGCAGGAGTTGATGTAATAGATCAAATGTGCAGCTATTACACGGTATCTCGCATATCAAGAAGATGGACAATCTCATTGTTTTTTAGGTTTTTGGACATAATAGGAATCGATTTGCAAATAGTCCTTAGATGCATTAAACCGGACAGTTTTGAAATAAGGCAATTGTATCTGCATTCTTTGGCCTTTAATTATAAATATATTTCAATATTATCAACATTTTATGTCTTGTCATAAAACGCAGAATTATTATTTTCAGTTTGAAAACAAAAAATTTATTACATAAGGAATAATCAAGGTTGAAAAAGACTCACTTTGTGCAACACGTGCCTGCTGGTGTTCCGAAAATTGGTGTGCCCGCTAAAGGGTTAACTGTAGTATTAAAGTTTTGTCATTCCTCAGAGGAGTTCACAATATAATTTGACAACAGTGACCCAACATTAAATGTTTTTATATTTTTTTTCTTTTTAATTTGGGTGTTTAAATTCCTTATATAAACCCCTTAAGGGGTTTATATAAGGAACTTAAAAAAATTTATTAATTTTTTTAATTTATTTATTTTTTTAAACTTTTGTGTGAGCACCTAGGTACTTAGAAAAGCACAATGCAAAATTTCAGCTTCTTAGGCCGTATGGTTCCATAGATACAGTGATCAGTGGGTGGATAGTATTTAGCTTTTATAGATATAGATTGCTGATAAAATTAAGTGTAGAAAAATTTACAGTAGAGGGAAAGATCAGACATGTTTAAAACAGTTAATTGCTGATTTTTTAGCATATCATTCAGGGTGAATTTTATTATGTAATTTAACAAATATTTTTGAATAAATTATTTATTTATATACATGCATATATATATTAATAATTTTTCCTGTAAGTAATTTATGAAATTTTATTTTAGGGGGAATCGCCATACCTGGAGCTTGTGTTGGAATTTTTATGGGTGGTTATTTATTAAAACGCTTCCAGTTAAAACCAAAAGGTTTGTTAAGTTTATTTTTCTGTTATTTTCTAAATGATATATGATTTAAGTGTATTTTTGTGGATAATAATATGTGTATGTATGAATTCAAATTATGTGTTTAGATGATGATGTGATTTTAATAATACAGATAAGACAACTTTTTAACAGTGGAGGCTTTTTACAGTGTCACTCCTATAAAAGTAATTCTTTTTTAGGAGATGTATGTGATATGTATATTTATATCATATGTATCTATGTTTATATGATGAAAGGTAAGTTTATTGAAGTATTTTTCTTAATCAAAAAGTCAATATTTATAATGATTATATGAGTTAATCATAATTTAATGTCAGTCAGTATTTTGATTTATTCTCCATCAGTTATTAAAATAATTTTTAGATGCCTAACATAGTGCATTCATGGTTCTGAAATTCTGTTTTATTGAATATTTCATAATTCAGGATTCAAACAGTCCTTAAAAGTACTTAAAAACTTTTTTTTTTTAGTTTCTGTTTGTAAAAGGCCCTTAAAAATTACTTATCTGTTCTTTCAAGGTCCTGAATTTTTATAGTTTATTTTCCAGTGCTTAGAAGGTACTTATTTACGAGTTCAAATAAAAGTTTCCAATTAATTGCGGTCAATGATTGCCTTTATGAAAATGCAGATTTTTTTTCATGTTTTCTTTTTGTATCATTATTGACCAGGATGAAAATGCTAAAATATTTTCATTCTTATCCCCCCCCCCCCCCCCACACACACACACACTCCAAAAATAAATTTTTGTATATAACTACTGGTTCGCTCTAATTATTCACTATAGCACTGCTTACCAATGTAAATTTTTGTCAAGTTAAATGCAGGGATAACCCAACAGATTGCAACCTGTAAATGTAATTTTGAAATATGATTATTAATACTGAAAATTTATTAAGTTGATATATAGGTGTTATCATAATGTTATATGTGATACTAAAACTCAAATATTTCTAAATGTGTGAACTTTTTATGATAAAACATGTTTAAATCATCTTTACAGACCTTAAAAAAGCTAACATGTCCTTAGAAGGTTCTTAAGAATTCCTTATTTTTGATTTTAGAAAATGAGTATCCTGTAATTGTATTACAAATATTGCTTTACTTTTGTTAGTGTTAGAATTGTTTAATATTTTTTCTTAGGAAAGTTCAAAATCAAAGCTCTTGTTTATTAAACTGTGTGAACTTTTATCAGTGTTAAGAAATTATCAATTGCAGGAGATTTCAAGATCACAATTTTGTTGATTTATTAATCTTCATTTTGTGTGCTTTAAATCAAATAACCTTTCACTGAGTGTATTTCTTTTTAATTTTAGGTGCAATACAATTTGTTTTGTTCTTTAACATTGTGTGTATGGGATTGTATACCCTTCTGTACTTCCTTGGATGTGACAATATTCGAATGGCTGGTGCAACACTTCCATATTTTAATAAGTATGTTTTTCCTTAATTGCATGATGTTTTCATTTTATGTTACTGAATTTTTCTGCAAATGATGGCTAATTTTTTTTACTTATGTTTCTCAGCACATTAAATGCCGAATTTGAGCCTTTCCAAGTCAACTTAACTGCTGACTGCAACATGGGTTGTCGATGTAGTCCAAATGAAATCGAGCCCGTGTGTGGGAGCAATGGAATAACTTACTTTTCACCATGTCATGCAGGGTGCAAAGCTTCTGAAGGCAGCGATCACAAATTAAATGTGAGTTTTGATTTTTGGCTTTTTAGTATTGGGTCATCCAATAAGTAATGCTTTATTTTAGAAGTATTTTTGATATGAAACAAAAAAAATTTACTGTTTATTTTTTATTACAAATCTTACTGTAAGATGTTAAGTTATCGTCTTTCAGAACTTCGGCAATAAGCTTCAGCATTTACGTAATGCTCATTTCCTAAACATCGAAATTTCGTACACGTGCACTTTAACTTCACTCATGTTCTTTCAACTGTTCCTTAATTCTTATTTTAAGTTAACCAGTCATTGTATGGCGTCATTCATGATAGGATTAATCGGGATTGTTTCCTGTGTTTACGTCACTCTTTTACATTTGCATTTTGCCATTAAAGTGTTTTCAGGAAGAAGATACCCTGCCTTATGTTTGCTGTTACTAGTGCAGTCATAGGTGTGATTACTGTTGTAAGATGTTCAGTTGTTTTTATTTTATAATAATGTTTTATCTTATTATTTTTTGCAATAAACTGTCGAATACTTTTTAAAATTCAATCTGCTTATTGATGGATTTTTTAACTGTGAAAACATACCGCACTCTGCGTTCGGAAGTTTTTCCGAGATAATAATTTTAATCTTAAATGTATTTATCATTATTATTTACTACTTCTCCCATCTTAATTTTAAATTTTAGATGCCCTGACGATAAAAATCTTTAAGTTTCAAGCTAAAGAATGAATCTAATTTTCTTCGGACACCATCTTCTGTAAAAAACGGTTTCCGGTTAATATTGTTTTGGGTACTCCAAAAAAGATGGTAGTCTGAAGGAGTGAGATCGGGAGAATATGGAGGATATGTCATAACTTTCCATTCAAACTGCCTCAGTTTTTGGAGCATATCTTGCACTCATAGTTTCTAAATCATAATTCTTGCACACTTTGTTTACTGCTGATTTGTGTTACAGTTTACTGCTGATGTTCTGATACAGCAGGGATTCCCAAACTTTTTCCTATGTCGACCCCTTTTAAAAGAATAATTTTCTTCTTTGACCCCTCATATTTGTCTCTATAATATGCCGCATACAACACAATTATAATACTAAAAATTACACATAAAACACTTAAAGATAGCAATTTCACTAAGAATATAAACAAAAAATTAGAAAAAGTGGTTCATTAGGTTTGTTTTATTATTTTTTATTTTAATTTTTAATTTCTCAAATATAAACAAGATTTCAGAAACACAGATTGTAATTGCACAAAAGTACGATGTCAATTAATGTGGTGGTTGAGCTTGATGCATTGATACTATTTTTTTTTAATGTTTGGCCTAAAATTGCTTATCACCATACAGTTACAATAACTAACATAATGAATATAAATATATATTTTACTAAACAATTTTACTGACATATGTAATTATAATTAAATTTCATTCGACATATATACAAAAGCTTCTTGACATTAGACTTTAGATGGGTGGATCACTCCGCCCTATGCAAATCTGTATTTATACATATTAAAACAGATTATTATCTAATAATTACATTCCTAAAAAAATTAAATTAAATTTTAGAACAAAAATTTATCATTGACCCCTAATAGATCCCTGGAATACTATAGACCATTTTTAAACTTCTATCAACCCCCAAGGGGTTCACTTGGACCCCGTTTGGAATCCCTGTGTTACAATTTAAACGGCCTTGGCGAAACCCCCAAATTAAAACATGCCTAACAGGAAGTTCCCATGAGAGGGTTGATAAAATTAAGACCAAGCATGCTTGGGAACTAACTCTGGGGGTCCTGAGGCAGACTGACCACCTGCCCGAGACATATGCTGTATGGCACCCCAAGTCCACAAGAAAAGTGTAGATGGGCACCAGTGGCCTTGGTCCACAATGGATTGTTGTGCCATTGGTTAGTTAATATGAAGTTTCGACTCTTTTATAATAAGGGGTTGATAGTTTTGTCAAACTCATGCCTGTACTTAACAGCAGGAAATATGCCACCCACCTATCTACCACAATGACACAGTATTGCATCATTCATTTTAGCCAAATCCAAAAAATACTGCATTATTTATGGGATGACTCAATATTTCTGACCAAGAACTTAATAACTGGAGTAGGTTTTCATAAGCTTCCAGTTTAGGAATGCTGACCCAGTGTAATCATTTATTCTATTAGTTATTTTTGGTCATTTTTTCAGAAATGACAACTTAAATTATCAAACAAAAACTCTATAATCTATCGAGCAGTGGATGATGAGTCAGAGTCAGTAAAAAAATTGAGATTATATAAGGTTATATACTTAGTGGTTAACTTTTTTTAACATATCATTATATCACCATCTTTAGCATTGTTTTATTTCAGACTGTTACCTCACTGTAACAAATAAATCTTGAGTTTGATAAATGTTTTGATTGAAATCATATGTAACATGTTTTTAATTTAATTTTTTTTTTTTTTTATTAAATAAGCCTTGCCTAGCATTAAAAAAAGTCCCTCCAAGCTTTACATTTTCAAAATACATTGTGAGGAACTGAAATCGTGTATGATGTTTATTCTGGCTTACATTGAACATTAATAT
The DNA here is from genome assembly GCA_907164885.2 of Dolomedes plantarius. Taxonomy (NCBI): domain Eukaryota; kingdom Metazoa; phylum Arthropoda; class Arachnida; order Araneae; family Dolomedidae; genus Dolomedes; species Dolomedes plantarius. The sequence goes on from OU015500.1 coordinate 158,163,497, forward strand.
TAGTTGAAAATTCAACACACACACACACAAACTTAATAGAAAATAAAGAAAGAAAAAGAAAACCTCTCTGTATCCCTAAGTTAGTGCACGCTACTCTTTCATAGTAGAACACAGTGCAGCTAAGTGGTTTAAATGTAACTTTCCTTTTAAAGAATTTTCCTTTAAATTGGAAACATCTAGGCTTTTATATAGTAAAATAAATCTGTTGATTGATGGTTGATTTAGTGAAAATAAATTTGTTTCTAGCAAATCCCCATTGATTAAAGTTGTACAGTGTATTTATTTATTTTGCAGTGAACTGGAAATGTGAATTTTAACTTTGTTGTATTGTGTTCTTTTTTAAAGTTATAAATGGACAATAATGCTTTGAACATAACTTTTCATGGAAAGAAAGCTTTAATTTTATGCCTAAAATTATTTTAAGCTTTTCTAAATTAACGTTTTTTTTTTTTTTTTTCTATTTTGAAATTAAATAATTGGTCACTTAGATAAAATATTTTAAACCATTTCTTGATTTAAAAGAATCAAAGTTTTTGGCTTGTAAATCTCCATATAATAATAGTAATTGACCATTCTAAGTATGTGAGTACATAATGAAATTTCTTTTCTTTTTATTTTAATGAGTATAAAAATAGAATATTTTTATTCATATCATTATCAGTGATATTATCATATTATCAGTGATATATATCATATTATCAGTGATTGTTCTGTGTCTATAATTATGTGAAAGCATGCAGGGTTCTTACAGTGCCCAAAAGACCTTAAGAACTCTTTCTTTGCAGCTTCTGTCTTTAAGGTTCCTTAAATATTTCCTACTTTTGCTTTCAAGGTCCCTTAAATATTTCCTTTTACATTCCGGTCTTTAAAAAATACTTATTTTTTAAGTTAAAATACAAGAATTGTCAGTTTATTGCTGTCAACGATTGCCTTTGGGAAAATACAGATAATAGTTATATTGTATATTTTTTTGTCATTATAGCCCTGGATAAGAATGCTTTTGTATTATCAGTCTCTATGTATTTTGTATTAACCCCCTCCCCACTACACACACTCCAAATACACACACACACACACACATATATATATATATATATATATATATATATATATATATATATATATATATATATATATATATATAATTAAAAAATATTGGTTTGCCCTGATAACCCACCATGTCACAACTTACTGGCATAAATTTGTTAAGTTTAATACAGGGATAACCCAACAGATTGCAGCCTGTGAAAGTAATTTTGAAATATTGCTAATTTTAATAATTTTTTAAGTTGATATAGAAGTTATTTGGTTGTATATGATCCTGAAACTGAAATACTTTTAAAAGTCTAATCTTTGTTAATAAAATACATTTTAAATAATCTTTGAGGTCCTTAAAAATGCCAGCCCACATGCTTGAAAAGTCCTTAAAGAACTCCTTATTTTTGATTTTGAAAAATGAGTATGAACCTTGGCATGCATAAAAGAATGCATTTTATGAGAATTTAGGAATTTGTTTTAATGAACTCTTTTCTGTTTGTTGTGTTTCAGAGTTACTCCAACTGTGCCTGTATATTAGCTAATACCAGTAGAGCTCATGAAGTATTGGCAATTCCTCTTGCTACTAATGGGCCATGCCCGAGTGTTTGTCACGTTATAATTCCATTTATGATTTTGCTCTTCGTTATGACACTTGTTGTTTCTATAACACATATGCCTCTACTAATGATTACTCTCAGGTAAGAAATACTCTGCACTCTACAAATTTTTCTGCACTTGATTTTGACTTATTTTATCTATTTTAAAAGATTGAAAAGAGATAAGGTTTCATTTTATTAAATTTTCTCTCAAATAATATTTTTTTTTAAATATTTAATGGGAAAGTGATAATATCAAATGCCACTTAGGCTTTAATTTGATTAGACGAATATTCCCTTTGTCAAGTTACAGAGAAATTATCTTTTAATTTAGGTCTGTGGATGAAGAAGAAAGAGCATTTGCCTTAGGAATGCAGTTTGTAATATTCCGCTTGTTTGGTAAGTAATGTGTTTTATTCTTATTTTCCCATGCTAAGCCAATACATTTAAGTCCCTTGCTTTAATATTCTATTGGAGATATTTTTTCAATTGAAACCCGGAGTTGAAGAAATGTCTTGGTCGAAGAGGTGAAAATGAGAATTTCTCTCTTTCCTCAGAAAAGAGGAAAGAGCATTCCTACTTTAATTTTCTACAATTCTTACTTTTTTCATGTTTGGGGGGAAAATTTCATGTACATCCAGCTTTGATGTATGGAATGATTATAAAACTCCTTTATATTTCAAAATAATAAACTCTCAACAATGCTAACTATGTAGTACTTTAAATGTGTCAATTTTATAGAGAGCACCTTGCAAGCTGCTTGTGTACAAATCATTTGACATTAGTAATGCACAACAAGATCTTGGGATTGATTCCCATTTTCCCTTGTTCAAAAGCCTCTCACATATGATTGTGTCTATGCAGAGCACAGTTTTATAAAATCAAATTTTCTAAAAGTCTTCCTCCGAGGTTATTTAGGATTTGTATAGGCTTTGTAAGTCCTTAAGAACTCCTTATTTTCAGTTTCTGTTTTTAAGGGTCTTTTTTAAACTGTCCAGCCTGTAAAAAAGTACTTCTTTTCAAGTTGCTGTACAAAAATTTTCAGTTTATTGCTGCCAGTGATTGTCTTTACAAAAATGCAGATAATTTATATATGATTTGCTCCAATTTACTTGCTGTGACACTTACCAGTGTCAATTTGTCAAGTTAAATATAGGGATAACCAAACTGATTGCAACCTGTAAATGTAATTGAAAATTTAGCTAATTTTTCTATGATTTGCTCCAATTTACTTTCTATGACATTTACCAGTGTCAATTTGTCAAGTTAAATGTAGGGATAACCTAACTGATTGCAACCTGCGAAAGTAATTTTGAAATATTAGTGTTAAGGCTAAAAATAAGTTGAAGTTATTATAAGGTTGTATGTGATCTCAAACTTAAATACTTTTAAATGTCTAAACTTCGAAAATAAAACTCATTCCAAGTCATCTTTGAGGTCCTTAAAAATGCTATGAAAGGTCCTTAAGAACGCCTTATTTTTAATTTTGGAAAATAAGTATGAACTCTCTCTCTCTCTCTCTCTCTCTCTCTCTATTATGATTATAAAACTTATTGTGAGAGAGAAGAGTGCAAACTGTGTGGGAACTCCCTCTTTATAAAACAATTATGTGGTAACTTTGCTTATTCATCATTACTTGCAGCATTACTTCATGCAAAAAAAAAGCGAAAAATGACTGACCCTTTGCACTGACAAATATAGTACAGTTGGCTCTGTTTAACGACGCTCTACTTAACAACGATCTCTATTTAAAGACGATATTTCCCAGTCCCGGTCCCTCCAACATAAAAAAATTCTATTTAAAGACGACGTTGTTTCTGTTTAACAACGAATTTTTTTAATATGAGTTTCTTCATCTACAATAAAAAACTGCTTTCGTGTTGCTGGAATTCACAAAGAACTTGTAGTGGAACTGCAAAGTACGGATGTAGAAATCAACAAAGATGACATTACCCCTGAAGAATGGAGAAGTCTTGTTGAAGAGGATGTTGTTTCAATTCAAGATTTCTACAATTGTGATGAATCTGTTTTAACAACAGATTGCAGAAATGTAGAACATATTTATGAAGATATACATAGCAAATGAAATCAAACGACGAAGGTGAAGATACGAAAAACAAGACATTGCCACTGTCTTACACAGATGCAACTTCTTCTCTAGATGTTCTCCGATACTATATTACATCGAAAATGGAAGATGACATATTTAGCATTTTAGAAAATCTGGAAAAGAGAATAACGAAAACACGGCGAAAAAGGAAGCCATTAACACTTCTTGACTGTTTTAAAAACCTAATTAATTGTATTGTTTGTACTCTTCTTTCAATGTAATTTAAAATAACTTTTTGCAAATAAAATAATAATGAAAACGTTTATAAACATGCCCATATATTAAGAAATATATTGACAATCCTAAGCCTGTAAAGTGTGAAGGGAAATGTTATTTTTTTCACAAATTCTGATTAAGGACGATCTCTACTTAAGGACAATATTTCACGGTCCCTTGAAAGTCGTTAAACAGATAGACAACTGTATTTAAGTCTTCATAGTGAAAACTTGTACTGTGTTTACCAATTTTTATCTACTAATTACAGTCGATTCTGGTTTATTGGACCAGCCGTTTATTCAAACCGAATCCCGTCTTGTAACATAAGGCATGTTCATTTAATTGGACCAGCCGGTTATTAGGACCGAAATGATCACTTCCTGATGTGGTCAGATTAACCAGAATCGACTGTATTTCATTCCAATGAGACTAAAATGCATTTTTTTCATCCAAATCTAGAATTCTCTTGAATTATTATTCAGGAATGTGAAATTGCTGTTTTCAAAGTCTTTAATTTTCTGATTTTTTTTTTGTACAGGTTACATACCATCTCCTATTATGTTTGGTAATGTTATTGATTCCACATGTATTTTATGGAAAGCGCACTGTGGTCGACCTGGGGGATTTTGCCTCATGTATAATATTGAGCACTTTAGACTCAAGTAAGTTGGGAAAAAAAAATTTTTTCTTCTAAGGTAATGTTGTAAGATATAATACTGTCATAACTTGTAAAACTTGCTGTTAAAATTCTTTGTTTTATTTAATTTAATTATTTTTAATAACTTTTTCAAAGTAATCTGATAATATTTTGTATTTAGAAATTTTTAGGGCGAGCTATATTCTTATAGTTTCATGTTTGTAGGTGATGGGAGGGATGTGATATGTATTCTGTAGACCAGAGGTTTCCAACCTTTTTCCTACATCGACCCTTTTTAATAGAATGATTTTCTTCATTGACTTCCTCACATTTTTCTCTATAATATACATCATACAACATAATTATAATACTAATAATTGCACATAAAATACTAAAAGATAGCATTTTGACTAAGAATATGAACAAAAATTTTGAAAAAGTGGTTCATTAGGTTTGTTTTATTATTTTTGTACTATTTTCATTTTTAATTTCACAAGTATAAACAAGATTTCAGAAACACAGACTGTAATTGCACAAACATTGCCAAGAGAAAAAGAAACTGCTTCTGATAGATTGAATCGGGAAGACCCATGTGCTGTTTAAGGTCCAGTGGATTTCCCTAGTTCTGCCTAGTGTTGATACATAAATAAAAGCCAACAGTGACATTCGAGGCCTATACAAAAATGTCATGACATTCGACTTTAGATACGTGGATCACTCCCCTTATGCAAATCTGTATTTATACATATTAAAACAGATATTATCTAATAATTACATTCCTTAACAATTAAATTAAATTTTAAAACAAAAAATTATCATAGACCCCCAATAGACCCCTGGAATACTATAGATCCTTTTTAAACTTCCATCGACCCCCAAGGGGTTCACCTGGACCCCATTGGGAATCCTTGCTGTAGACTTCGGTAATTATAAAGATTTCTGCAGACATGGTAAATTGTTTGAGAAAGTAGAATAATAAGGAAAATTTTCAAGCAAGAAAATAAACTGAGTTTAAAGGATATATATCCTGTTAACAAGAATTTTTAGTGTTGTAATTTTCTATAAGCAGTGGTTCTCAACTTGTGGGGCACTTTCCCCTTGGTGTACACCCTGGACTTTTTAGGGGAACACAGAAAATTTTTAGTGATGGTGTTGAAACCAGCTGCTTATATTTGAAAAAAATATAAAAAGTATTCCTAATATTTTAGACTACCAGTAGTGTAGTGGTTAAAAGCATCAAGCTGCCACACCACATGTCCAGGGTTCGATCCTACGACTGGGCTTGGTCAACTCAGCCTTTCATCCCTTGAGTGGGTCGATAAAATGAGGACCCAGCATGCTTGGGAACTAAACTCTGGGGGGTCCCAAGTCAGGTTGACCACCTGACTGAGACATATGCTGTATGGCACACCAAGACCACGGTCAAGAAAGTGGAAATGGGCACCTGCCAACCTTGGTCCACAGTGGACTGTTGTGCCATGAGTTTAGTTTTTTAGTTATTCCTAATATTTTTTGTGGGATTACACAAAACTGCAACCAAGGAGAACTTTCTATAGTCAAATTAAGATAAATTTTGAATGAAGACATGCATATATATATATATATACACATACATACATATGAATACAGTCAAATCCAGTTAATTGGACCACCGGTTAATCAGACCGAATCCTAAAGAACCAAAACAAATCATATTGCATAAGACTAATAGGGCATGTTCGTGTAATCGGACCAGCCGGTTATTAGGACCATAATGATCACATCCCGATGTGGTCCGATTAACCAGAATCGACTGTGTGTATATATATATATATATATATATATATATATATATATATATATATATATATATATATATATATATATATATATATATATATATATATGCACAGAGTTTCACTTGTCACCCATGCTTCTCAAACTAGCACACTAGTCATGGTTGAATTGTGAAACAGCAAACAAATGTAACCTTGCTGATTACTCAGAAAAATTTTTGATTGTATGGCACTTGTTAAATTTTGTCATTATTTTAGTTTATTTATGTAAGTAATTAATGAAAACGATTTAATGTATTAAATATATATAACATTTAATTTTATTACCATTGTTATACTACAGCTATAGTTTTATCTGTCTATCTATACAAGGGGTATGCCATTTACATGCACATTTCTAGGGGGTACATAAAATGTAAAAGGTTGAAAGATGCTGATCTGAAGTGATAATGCTCCTTGGTCTAAATTTCATTAAGTTGAAAGGTAATTTTGGCAAAAATGAGTTCACTACATGACAGCTGTTATAAAACTATTTTGATATGTGAAAGCTTCCATTTTATCAAAAGATATCATAGATTTCCACTTCAATTTTTCTAATGTATTTTTCTGCTTGTCAAATACTTATTGTTAATAGTTTTACCCTCCCTATATATAAAACTAATATTCTATTTTTTACAGTACTTGAAATGTGTTAACACTCATATAATGTTCAACATTTTTAAAGTACTGTTTGAGGATTGTTTGTTATGTCTAAATTCAATTCTAGAACTTTTGATAATAAAGACATACCTGTACCCCATTTTCCTGATTATAATTTAATTTTCTTCAGTACTTGTGATGACTTTAATTTAATTTCATAATGAAAAATTTTACAGGTAATTGGAATATGTTCTGGCCCGAAAGAGGCATCAGGTTTGTTGTTCTAAGAATGGTTAAATTAATTTTTACTTAAAATTAGATCACATTAATGTCATAAAAAATGAAAAGATTAATAGTGCTTTAATGTATATAAAAACCATCTAAATTAGTGGTTCCCAACTGGTGGTCCGTGAGAGCCTTGGAAGTGGTCCAGCACCACATATAAAAAAGTTGCCAAATAAATGGGGATTTTGAAAGCAATGATCATTGAACTATATGGGCATCTGATGACTACAGGTGTTGAATCAAAATTTCTCAAAAGCTTAACATAATTATTTTATTATATGAAAATGATACATTAGAATGTGAGTACATTAATCCCTGTATCCCTTTTGTTTGAGGGATATTCTATACCCCCTGGAAAGTTCCCGCCCCCCTTCTCAAGTCGGTAGGGGATGGTGGTGGTCCGTACTTGGTTCAATTTCTGGCTTAGTAGTCCGCCGACTTCTACGGGTTGGAAACCACTTATCTAAATGAATGTAAATTGTTCAGTGATTTGCATTTGAAATTATTCAGTGACCATCAAAGCAATCTTACAACTAAAACTGCCTTGAATAATGTCTTGTTTTAATTGGTTCACATGGCTAACTGGGAAAACAGAAGTATTGATGGCTAAATCACAAGAATAAATAGATGTTATTATTTCCCTTTTATCTTTATTGTTCTGTGAGAATTATTGGCTTTGCCTGTGCATGAATTTCCTTATGCTTCTGAATTATGTGGGAATCTACATCAGTTTTTATCAGTATGAATATTAGAAAAATTCTATGTTTATAATCGAGTTACCACATTTAAATATAATATCCTAAATAATTATTCCAGATATATTGGGGTGAGCTCTGGCCTGAAAGTGGCGTCAGGTCTGTTGTTCTTCCTTGATTGGATGTTGATCTCATGGAAGCACAAGAAAGATATCGAACAGCCGCCAACTCTGACCGTTGGCGAGATTGTGTCTTCCATCATATCTCTGGATCGACTTTCAACTATTGGTTGGGGTGACTTACCCGTCGATGGCAATAAAGATACCCCTGAAGACATCCAGCCTTTGGAAATGGAGGAAGAAAGCTATACCCATGTCCCTAGGCCGGTGAAAAGACTTCACAAACGAGATAGCTCTGTGAGTGATGTATTATGTCCTCAATAACTAATAATCTAGATTGAACTGTTGTAATCAAAGGGATATGGTAATGCTGAAAGGTTATTCAGTGTCAAGTGTATTAATTCTTTAAATAGGCACTCGCTAGTCTAGAGCTTAGTACTTTAATTTTCTTCTCTTGAGTTCTCTGTTTTCTCTTAGATCTGAATGGTATCGGTGAAATGATTTGATTGGAATATGAGTAGAACCTAGGAATAAAATATAACTGCTGCTCAGGGGTACATTGAATTTTGTAGTTTAAATATATTTAGAAATGAGAGTGCCTATTGAATCCTAGAGTATTTTTAGATCGTAATTGGGTTTCAGTGAGTATATAAATCAAATCTGCACAGAAACTGCTAATATCACTGACACTGAATCTGCATCTATTGCTGAAATATCGCTATTCTTAGGATAGAACTAATATTCACTTTTCCTATGAGTCCAAATCAGTGCTCAGTGGGTTTTGATTTAAGCTGGCTTTGAAATGTTTGAATTTTTGTTTAATTCAGCATCTTGTTAATCCCTCATGAATTCATAGAGCAACAAATAAATTTGTATTGTTTTTCCAGTATAAACTGACATTGTTTTAAAATTATTATATCCATCTTTTTCAACAGTTGGTCATAGACTAAAGTTTTCACTCATTGGGAGCTCCTTAGTATGATGTGTTGCGTATTTCTAAGTTCATTATGTTGAATAATAATTTTGTTGCTGATTTACAGTACAACCTCCCAAATACAGAATCATTCAGGACATGACAATTCTAGATTTGAAAGGTTTTTAGCTAACACTATAAAATTTTAGGGAAAAAATAAACACACTTAAAAAACATGAAAAATGGTTTAATTATTAAATAAACCTGAAGACAGAATATATAATTACGTTATAATTAAAACATTTCAGTCAATAATGTCTGTTGCTTTAGTTTCAGCTTATTAGAAATTATTTTTTCTCGAATCCTATATACTGCCATAATTTCATGTTCCGAGATAAAATTCCGCTGTTCTAAGCCTAATATTGTTTTATCTAATGATTTTATCAGGTCTTCCGTTGACATTCTTTCATTTTCGGGGCATTCTGAATAACTTTCATGATCACTGTCATCATAATCTCTGTTATTTACTACACTATCAATAATTTCAGAATCGCTGAGTACCGACAGTCGGTGCATTTCTGTCAATGTCTAAAACTTCCTGTATGTCTGATTTATCCAAATTAATGTTGCTTTTATTTGCACATTCTACTAACTCTGCTATTTCAGCTTCTTTCCCAGACACTTGAAAGCCTTCTAAATCACTGCTGTCACTTCCTTGAAAGAAAAAGGTTTTTTTAACCAATTATTTTGGTAGCGATATCTATCGGTAAAATGGAAAAGTAAAATTGGCCATTTATTAAAATGTTCCGGATTTGAGATGTCCAGATTTGGGAGGTTGTACTGTAATTTATTTTCATCAAACCAAACTGTAATGGTAGGCATTGAATCTTAGCGGAATTAGTAAACCTACTGCTGAATTTGAATTCTTTATTAAAATAGCCAGTGAAACCACATAGAAGCCTACAGGTGTATGAATGATGTTTTTGTTATTGAGAATCTATGATTAGCACCTTGATTGATATGATAGTTATTTCCACCAAGGGTTGGAATAAATTTCATCACTGTTAAAATTGAATAATTTTGCTTATCAGATTGTGTTACATCAACCATAGTGTCTTGGCAAAGAGCTCAACGTGAAAATGAAACTGAGGTCCATGACTGCTATTGAATAAGCTGGAGTTGTACTTTATGTAGCAATTTAAGGCTCTTCCTATCAGGTAGTGATGAACGTTATTTTTCCTTTTCTTTTTGTAATGAATTTCTTTTCTAACATTGGAGGATTCTGTGTGTGACAGGTGAAGATCTTGCATTTTCAGACATTTTCATATCCCTTATGAAAATACAGCTAACTAGAAATAATATATCTACATAACTGTGTATAAAGTCAACGATTCTGTATTTGTAAAATATGTTTGTGCCTCATGAAATACTTTTATTTATTTTTTAATATACTACTCCATCCACATGCATTTCTTTCTATTTGATTTTGCATGAATGTGACTTCTGACTTAAAAGGAATTGTGTTCATCATGAACGTAAAGGTTACAAATATTTTGTCTTTTACCTTGTAAATATTTCTGTAAATTGTAATTGTGTCTTTGTAAAAAATGAGCAGTATACACACACACACACACATACACATATATATATATACATATATATATATATACTTATATATATTGAAGAAATCATTCTGCTGTTAAAATTTGTTATTGTTAAATTGTATTGTTCAGTTAAATAATTTCAGAGAGTTTCATTTGTGAAATTATCAATTTTATTCAGTCTGTTTGGAAATATAATCTGCCATTAATTTTTTACAATCGTTAAAATAATTGTTGAATGAATTTAAAACTACATGAAATACATTAATTTCTGTTTGTAAATGATATTTTGAAACTACTATGGATATTTTGAAATGTAAAAATGCTCTATTGTGTAGGTTAAAATAACTGTTTAATAAATTCAGTAAATTTTGTAGGTAATTTTAATTCATTTTAATGCGCATTGTTGATTGCATATAATTTTAAAGAAATCAACACAACTCTGAAAATATTTCTTTAATTGATCTTTAAAATCGTGAATAGCATGCAACAAGAGCTTCTTTCAAAGTGATCATTTTGTGTTTGTAATGCATGAAGGATTTCATTTAATATATTTTTGTCATTTTATTGTCTGTTAGTTATTTTTTGTTCCCTTACTCTCATATTTTGCCAAATAAATTTTTTGTATGTTTCTATATGTCCATTTTTATATGTTTTGACCATTTTTAATATGAAGACATTTCCTTGTGTCTCTAAGTTATTTTCTTTGGCATTATGTACTCTGAATTTATAATTTTTAAGCCTATATATTTTGTAAATGAAAGAATTATGTACATATATTTACTCATGCTCACATGTGAAGTGTATATATAAAGATACACATGAATAATTTTTACATTAGTTCTCAGAAATTACTTCTTTAAACTAGATGCGTAAAAATTTTTACCTGTGCTGATCATAACCAGATTGTGATTCAGTTTTGATGAATACAGAACCTACGCTTTTCATACATTCAATTTTTTTAAAATAATTTTTTTGCCCTTAGACATTGTAAGAATATCCCCTGCTATGCTAAATCATGCTTACATTTCTAGTTTCTTCTATAAATTAGATGATAACTAGAGATATTTTGACCAATAAATTTCTGAAAAACATTTACCGATATGATTCATAGAATATTCTTATATTAATACAGGATTCCCTTGAGTAATGCATATATTTCACATATGGAAAATAATCTATCAAAAGGAGGAAAATAGATATCTTCTTAAAAGGCAAGCAAATATTAAATTTGCAGAATTCATGAATTAGCTTTTTGAAACGTAGTGAAAATTAATATATATTACTGTGGCATATTTATCCTCTCAGTGTACTGCAATTTAATGTTGATAGTTTGTGTAGTACCTATGGGAAAGCTACCAGCTGCGTAAGATAATGAATTTTTTTTAATAAATAAGGATTGGCATAAGAAAAGATAAAATTTTGTCTTCTCTTTCTCACTTAAATATTTCAGTGAAGAGATTTCTTTGTTTACACCAGACTGGAAAGATTTAGAAATTTCGTAGAATATTTCAAAAGCATAGAAAAGTATAATTATAGAGAATTCATTGTTTAACAATTTCAAAAATTATCCATTAAATACAAATTGGAAAATCTCAAGCTTCATTATTAAAAATTGTGATTACCCTTGGGGTAGAGACCAGTATAGAAAATTTTGCATTGAAGACCAGTTGAAAATCTTGTATTGTGATTCAACTGGACTAAAGACAGAGACAGTTGTAGGAATATTTTGCAATGAAGATTTATTGCAAATTTGGGGTCACTTGAATATATTACTGCACCACATGTACTTGCCATAGACTGAAGCTTAGTTTTGCACCCCAAGAATTAATGCTGGATTCTGAGAGAAATTAATATTGCAATGCTAAATGATGTATGTTATATGCATTTGAGAATGTCCTGTCTGGAAGCTGATTTTGAAATGGAGCTACAAAGTATTTAAAGCGAAATGTGTTTGGATAAACCCTTTAACACACCTCGCAGGAAATGAAAAGTCAACACTGCTTAGAAGCCATGAAAGTAAAAATGTCTGTACCAAACATTTTGCCATTTAGAGTGAACAATTACATGAACTTTGGTGCTAATTTGCTCGAAAGCGGACCAGATTGCATTAATATTTTCTGTTGGAAGGAAGAAGTGAATATTTTGTATGGCTCCAGATTTTCTGAATGAAATTGCAATGTTGCTGAGACTCCTCTGTATCTTATATATAAAAGAATGATACTCCTATTGAACTGTATATATTTAAATTTTTGTGAGATAAAGCACCAGAAGCATGTCTCAGGGGATACCTGTATGTCGTTTAGAAGAAAACATTAAATATCAGATCTGTGTAATATAAATATTGACTAAGTAGGTGAGATGGGGTGATAAACTGGTTATTTTATCATAGTAATTTGAGTTTTTTTCCCCTTCAGCTGGTCATAAAAAAATTGTTTTATATTGTACTGTTTCTTCTACAAAAATGCAAGTTGATTGTTATGAAATTAACATATATTGTTTATTAATGCCATGTAAACATTTATTTGAATCAGTACAGTGAAACCTTTCATAAAGACTCTTCTATCTTCCTATAGAATGAATAGATTTTCTTACAGGATATCAAATATTTCTCAAATTATTTATATGTAGTCAGTATATTGCATAAAAATCCTTTAAATGTTTTATTCTCTGTCATATTATTTATATAGCCAGGTGATGGCCGAATGGCTAGGACACTGGCATTTGGTTCAGATCCTGTGGGTTCGAGTCCCATTTTTGGATAGATCAGGGGTCGGCAACCTTTTTAACTAGGGAGGGCATATTTCAGAAATGCAGGTTGTCGTCGGGCACCACTAAGTGAAGAGGAGGAGGGGGGGGGGGGGGGTTAATATTTAAACATGAAAAGATTAATATGACAAATATTTAATACATAAATTGAAATTTTTATTTAAACAAAATAATCTTAAAATTGATAATGCCATATTTGACATTGCAAATCTGCGGCCAACTCGTTATAATGTGGCACATAAGTTGAATTCCCAGTTCTCATGCATTGGTCCAAGTAAGTGTCAGTGGGGCTTGATCGGTACTTTGATTTTATGTATTTCAAATTAGAAAACAACGATTCACAAGCATAAATTCTTGGTATTAAATTCTTCCAATAAGGTATCAAAATGTTTGACAAACTAATAGGTGGTAGCATTTCCATCGTAATAATTTTCCAATTTTAAATTTGGGAAATGTGATAAATTATCTTTCTCAATATGTGACTTCCAGAGTGACAGTTTATCTTTTAATGCATTTATCGAACTTATAGAAGCAAGAGGAGAACGACACTGTTGAGAGATCAGGCTGCACAGTTTTTTTATTTTTACAGTTTTGTGATTTTTATTTTTTTTCTACCATTATTCATTACAAGTACAAGCATTTGTTCAGATATCTAAAACTTTACGAAATTTGAATGGCAGGCACCCTAAAATTGTTTTGCGGGCATCTTGGTGCCCGCAGGCACTGCGTTGACGACCCCTGGCATAGATATTTATAGCCATCCGCAATTGTCTTTAAACTATAGGTCCCAGTCTAATTAGCCTTCGTGTATCAAAAAGGTGACCCTAGAGCTCCAAACCAAACCATACCATATTATTTATTTAGATTATTTTCTAATGTTTGGAGGAGCACAAGCTGAAGAAATTCATAATTGTGTCAGTGAATTAAGGCTCATGATAAATATTTGGTATTTGTGTAAATTCTAAACTTAATTTATATCTAATGTAGTTTTGTCACAGATAAATTCTTCTCAAAAATATAATTTATAAAATGAATAATGTGTAACAAAATAGTAAACCAAATATCAGATCATAGGCCAAGAGGATTTGCAAGCAAAATTAGAAACCCTTTTGGTGTCCATAACTGCAAAATGCAGCCCTGATGTATTGAAAAAAATATGAAATGAAGGTTTATGAAGTGTATAAATTAAAAGATCGTTATTTTTTTTATCTGTAGGGCTAAAAGTGTTGAGGTATTTTCTAAATTGTTTGATAGTCAAACTGATCCCACTGTTATATGTTCCATACTTTTAATTATTTTACTTTTGGAGTTGGTCTTATTTTACACAATTATTGTCTGAATAATGGTGTGAAAAGAAGTATAAAGTGTGTTTGGTTAATCAGGGTTAGTATGGTTCTTAAGAACTCCTTATTATCACTTTCTGTTTTTAAGGGACCTTAGAAAGTTTCTTAAAAAGTATTTGTTTTTGCTTTCAGAATCCTTGAATTTTATCTTGTTTAGTTTCCAGTCTTTAAATAGCCCTAATTTTTAAGTTGAAATACAGACAGCCCTCCTACAGCACGGTATCTTACAACACGGTTTCTCTCTAACATAAGATAAATTGTGGGAACCCTCATATAACTATGCGACCTGTAACTCGGTTTCGCTCTAACACGATAAAAAAATTGCAAAACCTTTTGTACAACACTGTACTTCTACACTAGATAACATGATTTTTGTTTAACAGATTTAAAAATTAAATTACCTTAAAATAATGACGGGAAGGAATACACTCACACACACACTGCTGGTTTGCTCTAATGCTGGTCTGTTGTGACACTGCTCACCGGAGTCAATTTGTCAAGTTAAATGCAGGGATAACCAAACAGATTGCAACCTATACAGTAGTTCTAAATTATTATTAGTTTTAATAATTTATTTTGTTGATGTAGGAATTATTATAAGGCTGTGAATATTCTTAAAACTCAAATACTTTTCTATTAAGTCTTTTAAAACATTAGAAATAAAACACATTTTAAATCCTCTTTGAGGTCCTTAAAAAAAGTGCTAGCACAGGTTCTTAGAAAGTCCTTAATAACTCCTTATTTTTGATTTTGAAAAATGAGTACAAACCCTGTTCAGTAATGTGAAACTACTCTTATTATTTATGTCCTAATAGAAAGACTTTTGCAGCAATTTATAATGTATATGACAAGGAAGGGGAATCAACATTTGCAAAGGAATGTTTTATGAATACTGCCTGTTAATCCTTGTACCTTTTTATGGGAGGTTTCACTTTATAACTGAAATAAGCATGTATTATATTACAGTACAAGTTACATATACAGTTATTATGTTTTTGCTCTTGCTATTTTTTCTCCAGAGTTTAATAAGAGTTCTGTCATGTGGATTTGAATATCAGTATTGAGTGTGTGTGAAAAATATCTCGTTGAAGTGTATTGATAAAATGGGGTGCTTTGGAGATTTTAAATGTGAGAAAAAAAAAATTATTTTCTTCTTGATTCGCACAGTACCATTTTAATAGAATATTATAAATAGAATCTTGACAATAATGATCAGTTATTGATAAAAGAATGACAATCAATTTTAAAATTATGAGAAAAGGACTTTTAATCTTTAAATTTTATCATATTCCAATAACATGACAGCTTTTCCTGGTTTCAGTTTCAGTTATAATGCATTTCTCCTGTTCTACTTTGTCTTATGATTCCTCATAATGGTATTGGATATTACATTTCTGGTGCATTCTTATTTTATGAACTATAAGGATATAATGAAAGCACTTGCTGTAAATGTACTACCCTTTAACAAAGTTTAGCTTAAGACCAAACTTTTTCATTCAATTCTTGTTTTTGTGGTAAGTAATGTTAAATCTAAATTATAATTATGTATTACTTGTGATAGTGTCTAATGTATTAGCGAGTTGTCTTTTCTAATTAATGCTTATGTTGGTATGTGCATACGTATCTACTACTTTGGGTGATATTTTTGTGGTCTATTTTAATATATAGGTTTCTCTTGGTCGACTGTGTTTTTATTTTAGCACAATTAAAATCCTTTTTGGTATATTTGTATTAACGTGTTCATTTAACTTATTTCTAGAGATCTCGTGTTTTTTAATGACATTGTAAATATTGCGCTTGATTTGTGTATTAAAATCCGAGGGACCTTTCCCTTTGTGTTAAGTGTTATATGTTTATATTCGATAATTTTCTTTCTTAAATTTTCTTTCAGTATTGAATTTTTTCAAAAGATTCTTGAGATATTTATAAAATTGAAAGTTCTAATGAATGAATCAGTATTCAATTAGATCTACTTAAAGTGAATTTAAAATTCAGTTCTAGACTTGAATTGAGTAATATTTATTTTATCTCTTTCAATCTATTATTTTTTATATATAATGGCAATGTTGTTATTCAATTATGGCAATATTATTTTTATCAAAAAAATGGCTGTATGTTATCTAATTTATATGATTTACATGCATCTGATCTATGAATTTCATTTTTGTTTTGTTATGTATGGACTTTGAGAATGAACATAGTTTTGATGAGTGGAAAATGTCTAGTTAATTTAGTGTCTGTCTTATGAGTAGATATTTTGTAAACCAACCTGTTGTGACTTAGATATTATCAGTATTTTTTCAGTTTAGTTCCATTGTGATGCAGTCAGAAGAGAGGTTGATATATTTAAGATATCTGTTTGGTGATGCTTAACGGTTTTGTTGTTTTTTTATTTGAAGAGTTTGTAAGTTGTCAGCATTTAGTGATGCAGCATCAGATAAACATAGTATTAACTTTTTTAAAAATTTCATATGCATTACTGAATCTCTTATTGTTTTAATAAACTACTAAAGCTTGTTAAGTGACACTTTTCAAGTTTGACCATAGATCTGAAGTCAGTATACGCAGTGGCAGATTTCAAAGTTTTGTGGCCCTAGGCCAAATTTCTTTTGGGGCCCCCCTCTGATCCATTTGAAGGCCATAAGTAAAGCATTAATTTTTACCATCTAACCCATTAATCATGTAAGTTTACCATTTACCTGAAAACATTTGTTTTTGAAGTGTTATCGTACTTTATTTCTGTTTCATCAATAAAGTTTGTTATAGATCTTACTATTATTATTTATCAAAACAATTTTCCCTTTTTTTTTATTTTAAAGCGAAGTCAAACTTTTTTTGCTTATAAATATTTTAGATAAGAAAATCATAAGATTTTTTTAATTCATGGGCCCATATTCCCTAGGGCTTGGCCTAGTCCTAAAACTGCCATTGAGTATATGTGATATGTCTATACTATGTTTTATATTGGTTATTTATTTATATTTTATTATTTTCTGGTTGTAATATTTCAATATTTTTTTATGTATGTTAAAAATATCTGGTGCTACAACTCTGAAATGGCTTGACTGTTGTTTTTTGTATCAAATGAATGCCTTTATAGTTTATCTGAGTGCCAGTCTGTAACCTAAGGTTTTTTAAAAAAAATGTCAAACTTGCTAATGTTTTTGAAATTTATCATGACTACCATGTATTTATATATTTTTTTATTTTTATCAATCTGTTGATTTTTAGATTAAATGAAATCGATTTTAAAATAAATGTTATTGAACTTAAATTCTTAGGAATGCTATAATTATGCTAATATCAGTTTATGTAGAATCTATGAAGCAAGAATTGTACTATGAATTTCATTTTAAAACTCTGTTGAAGTGTTAATCATATTTATGAAAATTGAGGAGTTTATAATGTAGGTAATCATTTCTACTTTTTTAATGTAGGATTACATTCCTCAATAACAGTCCTGCGGAGAGAGAAAATTTGTCCGGTGTTGCAAGTTATAATTTTAGCAGTGTGCCAAACCCAGTAGCAGTAAAGAGTTAAACAGAAAAGTCCCAAAATGCATTTTTTTTAAGAGAGGAAAGGGCCTGTTTACATAGGAATCCAGTAGCGAAAGCGTAAAAGGAAAGATGGCGCTGAGATGGAAATAAACCAATCATAGTCGTTAAAAATTTCGTTGCTAAGCGTTTGGAGGTTTGTCTTTGGTTAATATATTTCAATACTTTAACGCTTCCGCTACCTGACTCTATATGAACAGGCCCTAAGTAATGATAGGTAATCCTACATTAATAACCCACGGAAGTTTCATTAGAATAGTCTACCTGAAATATATTTTTTTGCGTTAAGATTAATGATAATCAGGTTTCATTTTACATACTTACTCTCTCTCACATTGTTTGCAATTTTGATCAATAAATTAAAAACAGGCTACAGTTGATTACATTGTACCATGTCAGGAATAAAATTTCAATTATAGTATATTAAGTTAATAATATATCTTTTTATTTTATGACACTTGACTTTCAGAAGAATAATTTCCATCGTGGAAGTAAAAATGAGATTTTTTTTCCTTTGTATAATATTTGTTACTTTTCATATGTCTTCCTTAGCATTTAGAATTTGTATAGTTTCTTATTTCTTGGGGGGGGGGGGAAATCTCCATTAATCTGATTTTATATGAATAGGGTCGATAGATATCTTGATAAATTATTTGTTTTATTCAACTGTCAAAAATTCAATTATCTTGTTGCTCAGTTTCGATGATGATTAGATAAAGTTTCTAAGGCATAAAATCTACTGTATGGTAAAACTTTAAATAGTAATTGAAAATATTTTTGGGTGCATTTATTTTTATTACTCGTAAGCATTTAAGTGATTTTTTTTTTCACAAATGCACCATTTGTGATAAATCATAATTTTATTCATTGTATTTTTTTACATTAAATTTATACTAAGTTCCCTGCCTCCATATCTCACAAAAAACATTATCTATTTATTTATTTTAACCTGTTTCTAAACACAAGAGAAGATGAGTAAGCTGAGATCTTTGTCAAACAAAATCCAATTTATTCATTCAGAAGCTCAAATAAGCAAGACAGTAATACCAGCACTCTGTGTTTGTGATTTTCCAAAATTTGTTTACAAAAAACATGCATTTCCTTTTTTATCCCTTATAAGGAGTACATATTTACCAAAAATTACTCCATTCCTAAATCACTAAACAACCATCTTTAGTCAATAGCTGCATTTGTTCTCAATCTTGTTTTTGATGTTTATATTTCCTTTGTTATTCAGCTGCCCTTAATCCTTAATTTAGCTGACAGCTGCAATTAATCAGTGAGGCCATTCTGCAGATTTTTATATTTTATAATAGCATTTGTGACTTGTGTGATACTGATTGTGCAATAATTGTTTATTTTGGGCTCGTTTGACATTTTTTTTCAACCTCTGTTCTTGACCTGTGGATATAAATATTTTGTTTGACCTGTGTATGATAAATATTTATTATTGTTGCGGAAGAGTGTTGTGTTTGTACTTAAAGAGTTAGCATTGATTAGAGTTGAATATAATATAAATATATAAATAAATAATTATATATATTAAAAAGACTATATATATACATACACACATGTATGACTCTATTTTAGATGCACTGCAAAAGCAGGAATGATATTTGCTGCGAGTAAATTATTCTGTAGTTGAGAGCAAGAGCTGCGCATTATTTCTTTATTCAATAAAGGACTGCGTGCACTATCACATCTCGTTCCTGTCTCTTATTTATCTCGTTCACTCACCAAACTCACGGAGTAAACTTTAAAAAGCAGTTGCTAGTGAATTCATATCAAATGGGATACACTGCTGGAAGATTTGAACACACTTTTTCAAACCAGTAAAATATTTACAAACATGCATTTACATGTAGAGAAGACACTTTATGTATTTAAAAGCCAAATACCACTCACTCACTGGCTGATTACACTGTATAATAAATTTGAACCTTTTTTTCTGTCCTTTAGATGAAACTATGGGATTCTGTATAAACAGAGGGTGCTTGATTCATATATCAAAACCAAAATGGTCCATCACATAACGTTTTTATAGGAGACCCACTTCTCATATTTATACAAATTGGTTACAGAGAAATGTAACAGAGGCTTGATTATAGAAAACACAAACACTTAAAATAATTTTTTTGGCCGTTTCCTCTTGTAGACAAGTTGGACATAGGGACAATAAGCAGAGTGTGGCTGGCAGTATATAACGACAGAAACAGAGATAAAATAAAAACTAATTTATTCGAAGTTATAAATAAAATAAAATACTAATTTACATCCAAACATAATAAAATCAGACTGTCTCAGGCACGCAGTCCACGAGACATCTCACTTGTAATGGGCTCTACCTCAGTCTGTAAAACACAGAAAAGAGGGCAACAAAACTCGCTAAACAGTGGATATAATTATATACACAAAATATTTGCATAAATTATAGACACCACATAGCGAGTTCATCCCAACTTGCAATCAATAAATCATACTAACAGTTGATCAATGCAAATGACGTCATACAACAGAATCTGGTGTAATGACGTCATCTACAAACGAATTTACTAGGTTAACACGGTTGATTACCCGATTACTAGGATATTTAAGAAAACGTATTTGGCAACTGCCAAAATCAAAACAATAGCGTGAGTGCAATACTACTACTACACTGGGAAAACTATAGGTAAGTTACTTTTCGGTAAAATTCCCAACAGACATCTGTTCGTGTGTCCCTGATAACAGACCACCAATATTCAGCTAGCATATTTCCATTCCATCGTCCACTGAAACGCTTTTCAAACATAGAAATGTCCTGGTGAAACCTTTCCCCATGCTCATCACTAATTGCGCCAAGGTTTTGAGAAAAGATGTTCAGATGCGAGTCCAAAAAGTGTAGTTTTAAAGACATATTGCAACCTATAACACGAAAGCATTTCACCATGTCACCAACAAGATGTTCATAGTTTTCAGCTTTCTCATTTCCAAGGAAACGTGAGCTCACTGATTTGAATGCCAGCCAGGCTTCTTTTTCTGCTTGTGACATTTTATTTTCAAACTCTTCATCACGAAAGACTGCTTTAATTTGAGGGCCAATAAAAACCCCTTCTTTTACCTTTGCCTCACTTGAATTTTTGATTTAATTGATTGTTAAAATGGGGATTTTGGGGGAAGTGGTGCGTGGTAAACAAAAAATAATTTCAGATTCGTTATTTTCAGCCAAAAATATACAAGAAAAACACATTTTCATCTGAAGGACATTCAAACTCAAATCAACCATGCTATTAAGATTAATTGCTTTAATCGCATATTGGAATACCATCGGTCATGTTCATGAATAGGCCCATTCCTAAACATTTATGAAACGAGGTGCATTATTTTATAAAGGATAAAATAATTATGAGAGTAGGACCTTGTTATCCTCTGCGGCAACATTTTACACGATCCTAAAATAAACTTGGGAGGCTACATTAACTAAATTACAGCCCTGTCTTTCATATCCATTTAATACCACAACTCATTTAGCTTGACTGTAATTCGATAGAACAGAAAGGCGCTCTGGAGCGTTATGTTTTGAGAATATGGTACCTCTGAAATGATTAGGAACAGAATGAAACAATTATCGCGGAAATCGAGAGCCATGGGTTACCTGGTGGTGGGTATTTTTAAAGGGGGGGGGGGGGGTGCAGCAGGATATTATTTTATTTCGTAGAAATTTTTTTGTTCAGATTTTTCAGCTTGAATTTTTTTTTTTTTTTTTGGGGGGGGGGGGGGGGGGGTATGTATGTGCATAGGAAAAATATCAAATTTATCTGTCTTCGGAATTTATGGAAAATTTATCAATAATGTTGATCACTTCAAAGACAACAACAAGAAGAAGAAAACACTTTCAAAGCAGTTTTTGCTTCAGAGAAAATATTC